>SMDT01003002.1:0-600000 GCA_005392925.1 Aquilaria sinensis | reverse complement strand
AGAACTCTAAGAGTCAATTTTAGAGATAAGTGACTACTTTAGTATAATTCTTAAAGGGACCATATTTAAATTTGATCCCTTAAGTCTCACTTGCGCAAGCTCCAACGTTCGGACAAAACAAATTTGAGTAAGACTTGAACAAGTTAACGGGGCCAACTCAAGCCTAGTTGACTTGGGTTCCGGCCGGCCAACATGCACTCCATGCTCAACCCAAATGCATAGTAGATTTGTACTTGATCCTAAAAACAAGCGCACTTACGATCATATATGAAAGTGGGTACTCACAGAATTGTCATTTCATAATTTTTAGAAATTGAACAAAAATTGTCATGCTGCCAAGTGTATGTTGAAATTAACTAGAAAATGGCACATGTTAATTTCCAATAATAACGCTCAGTAACCGTTTGTGGCAGACCCTCATTGGCTCACTGTTTGACTTTAAGCATGCGTTATTACGAGTCTGCCATGGACCATAGAATATGACACGTGTCTTCATAGTTTCTTTTAAAACTTACGTGGCCGAGAGTTAAGAGAAAACGTTTTGAAAACCCTTTAGCCTACTTTCGTGAAAAAAAAAAAAAAACCATTGGACATTTCTCACAAATAATTCTTTAACCCAGCTGTTTTTTTAAAATTAAATATTTTATATCATCAAATGCTTTAAATGAGGAACACCACTTTCAAAAAAAAAAAAATGCCAACATATCTGAAAATCATTTTTTTCAATAAAAATTGGTTAGATCACCCCTACTAAACCCTCCCTTCGCCCAACCGTTGGCCATGAACCTTTTTAACTTCTGCCCCACGCCCATGGCCCATGCCACTATTCTTTTAGCAGTTGTACACTTCCATGTATAAATACAACACAGTTTTCAACATCTTACTTTCTTCTGCGTTCAATAAAAAAAAAAAATTCTTCATACTGATTACATGTCAAAAGAAGCAGCTGGAATCCTGTCATCAGAATCACTGTTCATTGTCCCTGTTGCAGGAAGCAAAAGTAAGCAGGTGAACAAATTCAGCAGGAAGACAAATTGCAGATAGAATACTTCAGTAACAAATGATTCTATCAAATCTATCAATTCATATTCTGGTTACGATTTCTATTCTATTATCACACATCACATTATCCTAACTGATTTCTTATGTAAAAACTGGTGTTTGCAGGGAATTGTCATAATCAGACAACAACATTTTAAGTCAAAATCTTACTGTAAACGAGGTAATCTTCACCATTTCCCCTTCTTATTGTTTGTCTTATCATGAACTCAGAATACTAACTCATTAACTGAATTTTCACTATGCACCAGGTACTAATCCTTCACAGCAACCCAGATAAAAACACCAGTTCCAAGCACTTTCTAGGTTCTTATTTAGTTATTACCATGTTTGATGATTTAGATTTCAAATGTGTGATGCTCTATTTTTATTAGTTAAATTTCTATGCGACCGACTATATGAAGCATAAACTACCCATAAGACATCTACACTACTAGACTAAATTGTTCTATTTAGTAAGTACTAATAAGTGAAAGTAGTGACTATGAAAATGCAATGTGGTTGATGTTTTTTTTTTCAGAAAAAAAAAACATTATCTACATCCAAACTTTCTATATGCTTACTGTCTTCCATGGAAATGCAAGAATTATTTTTTCCTAGCACCCACAGCCCATGAATTGGTTATGCTTTTCTTTGAAGCCTGTGTTTTTAATACGTTTTTTTAAATTTCCAGTTTTCGACATTAGTTCTCAATCATTTTTTACAGGGAAAATGGATGCGTTTGTTGTCATTTCCATTCCATTCGAGAAAACATTGAACCACATATGAAACGAGCTTCACATAGCCGAACCTCTTTATACTAATGCACTAGAGGGTATGTAATGGTGGTTTAATGCGGCAATTGTCAGGGCTGATCATTTGGTTAATTCAATTAAAACCGAATCGAAATTTTTTATTAATTCAGTTTTTGGTTTTTTATTATAGCAACTATTTAAGGCTTTCATGAGCCTTCTAGGCTGAAGTTCTCTGGTGAGGTTGGTCTCCTTCTTAAAAAACCAATTAAGGGACCTTCTTCGCATCGGCCTCCTCCGGCTTGGATTTTTTAGCTTTTTTAGGCTGGGACTTGTTAGCCGCTTCAATGATGCGTTTTTCCTCGGCAATCTTCTCCAAATTAGGAAAGGAAATCGATGGTGGAAACAAAATTGGATGACTCCCTCGTGGAGTTCGTTCAATTTGGTAGTCGAAAGATAAGAGGGAATCAATTGTCTAGTGGATGATATTCAGATATCCCTTCTTAAGATGGACAAACATTAATAGAAGCCATTAACTTTCTAGTTCCCTTCCACTATACCCCACTCCTTTTAAATATATTAAATAACCCAATATAAGAGATAAAAATTCAGTTTACTCGATTACCAAAATAACCAATTGTCTTAAGCAAAACAGAAACCGAATTTCACATTTCCCTATTCAGTTTTAACCGAAAAACTAAAATTGAAATTTTGAATTAATTTAGTTTTTCAATTTTTTCAGTTTTAACTGAATTGTCACTTTTAGCAATTGAACTTGGTATGTTGCCGTGTAGGGAAAAAAATTTGTTTGTGTTTTTTGTGGCCAACTCATTACTTCATTAAACGGCTTTTTATACTTATTTTCATTTTGCATACTAGCATTACAAATGTTCTAAGATGCAAGATTGGTTTTGCAGATAGTTAACATAATCAGATAATAGCATTTGGCATCTATTCCTCAGTCTTAACAAGTTAAGGTTTCCAATTCTAATAGTTGAACAATTTCTTTGTATGAAACGAGAAGGATTAGCCATTACAGTACTTTTTATTTAACTAAGAGGTTTGACTCAATCTCAATAACCAAGAACATAAGCAACACTCTAATCCACTATAGGTTCCATTTAACTATCATTATCGTTGCCGATTTACATTTCAAATATATGAAGGTCTTAAGTTAGACCTAGGACTATTGTATTACAATCAAACTTGCTTAATCGATGTCCATGTTGACAAAATGAATGAGCTAGAGACAGAGGTAGCTGCTTTAAAAGCTAGGTTGGCACTATATGAAGGGGATAAAACTTCTGTGGACATTGATCCAGAAGAGGCTGATCTTAATGATTAAACCCCTTTTAATTGGAAAAATGGGCAAATAAACCGTTGATCTTTTCACCTCAGCATATATTACTCACTATAGTTTTTTTACAGTTAAATCACTCATTTATATTTGCAATTGAGTGAAATCTAACACTATTGTTTTCAACTATAGGCAAATTTGTCACTCACAAGAATAACAAAGGGAATATTCCTTTTTTTAAGAATATTCTATTAAGTCCATGAATAAAAAAACCACATCATCCTAGAAAAATTACAACATTTATTCCTAAACTATATTTATGAAGTGCATAGGTTCTTAAACTAAAAATAGTAACATTTTTGTCCAAATCCTTCCACTTCTCAACCTTAATACTCAACTTCATCCTCAATTTAATCACTCAGTTCAGATTGTTTACCCTGTTCGGCTAATTCGGTGAAAGGGATGAAGTGCCTCCCTTCTGCCTAGTGTCCACTTCTTCCTGCTCTCGGTCTTGTTTCTTCTTTCCCTCTGTCGATCCTTTTTTAATCTGCCGGTCGATTAAAATGCCAAGGAGGTAAATCGAGTACCGGCACTTGGGCAAATGACACTTGGGCAAAAAAGAGAACAGGTCCATGACGGAAAATCAGAGCTAGCCAGGACCCGTTTAGATCCAAATCGTCGGAGTTTCATGGCTTCTTCATCTTAATTTTTTGAATTGATTGTCGTGGCTTTTTCAGATTGATTTTTGTGGATTTTTTGAATCAATTCAGATAGAGAGTTATGGTTCAAGGGCTGATTCAGGTGCCAACAAGAAGAAACAAGTGTGGGGGAGCAGCTGTTGGGCAGAGAGAGGGAAGAAGATGGTGTTAAAGACAAGAAATAAAGTTATGGGGGATTTGTAGATTTGAAGAAAAGTTTAGATGTTAAATTAGGTGTTTTCTCTCTATTTTTTTTTTAAAAATGATTTGTACACAATCTTGCCACATATACAGCTACATCATTCACCACGTCATCAAAATTTACCACATTATCATACAGCTGGACAAACGTAACTACAATGGTTAATATTCGCTGATAATGTAACATTAGTAGGCGATTTAATTGTAAAAAAAGTATAGTGGGTGATATACACCGAAGCAAAAAAATCAATGGTTTATTTGTCCCTTTTGCCCTTTTTAATTTCTTAGCTATTTACTAGGCAAAAGGGACAATTTTGCCACTAAAATGTAGAGCCCAAAGTAATTTTACCACTAAAGTTCTATTCCGAAAAAATTTGCCACTAATGTTTTCAAAATAAGCATATTCGCTATCAATGTTTTGGAATAAGAGGATATTTACCACTATGGCAGTTAGTGGTGGAAATATTCTACTATTGCAAAGAATATTCCATCAAAGTAGAGGTAAGTTAGACAATTAGATGTCACGTCAACCAATATGTGGCATGTTTGTCATTAATATTTTTAAAACATGCATATTTGTCATCAAGTTTTGACACTGATAACGATGGCGACATTCAGGAGGAGCGAATGAAGTGGGGGGGGATTGTCTAATGACAGTAGATCATGCATGAGACATGATAAGAAACAATTATTCGGCAATCATGGCGGGCAAGCAACAATTGCCCAGTAATTAATGCCACTGGATTTGAGCAAATCAATGAGCTCTGGTTGCTGCGGTTAAAGCTGAGAGCGTGGCAGTTATGTGAGCAAGTCGTCAGTGCATTTCTTTGGCCCTCCATTTCCAATAGGTTGAGGAAGACAAGTTGGAGACTATGGCTTTGGTATTAAAGATGAAAGATTAAGGTGAAAACAGGACAGAAATATAACTTGAGTGACCATACAATAAATTTTCCTTTTTACCATTTTCACTTATGGCTTCACATGTACTTCCCATTAGAGATAGGCGTTGGGTTGACCCCACCCGGGATTGACCAGCCCTGGGCCTGGGTCGAGCAGGACCAGTCCCGGGTCAAGTTCGGGAGGAGCGGGGAGGTTTAGAGGTTTATTTATTTATGTTTTAAAAAATTAGAAACATAATTAATTGTATATATGATAAATATTTTTAAGAAAAAACACCACATCCAGTGTAAGTTTTATTAAGTAAAAAAGCCAAACGACACTTATAAATAATCGGAATGGGCCTTACATTTTAAAATGACAAAAACATTCTGAAAATGATGAAAAATAAAAACCTATGATTTGTGCTTAACAGCATAATCAGATCAAATATAAACTACATGATTGATTGAAAAATAAAAAATTTCAACTCTCGGTATCGAGTATTACCTCGTCATCTAAACTCTTTTGGTCTTGTTACCAGAGTACTACGAGGCCCCAATATTGGTTACACACGCATACTTCTACCACCTCGGGTGTCAATCTTGATCGTTTCTCCGATATCACCCATTTTCCTGCACTAAACGCTGCCTCGGATGATACGGTGGAAACTGGAACGGCAAGAATCTCCTGTGCGATTATCGACAAGATCGGAAACCTTGATCTCTTTTGTTTCCACCACTCCAATATGTCGACGTCGCTTGCCTCGAATGATGTGTTGAGATAGTCATCGACCTCAGCTAATCCCGATGTCGTCGGTCGGGGTCGTTTGAGCATTTGGAAGGGCCGGGTTGAATCTTGATGAGATTGATCTCCTTGGAGGCTCGGTTTGAGGAGCTTCGGATCTTACCTTATCCGAATGCCGCTCACAATATAACTTGTATAAAGAATGCAAGTACTCGGAAGCAGTAGCAGACATAGCCAAAACATTTATATGAGACATTTCTAAATAAGTATGAAAAATTCCTTCAAGCAATGTTGTTGTGCCCGTTAATTTGACATATGGGTCAAGCAAAGAAGCAACTAAAAAGATAGGTGGAATGTTTTCAAAATACTGAAGCCACTTAGCCCGCATGGCTTCGACAGTCGGTTTTAACAACTCATCATCTTTAAACTGATGTAAAGCATATGTAATGTTCACTAAATGAAGCAAAACTTGATGAATGGTTGGGTAGTAAACACCAGAGAAAAATTCAGTAGCCTCGTAAAAAAACTTAAGCAATTCACCGGTTTTGGAACATTTTTCCCAAACTTCAGTCGTAAGAAATTCACAACCCATTTTTAAGTTCATGAAATGCGTCAACAAATTTGCATACGGGAATGCATCTTGTAACATCAAATATGTGGAGTTCCAGCGGATTGGGCAATCCAATTTAAACTGTTTCCAAGAAAAATCTTTTTGATTTTCAAAACAAAAACTTTTAAATTCACAAAACACAGCAGGTCTTGATTTCAAATATGTCAATGAGTTTCGAATAGGCAAAATTTCATTTTGGAGAACTTCTAAACCCTTTTGCACATAAAGGTTCAAAATATGGCACATGCATCTAACGTGAAAAAATGCACCGTTGGGAGGTGGTTTCAATGCTTGACTCAAAAGGCGAGTGACAACATCATTGTTTGAAGCACTATCAAATGAAATGCATAGGACTTTATCAGCACAAAAATAATCACGTAAAGTTTCTAAGATGCAATTGAATATGTAATAACCAGTATGATCCGTTTCAATGACCCTAAATAACAAAATTCATTTTTGCATAATCCAATCATAATCAATTCAATGAAAAATAACACAATAAAATGATTGACCTATAGGTGATGTTCACTTATCAGAAGTGAATGCCACACAATGATCAAGAGTAAAAAAATAGGCTTGCAAATCTAATTTTCCAACTTCAAATAATCTAAAGCTTTCTTTCTAGCGGTTTTCCTAAACACTTTTTAAATACAGGATTTAATTGTAATTTTATCCATGATTCTAAGTGCACATCTTGTAAAAATAGTTTTTCAGTAAGTATTGTCCAATTTATTATGTCTTTTCTACAATATTGTTGATTAAAAAGAAATATATCTGACCCGCCACTGCCGGTTGTAGACGCAAGTTGTATTTGTCCTCCAAAACTAGTCCCAGCACTAAGAAGAACATTAGGATGTTGATTTTCAAAATGTCGCTTCAGCGTTCCAGTGCCGAAATTCTTTTTATGCACCAATCTTTTTCCCGCAATGTTTGCATTTCCTGTACCTCTACTTGCCTTCGTGTATGAGCTCATAATGCTCATAAACCCAATTAGTTAATCTCAAGGATTTACCTTGTCCTTGGGTTTCCTCCACAGCGGGTCCATGACTTGTTGGCATCGGTTATGTTGACGGATCCCTGGCCGATGTCGCATCCAACTCTTCAACTTCATCATCCGATAATTGATCATCGACTCCCAAATCGTAATTTGTTATATCGATTTCGGCATCATCGTCTTGCAACTCTTTAATTAAGATACCTTTATTGGCAGGTTGAGAACGGAGACGAAACAACCCTTGGAGGTTGGTGGTGCAGGAAGATGAAGTCTCCGTCGACTTGCCCTTTCCTTTTAAAGCCATGAGTCCCGAATTAATAGTAGTGATTAATGCAAAATTAAAAGGAAATTATGAAGATATTAAATGGAGATTAGTAAGAAATATGTAAGAGATTAAGAAAAAAGTTCAAATGCTTGAGAGAATGTAGTAGAGGAAGAAAAGAGATTAAGTGATAGTGTGAGAATAGAGTGAAAATGACATTGGTATTTATAGGGGAGGGCAAAAAAAATTTTGGACCAAAAAGTCCTTAAAATTTAGTTGTTGGGAGGAGAGCAAATGGAATTTTGGGGGCTAAAATGGAGTAAAAAACTGTTGGATGACCTACTTTGTAATTAACTCATTTTTAAATTCTTTTTTTATAAGTGTCCGTTGCAAGGAGCTGTTGGGGCGCTCTAGGCCCGGACTAGACTGGACTGGCCAGTCTTGAGCCGGGTCAGTTAGTGGGGGCAGGCCGGGGCATGTCGAGTTTGGTATTGGGCCAAGGCGGTCTATTTTGCGCAATACTCTTCGTTCATGCCCATATTCAGCCCAATTTCATGCGGGTTTTTACCGGGTTATGTCGGGGTAGATTTGACTTGCAAGCCAGTCCCGGTTTGGGCTGGGTTGAACCGGCCCATGTCCCACCTCAACTTCACGTCGATAAAATATTGACATGTCGATAAAATGCTACCACATCATTGTTATGTTAGCATGTATTAACATATCACTAACAACAATTGCAAATATGTTCATTTTAAAAATATTAATGACAATTTTTTTTAAAATATAACTTTAATAGCAAAACTACTATAAACCCGATACTTTAGTAGTAAGATTGTCGCTTTTGCCCTATATAAGCTGTTATTTCCGTCCGTTAGACTGTCACAGATTATGAAACTAGTTTAATCAAAAGAAAGTGAGAGATTGAGAACAAGCACAGTTCACGAACCTTCTGGAATAACATCAAAATACTTCATTCATCCACAAATACAATACAACACAAAGAGACGCTGTAAAATCGTTTGCCGGGGATTGTTCTTGATCCGAGTCTCCATCTCTCTCCCAGAAAAACAGCGACCATACAAGGAAAAGCTCCCCAGAACAAAGCCAAATTGACGTAACTTTGGGACAGCGGCGACGAGAATCTACAATTTACAGGAACATGGACAACAACACGACGATGGCAGAATCTCAGCCAGAGACCACTACGGTCCCAGAATTAGTGGCCGCTCTGGAACAAGCTACTCTCTTGGCCAAAAAGGTTCCGGCCACCTCTGACCCCAACCACCTCCTCCAAATCCAGGCCGCCCTTCATCAGGCTCACTACCGCCTCTCGTCCTTCCTCTCCAATACCCAGTTCTCGATTCCTCCTACGGCGCCCACCTTATCCGAGAACTCGCTCTCCTCCGCCACCGCCACGGCGGACGATGTTGATGATGAGCCGATGCAGTTGGGTGATGAGGATGAAGCGGAGGCAGGGCAAAAGTCCAAGGCGTCGATTGACAAGGTGGAAGAGAGGATGAGGTTGTGTTTCATCAAGAATAAGAGGGCTAAAAGGGCGCTTTCGCCGTCGCCTGGAGCGGCGCTGGAGGAGAGGCGGGCCGGCGGCAATGGGTTTATGGCGGCGGATGGCGAAACTAATGATTTTCATAGCGAGAAGCTGAGGGCTATTGATCTTATTTACCAGTTCCACGGCTGAATGATGGAACGGCCAACAGAAGCTGGAGGCAGCTCTCTGGCGCAATACAAAGGCCGCACTGCAAATTGCGAAATCGATTCGATTTCTTTCAGCTGTCAGATCAATTACCTCGTGATCGGAAGCTTTCCGTGAAGTAGTTTATTTTTCTCATTGGCTGTGGGCTGCCAAAACTGATTTTCTTCTGAATCATTTATGCAGTAAATGTACAAGTCCTAATGTACAAAATCATAAGGGTTAAATGAAAAAAAAAAACATGCCGCAATAGTTGAATCATTTGATCAATATATACAATAAATAAGCAATTTGATCAATATACTTCACTAGTTGCGGAATCATACTAACACACAGGAGGAGGCTTGCATTCTGAGGCAGAGATCTTATTGGTGGTCAGCCATGGATTCTGGAAATCCATGGCTGCATGACTGTTAAGATTATGAGCAGAACAACTGGATCACAACTGCTGGAACTTCACTATTAGATTATGCAGCGTCACAAAATCCTTCAGAGTAAGCTCCTCCGGCCTCGCCTGCATAAAAAATGGTGGAAAGAATCATTCTAGATGACGGAGAACTAACCGGTAAGAACTGACCAATGAACTAGTTCAGAACAAGAGACGTAAATGTGAACAACAATGTTAAGAAACTTACTGTGGAAGAAAGGCCAGCTTCCACAAGAGCTCTCTCAATATCATTGGATGAGCAGATGTGTTGCAGTGATTTGCGCAACATCTTACGCTTGCCATTGAATGCACTATTCACCTGTATTTACAAACATGAGAAGCATAACAGAAATGGGACCTCCCATCAACTTTATCAGGCGCTTACATGGGGTTCAACAGAGAGCCCAAGTATTAACTCAAACATTGCAAGATAATGACTACAACTGGAATGGACAAAGGCAATGCTGGAAGTCCAGCTCAACTCAGTTTTACCGTAGTCCGCCACGAGTTCTAAAAATATTGAGTTGCTAGATACCGATAAAAAGGAACTCTCACCATTGAGAAAAAGCTTTTCCTGGAACCAACCAGAGGATAATCTACCGCTTGCTTTAGTTTAAATGTCACCACAGCAGCATCAACCTGCATAGAGGGGAAAATGTGTTCAAGGAGAAGTCGTAACAACTTGTGGATCAAGCAGACACATGTCACTATGAGCGGGGTATTTTGGGCTTTAGCCGGTCAAAACTAAGACTAGACATAGGTGCAGGTCAGACATGGCAGATGCATATTCTTTACAGGCTACAGTACACAACAAATTCTCTCATTAGAAGAAGGGAAAATTTATGCTGATTAAACATAGTTCCCACCACTTACATTTGGACGTGGGAAAAAATTTGTCCTTGGGACTTTAAATTTGTACTCGGGTTCTGAAAAGATAAAAAGTAAGTTAGGGAATTGCTTAATGTAACAGAAAATGATGCACCAGTTGAAAAAACATAACGACAAGAACTCTGGCTTTTTCTATATTTCTATGCCAGTTCCTCTTTTTACTAGTAACCCAGCAAACCTATAACCATGAAACCGTGGCCTGTGATATTTACACGGCATAACTAGCAGCCGGTTGAAACCTCATATATATAGAGCACTAGCAAAATCCAAGTAACAGCCTTGGTTGACCATAAATACCTGAATAGAAATTGATAAATACATTGATGGGTCGATACTCGGATGTCCCTGTAGATGATTCCACTAAACGAGCAGCTGTCTCCTCCTGAGAATGATATCATACAAGCATCTGTAAAGCTTTGTTTATATTGATTCGAATTACTCAGTAATAGTAATTGTGTTTCTGTTCAGAAAGAACGATTTTTAAGATAAAGATCAGGAATTCCTGCATTGGTTCGATAGAGGGGAACAAAAGAAAGAAAATAACGAGTTGAACTTCTGATTATTTTAACAAAAAAGAGAAAAAAAACCAGGTGAATTACCAACCTGAAGTAAGAGCACAACTTCAGAGAAAATGTCACTCATTGGAAGAAGTTGTTTGACTACATCTTTACTTATGTTGAAGGGGATATTTGATACTACCTGCAAACAGTAGATGAAGAAAAGTTAGGCAGAATGAGGAGAAAAAAGCTCCCAAACTTAGCTTCATTTTGAGTCTGAGTTTGTTACAATAGCTAATGTGATACCAGTTCACTTCAGAGTTCAACATTTTTATTCACTCAGCTTCATATTGTGATGCAAACGGCTAACAGAAAATGCATGACCAAATCATCTGCTTCAGGGGAGGAGGCAGTGAAGGAAGTAGAGCTCACTTTTGCAAGTTTTGAACTTCCATCTAACAAAGGGAGCACATGAGAGCGGATATGACATTTGACAAAATCTTCTTGTAAAACCTGCAATTGAACATAATTCACAACCCAACTCAGACTGAAAGAAGGAAACTAAAAATAAAACTTTACCTTGAGCCTATCCGTACTTGAAAGTCTCTCCTTCACAAGAGCAGCCATGTGAGGATCCTGCAGCAGACTAAAAAGTCCATCAGGAACTTCGTAAATTATCACATCCATTTTTCACGGGCGAGTATGTGGATCGGTGAGAGACCTTTTCGATAGCAAGCACGGTGGCCCCCGAGTTTATAAGGACATTCGTTAAGGATCCAGTCCCGGGACCGATTTCTAAGACGAAATCACCTTCTTTAACGCCAGCAGCCCGGGCGAGTTCCTCATTAATCTCAGAATTCAACATGTAATGCTGCACGCACAAAATGTTCGACGAAAGTCCCCAATGAACAAATGATGAGAGAAAACGAAAATATAAGAAATTCTCAAGCAAGCTGAAGTTAGACCTGGCCAAGAGATTTTCTGGGGAAACGGCCTCTCGAGTTGAGAATGGCAAGCGTGGCGTGGTAATCATCTTGGCTCTTGGAAGCGCGAGCTCTTTGTAATGAGCTTGTTCTCGTTGGAGGTAAGCAGGCTCCGATTCTCTTTCTCGCCGGAAGTGCGTGTTCTTCTGGCTTGGTGTTGGACTGCCGCTGGAGGGCAGGTGCTGGGAATGGGATGGTGTGGAAAAGATGAGGCAGTGAGGCCATCACTATATTCTTGCGCGCCAAATCACGGCCAGAGACCAGCTGCCCTGCTTTGGCCCGTGTAATTTAGCTCTTCAAGACTCGTCAAAGTTCCAAACTTTTCCCGTGGTTAGAAAGTTCGTTAACAAGTCACCTTAATTCAAAATAGTTTATTTTTATTTTTATATTTTTTTATATAAAATTAATTATATTTAAAAATTAATATCATATGGATATAATAATTTATTTAAAAGTAAATTTTTATAATATTATTAAATATTTATGACTATTTCTTTTTAATGCCTAAAACAAAAAAATAAAAATTTACTAAGCTTATAAAAATTATATTTTCAATGGATTATTATAATTACATAACATTTACTTTTAAATAAAATTAGTTCTAGGTAAAAAAAAATATAATAATAAAAATAAGTTAAAATTGAACTACCTCCACATCTCTACTCTACTTTCTGAATAGAATTTAGGGAGAATAACAGTTTGCCCCCTTAAAGTTTACCCTAAATTACACTTTATCCCCTCATATTTCAAAATCTCTTAAAAGCTCCCTAAGGTTTTAAGAATTTTACACTTACCTCCCAATATTTATTTTTTAATATTAAAACCAATGGATTAATTACTCTTTGAGCCCTAAACTCTAGTTCTTGTTTAAGTTTTCTCTTTAACATATAAATTATTTCATTACTTGTCTTTTTCAAATAATATAATATAAAACATCTTTATATATATTGTTTCTTTCAACTTACCATCTCCCAATTATTTTTTTCTTATGATTATATTTCTTTATTTTTCATTGTCTATACATTTTTTATCTTTATATTTTTATTTTTAAAATATTTCTAATTAAGGATATTATTTTTATTTTAAAATTGATTGTAGTTATTTATTTATTTATTTCTATTTAGAAGCTTTACAAGCATCCTCATTTTTTTTACAAAACTTATTATGATGACTATTAAATCTAAAATTGAAGAAATGATAAGGCTTATATTTACAATAATATACATACTTCAAAATTGCTTTCATTTCAATTAATACATAATTAGTCATTTTTTAACATTTTAGTTTTATATATTAATTAATTAATTAATTGTTTTGTAAGAATGTCTCGTTCAACAAAATGCTTATTGATTATTTAACAATTTTTGAGGTGCTTAGATGGATACCAGTTATAAATCCATGACATCATTTTTTATGTCGAATAAAATTGAGATTGCTAAAATATTATTATTTTTTGGGTTACAATTTACCAACTTTTCACATTTATATTCTTTTGAAAAATATTTTTTGTCATTATTTTGGCTCAAGAGATTGTACTATTCAATGAACAACATTGCGCATTGTTTTATTCTATTTTCTAGCCGTCACCATTACTCTAAAGGCTAGTGTATTTTTTAGTTAAGCAAATCAAGAAACATTTTACTAAATGAGAGTTTCTTAAAAAATATTTAATTAATCAATATATATATATACATTAAAATGCCCATATGTTTTATTAACTTGAACAAAGTGAATTTTAAAGTTTCCATATTATTATAAAATAAGCCATATCATTTCTTTGATTTTTGCTTTAATAGTTACCATTACAAGTTTTGAAAAAGGTGAATGAGATAGAAAGTAACAATTAATTTTAAAAATTAAAGTGACATTATTAATTAGAGGTGATTAAAAAATTGAAAATATAAAAGAAATTACATAAACAATGAAAAGCAAATAAAAACTGAATCATAAGAAAAAAATAATAGGGTAAGTAAAAAAGGAACAATACATATAAATATATTATGCCATTTGAAAATAAAAATAAGTGATGAAATAATTTATATGTTAAGGAGAAAACTTAAAAGAGAATTAGAAGTTGGGGTCTCAAAATATAATTAATCCATTGATTTTAAATTTCAAAATAGACAGCAGGGGATGAGTATAAGTTTTTTAAAACCTCAAGAGGCTTTTACGAAGTTTATAAAACGAGAAGGGATAAAATGTAATTTAGGATAAACGTCGGGAGACAAAATGTAATTCACGTTAAGATTTACAATCAACCACCATCAAAGACATATCACCAGTCTGATCGAGGGTGACATTATGTTACTAAATACTTTAATACTTTAGTTCAATTAAAAGATATACCAAATTCAATTACGTTATATAACAGAAGATTCTTTACTAAATACTTTCCTTTCTAGCGAAGTTATGATTGAATATAGAAACTTTCTATATACAAATGACTATAAATTATAAACTAAATTAACTAATAAATTTTTTCTCCTTGCAAACGGATGAAGAATTTCATTGACCTGTGTGTGAAAAACAGCAAACATATTCAATGCAAAGACATCATTTAGAGTTCTAAATACCATAATGTGAAATTAACACATCTGCCAGCAAAGTTCCTCGACATGGACTGAACTCGAAATGATCAACTCCTCCAATTCCATGCCTAAAGACACCAGTTTTCTTCTTTCTCGGATGATGGAGTTGGTACTTGAAGCTGTTCTCTAACCACAAATAGTTGCTACTACTCTGGGACAGGCCAACTCATAACTGCCTTGGGTTGCACGGTGCTCCCAAATCCATATCCTCCAATGTTCAAGTTTAAACCTTCTGCATTGTTGTATTCGCAATTTTTTGGATCTCCCACATAAGGAAATCCTTCAATCGATGGATTTGGTACTGAAGTAGATCCATCCCATAGCATCTTCTCCGGGAGATCAAGGGGATATTGGGAACCAAGATAAATAACAGGCATGTAGGAGTATTTCTTCATGCTCTCATCAACCAGGCCTTGTGATTCTGCTCCATATGCACCTATCTTGGACTGCCAATTCGGCGATTGGATAAGTCCTTGTTGTAAGTTGAATGAAAATGAGGGGTTATTTGGAGCAAAATGTGCTAAAGTTGGTTCCTGGATCAGATAAGCCTGGTCTGATGAAGGATTATTTGGAGCAAAGAGTGCTAAAGTTGGTTCCTGAATCAGATAAGCTTGGTCTAGTGAGAGATGAGGTTTCTGCAATGTTCAAGCAAACTGTTGGTGAGGAACTGTTGGGTTTCAACAGAAGTTACAACTCTGTTGCAGTTAACAAACCTGTGAAAGGCTTGAAACGTTTTCCGTTGCTGAACTCAAATGTCCAACAGTCTCCCTTGGCTGAGCCCCTATTTAGATGGAAGAGGAGAAGTGAGAACCCAAAAGAGAGAGGACACAAACCATTTCAGAACTGAAAAAGTCACTACCATTTCCAGGTACTTGAAAGTATGTTGTAGGCTGTTCCTGTGTCCTAGTCAGTTTTGGCCTCTTCAGAATTCCTGAAGAATCATTGCTTTTCTCTTCATTCCTGCTCCTAATTTCCTCTGGCTGTTTCCTTTTGGTGTCATAATGATCCGCCTTCTCTTGATACAAAAGCCATTGCTTTTCTCTACCGTCTCCTAGTGCAACACTCTTCTGCGGTGATGCAAATCCAAAACCTCGAGCAGCCAACCTGCTGCTTTGCTTCCAAACAAATGCGAATTGCCAAATGTTTCTCAAATCACTCATTTTAACAGGTTTAACAAGATAGTGCACCGCTCCCTTGAAGAGGCCGCCCAGCACGGCAATCTCATCGTTATCAGCAGACATGACTAACAAAAGAACATATCAGAATCATACCAAAGAAACTTCTCTAATGCCTTTCGATAAACTAGTGTCGAAGTTAGGTGAACAGATGCTTACGAACTACAGGCAGCTTAGACATCTCCCTCAGTGTCTCCAAGAGCTGATACCTGTCCATGTCTGGCAAGCGGCCATCAGCCAGGATAAGGTCAAGTTCATCCTCCTTTTGACGGATGGTACTGAAAGCATCTGCGGCTCGTGCTGCAGTCAAAACTGCATTGGAAAAAAACCCGAAAAAGCGAATACCATTAAATATGCAACACCCTATTGACATGGAAATCCAAAGCAAAGTGACCGTTTCTGCTTATCAGCATCAGTTAACTGCATACACACCGCTATATCCACAGCGGCCGAGCATCTTCGATATAATGGTGAGACATGTTGAACTACCATCAACAAGTAGAACACTAACACCAGCAGGAGCATATACGCTAGGATTCGTTAGCGTGGACATAATTATAAGCAAGTATGGTGAAGCCGGAAACGAGTGGAATTTATTATGCAGCTTACCTTGAGGGAGGGAGATGCACAATGGTACAAATTTATAGATGAAGCATGGTTTTGTAACCGAAAATGTTTGCTGGAAGATACTATAGATTCCTGCAGGAATTTAGGGTGACAACTAGCGTGTACTGGAGCCTCATTGGTGCTAATGAGAGCTTGCCATGTACAAATACTGCTGGAGTTCCGAGGCTTTGCAGACAGTAAAATGTACTAAATATTGTTGAGGCTTCGAGTTACCTTCCAAGATTTAGACTTTATCCCCCCCTTCCAGAAAAGAAAGAACTGGTTGTCTAATTTGACTGGAGTTAGGTGCGGCCTCTAAAGTGCTGACTAAGTTTCCATATTAGCGCAGGTAAAATTGTTGGGTCTGAGGCGTACCATGTTTAAGATTCAGTTCACAAGTCCCATAGAAATGGCCGAAATATCCTATATATTTTAGTCGTTACCAGCAAAAGATTTCTGATGTGTTAGGTATCTGATTTGGTCTCTCTTTTCCCCCGTCGTGCACTAGGAGTATTACAAGAAATGATTAAAAAAAAAAAGCCAGTTTCTTATGTATTTTATCTTATATACGAAAACGGAGATATTTTTGTTTTGCACAAATTCTAGACAACTACAAGATTCGTGAGTAATATATAAAATAAACCGACGCACTCGCAATGAGAATTTAGATCTGATAAAGGCTTTTATTGGGAAACGGAGACGGTAGAGAGAAGCCCAGAGTTTTGGGCCCAGAAAATGGATCAAGATTGCTCTTCCTCATAAACAATAAATCTCCCAGGTCAGGCCCACGCCCATCTTTTCATTAATTCGCCTACAAACCCCTAAGCTTTGATGAGAGTTACAGATGATGCCTGTGTTTTGAAAAGGGACAAATAGATTGCCGTGCCAGTGCTTGCTGAACCATTGTCCTTCCTGTCGCAGCTTCACTATACACCAACCTTCAACAACCTTACCCAGCTTCGTAGCTTTATATTTAGACTCAGCATGTACAAAACCTATATTACTTTTACCTCAAACCACTCGCTGGCTCTAACCTGTAAAACCAGTGCATGTGATAAAAATGCAAGATACCTAACCTAACCAGAAAATCCAATGAATAGGGGAATAAGGTGGATCCTTTCAACTGTCCTCGCCAAACAACAGGCGTCTTCGGACAGCCTTGGAATAGTTGGAACTAGAACCCTTCCTCTTTTCTGTTGATGATCCATTACCAGGACTAGTAGAACACTTGGCTGAATCATCCCCTGCCTTCCCCTGGATATGTGCTTTGCTTGAACGGAAAAATTCAGTAATGCTCAGTTGGACGCCATCTGGTTTTGGAGATTCCAACTTCTCTGCAGATCCTCTGCATCTTAAGGCTTTCCCTCTTTTAGGTTCTCTCAGTTCCTGCAAATTTTCAAGTGAAAATTTCTCACCAAAGGAAACGGAGTGCAGTAACTAATAGTTGATCCTATTTATAGACAGCTACCATCATTTTGTACTTTTGTGACAGAACTAAGCCATTAACTTCTGATGAAGGCAAGCAGAAAAAAAAATCTTACTGTAATAAAAACATGTGGAAGAAAGAGAGTGAGCGAGGTGGGAGAGAAATTAAGGAAATACCTTCTCCTGTAAAAATTTGGCAACTTCTTCGGGGAAAGCTGAAAGAAGCAACTTCATATTTTCATCTGTCAACAGATACCAACTTCCATCTTCAACATGAATCTGGAGCTCAACCGGCTCTTCCAAAAAATTAACAGGCTCATCATCAATTTCTATAATCTCTTCCTGCTGCTTGCTGGAGTCTACAACCTCAGTTGAACTTAAGGGACTGCTAAGTGAAGGTGCGACTTTCTTCCACTTGACCACATAAAATTGATGTCCATACCTTATCTTCACACGTTGAATTGAATGAAATTCATATTGCCCGTGTAATAGGCCCGTGCTAGGCTTGGCAGCCATTTCTCTCAGATAAACTGTGGACAACATAGGAAGCAACCTCTGCCGGATGAATGATGGCTCCCAAAGTTGATGAAAAACCAAGAAATCAACCAACATTTCAGTATCTGGGGATCTCCAAGATAACGAAGGGCCATGGTCTGTTAACTTATTGAAAAGACATCAGATCAAACTTAAGATATTCTCCGAATCATGTACATAACTGGGAAATTATTGCCTAAAGAAAACACATGGAAAACTAGATCATGTGTAAAGGAATAAAATCACAAGGTACAAACAAACGATTTGTCTATAACAAAAAATTCTGGTATGCATAACTAAAACCTCCATAAGAGCAGCAAGATGAGAAAAAATAAAAAATAACATTAACAGAGAGGTCAGTGCAGAAAGAGTGATGAAACCAACCAGTAAGCTTTCTGTTGTTGTCATTCAAATACATTTTGATGATCTCGTCATTTGGGAAATTTGGCTCCAACATAATCTTATTGGAGACCTTAATCCACCAACTTTCATGCTTCTTCTCTTTTTTTTCTCTTCTCTTCTAAAGTTCAAGGAGCATATTGCCGTTAGTACATTGTTACAGCATAATATAAAATAAATATAATAAAAAGAATCAAGCATAAGCATGAAAAAATCAATTTAAGCAGCCAGCATACTGAATAGTTGGAACTTTTAAAAGAAAGGGAAAAGCAATGACGCTAGGTGGTCAAGGAGAAATTTTACCTCATCACAGTAACAGCAGCTGCATGAAAACCCATCTGGCTTTCTTTTGCAACTTTCACCATCAGCAGTACCACAAGATTCACACGAAGACTTTAGATGAGTCATCTTGCTACCAGGATGCCCGCAGAAAGTACAATGAGGACTCTTTGTCCTTGGGGAGCTCCCTTCCATAGGTTTACTATTACTCCCAAGTAAAGGCGCATTCAGGTTCCCAATATCACATAATCTGCAAAGAAGTATCACTTGAAAACTCACTGCTTTGCCCAAAAATTGAAAATCACTAGAAGTTTTGCAACAATAGGAAGAAAAATTTGATAATCCACTTGACCCATAATGTACGTCCCTTTTGCATTTTTTTTTTGTTAAATTATGAATGAAGTACCCCTTAAGCATCTTAGCTATGTTTCTTCAAGGTTACCAAGATTAAAAAAAAATGTGATTTTCTAGGAAAAGGGTTAATAACTTGGAAAGGGGACATATGGAAAAGGGCCACATATTTTGGTACAAAAAAACTAAAAAAGGGATATATTTTTGGATGAGGGAGCATTTAAAATGGATAGAATTCAACCTATCTAAAACCTCATCTTCACTATATTTGCGGACAAATTGAAGAGCTGTATCAACACCAATTCCTTGCACGCCTTTGAGATCATGGTCATTCCCAACCAAAAGGGACATTGCTATCAAATGTTTCCTCTTTAATGCAAGACCAGCTTCAATATCTGACATATGGTAGCATTCTAATGGTTCCTGCAGCCAATTAGATTCTCAAGCAAGCCACAGAATTAAAACCAAAGAGGAAAAATACTGTAATGAAATCAAAAAATGGAGAACAACGAGGCTGTAATGAAGCCACAGGGTAATGATCCTTTGCTCGCAATTTATCAATCTCTACATCAGAATTTCAAAACCAAACTAATGGTAGGCAATAATTTTTCACTTTCACACCGACCACCAAATTGACCAAAAAACAGGTTTTTTTTTTAACAGATAGAAGACAGTTGATATAGATAGATATTGAGAACAGCTTCATATCACATGTTATCTTTGGAATTAGGAAGTTAGCTACCCAAAACCACAACCATGTAAATGATTTTCAGGTAAATTGCAACAAAATTACTTCCAGTATAACTTGCAACATTCATCAAATTGGCATTCAGTAGTCCACTGACTGAATCAAATCTTACTTACTTTTGAATTAGGTCTGAGGCATTTGATTACACATATAGCACCAAACAGGAATGCGTCACTATCAGCTGTGATGCAAGCATCTACAAAGCCATTTTTATTTAACTCAGCACATAATGCCTCAGCCTCCCCATCTGCTTGTAGGACAGGCATTCCAAACAGTTGAAGAAGTTCCTGTAAGATGTTAAGCAGAAACAAGAAATTATTTGCCAAGAATTGGTTAGAATACATGGCAAACTAAAGATATAACCATCAATGAATGAAAAACAAAATCACCCTAAGCTCACCCAGGGATTCTTATCCAGGGTGCCTACCAACCACAGATGAACTGTGAAATCAACAATTTCTACAAGAAAACAATAATAAATGCTGAACTAGGAGCAAGGGCCACATCTACCACTACTTCACAGACTTAGCAGCAAGGTCAGAATTATACAAAATTTCAAGAACATGAGCGATAAGAAACAAACAGACAGAATTTGAACCAGGTTAGGATAGGAGGAACTCACAACACACTCTTTAACACATTTTGAGAAGGCCCAGTTCCTTTCAACTGAGACACCATCTTCAAACACTGGCGTACTCAAAGAATTTTTGCCAGAGAATCTCAAATACCGTTCAATTCTTGCCTGAGATTTCAATGCCGATGGAGTTCCATCAACAACAAAAACCGGATAGGCTCCAAACTGCAGGAACAGGCCAAACCATTATCTTACTCTCACCCTGAAACAGGTATACAACACTCTAAAATTTGACAGCTACTAGCTTGTAGCAAAGAAGTAAGCCTAATTCTAAAAATATAATTTCCATTTTTCAGCACCTAGATGAAGTGTGTTAACAAAGTCGCGGGGAATCGTAAAGCTTCAGCCTTTAAGTACAAAAAGCGCACAAGCCACTAACTTCAAAAAGCTAAGCCTTTGAATTTCCTCAAAACTTAGCACCCAGGAATTCAAATTCCAAGAACCGGAACAACTACAAGAAATCTTCAATTGTTTCAAAACCAGAAATGGAAACTAAGCAGATAAGAGACGAGAAACAACCACTAAAGAAATATTACTACCTTGGAGAAGAGATTAATGGTGCGGAAGAAAGTGAGCCTGAGGTGGGGCTTGCGAGCAAAACCTTTAATGGCGGTCTCGTTCTGAACAATCCAGTAGGAGAGATCGACGGCGACCCGTTTTTCTCTCAAGTAATCGAACCCTTCGGTTCGGGCATAGGGTTTTAGCAGCTCCCAGAAATTTCCCCCAACACCCATCAATTTCGCTCTTCTTGGAAATTGAAAACGGCAGAAAGAGAGAAACAAAAACCCAAATAATAAGGTTTCAGAAGTCAAAGGAAACCTACACCTACCGCCCAATTCACTGGAGCGGGAAAAACGAGAGGACGACAGGCGAGCCGTTGCAGTAGTGTGACTGTGTGAGCTTGATAGCGAGCGAAAGTCGAAATTTTTCGTTTTTGGTGCCTTCATGCTCCGGTCGTTGACATTGGATTCGGGATCGAAGCATAACCGGGTCAGGCCCAGATATGAAAATTTCTGCTAAACCCAAGTGATCGAGCTTTCTGACTTCTAGTGGTGGCTGATGGCCAGTGGGCAAACCCAACCTAGGCTCAATCAGGCTTGGGTTAGGATGTCTGGACCTGGACACCCAATTTCTGCTAAAAGTGTTTAAACATGTTTTGAAATATTATTATATTGCAATTTCATCAAACATATTTTTATTTGAGGAAAAACATTACAGCCGATATAAATTTTATTAATGAAAAAGTCAAACGGTGCTTACATCATTTGAAACGTGTCTTTCACTATCAAATGTTCTAGAAAAAAACCTAAAAGTAAAGCCTAAGATCCGTGCTTCATAGCATAATCAGATTGATTACAATCTAAAAATTGCAATGAAAACCTAAAATCTACTTTTGTGCCTTGTCATCAGAGGGAACTTCATCATCAAAGCTCTTTCATGTCTTGCTTCCTTAAAGCAGCAAGGACCCAATCTTGATTGCAGAACCTCAACGGCCTCCGGTATGAGTCTTGCTCGTTTCTTTGAGATGAATTTTTTTTCCCTCACTAAAGGCAACTTCAAAGATGATGGTAAAGACCAGAACTACCAAGATCTCTTGTATCAATATAAAAAATTCATGGATGCACCATGTGGAGATACACCCGGTTAAGAAACGTGAAAGAGGTAGTTATTTTGGGAGAATATGGAAACTTGTTTCAGCTAGGATAATGGCCACAAGTAGGCCATAAGTGTGATCCATTTACCATTAATAAAATATTTAAAATGGATATTATCCATATCAATTTGAATTGCAATGATTCCCTCCTTCACCCATTTTAAACTCTATTTAACCATTATATCAATTTTTTATATAGTTTTATCATTTCTTTATTTGTTTTCCAATAGTTGGTATAACATGGTTTTTAACTTAAACGAAAGCCCACTATTTGAAGATAACTCTATTGGCGCTCAAAGGGAGAAAAACATTGGGGAAGTAAATTATGTATTTGATGAAGATAACAATTGTGGATTAAACGTTCAAGCTTTCAGAAAAGAGAAAAAGGTCACTGACGATTGTGTGAATCATGAAGAAAGATCAAAAGGTTTTTATTTAATTGATATGTATGTTTCTATTACACTGTATGGCATTATGAATTTTTGTTTTTTGCAACATGCAATCCTGAAGAAGATGAACAACTGGATATCGATAGTGATGATGGGGGAGTAGGAGTTGATGAAGGTTAAAATATACACATATTTTCCTGGCAATGTCTTGGAATCTATAAATATGTTGTGAGAAACTATGTATATACTCTGACAATTTAGGATAGGGTGTTTGAATTCTATATGAAATTGAGTGAAACTTTGTCTGCAATTTGTATATAACTGGGCGACATATGCATTTAACTATAAACCATATGTATGAAACTATGATATAGTTGTACATTAATGATTGTTTACATTATGATCCATACAACTAACATCCATCAACCTTCACAACAACATCATACATAGTAGAATTCTCTAAAAAACCCAATGTATTAAACTGGATATCAAACATATTTATCTGGAAATGCAATGTATCATTTTGGAATTCCAAAGTATCATACTATACATTGCTTTTATTAAATTGGAAATCCATTGTATTATTCTGGATATCCAATGTATCATTCTATACACCCTTTGTATTAAACTATGCTACCACATGATACATACAATAATCATAATTGAAACCCCAACAATACATTCCAAATGAATCAAATTGCACCATAAACATATCATTTCGAAAAAGATTTGTTTCTTTTTTTCTACTCATTTATATTGATACATATAACATTCAGATAAATACAGTTCACGCTCATATCCATACATGTTTTACAATTGGACCCATACGAACTTTGAACGTAAAAAACGTACACCATAACACAACCTATTTCATATATCCCATCTGATAATGATACCCAGACACAACACACACACACACACATACAACAAACTAAATCCATTTAAATCTGATATGTATACATCATACCCAAAACTCAAAAAACAATTTACAAAAGTATCAAATTGGAATACAAATGTATTAATGCATAAGATATTGTGTTCCTCCTTTGTTGTCATTCAGATCGATACATCTCTCACTCAGACGCATACATCTCAAACTCAGATTATTACATTTCACGCTCAGATCCTTACATGCGTCAAAATCAAACTCATAAAGCTTTGAATCTCACAAACCCACACCCTAACACAATCTATTCGCTCAATCCCAACTCATAATCATTTCCATACAGAACAGACACAGAACAATACAAACAAAATAAAAAAAATCGCATATCAATTGACAAACCTAGCCATTTTCAACTGACTTAACACCTCTATCTACTTGACCCAACCCCACAACACAAAACCCATCCCAAAATGATACATAAAAAGTCTTATTCTTACCTTCGCAAAATCGCAAAATCCAGTCATATTATTTGACCTTTTTTCTTTCCTCCCGTTTGCAAGGCCCCTTCACCTCTATTGTGATGCCTTTCCACTTGTATAGCCTTTTTTTGGACGACAGTTCCAGCTAACGGACTAAAGTATCAAACCAGCGAGCAGTACAATCTCTTCTTTTATTTCTCTTTTAGTGAAGCTAGAGTAGGTTTCAGAGACGCATATATCATCGGTTTTAGGGTT
Organism: Aquilaria sinensis; assembly: GCA_005392925.1. Classification (NCBI taxonomy): domain Eukaryota; kingdom Viridiplantae; phylum Streptophyta; class Magnoliopsida; order Malvales; family Thymelaeaceae; genus Aquilaria; species Aquilaria sinensis. The sequence continues at coordinate 575,620 of SMDT01003002.1, read as the reverse complement.
GTCACACTATCAGGAAGTTTTTATATGGAAATAGGACTCATCAGAGGTAACTATTTGATAATATCACACATTTTTCACGCGTTTTTAAAATTGTTTGATGGAAGAGAAGTTAACGATGCCAATTGCTGTATATACACCAAGTGTATATTCTTTATTCTCTGCAGATATAGAATAGATAAAAAATCTTCCTGTCTTATTCTTTCACCACTTGATGATGTCTTCCTCATTGGTTTCAAATGAAGTACAAAGATAATCATTTCATTTTGCCAATCTCAGGTTTGTCATTTTCAGTCGTTTGAAGATATGTGTCACCGGGTTGAACCTTGATGATAAAGAAAAGGTGGATTGTCGGGCAAGTGTTGGATTAGATGACCTAACTTTATCAAAATGCTTAACAAAGTAAAATTTGTATAACTCCCTCAAATTGTGGTCAGCTTCAACGGAAATAGTAAGTGCAGAAACTTATGGTTGTCTTAAATATGTATGATAGTATGTTTCTAACAATTGCAGACAACCCATGATTTTGATATGGGGATCTAATGCACATGGAACAAGATAAATTGATGAGATCTCTTGAAAATAATTAAGTCATTTCTTTTGCATTGCTTCAATAGTTGATTGTAAAAACTTATCGTCCTTATATTGGTTGCAAACATAAATAATGTTTACAAAATATAACCTTGCTTGGTGCACTGTTGGGTAATAAACCCCAGAGAAAAAGTTTGTTGCCTTGTAAAAATATCTAAGTAACTCAACTAACTTAAAACATTTTTCCCAAACCTCGACCGTTAGCCAGTCGCCTTGCACTTTTGAGTTCATAAATCAAGTCAAAAGATTTGCCCATGGTTGAGCATCATTTAACATTTCAAATGTTGAGTTCCATTAAGTGGGGCAATCAATTTTAAACTTTTTCCAAAAAAAATTCACCCTATTTTCAATACAAAACATTTTAGATTCATGAGCCAATTTGCTCCTTGTTTTAACAAAAAGCAAAGCATTCTAAATTGACTCGATTTGGTTTTGCAGTTGTTGTAAACCATTTTGAACACATAAATTCAAAATGTGACATAAGCAACGAACATGAAAAAAATTTCCATCAAGTGGTGGTTTTATTTCTTTTATTAATTCTCTCACTGTTGAATCATTATTTGAAGCATTATCAAAAGAAATGAACAAGGCTTTATTGGAAACAAAAAATTTCTTTGGGACTTTTAATAATGTAGTTGAAAATATTCCAACCCGTATGATCAGATTACATACATTTAAATGTAATAATTCATTTTTGTATAACTCAATTATCATTTATTCAATGAGCAACGAGACAATAGTAATTTTGTCCTATTGGAGATGTTCGTAAATCACATGTAAATGATAGACAATAATCAACGGTAGAAAATATACTTGTAAATCACTTCTCCTAGCTTCATACTGTTGAAAGTTTTCTCTCCTAGTCATTTGCCTAAATGTTTTTTTATAAGTAGGATTTAGAGTTGTTTGGATAAATCTTTCTAAGTGTTCATTCTTGGCTTATTTAAAAGGTTTTTCTATAATCATCATTCAATTACTAGACTTTGTTTAGTAGATTTTGGGTTATATCGGAGAATACTTGGACCGCCGGAGCTCCCCATACCCGTTAATTGTATTTGTCTATCGAAAGTGCTAACCAGATTTCCATGGACTTTGGTTAAGTGTTGGGTGAGAGTGCCCGTCCTAAAATTCAACCTGTGGGTGAACTTATTCCCATAATATTTGTACTTGACATATCTCCTATCTCCTTCCCAAAGTTGCTTGAAAAATGCCCAAATGATGCCTTCAAATTACTAGTTTTGCCTTAGGTTGCCTCGAGTTATGTGCTTTATGGTGTCAATTGGAACCTTCTCTACTAACTTGGGTCGATGGAACCTCCTTGATGTCATCATTGAAAAGTTGATTGTCAGCACCCAACTCGTAGTTCACTATGTCAATGTTGGGGATCATTGGCAACCTTTTAAATATGCAGGTCTCGACTTTTATAGAAGAGATGGCCACAGAAAAATGAACCAACCCTGATGCAGGATGAAGAGCTAACGACACCCTTGCCCTTGCCAGAGTTCTTTCCTCGTGGAGCCATAATTTAAAAACTAATTGTAGATAAGGAGAAGATTATAAGTAGATTAAAAAAAATATAAGTGGATGATTAAGAAAATGGAAAAGAACTAATAGAGAGAATGAGAAAATATTGTATAAGGAGATTACAGAAAAAAGCTTTGGTGTAAAGAATTGTTGGGGGGTTGAATATTTATAAGAGAAAAAAAATTATTATTTACCCAAAAAGCCTTAAAAAAATTAGTCGTCAATGGCTGTTGGCTGGAGATAAAAAAGTCTACGGCCAAAAAAAGCTTCTGGGGGAGTTAAGGGTAGGCTATCATTTCCCCATTTTTTTTTTTTGAATTTCTAGCCGTTGAACGGTAATATGGAAAAAATGGCTAACCTGGCTCAGCTCGTCTGAGTCCTAGGCCGATTCGTCTAGTCCAGGTTAACGTGATGGTGGGTTGACCATGCCATTTTGGGCCTGACTCTTTCTTTTGTCACATATTCACCCCACGCCTATTTGAGCCTCCTCCATGTAGGGCCGAGCCCAAGTTTGACCAAGTTGGGCCAAGTTTGACCCGGGTCAAGTCCGAGTCAACCCTGGCCCAACAACTGCCTCTACTGACTTTTATTAAAACATTTTTTCTTTTTTCTTTTTGACTTCTCTAATTTGTGCATGAGGATAAAAATTAATTTCATTGATGTTTGATTGGCTATTAAACCTGAATCAGAGACTTCTTCTAAGTATATTTTTTTCATATAAAAAAGGGTAAAATGGGTAAATTTATCATTAAAGTTTATGTGATAGAGTAATTTTCTCACTGAATTTTGCTATAAGTAAATTTGTCATTAATATTTTCATTGTGGGCATATTTCCGCTGTCGTTAAGGATATCTTTAAGACTTATTAGCAAAGTGATTATGTGGCGGTTCTTTTATTACATGTATGGGACGTTGAGACATAGTTGGGTATGTTGTGCTATGTAGGCAACTTTTTTGCGCCAAATAGGGTTAATTTCCCTCATTTTATTGATGAAATATTCTTTGTTTAGTAGATTATTCTCACTGTCATGTACCATAGTGGTCAATATCTTGCTTTTCCAAAACATTAATGGTAATTTTGCACATTTTAAAAAGATTAATAGTGAATTCACTTGCAAAAAAAGTTTAATGGTAAAGTTACTCTCCTTAGTGAAAAAAAAATTAAGCCCAAGATTTATTATTTACAATATCCGAACTTATTCCACTTGGATCAACTTACATTGATTTTAATGAAATTCCATAAATATATAAATGTTAAACTCTGCATGAACTAAAACAAAATTACCTTATAACTTTAATATCTAAAACAAAATTACCTTATAACTTTAATATTTTGACTTTACAATGTAGTAAAATTTCTTCATCTACTTTTGACTAATTTTAAATTTGATGTTTTAACAAACTACATGTGATATTAACTGTGGATCCATTTTAACAAAATGAATTTATATAATCAATCCTATGAAGTGTGTGTGTGTGTGTGTGTGTGTGTGTATGAATGGAAGACATAGAATTAAAAGTGCCCATCAACGTGTTGCAAAGAAAACATCGTATTTTGATCGAGTGACCCTCTAGAAGGGCACATACCATAAGAACTAAGATTTGTATTGGTCCAATCATGTATGTACATTTATGTCCAGATTTTCAATAACAATGGGCAGAACCAGCACGTCAATATTTCTAGATATCTTGTATCCCCATTGAATCCTTTTGGCAGGACAATCTCCCTTCAAGTCTTGTAGTTATACCTAAATCAAACCGTTCAAAGTGCAAGTATTTTAAGCCATTACATTGTCTAGTCCAGACAAATTAGTGAAAACTAATTAACATTTTTATACAAGTAGCTGTGTAAGTTGTTGGGTTAAGCTCAAATCTAATAGTTTATTGGTATTATTTGTACTTAAACTTGAATTATTCAAACTCGTTTTGAGACTTGAGTTTCGCTTGAGTAGGTCTTGAGCGTAGCCAGTTAGACTTGACAAGCTTAAATTACTAGTAATTTGGTATATTTGAGTTAAAAAAATTATGTATTTAAGGCCAATTAGGCTCGTTAGGATATGTATATATGAAATCCATTAAGGCCTCTTTGACTTTTATGTCTGGATTCGAGCTTGAGCTAATAAGTAACAGCATGGACTGTGTTGAGATTTTATGACTTTTGTTTTGCCTTGTCCAGCTGGTGTTTTTCAATAAATGCATATATAGTAAAACTGAACAATCATTCCTTTTCTATTTTTGACTTTTTAGAAACATCAATGGATTTTTAATTGGGTTAAAAGCACTTGACTTTCTTTAATTCTCATTATAAATTGGTTCATGACTTTCATTTTATTATATATTAATATCAAAAATTTTATCATTTGTTACTCTAACCATATGCAAGATTAAGTTGGTATAAAAACTCAATTTACATAATAGAAAACTGATAATTTTAATAGTCTATTAACTATCAAAACAATTATGTTACAAAATGAACTTATTGAAAGACATTTACAAAAAAGTTTAAATCAGAGTCCAAAGAGTTGATGTTAGATAGTTATGTAAGAGTTTGAGAATTGGGCTTCTCTGTCAACTCAATCTTGCCTAGGGTTAAGGATCACTGTGTGACACACTATACCGATTTGGGACCATTATGTAGCAAAATGGAAGCTGTGGACCAACTTGTAATAATAATAAGAAATTTGAGACTAATAGTGCATTTTATCCCTTTTTAATTCTCACAAAATTGGACAGAAGAATATGGTCTCCAATGGTGATAATAATAATGCGGCTATTTCCCTCTTCATGTCCAGTATAGAATTCAATTGTGCTGTTGTGATAGTTTATGATCATCAAAGATACACACACTTTTGTTGGGCTTTGTATGTGTACAACAGTCATGAACGAATTTTCATCTTGAACACAGGTTCTATTCTCTATGGCTTAATGCGACTTAAGTACTAGGGTTGAAGGGATCAAGTCGGGTCAATACACGGCTTAACGAGTTTGCCCGGCCCTAGTTGGGAAAACATCCACAAAGTAATAATTTGGCAAAATTATGTGTAAATCGTTGATGTTTCCATGTTGGCCCAAATCAGCCATTAATATTTTTTCAGTCGAATAAACCATTAATGTTATAAAGTCAGCTCAACGAGTCTATTGGCCATTAAATCTATCAAATAAACTGTTAGAATTGGAATATTCCGTGAAGTAATGTCGGTATCTACTCTGACTCAATTTCTTTCATCTGTGGAATGCTCCAATTTCTTGCAATATGAACCAAAACCCAAAAATTCAGCATCTTGTTCTTTAATTAAATACCTAGACCACTAAACTAAATCTCCAATGCTGTCACCGTAAAATAAAGGAGAAAAACCCACATTATGCTGCTTTAAGTTTCTGGGTTTGGTAAAGGTAGAAAGGCTGAGTTATGATCAAATTTTGAGTATTATTTGAAATTGTTTGTGTCTCTCAATTAATGGGAGGGTTCTAGTTGTGTTTAGAGCTCAATTTTTTTTTTTAATTGAGGTTGGCTAAAATTTCAAGTGCGAAAACTGGAATTGGGAGAAGCAAAAACCTATGCGGAGTTTTGCACTTTTTGGATTGAAATTCAGCACCTTCAAGCTTTGTCAATGCAATATCAGGTGTTATCCTTTTCGGCTATGGGTTGCTAGCAAATCTCAAACCTTTAGCTCACTGATTTCTCCATTTTGATCTAGGAAAAAACCGATGACAAAGGAAACCGATTCACCGCACAATTTTAGAGAAGAAAGTTGCAGAACTGAATTCAAATTCTCAGATCTCTACTGGACAAGTTAGACAAAATTGAGAACCTTTTGTTCTTCCTCTTAAATGAATTAGAAATTCCAAAATGGGCAATAGTGGGGCGGTGTGATTAATCAGAAACCTACGGATTACTGTAGAATTGTTGGTGGTGAGTGGTCCAGGAGGGTTGTCATTAGAGGATTTTTGGGTGAATGATGGAAGGGAGACAACAGGGGAATTCAAACGGCAATGCAGGAGGTAGCTTTGGTCTTGGGAGGCAATAAGGGCGAGAAGGCATTCCCAGACGCAAGTGGAGTAAACAGCAGACAATGGTTTATTCCACCTAAAATAAACATTATTATGTCATTTGAGCTAACCTGAAAACTTTAGTGGTTTATCTGTTGCTTTTGGCTAATAATTTCACAAACATGCTACAGAGTTTCTAGCTCTGTCGGGCGGGTCTAATTAACTCGAGCATTGACCCGACCCTGATCGGTTTCACCTTGTGGCTTGCGCATCTGTTATGGCACGACAAAGGTGACAAATTTTACAGTTATCCCCTCTCGTGTCCCCAACTTCCCAGCTCTGCACGGTAATAGCTTCGATCGATCCATTAATGAGGGAATTAGGAATCACGAGAGAGAAGGGGATTACGTACGCTGGCGGTTACGCTCCACTGGCTGCATGTGATGGGCCCATAAAAACAGCGAGGAAAGATATGTACCAAAATTGACAATTCGGGACCTCAAGTCTTGATTCCTTCAACTATTTATGCGGGCCGTGTGCCTTGTAAATTAAACACTGACCAGATCCCCCCAGTTGAAATTGAAACAGAAACAGCATAGACCAACTCTACCTCTATCACACATTTGAATCAATTCTCTATGTCAATTTTCCCACTTGATTTAAAATAACAACAGCCACAGCCACAGCCACAGCAAAAGGAAAGAAGCATCCTGGCTTCTACGCCTCGGCTAGCAATAGTAATAGAAATAATAGTACAGATCCCAATTTTTGTCTTCTTCCTCCCCTCATTTCCTGTAATTTATTTTTTATTTATCTTCACTTCAGACACATATCAGTTCACTAGTAGCTTCCTTCATCACTACACTTGCACGAGCTAGCTCAACCGTATGTGGAGATCCCCACCCAGAAGCTACCTGGCTCTATCCTTCTTCTTCCCTCCAATTCCCCTTTATATATACATATACTTCAACTCTCTCACTCACGTCGCTTTCCTTCTTCCCTCTTCTCTATTTGCTTCTATTCGTCGCAGGGCACAGCAGCCATGGCGACTTCATATACTACTTCAAACAATATAAATTTTAAACCCAAACCAAATTACCCATCAGAGCGCAGGCCTCGAATGCTCAAAGATTTCCTCGCCGACGACTCCAACTCTTGCTCCTCATCAGACTTCAAGTCCTTCCCTCGACGACCCAAATCCACCCAAAACCCATTACCTCCCGTACTTCAGAGAAGCAGATCCAAGGCTGCCTCTTCCACCATCACCGCTCTCCACGCCGTCCTCGGCGCCGTCAGGAAATTTCACTCCCTCGCAGCCGTCAAATCCCCAGCTGCCATTCTCCCCCGCAGCCTCTCCCGGCGGCTCTCCAAGACTGTCCGCAGCCACGAGCAGGCCAAGAAGATCACGGTGACGATCAGAGACATCATCCGGTGGAGATCGTTCCGTGATCTAGGAGAGGATGAATGCCAGCCTCAATCTCTGCAGTTGAATTTGGCTTCGTCGCCTCGCCGGTGCACGACGGCTTCCACGTCCAGTTCCACCACGACCACTTTCACCACTCCGTGCAGTAGCAGCGGTTCCAGCTGGTGCGACAGCGATTTTACAGCGGAGGAATTACCACGCTGGGGCGGTAATAATTCAGGGAAACGCTGTCAGAAGTGTTACCTGCGTGTCGGTGTGGTAAAGGATCCGGCTGAGGCGATGGCGAGGTCAGGAGTCAACGCAACAGTGGGGCCCGAGGTGAGAAATTATTTAGCGCGCCGCATCTGTTTATTGAATCTGTATGTCTGCTGTTAAGGAGACTTGGATTGGTTAATTTAATCCAGTTGTTTGTTTGTTTCTGTGTACTTTATCTCAGCTGGTCATAGGTTTCGTTTAATACTGCCTGCTAACAATCATATTCTCAAGTACTACCCATGTGAAGTGATATTCATGTGGTGTACTGTTTATTACAGGTATATAGTACATAAATTTTTATAACTTATGAAGTTAATTACTGTATGTTATATAAAAGTATTTTATAAATTAATGTTTTTTTATATTTTTTTCAAATGTTCATGGTATATTGCATAATACGTAGGAAATATTTGCTTTTGAAATCTCTCTCTCTCTCTCTCTATATATAATTAATACATATATTTTGAAGCGAATATTGTTTTTTTATTTAAAAATAAAATTTAATTGAAAAATAATGTTAGCATGAATTGATTGAGATTTGAAAACTATTATTCACCTTGTTAAGTTACAAATCTAGTTAGTTTACCACTGATTTTAATAAGTGAAAATAAAAATGAACAGGAGGAAGTGGAATATGAATTCGAGGATGAGGAAGAACAGCAGAGCCCAATGTCTGTGCTTGATATAGAGTACGAGGAGGACGAGGAAGTACAGGCCGGTTTCAAGGAAAGCCTCGCAAATGTGGAGAGTAAGTTCATTTCTTTATTTTGGCCTTAATTCCAGCAAGTTAATTAGAAATAATCAGAAACCATATATAATGTTAACTAATTAAGTGCTAATTGATGCTTAATTACTTCGGCAAACAAATGAAGGGTCAAAGCAAAAGCTGACTCAGAAGATCAGGCGGCTCGAGAGCCTAGCAAAATGGGAGCCCCTCAATCTAGAAAATTTGCTGGCAGCCGAAGAAATTACCAGCTCTGTTGAACATGGTTGCGATGACGATGGCAAATTCAAATCCCAAGCACATCATGAGTTGGAAGAAGAAATAAATGAAGGGGAGAGGAAGGCAAGACAGCTGCTTGAACATGTGAAGTCAACAACTTCACTCGCTGGAAGTTGGTGCCTGGAGAAGCTGCTTCTGGGGTTCTTCACAGAAGCATTAATGGCCGCTTCATCAGGAGACAATATTGGAATTGATAAGGTGAGTGAGGTACTTGAGCGAGCAGAGTCGTGGATTAATGGAGAAGCACTAAAACAAGAAAGGTCTTGTGTTTATGAGAGAGCTTTGGAGGATGGAGGCAGATGGAGCAAGTTTAGGGAAGAGGAAGAAGAGCTAGCTACGGCTATCGAGAGTCAGGTTACCGGTTCATTGGTCGATGAGCTAGTGGCCGATGTTTTTTTTTTCTGCTTTAATTAACTAAAAGTCGATGGTCGCCATTTTTCTATCCTCTTCTAGGCTCTAGCTAGCTAGTATTTAGAGTAGGCCCTTTTCTAATCCAGTTTGTGGGGATTACAACTCGGGATGGTGAATGGAAGAAAAAGGCATAGGCATAGCTCATGTCTTGGCTGTCGGCTGTATGTACCATGCGGCTTGTACATTTCAATCTCAATAGGTAGAAAAACAAAGTTTAGTGGCGGTGCTGCGGAGGGATTTAATAATGACCTATTTAATGAATTATTTTTAATTTTATAATTTTTACTTAATTTGTATATCAATTGAAATTCTAAAAGTTAAGAAGTTTAAAAAATGTTTTCTAAATATTTTTTTTTTGGAAAAATAACTATTTTTATTAAATTTATTTTTTAAGTTTGAAAAGGAAAAAAGTTTGTAAAATTTAATTATTTTCTAAAAAAATTTTATTTACATAATTATTAGTTAGATAAAATGTTAGTTTTTAAATAACATTTGTTCCGAATACAAGATTGGTAAAATTGGAAATATTAGACTTAAATTCTTCTCGTTCTATAGTATGTAGATTCCCAAGTCAACTGGGAATCTTTAAAATATGATAATACTACCCGCCTCTTAAGCCTTTAAGACTCAAAATCAAACACCACATCTGTCCTATAAAGAATAATGTGTTTCACTAAATACAAAGATTAATGTGTATGTAGTTTGTGATATTTTTTTCCCCTAAAACTAAAATTAAAAAAAAATATTTTATGTTTATGAGTAGTCAAAGTTTAAATGATGATTAAAAATAAAAAATTCCTTTAGGAGTTTTGTGTTGTGAGAATTTTAAAGATGATTAACAAAAATATTCTTTTTTGGGTATTGTGTATTGAAAGTTTAAAATGAGGGTAGTAAACTAAATTGAATGTTAAAAACTTTTTAGAAAAAAAAATATTATATCATTTTTAGGATGGCCAAAAAAAGAATATGCTTTATCCATTCCTTTTTTGGATGGAACAAGTTATAGATATATAAAAATTCTTATGAATGTCGAAGAAAAAACATTGTGGACTAAATAAAACAAATATTGGAAATAAGAGGATCTAGTATATGTATCGTTACAATATCCCATTTTAGCACTTGAATTTTAAGGGTGTTCATCATATCTGCTCAACCCCCGAAATCATATGAATCAAGCCTCCAGTGGTTTAGTTTTAAAAAGAAAAACCAATCATGATAACAAGATGACTCAGGTTTGGAGACCTAAAAACCGGTTAAACAAAACTGACCTTATTAATAAAGGATAAAGCTTAATCCAGATGCAAACATGAGCAAGTTTGGTTTTGTGTTTCACTATCACAATGTTTTCCTTATCATTAAATATGTCCCAGACAAACAATCAAGTAAATAAAATCAACTCATCTTGAAGTCCAGCCGAATGCACCTGACCCCTGCACCTATTTTGGGTTTGTTGGAAAAATATGTTAATGAGCTTAAAAAATCCAACAAAAGTACCATACTACAAGTAGTCTCAGCACAAATATTACTTATGATTCAGAAATTTCCACATTATAAGAAATCTGTTTACTTATCCTTTTCTCTCATTGACCATGGTTGTCCACTTTGACATCTTGCTACTACCCCTTATGGTGAGCTTTCTAGAAAATAGGTTATCGACATTCTAAAATCCATAAAAATTGCCCCCAATACTCAGCACATATTGAGCTACAAATTTGGGCATAATGAGCTAAAATTATTTTATAGGAGAATCAAGATAAATAATTATACTGAATTGACCCAAACCATTTTTTACGTGGTTCAAGTTTTAGTAAGATTTTATGCTATTTGTGTTGTTTGAGTACTAAATTATGCAACCTGATCACTATGTAAGGCGGTTCAGGTTTATGGTAAACCCAGTCACATCTGCTACTTGAAACACTTTACTGAATTTTACAAAAGTTACACATTTTGAGTATAAACGGGTTTTGGACTTCTAATGCAAGATAATTTCCATTGTCAGTCCTAAATCTACAATTACTATTATAAATTGGTCCATAACTTCCATTTTATTACATATTGGTCTCAAACATTTAAAGTCTGTTACATATTGTTCCCTAGCCCTGAAATTTTTTCTAACTCTAACATAACTGTAAAGCATAAAATTTTTTAATTTTAATTTAAACTATTTGGGTAACTATTTTTTAATAAATTCAAATTGCGCTATAATTTTTTTTATAGTTGATAGACCATTTAAATTATTGATTTTTCTTCTCTGTAAATCAAAATTTTGTACTAACTTAGTCTTCTCATTTTCTTAAGGACTAATATGAAACATTTTATAAACGTTACTATAAGATTGAAGTAAAAATGTGATTGAACTTTTAGTCACACATCAATTGGAAAATGGTCATTTTAGGAACTGAAAATTCAGTAAATAGTTCAATTGCTATTTTGTTAGTTACTTGCATAAAACGACTAAATTTTTTAGTTGCTCTTATAGGCTAGAGCCCAAAAAAGAGCAACTAACAACTGAAAAAGCTAGTTGCCCACCTTAGCAACTGAATCATCAATTGTTATTGTAGGATTTTGCTTTTAATTATTATTGCATTTGTAGGTATTAAAATTGATTTGTATACTAACTTTATATATATTGGTCTGAGAGCAAGACGTCGTTGCCTTCTACATTTTGCCTGATGGAAGAACAAAATCCACTCCCTTAGGTGGAGGTTTGAAGTCTGACAACAACAGGCTACTAATGTTTTCCCCCAAACGAGGTATTCCAAAATACCTCTTTTTCTAAAGGGCTAAATAATTAGTTCACAACTTGAGCAACTTATGCGAATTAGTTCACAACTCAGTACTCAATAAATATTGGCCCATAAACTTGGCAAAAGATTGTAACTTAGCCCATTTGCTTAGACATATTAATGGAATAATTACAAAAGCACTCTTGGTTTCTTTTAATTTTTTATAAGAAGTACTCTTGTTTTAGACTCATCCAGATCAAGGTAAGTCTTCCATCTTCCTCGTCTTCTTCCTCTGCCTTTATAAAATTTGTTGTTACCACCTCACTTTATCATTGTACACCATACCGCAACTGCCTCATTCTTTCTAGTTGTCTCCTTTGAAATAGGGTGATTACTGACCATTTTAACAATCTTCAATGGCTAATCCATCCCTAAATTTCACTGGTCAAAGCAACTGTCACATTTTTTGTTTCTATAAATAACTTATAACCTTGACAGTTTTTGATTTAGCCACTTGGGGTTACCTTTTATTTTCAACTTCATCTATCCAAAATTGCCAATCTTTGCATATACAAACCTACCCAATAGAACATTTTTTTGGCTTTAAGTCATTGTGAATTATCGATGAATCCAACGTATGGAGATATCCAATTCACTTGATGACACCACACTAAAAAATTTCATCTTCCAAAGCATTCATTATAGGCATTTACGGCTAAGCAGAACATTTTGTAGGTTGTCATTAAGCGTGCACTTATAACCAAGATCATGCGGTGTCATTTACTTTATGAGGAGAAGTCGAGTATCGGGACGATGAGCAGTGAATTGACTCTCGATGTAAAGAATAGCTTGTTCAAAAACTCACACTCTCTTTTAAGTGCAGCTGTATCCATGACCTTGACTACAACTTCTTTGTTCATATCCTGCAAAGTAGCTCAAAAAATAAAGCCAAACAGCCTTTGCTAATAAGGAAGTTGAGGGAAAAATAGACAATGGCATAATAAAGAGCAGAGTAGGAAAATCAGTACAATAGTTTGGTCCTTAATGGCAAAGTGTGGTCAAAACAAATTTTGCAAAGTAGAGAAAGAAGACGAGGATGAGGGAGGTTATATGGATGATTCTAAAATAAGAGTACTTCTTATGAAATATTAAAAGAGATAAATAGGGATTTTGTAATTTTTCCATCAACATGTTTAAGCAAACGGAGTGAGTAACAAGATTTTGCAAGGATCAAAGGCCAACATTTATTGAGTACTGAATTATGGACTAACTCGCACGAGTTATGCAAGTTCAGCGGCCAAATGTATATTTACGCCTTTTTTAAATTGAGATTTTTCTTCAAATGACAACTACTCAAAGTTTATAAAACTTGAAAAGGCCAAAACACTAGATCAGATGCACAATAAACGGCAAATAAGCCAAAGGGAATGAGGATTTCGACCAATAAGCTGCAAAGCATGAAGATAGACCCCTCTCGACATCTTCAACTCCTTCATAAATAAAATATGAAACCAAAAGAGATCAATATAACAAATTCTTCAGAAGCAATAGTTGCTGGCATCATTCCTCGCTTTAGCTTCAATTTCATGCGTATGCAAATATGAATTACAATTTTCATAATAAAGTAAACTATCATAAAACTATAATCAAAATTAATAACAATAATTGTCTTATACACTTCTAATCATAAATACCTCCTAAAATTCAACAACTCAAACCATGCGGGGTCTAAAAACCAAAAGAGAAATTAAAGAGAGTATACACATTTTCATAGCTTTATGACTGTGCTAAAAAAATCATAAAATTTTAAAATTCAAATAAAAATTTTTTCTAAGTTTTAGGTCTGACTGTGCATTTCCTCTGCTTCACTTTTTAATGAGTGGTGCAATAATTAAATAGTTTGAGGACAATTAATGCAACACTTGACATTTCTAGGACATAACAAAAAAATGCCAAAGATATTGGCAATATGGTGTTATAGAGGCAAGAGAATCAAACAATTTGGGGATGAAGGCTTATATGATTGATGCTAAAACTTTTGGTACAAAAGTGGAAACAAGAAGTATGTCTAGGCATTAATTTTTCCTTTCTTATGGATTGTGCAATAATTAAATAGTTTGAGGACAATTAATGCAACACTTGACATTTCTAGGACATAAAAAAAATGCCAAAGATATTGGCGATATGGTGTTATAGAGGCAAGAGAATCAAACAATTTAGGGATGAAGGCTTATATGATTGATGCTAAAACTTTTGGTGCAAAAGTAGAAACAAGAAGTATGTCTAGGCATTAATTTTTCCTTTCTTATGGATTGTTCAATAGAGAGAATGATCCATTTTACATAGTTCAGGAAATGGTTGATATGAGCCATAGTTTAGTCTTTTAAATGACCAAATGAACAAAGTTTGATGTACTAAATTAGATTTTGGCCATTTATAATACCTCATTTTTTTTTTCCTTGGGGATCATGATAGCATCATAGATGAAAGACATATGTGATTAATCTAGGCCATCCGTGACTGTAGGCCTCACCCACCACAGTCACAAAAGGCTAGATCGGTGATAGATGCCTAGCATTGTCACTGTATAATTTTCTTTTTGTTGTTATTTTCCCTAGCTTGGGACTTTTCACTAGTTAACCCAGTGATTTTTTTTTATATATCCGACCATAGTCCATGAAAAGAAAGGCATTACGTTGTAGTCTCTTTCTAATTATTTATTCTGTGCCAGAAGAGGGCCCTGTAGAAACATAATAACATGTATAATTTCCCTTTTTGCTTTTATTGTTCATAGACTAGGATCCTTCACTGGTTAACCTAGTGATTTTTGGATAAAGATAGCAAAAAGAGGATCTGTAAAAACACAAGAACCTTGAAAGTTTTTTGTGAAAGTATCCAATCTAAAACCAATTGACAATAGGTGGAAAGACCTCATCATTATATAAAGTATTAACTTAACCCTTTTCCTTGGTCATGTGGGATTTTTTCCACTTAACACGCCCCTCACTTGTAGGCCCTTTTTTTGACTCTATCACACAGGTTATTTTCGGCAATGGCTGGGACAATAGGTGAAAAGGCCTCATCACCAGATAAAGTATTGACTTGACCCATTTTCTTGGTCATGTGGGATTTTTTACTTAACATGCCCCCTCACGTGTAAACCGCTTTGGCTCTATCAGGTAAGTTATTTTTTACAATGGTTGGGGCAGTTTCAAATTTGCTCTAATATCATGTTAAAGAATCCAATCTAAAACTACTTGGCGATAAGTAGACAAGTCTCATTATTATAGAAAACATTGACTTAACCCTTTTTTTTTTTGCCATGTGGGATTTTCCCACTCTACACACTCCTTCACGTGTAGGCCACTTCAGCTTTATCATGTGGGTTATTTTCGGCAATGGCTAAGGTAGTTTCAAACCTGCTCTGATACTATATGAAAGCATCCAACCTAAAATCAATTGACAATAAGTGGAGAGGCCTTATCACTAAATAAAGCATTGACTTAACCAAGTCCCTTATGTGTGGGCTACTTTAGCTTTATCATGTGAGTTATTTTTTACAATGGCTAGGTCAATTTTGAACCTGGTCTGATACCATATGAAAGCGTTTAATCTAAAATCAATTGGCAACAGGTGGAGAGGCTTCATCACTTTATAAAGCATTACTTAACCTCTTTTCTTCACCATGTAGGATTTTTTCCACTTAACACACCCCTCAAGTGTAGGCCATTTTTTCGGCTCTATCACATGGATTATTTTTTATAATGCCTAGGGCAGTTTCGAATTTTCTCTAATACCATATTAAAACATCATTGTATAAAATCAATTGGCAATAGGTGGAGAAAATTTATCATCATTTAACTTAATCCCTTTTCTTGGCCATGTGGGATTTTCCCATTTTAAAGTTTTTTTACTCAGAAGAATATTACAAGTTACAGGTTAAATAAGGAATGAGCTATGTCTATTTTCTTGGGACATTGAAAGCTATCGAACCAACGTGTAATGACATTATAGAAGAATTAGTGAAGGCCAAATTCGAGCTCTAAAGCTCTCATGTCCTTTAACCACTTTGTCAAGTGGTTGAGACCAGTGTTATCAAAATCAGACCGGACCATCCAGTCCAATGGGTTCAACCGTGAACTAGAAATGCCACCGGTCTGGGTAGCGACTCATTATAGGTTTGGTCAAGAATCGGTCAAAACCTCCCTAAATCATCAAGCAGGTAAACTGTTAAATTGGAACAAACCAATTGTTTGAAACAAATATTTGAAAATTGTAAAAAATAGATAGAAAAGAAAAAGAAAGGAAAATAATAAACAAGATGAAAGAAAAAGAACAAAATAGGGGAAAAAAGACATCGAAAGAAGAAGAAAATTTGAAAAGAAGAAACTAGAAAAAGGAAGAAAACAAGAAAATAAGAAACCAGAAAAAAAAATAGAAGATGATAAAAGGGAAAAAAAAATTGCAGGGCACAATGAGAGGAGGAGTGTGAAGAAGAAGAAAGAAGGCTCCAGTGCCAGAGAAGTGAGACAGCGGCACTTTGATTTGGGATTTAGGTTTGTATAGTTTTATCTTAAGTAAAATATGAACTTAGTCCTTATATTGTATGCATATTTTCATTTAAGGCTATGTAGTTTTTTTATTTACAATAAAGGTACTCCAAATTATTCAATTACAAATATAAAGATGTGTTTTGACCCAATGGTTCAACCGGTTAAACCATAACCTGAAATCCTCAACGGTTTAAGGAACGATCCAGGTTTTAAAACATTGGGACAACAACATTGAAAGTTGAAACTACAAAAATTACTTATCAATGGTTGAATAGCCACATTTTAAAATATCATATCTACACTAGAAATCTGATCTTAGTTGCATTTTAAGTGTACGTATAGGATTGTTAAGTTATGATTCAAACGTAATTGAATGTAAAAAATAAAAATATATTAAGAAACTCACATATTTTATTAATATTAGTAAAATTTGATCAAGTATGTATAATATTTTTATTTTTTTGGCTCTAAAGATAAAAAAAAGTATTTTAGAATACCTCATTTTGATTAATGACACATGTGATATTTTCTATTTTATTTTTTTTTTCCATGAAAAATGTGGTATTTTTCTATTTTGTATTGTTTTCCATTACCTTGGAGCCTTGGATCTCAAGGGTAGGATAAAGATGCCCTACCACTAGGCTGAAGGGAGAATGACCAGCCAATGTTTTAAATTTCATATTGTACAGGTTAGTATTGAGCTTTTAGCTAACTTGCGTTGTACTGCACCATCTTGAAATCAGAGAAAATGCGATTTTTTTTATAATTTTGTATTCAATTTTTTATAATTTTAAGTAAAATGTATAATTATTATGTTTGATTGATTACTAGTATAATAATGTTTTTTTTAATATTTGAGATAATTTTGTATTTTTATTTCTTGTATGCTTTAAAATTATGTTTTTTATTTTATAAAATATACTTATTATTTAGGTGTAAAAAACTCTTAATTAATTTGTATTCATATCGTGTGCACTTCATACCACTACTAAAATAAGGACATTTTCCAATTATTGGTACTGACCATTGGAAAATGGCCTTATTTTAGTATAATGTATCCATACACTTTTAATAATTGTTATGTTCATATGTTATATGTGTGTATGTGCGTATAACCAATACATCCAAAATGGGACAATACGGTACAAATATTGAAACCATATGATATCTGGTATGAGATTTAAAATCTTACCACCAGTTGGTTTCATTTTTCTGTTCAATGGTGATTAATCAAAGGACCAATGGTTCTATCTTTTTCAGCTTTTACCGGCCACTTCTTAAGCTCTCCAATGAACACTAAACAAGATAATGTAATAATTTAAAAAGGGAAAAGCTATTAGCCCAAACAAACATTACAGGCTCTAGAAAATGAATTATTATGCAAAGAAAAATTTCCTAAACTTAAAAAGAGAAAAGAAAAAAGGTATTTTATAATACCTCATTTCAAGGAATATATATCATTTCCTGTTTCTCATTTGTTCCTACAGTCTTTGATCCTTCCACGTCATGATAAGGATCAAGATACCCAACCACCAAGACAGGAGGAAAAAAGACTAATGAGCTTATTTTCCAATTATTATTAAAATATGAAGGTATGCCTGAAACTACAGACACCAAAATAAGCAAGAAATCATAATCTCTAGACTCAAGTCATGTACATGTAGTCTATTTGTGTGTGTATCTTTTTTTTTTTTGTCCATTCCTATATGATTTTGTTTCTTTAATACTTAGAAACATGTACAAGTATAAGGATATTAGATGATACTTAATAAAAATTGGGGGATCTGTCTGTTTCTTAAAACCTGAGGATTTCAAGCCACAATTGATAATTTTTGCACCTTATCATACTCACCATGGCTCGAACCCAACTCATGAGTTAAGAATGCCCGAGACTTTGCCACTTAGGCTGAAGTCTGCGAACCTTGTATAATGTTGGAATTTGCTGATATTAAAAGAGTTGAAATGAAAAATCAAAAAAGAAAAAAGAAAAATAGGTATTTTAGACTACCTCGTTTGGTTACTGGCAGAATAATAATATAGGGGAGAAATAATAACCTCCGATCATGTACATGTTCCGAATTTTTTTGCCCCCTTTTTCTTTTGTTTGTTTCCATTTCAGCCTCAAATGATGCTCAAATTTGCTGTCACTGAAAGTTAACGTGAAAAATAAAAACGAGTAAAGGCCAGATTGTTTTAAGTTAATGGGTTTTGGTTAATGTGTTATTGCCCAAGGCCCACTTTTACCAAATGTATCCCTAAGCTAAATGCCACTGAAGGTGGTAAATTTTACATTGAAAATTAGGTAGTTGGTTTCCTTTATTCACCTTGAAGCTGCTACTGTTAGTTAAAACCATCAACAAGTTCACATGATGTCCAAAAAAATGCTGAACTACTGACAAATTCGAAAACCTGGCTATCCCTCCATCTGAGTCGGCTAGTATCAGCATTTTTATGGCCAGATCAACTTTGAGAGGCATTCCAGAATGCCACAGTTCGCCACTCCATCTTGTTTGAGCTATAAGAGTTTCATCCGATCCACTTCAACCAGCCTTTGAGCTTCCGATTTCAAGGTGTTTTTGCACTGATTGTGGTTAGTCAGATGAATGGTGAATGACAATGAGATCACACCTTGGTCGAATGATTGTTGAACGACACCCCCTTGATCAAGCTCCAAGATGGGTAGGTTGGTGGGTGTGATAGGCTAGCTAAGCATGTGGGCTTATTTGTGCTAAGGCATGGGTAATTTCATTCAATTGAGGGGCAATTTAGGACTTAAAATGACGAACCCATAAAGCCATAAATGCCCTGCCAGCAATAGCTCAATAACACCAACCTGGGACAATAAAACATATGGGTAATTTTATTCTTTTATGTATTGTTGTTTGTTCTTTTTTAGTTTTTGTATGTTTTTATTCCTATCTAGCTCTTTCTTATTTTTCTCTTATTCTATTATTGAATAATATTTGTTCTATTTGTTTTGGATCAATTATTACTTACTATTTGTTCAACATACCTTTATCTGTGAAAAGAATGTATGCATGCACAGTTTAAAAAGAACATATACATAGTGCAAAAAAAACATATTGATTGTTTTATTTGTTCTTACACTACTGGTTCTCATGCTCTTTTGTTTATGTTTTTTTTTTCTCAATTCTTATATGTTTTTTTTATGCATTGCCATTTGTTCTTTTTTCTTTTGTTCGTTTCCATTTCTTATATATTTTTTATGCATTCCTATTTGTTATTTTATAAATTTCTTTTTTTACATTCCTATTTGTTATTTTATTTTTATTATTTTTCAATTCCTATATTTTCTTTTGCATGGTACAGTTTATTTTTTTTTATCAGTTGACAAATATGAAAAAGAATGAAGGGAAAAAACTGGAAAACAAAAAAAGGGACAAAGTTGATTACAAAAAAAATATATTAAGATGAAAAAATGAGAAGAGAAAAGGAATGAAAAAAGATTGAAAAGATAAAAAGATGGAAAAGTAAAAAAAGCTAAAACTGGGAAAAATAAAAAAATAGATATGAAAAAAGAATAATACATAAATTGAAAAAATAAAATATAATATAAAAATGAAACTATTATAAAAGTAAAAAGAAAAAATGAACGAAGAGGGTGGTGGGGATCTCTTTTCCTATTGTAGCTCTTAATAAAAAGGTATTTTATAATACCTCCTTTCAAGGAATATATATATGCATGATTCCAAGTTCTGTTACTCTGTTCCAGTAGCCTTCGATCCTCCCACCTCAGGGTAAGGTTTGTAGATATCCTGCCACTAAGCCAGGAGGAAGGAAGACTATTTCGGCCACTCATATCTGCTATTTATATATTTTATGCTTGAAACCACAAAAACCAAACTAAGTGACTATCCATACTGTTACCCTCCAACCCCTTCCTTCGGGTGGGTTTTAATTTATTGCCTTTTGTTTTTCGCCCTGTACAATGTTTGGAATCTGTTGGTACTAAAAGTTAACATAAAAAACTAAAAGTCTCCGAATATCCACTGAAACGACATGAGCTTCGGCCTATTACACCCACAGCATCAGTCAGGATTCGAGGTACTCCTTTCTTTTTTTCTTAAAAATCCTTAATTCTTAGTATGTTTAAAAATTTTGAGTAGTAAAAAAAAAATAAAAAAATATTTCATTTGTTTCATAAAAACTGACAAATTTACTATTTATAGTAATTAATTTATAATTTTATTTTTTAAAAAAATTTATAATGAAAATATGAAATTTTTATATGAAAATGAAATTTTAGAGATTACCGTTTCTGAATATTATTTTCAAATTTTTTTAAAAATATATTAAAATAAATATATTTAAGTCAAATTTTAATAAAAAAATAAAAATACCAACTAATATAAAATGGACATACCAGTACTATTTTAGAATGAACAGCTGATGGACTGTTATTCTAGTAACCTAGTATCTCCTATTTATTTTTTAAGAATACCACGTTCTTGTATTTTAGAATGATCAGTAAACCAGTGATATGAAAAATGAAAAAGGTATTTTA
This sequence comes from Aquilaria sinensis, assembly GCA_005392925.1. Taxonomy (NCBI): domain Eukaryota; kingdom Viridiplantae; phylum Streptophyta; class Magnoliopsida; order Malvales; family Thymelaeaceae; genus Aquilaria; species Aquilaria sinensis. The sequence goes on along the minus strand of SMDT01003002.1, from coordinate 554,623 downwards.
GAATACCTTATTTTGGTTACTGGAAAATTTGGTTTGGTTTATTGTTGCTGATTTTGCTTTCCATGACCTTCGATCACTCAACCTCAGGGCAGGGGTATCGAATAGAGATACTTCGCCACTTGGTTGAAGAGAAGAAAGCCCCAATCCATTGCTTCCCAAAATTCTTAAGGTGGTGGCTTCACATTTCCATTCACCCCTGATTAATTAAGGTACCAAAGGTTCCCTTTTTTCTTTTTTCCCCTTTTAATACCTATGTGTAAACAAATAATTGATAAAAACTTTAAACTTTTAAAGCTGTTACCGGAGTTCAAAATTTAACTTTCACTCTCTTTCTTAATCTCTCACTTGAATCACAAAAAAGATACATAATAGTTTACTAAAAAATATTCATACTGATAGAAAATGAATTAGTCCAGAAGATTATTCAGTCAGGCTGAGCAATATGAATTATACAAAAATTTGAAAGCCAAATTTCCAAACTCTCCTTCATTAAAATGTCGGATGAATAGAACTTAAAAGAGGGGGGAAAAAAAGACAAAAAGGTATTTTATAATACCTCATTTCAAGGAATGTACGATTTCTTGTTTCTTTCTCTTCTCCTAGCCTTCGATCCTTCCGCCACATGGTAAAGGATAATGATATCCAACCAGTAGGCCGAGAGGAAGGAAGACCACAAGCTCATCCTTTTCCGTATATTTATTACATATGAAAGGTGGGCATGAAACCATTAGCATTAAAGTTTATAAAAATATGTACAACCTTATTTGCACAATTTCATTTTTTTTGACTTAAATTTATTAATTTTTAAAAATTATAAGTCTTATAACTTTTAATATAATATTTTTTAAAAAAAATTAAACAAATATTAATATAAATATATTCAAGCCAAATTTAAATAAAAAAATTTGAAATAGCGCAAAGAATCTCGGCCAGAAAGAGTAGTTTTTAATTTTTCTAAAATCCTAATTCTAATCATATAAGCTCTTTTGACTAGGCAGGAAAAGAAAAACAAATTGAATCCAGAACTTTGAAGCTTGATCTATAAGAAAAGATTGATTTTTTTTTTAAAAAAATAGATTCAGAGAAACTTAGACCTGTTGGTAACATTACTTGATGGGCTTCTAAAAAATATTCAAACACAAGGCCATTGAAAGTATTTGTTAACTAACCAAAGAAATCTAGCTACATTTATTCTAATTACATTATTTTCAGGTTGAAATGGCCACACTTCAATAATTGTTAGTAATATTAGCTATGGTGAAGGCCGTGAAGCCTTGTTATTGTTATTATTATTATTGTTGTATTTTGAATTAAGAATGAAGACTGAAAAGTGATATTGTCAGGTTATGTGTAGGAGAAACAGACTGATATAGTACAATTACCAACGAACAATGATTAAATTTGTCTATTCCAAAAATAACATGTTTGGTAATATTTACCAAACTTGATAGTGGTAACCTTTGATTTCAGAGGATACCCAATACCTACAAGTAATTTGATAGAATTGTAATACATGTTAGAGAAAAAGAAACCACTATGTGAACCGCCTCTATAATAGTTACCAATTCTGGTTCCGATGTCAAGAAGCAATTCGACCATATTCTCCGTTATTAATACTAAGGAAGAGCATTTGTGCTCATACCTAACCAGACAGTTGCTCCTAGAAAGTGAAGCCTTATAATTAAGAAAGTGGAATTGAATTATTTTAGAAGAGGTAAGTTAGAAAAATTTTGATAATTAATTAAGAAGATTTCTTTTTTCTCTCTGATGGCTCAAATTCTGAGCCTCTAAATTAGAAACACCTTCCAAATTAAGAATAGATTATTCTGCCTCATGTCTAGAGGCGGAGCTATTAATAATATTTAATATTGGGAGATGATATCTAAAATTCTGAATTTGGGCCACTTAACATGAAAAAGCTATTAATGTATGGTCGAGCACCTTATCATCTTATTTCTGAACATCTTAACCATCAAAGGGCAAGAATATGGATGAATTTATATAGAAGAAGTAAAGTTAAATTTTCCAGTTGTCCTCAATTAATTGAGAGGGGCAGATGGATAAGAAAAAATATCGAAACAAACAAAAGGTATTTTAGAATACCTCAACTTCAAGGAATTAGGCATACATTTCCTTCTTGCTGTTACTTGTTTGCTAGCCTTTCGATCCCTCAACCTCATGATAATGGATTGAGACATCCAACCACTAGGCCAAGAGAAAGGAAGACTGAACTTGGACCCTACGTTAAATATATACACAAAAATGGGTGTCTTAAATTTGAACTATAATTAATCAAATTTGAACCGAATATTACTTTTATTCCAAAATCTTCTGAAATACCATGTGTCACCAAGTAAGTGGTAAGAATATACTTTTTATGGATCTCATTCCAATTATCTCAGCAAAATATTGAAAAAAAAAAATTTACACGCTTATTTGACATTGCACCTGAAATTTTATAAAGATAGGAACAGTAGCAGCCAACATCTGTGTGGGACAGAGGGATTAGATGTGATATATGCTTACAATAACATAATGATGTGATTTTTTTAGCTGCAGATGGATAATTTTATTAAATAAAATCTTAAATTAACGACATGACACAGGATATGATTCAATAAATGATGAAGGTCGATTAGCCCAATTACTGATCAATTATGATGGTGAGGCCAATATGCTTTAGAAAAATAGTCTGGGGGGAAGGCCCAAAGCAAAATTATGTCAGTTCTAGTCTCGACATTTAGGAATTTGACGGCTGTGAGGGATTTCTTTCAAAGTTAAATGTGTCGTTGTTTTCTTATATATTCAGAAGCATTCAGCATGAAAGTTTTTAAGTTTAAAGGAAGATGGTAATTTATCTCAGCCAAACCGCGAACTGTAGACCTCAACATCAAAAGCCGTTATAAACGTGGGAATTTGGACTATTAATCCAAAGCCCAAGTCAAATGTGTCATTGTTAATTACGCAGCTCTTTGTAAGAGCCCAACCCAATGCCCATTCCTTCTCTCTTTTTTTTTTCCCTGAAATAAAATACACTTTATTAATGAGATAGAAAGCTTACAGGAGAGGTAAACAAGCAAACACAAACTGGCTACAGAACGAAAAATCATAGACTTGAAGATTGCGTCCTAGCGAGAACAGACATAGCATACATACACAAAACAAATATTGAGGGCAGCCAAGGCCCAAGGGAAGAGACCAGATGTAGCGATGCAAGTCATTGCCCACAACACCGAGTGAGAGTTCCCTTTGACCCGTACCTCGGCTAGTTTATCAACATCAACATACTTTTCTTAAGATATGTATCAACTATTTCCAGCCTTTTGGCCTAAATAGCTAAAGAGCCAGAGGTATGTGAAGGAGGTCAGGGGCTCAAATACTTGATCCCTTCATTTCCTCATATAATATCCTAATGATAGTCTGGGGGCTTTCTAGGTCCTGAAAAAGCAGTCATTCCCTCATTTCCTTACATTTGAGAACCTCCTAACTATTACACATTGTATAGATGTTTCTGATTACAAAAAAATGTATATCAGCTGAGAGCTTGACAGTCTGATCCTAATGACATGAAAGAATCAATATAAGAAAAGTAGTGTGTTAACCTCCATGGTCTTTTATCTAGATTTAAGACCTATATAACAACATTACTAGAGTCACTCTCAACCCAAATTTTATAATTCGTCATGTGAACATTGGATGACAACAACTTAGCAACTTCATGAATGGCAAGAATTTCAGCCTCATTTGATTTACAAATGCCTACTGGAATAGAAAAAAAGAGCAAGAATAGTATTGGCATGATCTTGAAGAATGTCACTGATTGCCACTTGACCAGATTTGCCCAATGTAAAGTCATCCACGTTGAATTTCAGCTCGCCTTCTAAAGGAGCAAACCACCTAGTACAGGGTCCAATCTTGCGTCTCCTGGGAGTGATGTCAATGGAATCAATGTTCATAGTAAAATCAAGGATTGAATTTGCACACAACGGCAAGACTTTTTTGTCCAAAAAACCCTCTCTAATTTTTATTAACTCCATAGTTTGCAAAACATTAGGCTTCTTATTGTTGAAAATCAGCTTGTTTCGAGATATAGTAGTCTTAATCTCAAAGTGCAAGGAAATAGTCCTACTTGTTGTGGTAATAACTATATTTTAGATAACATTGTTTAAGTCACTCTATTTCCCTATCTTCTACAACTAGAGAGATAAAACTTTGATAGAAATTTCTTAGATGTCAATTTTATAACAGGTTCACATAAAACAAATATCCACCTATAAGTGTTTTTGTTTCCACAAGTATTCATTGCTCAATTTCTATCACATACCCTTCTAGCGTAGGGTAATAATTTGAATAAAACAGCTTTAAATCTTTTATTTTTTAAAACATCTCAAAATTTTTAATATTGCTTTTGAGGTTGTTCCCTGCACATTGAAAAGTGGCTTAGGCATTAGGGGACACTCATCAAAGGTTAGGAGTTCAAACTTTACCTTCTTTACTTTCCTATTAAATGCCATATATATTGGTTCGGTAATCTTTAGGATCCAAAAAATAGACATTCTCGTTCTCCTAGATATCTATGTAGTATCAATCTTACATATACAAATGTTTCTGAGTGACACAAAAAGTGTTATGTGTGATGTTTATTTGTATATAGCAAATGAAAAATATTATACCTAGTCGTGTATAATTTGTGACATCATACATAAGACTAATAATAGCATTTCCATGCTCTTTTTGAGAAACAATTTATCAATATTATTTGACAATTTTATGTGCCCTAAATATTTTATAGCTCGACCTAATCAAATTAAAGCAAAGTTGACTCACCCAACAATGGGATGATTTTCTTGCGGTCAAATTGTATAACTTCCATACAACCAATAGTTGCAAAAAAGCAATCAATATCAAGCGTTTACATGTAGCCATGTATTGTCAGGGTTAATCATATGTGAACTCATCTAAAATAAATTTCTTTTAATTTCATAATTAGTAAACAATAAAACAATAATTAGTTATTATGTAAAGTTAAATATGTACTAATTGGATCGACACACCAATATAAACACATATAGCAATTGAATTGGTATCTCGTTTGTTGAGATTCAATGACCACATAGTGCTCCAAGTTTCACACACATGAATTTCTACTTCAAATTAGGAAAACCTATTCTTTGACATTAATATTCACTTTCATCTTCATTGAATAGTTGTTTTTAGATTGTTAGAAAAATAAGGAATAATGGGATAAAGTAAAGTTCTGATGCTAAAATGATTTCTCTTTTTCTAAAAATAGTTATTCTCTTACTATAAAGTACCAATAATATGCCTGAGGGATACCACAGCTATGTGAAAAATATCTCTTAAATTTGTAAAATAACTTATTTATACAAAAAATGGAAAAACAAAACTCTTCCATTAACAGACATAATTATTAAAAAAAATATCTCTTGAAATATATACAATTATTCATAAAAAATGTTTCCCTTGTAAAACATACGATTGTTAGAAGAGTCACAATTCTTTAAATTAAAATTTTAATCAATTTTATGTGAACTTACAAACTCACATCAAAATCACAAATGTTCCAACACCTCGGTCGGTGTCGCTTGGCACCATCAATCCCAATACAATCTGCAAATATTGGACATAGTAATACATGCGCCCAAAAAATTTGTATCAAAATTTTAAAACATTTTATTTGGTACAATAAATTAACTATATCAATTAAATTTCTGTTACATGAGATTTTGTAAATTTTGTATAAGTTTCTATGACATTTAATGAAGCGCTGTGTTTTACCAGAAAAGGACCACGTTTTTCTTTTTTTAAAATACTTTTTATGGTGACGAAGGTGAAGCTAATTGACTACGTTCAGAAACACAAGTAGCTAAAACCATCCATGTGAGGAGCAAGGCAAGCCGGAAACTGGTGCACGAGCTACACCTACACTTTAACCAAACCGACACCAACAACTCCAAGTCCTTCCACTAATGCTCTTCCCTTGTCATCGTCATGTAAGAGAACATAAGACCAGCGAGATTGATCCTTTTCTTTCCTTCCACAGTTTCAGTTAACACACATTGCTTTCCACAAATTGAAGTCCTCGGAAATGATGAATCAAGAGCAAGCTCGGTCTCTCTTCGGAGTTTCCCTCTCTCGCAGACCCATTTGGCAGCAATTCCTCATTTGCACTTCCGGCTTCTTCTTTGGTTACCTTGTCAATGGCGTTTGTGAGGTACGGTTCAAGCTTGTCTCTGTTTTCATTTCACCTCTGTCTGGGTCCCTGGGAAATTGGTTCTCCTTTCGATCCATTTTTCCGGGCAACAAACAGAGTCTGCGTCGAAACTTCCTTCATGCAAACTAAAGATCTCATCTTTTTAGGAATATGTGTACAACAAGCTACGATTCAGGTAATTCTGAGAAAAACTTGTTACGTTTTTCTCGATTTTGATGCAGGGGTTTTAAACTCTTTGGCCTTTTCTTTTTCTTTTCCTTTTTTCAGCTATGGATGGTATTTCACATTTGTTCAAGGATTTGTGTATCTTGTCCTTATTTACCTGCAAGGGTTCAGTCCAAAGAAGATGGTGAACCCATGGAAGACTTATGTGAAGCTGTCTGCGGTTCTAATGGGGTCCCATGGGCTTACCAAGGGCTCCCTTGCTTATCTTAACTATCCAGCACAGCTCATGTTCAAATCCACCAAGGTGTGGTGTGTCTTACCTTTTTTAGCTAAGGGCAATTTTTTCATATAATTTTGATAAATTTTATGTGTATGATTTGATTGCCATTTCTGTGAGATTGTTTGTAGTCTTATACATCTTGGCCATGTCCTTTCCATTTTCATTGTGATGGGGACTCCCAGTTACGTCTGATTCTGGCACTGTTCACCTGTTATGTGTAAAGTGTATTGCTACGAGTTAGGAATTTGCTTGGAAAAGTTAAATTCTGCAAAGGGAATGTGTTTTTACTGTGTTTGCCATCTCCTTCAGGTTTTGCCCGTCATGGTGATGGGTGCCTTCATACCGGGTTTGAGACGGAAGTACCCTCTTCATGAGTATGTATGTGCAGTCCTCTTGGTTGTAGGCTTGATCCTCTTCACATTGGCAGATGCAGAGACTTCTCCCAACTTCAGTGTTCTTGGCGTCATCATGGTGACCGGTGCTCTAGTTATGGACTCTTTCTTAGGGAATTTGCAGGAAGCTGTCTTCACCATGAATCCTGAGACCTCACAGGTGATTGATTCATGTGCCCGGTTATTAATAAGTAACTAGTACTACCAATCTACTCTTGCTGATCATGTTCATGGAAAGAATGTGACTTTGTGAGCTCTCACATTTATTGTGCTGTTCTGAAATGTTTTTCAACCCCTATGTCTATGCAATGACTAGATGGAAATGCTCTTCTGCTCGACCATGGTTGGCTTGCCTTTCTTGATCCCGCCAATGCTCCTAACCGGAGAGCTCTTCAAAGCATGGAACTCATGTTCACAGGTCCAAAAACTAGCTAGACTAGGGCGTGAAAAATCTTGGTTAATTTTTTGTCTGGCCTCTCCGTCACATTGGTTGCTGCTGGTGCTAGCTAGCTGCAATGTTAAATGCACATGGCCATGAGACATGTTCCCTTAATTTCTTGTGCAGCATTTGTATGTGTATGGGGTGTTGATCTTTGAAGCCATGGCTACTTTCGTCGGCCAAGTCTCGGTGCTCTCCCTCATCGCTATCTTTGGTGCGGCCACAACGACCATGGTACACTCATTTTCAGAAAGCCACTTATACATTTCTTGCCTCACAAGCAATTTAAGATTATTAGTGTGAGTTTGGAAATGAGCATGTAGTTTATTTGGACAGGTGACTACAGCGAGGAAAGCAGTTACATTATTGCTCTCATACTTGATCTTTACCAAGCCATTAACAGAGCAGCATGGGACCGGTCTGCTACTTATAGCTCTGGGGATAACTTTGAAGCTTTTCCCAGAGAACAACCCCTTGAATAAAAGGACCTCATCTTCTTCAACCACCACAAATGCCCAGATTAAAAATTCTTTAGGAGAAGACAAGAGTCATCCTGAAATTGAATCAGAGGATGAAACGAGGCCGTTGGTGTAAAGTTAATTTTAATCAGTCATTATTATTGTAGCTAGGTTAGATATTTTGGTAATACTACCTCCGTCCCAAGTTCTTTGAAACAGTTGACTTTTGGCTCTAGTTTGACTTGAATTTATTTATATTATTGGTTGTTAGAAAAAAATTTTAAAAAATATATTTAGAAACTAGAGGTCTTTATTTATCATTTATATAGAATTTTTTTTATTTATATACTAAAAATAAAAAATAAAAAATAATAGTTTAATTGCTAAAAACTGAGTGTTTCAAATAATACGGGACAGAGGAGTACTATTTTGCGTTACCATTTGATTAAATTACCGTCATCACGTCGTAAAAAATTGTCAAGTTTGTCGTTTATTGGTGAAAAAAAATTATTAATAATTACCATTATCGCGTCATCCATAACTGTCAAGTTGGTCCTTAATTGGTGAGTGTAACGTTTTTGGAAGCAAATATTAAGAAGACCGCCCACCGTGGGGCTCGAACCCACGACCACAAGGTTAAGAGCCTTGCGCTCTACCGACTGAGCTAGACGGGCTACTTGATGGCAGAATTTTTGTAGATAATTTTTTGAATGCAGTGAAGAGAACAAACGACCATTCAGGACCGCTTCCGCAATAACAAATCTGTCCTTCGGGTGTGGGCGCTTCCCTGGGGAAATTGAAAACAACAATTCTATAATCTTGCCAAAAGAACAATTTCTTTTATATAAAATTATAAATGGTCGAGATTCACAAATAATACAGCCAAAAAGGGGAAAAAGAAGACCCGGTATAACTCGGACCACATGGTAGAATAGAAGAAGTTTCAAGGCACAGAATGTCTACAAAATAGAAGTTAGCAAATTGTTTTGTTCCAGGGCTGCAATATACAAAGGATGGTATTGTCCATATCATGATATGGTCATTGTAGAAGCAACACACAAGTTTGTGTAGGAAGCCCCAAAAAACCATCATTCAATTTCCTTCACTAAGTGATAACTGTAAGGCATGCTCTGCTTCCCTTAGAAATAAGCGTGTCAGTTCCTTCTGCCCTTTCCTGTATACCATACTTGCCCATCTATTCCTGCTTATCTTGCACTTAGACAACCCGTTTTCACTTTCCTCCCTGCCCGTACCAATAAACAAAAGCAGCAGAAATGGTGTCAGATACGTGTACCACATGCCTTTTTCCACTTTCTGCTTATGTGGGAATTGTGAATGGCGACAAAAAATGAGACTACAATAAGTAGATCAAGGTTTCACTGGAATCAGGGATCCTATGGACATTGGGAAGTTCATAAGCAAGGGGCTTGGTTCTGAATCTTGATCGCAGACCACTATGCCCCTCAAGAAGGTTGCAAGTATAGCAGAGTTTACAGTTTCCTGAGGTAGGCAAATGACAGCCTTACCTTGTTTCTTCTTCAGGGCTTGCCGTAACACCAGCACTTTTAAGCAGCTTAAGATCACATTCCTCTGATCCAGTACTCTCTTCAAGGTCCATCATTCTTGCATACAGAAAAATTGAAGCAAATAAATGCATCATTTACAACAGCATGACATCTTCCTAGTTAATTGGAAACAACTGACGATCAAAGGCCATAGTGACATTAAAATTCTTCAAAAGGACAAGCAACTCAGATAAAAGTGAGACACGTTCAACAGTTAAAGATCTTACTTTTTCTGTAAAAGATCAACAAGCAACTGAAGAGCACCAGAGTCCCCACAAGCCTCCCATACTGCACTTCTAACTTCAGAGTCAGATGGCTCCCTTTCTCTTCCAAGTCCAACAAGCTTCATGAGAAACATCGCCAGTCAGGGGTGATGTATATTCTAATCTAGGTCTATGAAATAGAATAATAAAAGAAAAGCATAAAAATGTACCTCTTCAAGCAGTGTTAATACTGTAGAAAGTTCAGTTTCTTGCATCGTTATGGTCCTCAAGGCAGTCATAAAATCCTCTGGAAACACAAGCTTATTTATGTAGGAGGGAGTCCTCCGGACTCCATTCCAACTAAAGTTACAAACTCTGTCCACATCCGTTGTGCTATTTCTTTTATTGGAGGATTGAGATGCAAAAAACCCATGATCGAGTAAGCTATTAGGCAAAAGGCATCGCAGTTGAGCTTTCTGTGGGAGGAAAGAAAGAGTTGAACCACACAAGACAGCATAGTTAAATACGGAAAATTGCAAGCTATCAAATTGATGCCTGAATTCATTTTGTATGTATGTGCCACCAAATTACAGGTTAAAAACAACAATAGCTAACCTGTGCTTGAAGCAGCTGTGCCCTGGAGTCACCCAAGGGTAATTTTTGAATTGCCTCAATTGGATAATGAACCTGCACAATCAAAAGCCTCGGAGAATGAACACTCAGATCTGAGATAAAACACTAGAGTGAACAACTGCTCTCCAACTGGGAATATCCTACAATTAGACAACCAACCTATTTTGCATAGACCAAAGAGGAAAACTAATTACAGCTAAACCTTAGAAATTTTCATAAATGTACCATAAGATAATCATCTGGATTCTCATTAATAACAAACCCATAGAGATAAAGCAGTTCCTGTTAAGGCAAAAAAAGAAAAAAAAAAACTGTGTTAGGTATTTGTGAGATTCTAAGGACACATTGTACCTTTTGGCACATGAAACTCAATTGATCAATCAAATACACCTTAATTCCACTAGCTAGGGGTAGATGCTCAAATGGTGTGTCTCTATTTCAGCTGGAAGCAAGTTCCTTGTAAGCTCTTAAAAATCAAAGCTCTTTTGCTCTGTTTCTACCAAAGTCTAGGTACAGTTAACTCTTTTGCCTCCTACATCTATCTTATTAACTGTTACACATTAGTATATCTATTGGTCTGCACCAGATATGATCAAAGCCATCAATTGTACTTAAAAAGACAGATATATTCTTTTGGCATCCCAGTTGTAATGTAAGACCCAAATAATAATAATAATAATAATAATAATATTCATTTTTAACTAGTGGAAACACCAACAACAGTTTGGTAAAGAAGTACACCAGGAAGCATGGTCTCTAATAAGTCCCAAGGCAGCAGCTACTACAAAGACGCTTTACATCAATTTATTTTAATTATGGGCATGAAATTCGCACAAGGAAACTTCCACCACAATAAACTCCAAAACTCACATATTGAGAGTTGGGGAAACAAAAAAGATGGTAAAAAAGAAAAGGAAAATGCACACATGAAGGCTCCTAAATAAGTGATTTTAGAAAGTCTACGTAATACACACACAGATGACCATCTTCAAGTTATGTAGATGATGGATGAAGCAGCTGACAGTTAAAATTAACAGAGAGTTTTTAAATGTGCCGAGAAGTACCTCATTTCCTTTGTTACCATAACTGATTGAGATCTCTTTCTCATCTGTTAGTGGAACTTGCTGGACTTTGCATTCGGTAAAATTAAATGAAGAAATTGAAAGATGGATTAACAAACTAAAAATAGAAGAAATATCATATTTACAAGAAAAGAAAAAAAATCATACAATGAAAATGAAGAGAACAAGCAGATGGGCAGTTATGCATAATTAGCTTTTACCAGAAAGAAGAAACATGGATGATGGAACTCCAGTTTCAGATCCTGTTCCATCGACTTCCCATGTTGCATCTGCCTTCAGATCTAGCACACCATAACATACACAACATAAGGAGGAGATGATGCTCTGGAATATTGTACAACAAATAAGACTTAATTTTATCATTTTATTTTAACATTTTTTTATAGAAGCATATGTTTCCGACACACTCAATATACAGAAAAAAATATAATAACCTCGTTTTAATAGACTTGAATTCCTTAGAAAACTAACATACCATGGTTGCAAATATCAATAGCAGGAACAAGACCTTCAACCCATATAGTTTCCCCCTCTTTTAATCCTGAAGGTGCTTCATTGAATTTTCCATCAGCCTCAGGAATCACATTCTGATAAAGTGTAACCCTCAGTGCAACAGAGAAAGCAATTTATGGTCTAGAGACTCTAGAAAGATTCAATAGTTCTAAAATCTTATCAAAGAAAAGCCAAGTTCTTAATGAGAAAGAAGCATGACCTCACTTTTTTTGTCGTTCCCGTTTATTATTTCCCCACTAAGTTTATGATTGGAAGACTCTGGAGTTTTATCAACTGAACAGCAGCTATCCTGAACTTTAATTTGTGGAAATACATATGAATGTGGAAATGGAATGTTAAGAGCGCGGGACCAAAACACAGAATTCGCCCTATTGTGATAACAAGTGAAATGTTAGACACCCAAATATAAGATGATAGAATGTGATTATATTCCTTTTTTTTTCAAAGGCTCACAGAACACTCTAATTGACAATGCAGAAAAGGGAAAGAAGACCTGTTTTTCCAATAAGATACCTACCAAAGGAAATCTTCAAAACACACCCCTCTGCAAAAAGGGAATAACCTAATTTCAGCCTCTGAAAATGCTTCCAGAATAGGATAACAAGGAAACTTACAAAACCATGAAAACAGCATATTTACTTAAGACTGACTAAATTAAGAGCGTGGAATAGCAAATAGAGGAATGTCTGTATATTCATTATTCCCCCAGTAACAAGTAAACATGGCTCATACTCCTACTATTGTAACATCCCGGAATGTGTGAGTGAAACAAAAGGAGTGTGGAGATGTGGTAAGGGAGAACAATTTGCATAAAAACCTCTCTGCATTCCCATCTAGCACGAGAAGTTTCTGCACCAAAACCTTCACTTTGTCTTCGTATACAGACAACAAACTCTTCTTCTGCAATATGAATATTTGTTGATCACATACACTTGTTTCTGTTGATAATCTTCAATTACTCGAAATGTTAATGCACTGTGACAACTTCTCACATGTGGACCTAACCCTACTGTCTAATCGCAAGTTCACCAACACCATCCGGAATGACCAGAGTTTGAATATTGAATACCAACAAAAACTACCTTTAATTCCTAACATCAAATAACACAACCGTGATGTCAGAAATTGTTCTAGTGAACTCACTCAGCACAGCAATATTACCAGCTAAACTGGAATCACATCCAGTCACAAAAACTGTAAAATACCACTGTTTGCTTCATATGCCATTCCGAAACACCTTCAAAATAACTGGTTTATTCACAAAAATCTGTAGAAAGACAAGAAAGTGTGGTTCAACTAGCTTGACAACTATGCCGTAATGCTAGGATATTACCTGCAACTGAGTTGCTCGGTGCAAGGCCGTTCCCTCCAGCTCCGACAGCTCATCGTCATTAAACCAAAGCGGAGTCCCAAAAGTAGTAGGGAGCATGTCAATGTACCTAATGCAACCCCTCACTCAAAAACAAACCATCCAGCGGGAAAACAGCTCAAGTCCAAAACATAATCCAGCAAAGTGAGTTTAATTACGCACGGTTTCCATGATGAATTCCTCCTGAGGCGCTCAACTGTGAGGAACAAAATCATGAGAAGCCTATCATCCACTTCCCCTTCTTCAAACATGGCTCTACATTCCGGTCCAAGCAGAGGATCTTGCAAAACTCTCATGGGTGTAATTGCTAAATCTAACGGAACAACAAGCAAAACACCTGAAAAGCGTTTGATCAAGCTCAAAGCCATTAATGTTCGATTAGGGAAACAGTGGCAAAGGAAAGAAGAAAAAGGACCAAGTAAAGAGGAAAACTAAAGTTCGAATTACCATCGGGAGCGCCACCGGAGCAATACAAACCGAACCCTTTGTTAGAGTCGCTGTACTTGATACGGCAGCCACGAAGCTCAACTCCGTTCACCTAAGAGCAAATTCGGGAGAACATTTAAACTGGTGCAGAACGGTGCAAGTATTTATCAAAGGAACTCAGTTCTAAGCACAAAACTGCGGTGAGCCTAATGTTGCGAGGAACAAAGAATCAGAGATCCAACCTGAAGCCAGTGGAGAAATGTTTCAAGTTTTGCTTCCTCCGGCGACGCCATTTACACACGCGACGCAAGTCAAATGACCAGCTTTGTTTAGGAACTGAATCGCCGCATTAGCATCTAGCCGCCCCTCCTGTATTCGGGGACGGTGGTGAGTGGGCAAAGACCAGAGGCGGGCATTTCCGGCCCAGTCCGGTTCAACCCGACAAGGCCAGGATAAAACCCAGACCAGCTCCCGCATTGTAGAAACCAGTTATGGGCCTAAGGAAAAAGATCGTTGCTATGGCACAGCTCGCCGAGCCCTGCAACCCACCTTCTTCCAAAAAATGCTACTTTTTCTTAAAAATTTGAAACAAATACATATTGGCAATATAAATAACAGAAACATGTGTTGTGCAGTGAAAGGCCCAGCCCGCAATTCTACAAACCAATATTAGGCCTCTCCATCTCAGGCCCATACCCGAGTTATAAATTTTTAAGTAATAAACAGGAAGATGGTTTATTTGTACAAGTAAACAAAGATTAAGAATACATCAAACGTTAACGGCCAGTTAGGTAAACATTGACTCATAGGTATTAACATGGTTTGTGTGAATATGAAAAAGGGTGTGTGGGCCCATTATTATTTTCCCCTCAAAGTTTGACAGAATTTACTAGCGTGCCACTGTCTTATTCGCCTCCAAAATTCCTGCTGGAGGAGCTACTGCTAGTATAGTGAGATGTGAGGATTGAAGCATTTGACATATGGATGTCACCCCCATGCTTGTCCCCAGCTTTTGGCTTGTGGCCTTATGGTCTTCTGGTGAAGCAATTCATTCCTATATATGCAGAAATTGAAAGTAACCTCGAAATCAATTTATGGGTCAATGTTGAGGAATTGGCAATTCCAGCTTTCTTTGCTGAAGTTGAAAGCAATTGAGAGAGCGCTTTTTTCTGCTTTTGATTTCCAAGGTTGCCTGGACTAAGTAATTACAATCGGCCCTTCTACTTCTTCACCTCCCTCCCTCTTCATCCTTATCCTGCTCTCTTTCACAACTGCTTTCAATGCCGTCAGCCGTGTTGATGACGACAATTTTGTCAGCACCCTCTTTTTCTCTTTGATTTCTTTGCCCTTTTTCCTCTCTGCCTACATTTAAATGATTACACTGCTCGATTCTTGAATTCAGTCTTGCCGACAACGAATATGTGAGGAAGGCCAAATCATCTATTGTGCTATTATTGATTTAGACAAGTGCAATTGAAAAATTTTGCTCAAAACCTAAATTGGGCTATGTATCTTGTTGGCAACGAAGCTGGGCTAGCTGACTCCTGAGAAGAACATGGTGTTAATGCAATTGAGGAGGTTGTGAATAAAAGTGAAGGCTTGGGGTACAGGAGAAATGGTGGAAGACAAAAGGTTGGATTCGAAAATAGGTACCATTCTCAAAGCTTGTTGGTAGAGCATGTAAATAAAACCAACTTCCATGGTGTTTAAAATACAAAATTAGAAACCACATATGGAATTATGATGTCAGGACCAAAAAATCTGTTAACACACTTGTGTTAATTTTTCCTAAACCGGCTGTAAGCCGCTAAAAAATAATGAAATAGGCTAGGCTATCATGAAGAAGTTTGAATACTCAAATTTTTAGAAACTAAAAAAAATCAAAAGAATCGGAAATGGTCAGTAATAGTAATCTATCGAAATTTAACATTTTTTTCATTCTACGCTAATCACTCTATTTTTTTTTTTGTTGATGTTGAAGGGAAATTCCAAGATGGAGTAAAGTTCTTTTTTTTTTTTTTTGTAAACAGAATCAAAGAAGTTTAAGAAATTGAAAGAGTAATGAGAAAGCTTAAAAGTGTGTGGCAGAGATACATGTAATCTAGGTACTATAACCAGAAAATAGTGATCCATGAACTTCATTGTAGACACCAAGCCTTGGACTAGGCTTGTCATAGGAAGACTAAGCACCATGTTCCCTCTGATTGCTGCCATTACCTATGCACAATCAGATAGAATAGTAATACTATGAAGATCTGACCTTAAGGCAAAACTTATTGCTTCTTTAATCGCTACCAACCTTGCTTCGAGTGCTAATTCACAGTTCTACCACACTATTTCTTCTTGAAGTCTTGGGGAAGCATTTAAACCTATCCATAGCCGCACCGTTGTTCCTAGCCCTAATGATCTTCTCTAAGCACCATCTGTTATAGCCCTCCTAGCGGAATGCTCGGTGAGTAAGGTAAGTTCATAAATCCCTAACTTAGGTATGCTAATTAAAAGTGTATTAGCAAAGTCAAGTAAGTTATTAAAGATTTAGTTGGTTCCGAGTGGTTTATGGCACTAGGTTTGGCACTAGGTTTGCTTGGGGGCAACATAGTCATTTTGCACCCTGAAGGGTCAAGACAAGTCCCAAGAGTAAAAATGATATTTTTAAAACCCAAAGCCTGAGTTAGCTAAGTTTGCTAAAGTTTTTATTAACCTAGTTACTACTTGGGGAAAGGGTAAATTTGTAAGAATTTAAAAAGTTTTGCGGGGGAGGCTTTTATAACTTAAAGCTTGTGGAGGAAGAGGTTGTAGCATTATTCCCTCATCCCTTCCACTTCATATTTGCAGCCCTCATTTCTCCTCTCCATTTTTTGCTCAAATCACTTCAATTTCATGGTTTCTTGGCAAAAAATTGGAAATTTTCTTGGTACCCATGAAAAGAGAAGCTTGCTTTGCATTTATTTTGGTATTTTAAAGCTTATTGGGGCATTTTTATAGTTGGGATGGATTGAATTCGTGAGGTAACTTTTTGCCCAAGTTGTTTTTTTTGTTTCTTAAGCTTTGTGGAGCTTGGGTTTTGCTTGGATTGCTTTAATTTAGTGTCATGAACCTTGTTTGTGCTTTGGAACTTGGGAAACCTTAGTGGAGCCATTGTGCTTGAAGCTTATGGTGCTTGATTCTTACTAATTCTTATATAATTGAGGTAAGAGATTTATAATTTATGCACATTTGATGTCATTCATAGCTTTTGTTTACTTGTTAAATTCAAGTAGTTTGATGAATGACATTAGTTGGTGGATGGTGATAAACATGTTGGACTAGTGAGGTTTTAATAGTTTATGTGGTGTTTATGTCATAGGATTGACTTAAATTGTGCATTGTGGCCTAGTGCATTTGTACTTGAAGGTTTGAGGCACTTCAAGGCCTCTCTAAGGCTATTGAGAGGCCCCAAAATAGCTATGGTATGAAATTTGAAATTTTTGGGCACGAAACAGTTAGGGATGTGTTGCCAACCTTTTGATGAAAATTCCAGAGGGTTTTGTACTGTGGCAACATGTCTTTGCTCATTGGCGACGCGTTACCGACAGCTTTAACACCTGATAGTATTTTCAACATAACTTTTTGCTTAGGTATCCAATTGAGGTGATTTCAAATTCCACGCAAAGCTAAAAAAGAGCACTATCATCCTCATGCCTTCACCAAGCTTGGAATTGCCTAAGTTTAAAGGTATTTTAGTTCAAAGTGAATGCATGTTTGGCCATAATAAAGCACAATTAGTTGGGTGTAAGATTTAGTACCATCAGAAGCCTAGTTGGGCTTTCAGATTTGAGGCTTCAATGCGAGAACCTTAGTGCAGCTAGGTGGGTTCAAAAAAACCTAGTAAATGAGTCTAACCATGATCATTGCCACTCGACTAGTGTGAACCAAACAGTGGTGGATAGGGGAGCGCTATAGATGAAGGCTTAATGCACTTGTTGCCTAGCCAAATTGTGAATTTAAGGCACAAGTGAAAGCTTAGTTCCTCCATGGTAGGTTAAATGGCGAGGCTTAGTACCTTGGTGGTCTAGGTGAGCTTATTAGCTTAAGACACCAAGTAGGAGCCTAGTGTGCCTATTTGGGTGGAGGCTTAGCACACAAGTGACCCAGGCAAGTCTAAGGACTTGAGGCATTATGTAGAGGCTTAGTACACTTAATGAATTTCTTGGAACTTAAGCAAGAAGCATCCATCATATTCATTTGCACAACAACCAAGGGAAGGTTAAAGTTACTGCGTCAGTAAGCCAAGGTTTACTAAGAGCGAGTTAGTAGTCAGAACTCAAGCAAGGAGTATTCACCATGTTCACCTGCACAACAACTAATGGAAGATTAAATTTACCGTGTTAATAAGCTAAGCCACTAACTCGCTAGGCATAGAGTAACACTTGTGAGAGGACTAGGATGAGAAAAAGGTCTTATGGGACTCAAATATATGCGTATATGTTAGCCCTCAAATTGCAAGTGCACATAGTAGGCTTCATATATTTGTATATATGTATGTCCTCAATATTTTTCTTGCAATTTGAAGGATCCCTTACTGAGAATCTTTGATTCTCACTCCGTTAGCTTTTGTTGTGCATTTTTTGTTGTCATTGATCCAATAACCATTTAGGGTTGTTGAGCTAGGCTCATAATCAGGTATATGGTTTATTTGAATCTTGTGATTCTAGTTTGTGGTTTGCTTGTTGGTTAAGTTGCGGTATTATGTACAGTCATCTTTTGGGCCAACAAAGGCTAGTGAAGCACAAGGAAGGCTTTGGAGCTTGCCACCGGGAGTTGCACTAAGGTGAAAGCTTAGTTATAGATCTCAGTAATGTTGTTCAGTGTATAGTTCTTATACACTAGTTTGCCTCCAATGTCCATGTATCAGTAGTGATAAATGTTAATTTTGTGGTCAAACATGTTGACTTTTTGTCAACTTTGATCACAATTTCTACCTTATCACTCAATATTTTTGGTCAGTTCTTGCTTTAATCCTTCATTTTGTAGGTTGGAGAAGCGGAATGTAGCATTGGAATGGCACCGGGACAAGCAGGACAAAAAACGGGAATGCAAAAGTCAAGAAAAATTATAATTGTGAGGCCTAGGCGCTACAGTTCAAAAGCTTACTACCTGAAAAACGCACCCTGGAGGCCTAGGCGCCAGCCGAGGCCTAGGCCCCAGGCACTTGCGAGCCTAAAGGCCTAAGCGCCCAAGCACCCCCTTTTGGGGCCTAGATGCCAGAACACTTGCAAGTCTAGAGGCCTAGGTACCCAAGCACCCCCTTTTAAGGTCTAGGCGCTAGTCACCCGGGAAAGTGGGCCCCTACCTCAAATTTGAACTCAAGCTTGCTATTGGCCAAGGATTTCTATCCAAATGGTTTGGTGAGTGAAAGAGATACCTCCAAGGGGTAGAAAAACCTGGAACCTAGCAAAAGAAGAGAGCTTCATCTCCATCTTCTCATCTTAGACTTAGGTTTTTTATCACCAATTTTTGCATTTCTTCATTTTCCTTAAGAGCACTTATGGATTCTTGCTTGGAGAAGGTTTGGAGGACTTAAAGACTTGTAGGAGCCTTGAGGAATCAAGCATTTAGAGTCTATTGGGTTCCTTCTTTCCTTATTTTATCTTGTATTTAGACATGGATGCTCTTTTATATATTTTCATGTTTATGTTTAGTTTGATTATAGAGTAGTTTTCTCTACACTTTCTATAGTTGTAGTTACTTGAATTGGTTATGTTGGTTGGATTAATGGCTATTTAACTTTGGTTTTCCTCCATTGCTTGTTTACTTTTCTCCTTGAGCTTATTGTTGTATTGATTGATTAAGGGCCCTAGTCAATTGCACCTTAGATTTCTTTTAAACTCTTGGAAAAGATTAAAAGGAATTAGAATTAGGAGAAGAGTGTAGTGGCCATGGGCTTGTTGGGAGACTAGTCTAGGACACTAGGTGAAGGTAAATTAAACTTGTAATGCCCCTCTTGAACTAGCAATTTGGATGGGAGTCCATTCTAGTATAAGCTTGGGAGAGTGACCCTTTCACTTGGGAGAGTAAGAGCCCAATTAGTTAACTTCACCAACAAGTAGAAAAACCAAACTATTAGCCTTAATTCACTAACTAACCAAGTCAAATAGTGAAAACCAGAGGAAGTGTGTTTTATTAATTCATTAGAAAACCTCTAATTTACATTGTGCTTGTTGTTATTGTTTAGTAGTAATTTAAGTAGAGTTGCAAACTTAGTTATTTTCATAATGAGTAAATCATCAATTGTTGCTTGTTTAGCTAAAGTGAGTCTCAAGGTAGTGGTAATTAGCAAACAATATAAATCAATCCTCGTGAGAACGATACTCATTCACCCTATCTACACACATCCCGTGCGCTTGCGAATTAAGGTTAGAAAACTCACAGCAAGTTTTTGACGCCGTTGCCCGAGATTGATTGTATTGATTTGTTCAATATCATTGCTAGAAGATTGACTCTAGACTAAACTTTTATTTTTTTACTTATTTGTTGCCTTTGTGCTTGGATATTTCTTTGATAGGTACCATTAGTGTATGACCCGTTCCCAACACTCTACTTTGTTGCCATTCATTCCGGAAATCAAAAGACATCTTAGAGAGCTTAAAGCAACATCATACTTGGAAAAATCAAGCTCTACCTCTACATCTGTGAAGGGTGGAGATGGTAATCTTAATGGTAATGGGTATAATGGTGGCAATAAAGGAAATGGAGGGCTGGATCATCAAGATGGAGTCTATCCAAGAAATCCACAAAGGCCTATTAGGGAGTACATCCAACCCTTGGTAGCGGAGAATTATTTGGGTATTGTGAGGCCACCGGTTCAAGCCAACAACTTTAAATTGAAACTGGCCTTGATTTCTCTCATCCAACAAAACCAATTTGGAGGCTTGGTTTCGGAAGATCCCAACATTCACATAGCGGATTTCTTGGGAGCTTGTGACACATTTAAGGCTAATGGAGTCTCCACCAATGCTATTAGACTCCGATTGTTTCCTTTCTCACTCCGGGACAAAGCTAAAGGGTGGTATCAATCACTTCAACCGGGGAGCATTGCTACATGGAATGAAATGACAAAACAATTCTTGAGCAAGTTTTTCCCCCCATCCAAAGCCGCTCACTTAAGAGCTTCAATTGTGACATTCAAGCAACATGAGATGGAGTCCATTTCGGAGACTTGGTAGAGATTCAAGGAGTTGCTTAGGAAGTTCCCACAACATGGATTCTTAGATTGGCAACAAATCCAACTTTTCTATGAAGGCTTGGTACCTACTTCAAGATTTATGATTGATGCTTCGGTAGGTGGATCCTTAATGTCAAAGACCGCTGGTGATGCATTTCAAATTCTAGAGCAATTGGCACTAAATGGAAAGGAATGGTCAGGAGAAAGAGTTCAACTAAGAAGATGAGTACTTGAGGTTGATCAATTGACCGCCTTGTCGACACAAATGGCTTCTCTCATGAATCAAGTATCCAAGTTGACCAACAAAAAGGAGCTAACTATTGAGCAAGCCGCCGCCTTTACCTTCAACACATATGGTGCACATATTGATGCCCTGAGACATCTTCGCTGGAAGGCATGGTGACTTCCGGGAGGACTTCCTGTGGAGGAGAGCGTCTGGAGTTGAAATTTCCCAGGGGAATGTGCCTGAAAAGCTCAGAGAAGAGGGTTAGGAGGTCCCCGGGGTGCTTTTCCGGGGAGGAGCCTCCGACGCCCAAGTCAGTTTCCTGAGAAGGTGAGAGGGAAGCACTAGAGTTTTCAGTGGGCTTGCCTGTGTTTTCTCAAGGATGAGAGGTCAAACCCTTTGCCAGGGTCTGTTCCCTGGTATTTATAGAGAAGCCTAGCCCGTTCAGATGACGACACGTGTTCGGTCGGATGTTCTCTGATAGGGGGCGAGTAGCTGATGACAGGCTCCTTGAGCCTTGAACCGAGACAGGTCGTGACAAGACCTGGATGGCGTCGGTGTGTCAAATCGCCGTTTGAGGTGACATGTAGCGTCTGTGGGTGGCATGTCAGAGGCTCCTTAAATGCTCATGCCGTACTCACAAGGTCCTTTGGGCGAGGTCGTTCTTTGACACGGTCACCCTTCTTCGGTAGTTATGCTCGTGCTTTTTGGGGGGTTCCCTTGTTCGGAGGTTCCACCTTCGGGGAGATTCTCTTCTGCTTGCGGTAGCTAATCCTCTGTAACCGAAGGCGATTCGTTCGGTCCCCCGAGGGAGTCGACATCATCTTTGCGATACCTGGCGTTCTAGCCGAAGTTCCAAGTTCGGGGTGCTTGGCTCCGTTACTTCCGAGGTTGGTGATAGTGTCTCTATCGGGTGACGCCAGGCTTCCTGATCATATTTTCGGCAGGAAGTACGCACTGGGAGAGGAGATGGTTCTTCGGCTATCACATATGGATATGGAGCTTGAAGAAGCAAATTTCATGGGCAACTAGAATTTTGGGTTTAGAGGCAACTAAATGGGAAATCAATATAACCCAAGTTAAAGGAACCATGAAAATTTCTCTTATGGCAATACAAGGAATGTGCAATAACCACCACCACCTCTCAGTTTCAACCAAGTTTCAATAGAGAAGAAGCTCTCTACGTAAGAAATTATGTTGTAATTCATGAAGGAGACAAGAGATAAAATAGAGAAGAATGAAGCCAAAACAGCTATCTTGAGTGCTAACTTTGCTAGTATAGAAGCAAATGTGAGTGTAAGCATCAAGAACATGGAGAATCAAATTGGACAATTGGTTTTGGCGGTGAAGACATCTTAAAAAGGCAAATTTCCTAGTGACACCGAGTTAAACCCAAGGAAGCAATGTCATGCAATTACACTTAGGGGATGAAAAAAGCTTGAAGATTCTTACATAAGGACACCCACTCAAGGAAAACCAATCTTGGAAGATAAAGTGCAAGTTCAAGAGGAAGAGGAAGTGGTGGAGTTACTAAAAAAGCAACCCCAAAGAGTGCAAAAACTCTCACCAAACCTACCCTTACCTTTCCCACAAAGGTTTCAAAAGAAAAAGCTTGATGATCAATATGACAAGTTCTTGGACATTTTTAAGAAGCTTCACATCAACATCCCGTTCTTAGAGGCCTTAACTCAAATGCCAAATTAGAATAAATTCTTGAAGGAAGTTATTACAAAGAAAAGAAATTTTGAAGAGTTTGAGACCATATGCCTCACGGAAGAATATAGTGCAATTGTTCAACAAAAGCTTCCACCAAAATTAAAGGATCCCAGAAGCTTCACTATTCCATGCACAATTGGAGAAGTTGAGTTCAAAAAGGTATTATGTGACATTGGTGCAATTGTCAACTTGATGCCATTGTCTATTGCCAATAAATTGGGGCTAGAAGTAAAGCCCTTCACAATACAATTACAAATGGCAGATAGGTCTATCAAGTATCCATGAGGAGTAATAGAAAATGTTTTGGTGAAAGTTGACAAATTTGTCTTCCCCGTGGATTTTGTGATTCTTGACATGGAAAAAGATAACCAAGTCCCTCTTATCTTTAGAAGACCATTCTTGGTCACCGCCGGAGCAACTATAGATGTGAAGAAAGGCAAGCTCATATTTAATGTTGATGATGAAAAAATGGAGTTCAACATGTTTGATTCTAACACTCCACCTCTTATACATGGTTGATGTAGTCATAGAATCCAACCAAGAGAATTATCCTACTTTTGTTATGGGTGGCGACCAAAAGGAAGTCAATGAATTTGAGCCCCTAAATCTCAAGAAAAAAGTAAAAGATGAGGCAACACATTCTTTGATGAAAGAAAAGAAGAAGAAAACAATGAAGAAGAAATGGGTAGCAACAAGGAATGGAAACGTAAAGAATCCCAAAATGATTAAAGAGGAAAGAAATGAGAACTCAAGCATAGAGAGGAGCACATCTTGTTGGATGCATATTGGACTTTTCAAACATTGGAAGCATTCTTACAAAGGAGAGGGTGTGGAGCCACATCACCCACTCTAGTGCCTAAAACAAATGAGTTGGTGTCTAGCTAGAGACAATAAATCAAGCACTTGTTGGGAGGCACCCCAACATTTCTTCTCACCTTTGTGTTTCTAATTGTCTTTTCAATAAGTTAAGTTTTAGGGAAAGTGTCTCTTAATTACTCTTTATGTTTATTGTAGGTGCATGATGGAAAGATCAAGAGTAAACATGAAAAGATGAAGTGTCATCATCACTAAGAGTTTGAGTAGAAGTAATTGGATGCGGGAATATCCGCCTCCCGAGTATGATTCTTGAACCACAATCTCCTTTCTAGCTTTTTTTTTTTTGTCAACATTGTGGACAATGTTGGTTTTAAATTTGGGGGATAAATGTGTTTGTGGATGATACTTGTTTGAAAGTTTTCCTAAGACTTGACATATAATTGTTGTTCTTTCCTTTAGACTAGTTTTTGGTGATTTCTTTTCTTTTCTTATGACATTACATGCATACCATATCTCTTTTCCTTATTATGAAATATAGTGGATAAATGTAGAAACATATAGTTGCATTTAGGTTGTGTGTATTTAGAGACCCAATGTATGCTCTTTATTATGATTAGAGGAATTCATTTACAAGTTCAACTTGATTGTAAATTTTGTCAAGTAAAAAAAGATTTTCACTTGTCATTAATGGTAGAAACCATACCCGGTGAGTCTTTGGACCTTGTGTGGCACACTTGCATTATAAATGATTTCATTCATTGGAGTGATGCTTGTTTTGCTTATGAATTCCTTAATTTGCTTTTAGATCCTTTCATATCCGAATTGATGCGTGCAAATAAAGGATGAAAATGACAACTTAGGGCTAACTACATACCTAAATGGCTAACCCTTCAATGTAATCCTTAATTAACCCCCTTTGAGCTTTTAAGCCATGTTTGTTGTTTGACCCACATAATTGAGCCATATCCATTGTTATTTATCTTCTCTTGTCCTTGAAGTAAGTTAAGCATTGCATATATGGGCTTGAGAAGGGTAAAAATTTGTAAGTTATGCGAGTGAACAATAAACAAGTTTAGGGGAGTTTGTTGGGTTATGAACTTATTATTGAGTTTATGTAGCTATGGTTTGAGTATACTTTGGATAAATCATGCACATTTGTTTGAACTTTAAACATTTGGTGAATTTCTAGTTGCTTAAAAAAAAACTATTTTTCCCTCAATAAAAAGGCAAAACGAGTTAACATGAAAAAACCCTCGTTAATAAATAAATAAATAAATAAATAGGGGAAAAGGTAAAAGTACTTCATTAATTTGAAAGGAGTTCACTCATGTGTTTTGCTAAAATTGTGCATATAGGGGTTACTTGAATTGTTGCTTGGAAGTTAAGAAAAACATTTTTCTTAAATTGAAATACCTTGGGTGGGATTTTAGATTTGATTATTAGGATTGTCCATGGTGTTTATGCTTAACTTACTTCTTTAAGCCCCACCTAAAAGGGCCTCAATCCAATTTCCGTCCATACCAAACCCGGCCACGGTACAACCTTATATACATGTCATTGGACTTAAATTTGCATGCATACTCCTTAGAGATAGTTCATGGGTAGTTTGGGTCATTTTGCAAATTTGCGGATGAAGTGGCATTATAAGCCTTAGAAACACTAGGCGACCATGGATTAGAGAGTGAAACACTTAGTGAGCGATTACCTACCGTTAATGACAAGGTTCTTCTTTCATTACTTACCTTAATTTCTCTTGAGTTGAGCTTGTATTTTGAATGACTTTATGATATAATATTGAGTATATGTTGTTAGTTTCTATATTTTGATTGTTTTATGTTTTTAGGTTAATAAATGATAAGGACTAGCATTTTTCTAAGTTTGGGGGAGTTTGACAAATGTTAATTTTGTGGTCAAACATGTTGACTTTTTGTCAACTTTGACCACAATTTTCTACCTTACCACTCAATATTTTTGGCCGATTCTTGCTTTGATCCTTCATTTTGTAGATTAGAGAAGTGGACCGTAGCATTGGAATGGCACCGGGATGAGCAGAACAAAAAACGGGAATGCAAAAGTCAAGGAAAATTATAACTATGAGGCCTAGGCCCCAGGAGCGAGGCCTAAACGCCACAGTTCAAAAGCTTACTGCCTAAAAAACGCACTCTGGAGGCCTAGGCCCCAGGCACCTGTGAGTTTGGAGGCCTAAGTGCCAGAGCACCCTTGAGTCTGGAGGCCTAGGCGTCCAAGCACCCCTTCATGAGGCCTAGGCACTAGCCATCCGGGAAAGTGATCCCCTACCTTAAATTTAAACTCAAGCTTGCTATTGGCTAAGGATTTCTATCCAAATGGTTTGGTGAGTGAAAGGGACACCTTCATGGGGTAGAAGAACCTGGAACCTAGCAAAAGAAGAGAGCTTCATCTTCATCTTCTCATCTTAGGCTTAGGTTTTTTATCACTAATTTTTGTATTTCTTCATCTTCCTTGGGAGTACTTGTGGATTCTTGCTTGAAGAAGGTTTTGAGGACTTAAAGACTTGTAGGAGCCTTGAGGAATCAAGCATCTAGAGTCTATTGGGTTCCTTCTTTCCTTATTTTATCTTGTATTTAGACATGGATGCTCTTTTATGTATTTTCATGTTTATGTTTAGTTTGATTATGGAGTAGTTTTCTCTATACTTTCTATGGTTATAGCTACTTGAATTAGTTATGTTGGTTGGATTAATGGCTATTTAACTTTGGTTTTCCTCCATTGCTTATTTACTCTTCTCCTTAAGCTTATTATTGTGTTGATTGATTAAAGGCTCTAGTCAATTGCACCTTAGATTTCTTTTAAACTTTTGAAAAATATTAAAAGGAATTAGAATTAGGAGAAGAGTGTAGTAGCCATGGGCTTGTTGGGAGACTAGTCTAGGACACTAGGTGAAGGTAGATTGAACTTGTAATGCCCCTCTTAAACTAGCAATTTGGATGGGAGTCCATTCTAGTATAAGCTTGGGAGAGTGACCTTTCACTTGGGAGAGTAAGGGCCCAATTAGTTAACTTCACCAACAAGTAGAAAAATCAAACTATTAGCCTTAATTCACTAGCTAACCAAGTCAAATAGTGAAAACCATAGGAAGTGTGGTTTGTTAATTCACTAGAAAACCTCTAATTTGTAATGTGTTTGTTGTTATTATTTAGTAGTAATTTAAGTAGAGTTGCAAACTTAGTTATTTTCATAATGAGTAAATCATCAATTGTTGTTTGTTTAGCTAAAGTGAGTCTCAAGGTAGTGGTAATTAGCAAACAATATAAATCAATCCTCGTGGGAACGATACTCATTCACTTTATCTACACACATTCTGTGCGCTTGCGGATTAGTGTTGGAAAACTCACAACAAGTAGTCTACTCTAGAATTACTCTTTGGTGTAAGCATAGTTTACATTTGCTTGGATGTTCACATGCGATTGATTATGTGTAGTTAACCATATAAACATTTTGTATGCTTTGATAGTTTTGATGTTTGTTTTTAATGATATGTCATGGCAATGTTTTAAGTATAATTTCTTTATTTTATTGAACAAGTCAAAGCACATACTCATGCATGATTGTGGAGTAGGATTAATTAACTAGAAGCACAATGGTTTTAACTAGTGTGCACGTAATCAATTAGCTAATTACAACTAGTGTAAGACAAATTCCCATAAGTTTCTTGAGCAAGCCCACGAGGGGTCATGTCACCATCTATAACGAAAATCGATATGCGGATTATTAAACTACTCACTTTACTTATTTTCACCCCAAGTGAAGCATAAAAGGTTTGGCCACTTTACACTGAAGGAAAAGAATTGATATTTAAAATCTCGTGGAGTGAGTAACTAAAAAATTATGTCTTCTTCTCTGTTTTTGAATTTTTGTTTGATAAGTCTTGTGTCTGATTCTGAAATAGTGGAAGTCATGTTTACTTGACAATAAATGATTAGCTACTAACTTGTTATGTTTTTGGGTATATATATAGATGATAGCATCAAAATCAACAACATATGTCTAACATAAGGTGCAAGTAAGTTCACAATTTTTATCAACCTGAGCTACTTCTTTTTTCTTTTGAAGGCAACAACCTTGATGAAAGAATTAATTTTGCATTTGAGTCCGATAGAGCAAGGAGATACATTGATCAACTTCCCATTGGATCAAGTTGACTACTTCATTTTCAGAAGTTAATACTAAATGCAAAAATTAAAAATCAATATGTAGTTATTATATAATAACTATATAGATCACTGCTTACATATATCCATTAATATATATGTTTTCTAAAGAATGTGTATACATTTATTTCTAAAGAAATAAATGGGATAGGATACGATATTGAATATTCAAATTAGTAGTAGGACTTTCAATAAGGTATTTTTTATGTAGGCCTAGCTTGGGGAAAAGTGTAACACACGTGACCCTACTATAGGGTAGTTTTTAGGATTTTATGGTTGTGAACAAGCCATTAGGAACTTTGGTCCATAATTGACTTGTTAAAAATTTCATTTAGTTATTTATAACATTAAAATTTTTAATATTGCTAAAGATTTTGGCTTAAATTTGAAATCAAACATATAAGGCAGCCATTGCACTTAAAACATTTTTAGAAATCATAGCCAAAACTATAAAAAACATAGTTTACTTATATTTCAAGCAACTATAGTTATGTACAAGGCCCTATATGTATATATCATAAGTGAGTCATTTTTCATGTCCATTATTATCATAATGTTATTAGAGGCATTTACTATGTACATATCATAGCACAAAGTCTTATACTGGATTTTAAATTCTATGATCTAACTTGCATACCTCTTCTGCACTAGTGTCTTTTTTTCTTGTTGTCCTCTTTTGTGCTCAAACCTGCAGATATAAATCATAAGGGGTAAGAATTCATTTAATTCTCAATAAGAGTCCTATACTTGCAAAACGGCCATTAAGATTTACATATATAAATATTATATATAGATGTAATCATATTGTGAGATCAAACAATCAAGAATCATGATATTGGCCAACATTTCAAAGAGAAAACCACCTTTTATTCCTCTCACCATGGTGTAATAGTAAACACTTAGGCTTACTCCAGCAAGCTTTACTATTATCTTAGCTTGTTATCATTCATTATGCATTAATGCAATAATCCTTTAAGCTCGGTTGCTCATGGTCATTTATCAAGAATGTCTTATTCTAGCAAGTTGTACTTGTTGTCTTAGGTCATTCATTCACTTTTAATCCAGTGGTAAGATAATGCTTTCATTTGTTTACTAAAATGTCATTTTACTTGAGTGATTACTTTCACTTAACTATTCTTGTACTCAGGGTGCCCTTCTTAATTCAAAGTTTTAGTGCTTAAGTACTTTCAATTCACTTGAGTTCATGTATTACTTGATCTTCATGTATGGATTAAAGTTTTTTTTATCCTTTAAGCTCATTCACCTGTTGCACACCTTAGGCCTTTTGGAGCCCGTATTGATCACAGTGCCATGGTGCCACACCTGAGCACTCTTGGCTCATTTTTGTTAAGCTTAAGTTAATCTTTTAGGTTTTTGGTCTTGTATACGTTAGGTCCTTTATCTTGACCTTTTCATAATGTACAATGAAGCTTTTATCCCTTTTAATCCACATTCACACAAGCCACCCTAATGCATCATTGTATGCACCAAGGGTTCACTAGGCACATCTTGGGTATGTGATAGAGCCACCTTATTCATTGTTTGTCTTATATCATTTCATTACTCTAGTTGCATCTTACACAATTTCTAGGTTACTAATGGTCTCGTTTTCATATCATTATGCCTTAAACATCATAGAGTACATCCATTATCATAGTTTACTATTTTATCATTTTACCTTAAAATCATGCAACATTCATGTAGCTAATAGGTACATCATAATCGAAGCTTTTTAGCTACTATTTTCTTCCATTTCACAGGTAAAATCACTAGAATTTTTGCATAATTAACAAGAGCACATAAACCATACACTAGCTTACTCAACATTCATTAATCATTCATATGATACATTTACCATATTGTTGTTAGAGAAATTTGTCATTATAGCTTCCTAACTATAACCATACATAAAATAAATAAGAAATTCAGTAGAGACCCTTACCTAGAAACCTTAAGAAAACTTGCAAGCATTTTAACCTCCTAGTTTCAACCTTAATGGGTCTCCTTTGGGTTCTTGGTCTTTTGCTTCGGCTTGCGTTCAAATTTGGCATTAAAAAATCATAACAAATACAATATTAGACTCAATTAAAAGTTAGAAAAAATATATGAACATTTGGACCCCTTACTTCTTTGAACAAAACTTGAAACCCTACTTATAAGCAAACCAAGCAACCATTTCTGGACACCTTGAGGGCTTCTTGTTGGTTCACCCACTTTTTCTTGTCCAAATTGCACAAGCTTTATGGAAATGTTCATCACACCATAAGAAACTCAAATAACTAAGGCATCGCTGGAAATCATCAAGGCTAAGCCTCCAACCAACCTAAAACACATATTACCATAAACGATGAATAGAGAAACAAAAGTAACAAATATGGGAAATTCAATTTGAAATATGATCCTAGTAATCAAACATATCCCCATCTACCCACCATTAACAGGAATGGATGAAATTTAGCTCACAAGTATTAGCATGAAATGGATAAGCGATTCAGCTCTAGTTCATTTGGATTTGACCTTATTTTGTAGTAACATCACCATGAAGGAAAAAACCAAATACCTATACTTAAGGTTTTCCTCTTTTTCTTATGTGTTTTCAAATTAAACAAAACAATGTAGCTTCTGGTCGTAATGGGTACATAAAATAGGGGCTTGAAAGTCAAAGTTTGAAAAAATTGGGTGTCAATATGGAAGAATGCACAACTTTATTGAGTGAATGAAAGTATGATCTTATTTTTGGAGGATGAAATTATCATTTAACATATAAAGAAAATACATCTTTTGTGAACCTAATGTCGCGAAAGGAATAGGGGGCTCAATGGTCAAGTTCCCAAGGTTCAAGGCCAATATGGTAAAGTATGAAAAATTAAGAGACTAGTTGTGAATTCCATAATTCTGAAGACCGAATTTAACAAAACAAAGAGTAACCGCAAGATTTTTTTTTATTGAACTGATCATATTTATTTGTAACATATATAGAATAATATAATAAGAAAGGTTTTCTTTTCCTAAAATTACGACAGAATAAAGGAACAAATTCTTAATGAGTTGTGGCACAATTTAATTTTAATTACTAACTGTATGAAAATCTTAAGAGAAGTTGTAATTGAACCAAGAGAAAAATTAATGATGTCCCATGAGTATTGTCAATTTATTGTTCATCCAAGAGATAAGTACTCAATTTATTGCCCCCTACTAAATGGGATGAGCTAAGGTTTTTTTTTTTAGAATTTATTAAAATACAATAAAGAGATACTTGTATATAATTTTTTTTAAATAAGATTGAATCCGTTTTTTGGCTTATAGGTATGATATATCTAATTTGGCAAAATGGGTCAAATTTGTTATCATAGTTAAATCAACTACTATCATTTTTTAATAACAAAAATCTGCCCCTAATAGTTTAGATATAAAGTAATAGTGAGAATATTTCATTAGTTAGTATGATATTTTGTGAAGAATTTTTTGGGAATTTACAAACATATAATTCATATTAACGCTTTATCCCTATAAACTCATTGAATAATTTTTTGTGTCAAAAGATATCTCCTTTCTCTTCATCAACACATCAATGTTATGTTACCAATATTTGGACACTGGTGCAGCTAATTGACAAATGAAACATCTGAAATACTCTTGGTCACGAGCCAAGGAATTTGGACTACATCAATTTGGGTTGAGGGCTGATCATTAATTTTGAAGTATTTCAAAAAAATTTGTATGAAATTTTGTTTATCGTGGTATAGATATCAAAATTTAATTGGGTTAAATATGTATTAAACCCAATTTAAATTGTCTAGCTAATTTTTAAATTGATGTCCAAAATTCAAAAGTCCATCAAATTTTGGAAACTACAAATTCAAGAAATTTAATTTTTAGGGAGCCAAAAAGCACGCAATGGAGGCCTAAATGAAGATTCATTATGCCATCTTAGCCAAAGACCATTTTAGTAAATTGGGCCTCAAAATCCAAAATGATTAAAGCCTATCATTTAGCCTAAATATTCCAGAATGTTCCATTAATTATCCTTTTAAATTAAATAAATTGAATAATTAATGAGAGATAATTATCATATTTATTTTCTCTTAAGATAAATACAAGAGATAAATATATGATAATTGTCACATGTGACTTTCTTGAACTAAACCACCTCCTTTCTACAGTCATAAATAGGTTCCTAAGGCTAAGAAAAAAAAATTGGAGAAGCAAAAAATTAGAGAGGAAGAAAAATCTCTCTACAAGAAGTTTTCTTCAGCTCTTTAAGTCGTTCAAATACAAATGCCCGGTGAAAGGAGAAATTAAGTCCAAAGAAAATCCCAGTTTCAAGGCTAGATTTGAAGAACGCGGCGAGGAACTCAAAGAACGCGGAATGGTGCTTCATCAAATTCAAGTTCAGATCCGGCAAAAGCGGCAAGAAACGCGGCACAGTGTTGCATCAAGTTCAAGTCGAGATCCAGCGAAAGCAGCGAGAAATGTGAAGGATTCGTTTCTGTGCTGTATCAAGTCAAACTCTAAGTTAAGTAGCAAGAAAGCGGTGGGCATTGCTCGAAGCCCCAAAGTCCAAGGAGTACAATAGAATTCTCAAACCGAAAGAAGCGGCAGGGACCTTTGTTCGTGTTCGTGCAAGATAAAATTTGAAGTCCGTATTTGGAAAAAAGCCGCTCGTGTCTCCACCAAAAGCTTGAAGTGCTAATAAGAGGATTGTGAACGTGGAACACGCTAGATAGTCGATCTCCCAAAACCTTTGTTCTAAATTTTAATATTGTAATTTGTGCTACAATTAATTTCAGGATGTAATTTTTACACGTGAAATTTGTGCGTACACGTGGGTAAGCACTATATGATATAAACATTTTCACAATTTGTCATTTTTTCTCGTGAAATATCACAGTTTATGGGATATTTTGCATTGTGTGAGCTTTTATATATATTTTATCAACTTACCACGGTACACCGCAGTGCATACCATGGAACCCGGTTTACCAAGGTTTATGCGTGAGATAATTATTTTTTTTTGTCATTTAGTCAAAGTACCATAGACAAATATGTAAGATAATAAAATATAATTAATACATATATTTTGACAAAAATATTAATTTTATTTTCTATTTACAAATAAAATTTACTTTACAAATGATGTTAACAAAACTAAAATTTAAAAATTGTTGTAATTCTTACGTAGTTTCATCATGTGTCTCACATGGCGTGCATAAGAACAAAATTTTTGTTTTTTATATAAAAAATATTGTCTTACATATATATATGTTATTTATATTTGAAAACTTTTGATGAAAAAATTAGAATACATATAAAAAAATGTAAAAAATTTATATTTGATATATTTCATCCTAAAAACACACTCTAATTTTCTTTTTTCTTTTTATAAAAATGGTAACAATATGTGTCATATTATACATGTGATACATTTAGAATTTACGTAGTGCGGTATACCTAATAATAACATAATTTAATACCTTGGGTATAGGTACAGGGTTAGGATTGGATCCTTTGCTTCTCTACTCGTAGTTGGCAGCTTTCGGTTCATTTAACAAGAGCTCGACAATGAAGCAACCACCGAGCAACAATATTTTTCAGAATTCGTCCATTTCCATATCAATTCTTCGGCAGTAGCACTAGTGAGCCTCTCCTACAGTACCCTTAGTTTTGTCAGCACAACGTATCACAGATTGAACCTCTATACCATGTTCATCATCCTGTTCAAGTTTGATTCTTCTGGTGGCTTGAAGGCTCCGGCTGCGGTGGTGGAAATGACAGATGAAGAAACAATTGGAGGCCTAGGTTTGTGTGGCTTTATTACCCAAACCTAAAAAGAACAAAGAAAAAAAAAGGATGCATAAGTTCTTTGGCTTCACAAAGTTAGCATCTTTAAGATTTAAAAGAATGACAAAAAGACAATAGAGCTGCTGCAACTTTCTGAATGATGGGGACTATTTTGTGAAACAAATGAAATATTAGTGGTTTAATTGCTATTTTACCATGAGTCTTTAATGGTAATAGCGGATGTCTGTCCATGTGAAAATGTTAATAGTGAATTTAATTGCAAAAAACTATAAATGACTGAGTTTTTGCTACAATGAATGCTATAATTGTAAACCATTAATTTTGCCTGTAAAATCTCATTGTGTCATCAAGATTCAAATTCTGGTATGTGCACAATGTTTCTCATCTTTGTAATTCAAAAGTGGACTTAAGATAGTGAGATGTAAAGTAAAATCTTGACTATAATGCTTCTTATAGTACTATTCAAGTATAAAAAAATCATATTGTTGAGGAAAAACCAAAAAAAATGTTGTTAAGAAAACAAATTAAGGTAGACTATCCTCTTTGATATTCTAATTTTAAAAACTAAAAAATAATATTGAGAAAAAATAGTTTGTGAATCAGAATTGCAGTAAATATTAAAAAAAAAAAACCTTTTTGTCAGTAAATATTAACAAAAAAAATTGGTGTGTGAAAAAAATTATTAAAAGAAAAAATATTTATAATAGCACGGTCATACTTTCCATACATGACATGGGGGTGAAGCAGAAAAACAACAGAAATGGTTGGAGGGGAAGGTGGATGCATCGGGCAGCCACATTGACGTGCTGAAGTGAATTTCACGTTTGTCTCTCCTTTCCGTCTTCTTCCTATTGCTTTGGAAACGTCTCCTTTTTACAGATCTGATAGCCCAGAAGCGAAGATTGATCATTCAGTTCATGACGGCGGTAAGCGGCGACCTTTGAATTTCAGGTTCCGGATTCTCTTTTCCGTTTTTCTTCCGAAATCAGCGTCTTCCCATTTCGTTGCCCAGCTGATATATTCCCTTCCTGCATTCTTTACTCTTTTACTTGTTCGGTTTCTTTTTTCTTTTAGCCGTTTGATGGTCCTAAGAAATGGGAGTTGGGGTTAAATCTATATTGGGTTTCTTTGGCTAGTGTGGTTGTTGTTGTTGTTGGAATTCGTTCGTGAATTGCTTTTCATTTGGAATCCGTTTATCGTTTTCATGATTTCTGAATGTAATAGATACGTAATTGCACACAAGATGAGGGGTGTCAACTTCCTTAGAGTTTGCATGAGAACATTCTGTTGCTCACATATGTGTATGCAAAATATTATACTTTCAATATTAATCGTGTGCCTTAAGTAGTTAGTTCATAGAATTTCAATGATGTACTCCCCGATTTAGCTATCTGTAGTGTTTTGGTACCTAAAGCAGCAGGTGGTGAATTCATTCGCATGATGTGTGTTGCACTGGTGGAGCATGCTGGGTAAATTTTACAGCAAGTGTTGATGCTAAAGTTTAATATTATTTGTGCATTTCAGCATTGCTATCCTGTTGTGAGTGATCCACTTTGCGTTGAGTTGAATCTAAATTGTATGGTATTTATGAATAAGAAAGTAAGTTTCTTTCTTTATGTGATTGCTATTAAGGCCATTTTGATGAATTTTCTAATTAATATATGCAGGATGCAGTTAAAACTAATTAGGCTTATTCAGGACATTCACTGATGTTTGAAAGTCCTGTAGTTTCTTCTCACAGTCCTCACCTTCGGAAATCAGGTGGCAAAGCTGTGCCATCCGAACTGGGTAAATAATTCTTTTGGTGTTATATAAGAAAATTTATTGATTTACATGTTCTTTCAACCATATGCTCAACGTGTTGTAACCCCCTTTTGTGCTTAAACATGGATTTTCAAAGCTTTAAATGAATTTCCTCAGAGATTTAAATGTGAATACATTACTAAACACCTTCTCAGCTCCTTTTAGGAAATAAATAAATAAACCCTATGATTTCCCATGTATCTTTGTTTGGAGGAGTGTACATATAAGCTTCATGGCAATGAAACAAGTTTAACAACCAGGCTCTGTAAACAGGCACGACTGAGTCAGAGAATAGCATTCAAGAGGGTTACGTGTTTCCGTTGGCAATTGGTGAAATGAAGGCTGCAAGTTTACCCTTGCATGGCACATCTTTGATGCCATCTCCAATCTTTCTGTGGAGATTTAAGGTATGTTATCTTTATGGTATATTAAAGTCCTATTATTTTTCGTGAGATATTTATGTGATGTTCAAGTCTGTGACTCAATGATTATTAGAAACTTCTCTGTGTGTCTGTGGGTGTAATGTTGATACATATTGCAT
This sequence comes from Aquilaria sinensis, assembly GCA_005392925.1. Lineage (NCBI taxonomy): Eukaryota > Viridiplantae > Streptophyta > Magnoliopsida > Malvales > Thymelaeaceae > Aquilaria > Aquilaria sinensis. The sequence continues at coordinate 518,568 of SMDT01003002.1, read as the reverse complement.
ACAGGGATAGAGCATATATATCCTTCATATATTGATAGGTTTTATCCTTTTAGAGATGTTTAGTTTGCTGCTTACAACAGCTATACATGGTATCCGCATAAAATATCTGTGCCTTAGATTGTGTTTGTTTATGTATTTGTGAAATTAAAGTATGTTCTGTTGGAAAGCTACTGTTAATTTGTTTTCCCATTCATTTCCTTCTTAGGTGACTAGAACACCAACTGCCTTTTTTTTCCTTGGTTTTATTTTGTAAGAAAAGCTGTCTAACTGTTGTCTGTTTTTGAAAGAATTGAATGAGATGGTTATGAAGAAGCATTCATCAATTACCTGTTCTTTATGTGATGGACAGTTTTTAGTCTGTCAGATATCTTCAACTTGATTTATCTTCGGCAACTTTCCCTCATAGCACAGTCCTTTGCCTAATATTTGTCTATAGCTATTACATTTTTTTTAACCTTTTCATCCTAACCAGATTTTCTCAGTAAATGCTACAAAATTTGGTTGAATCCTAATGGAAAATTTTTGCAGGTTCTACTGTTTATTTTATGGGCTATCATGTGTTGCAAGGCAAGTAACTTAGTAGAATTTTTGTTAGCAAAAAATTCCGGCCATCTGTCCATGGATTTGTTGAAGATTTGTTTCCAAGATTCTTTATCTTTTCATTGATATGTGTTTAGTTTATTTTCAATTTTAATAGATTGGATGGGATTCCGTCATGAGGATGAGTGCAGATTTGCGGGATCTGTTTCTATATGAGGCCTTCTTGTATTACAATCCCCTTCTACTTGTGGTGAGTGCCATTTGTGTCTTAGTTTTATTTCCCATTTGTATGAGATTTTATTCATCTAATTGCTGTTTATTCCTTTTTGCAGACAATGATGGTATGGCTCTGGGGAGTTTGCTTGTATGTTTTCTCACAGGGCAGTGTTAACTATGCAAAAATATTTGATCTTGATCAAAATCACCTTACTCACAGAGATATATGGAAGGTACTTGATGCATAGCTTTGCAACTATTTTTTCCGTTGCTTCAGCTGTTCCAATATTTGGTCCTCATCTGTTGAAGATAAAGCTCTAATCTTGAAGTGCCTGTTTTAACAAAATGAGAGAATTTTCTTGTAATGACTTTGAGTTTCACTTTTTCATGTGCAGTGTACTATGTGGATGACGGTTATAGTCCCAACCAGTATGACAGCATACCTTTATCTTTACTCACATGGGGAAGTATCACTGGCAGCGTCACAACCAGTGTAATACCTAATACATCCTGTCTTCCCTTGAAATACTCCATATATGATTCCAAGACTGTAATTGAGATTATGGCATTTAGCATCAGAGCATTGAAATTGCTTCATGTTAAATCAATCAAAGAAATCGTATTCCCAAACTAGCATGTCAATTTATACTAATGCAAAAGGGTTCTTAACCTCGAATTTCATCTGCAGGTGCTTCTGTACATTGTCATTGCATTGGTGCTGATATTTCCATTTGATATCTTTTTTTTGTCCTCCCGCTACTTCTTCTTGAGAACCCTTTGGAGGATAGCTCTTCCATTACAGGCAAGTATGTAGTGTGGCTCTATTTGCTTTGTACATGCAGCAGCCCACCATTAAATTTGCTGGCCTCTCTAAACCTCTTCTTTTCTCCGCTTTTCTTATTTTCTGAGTCATTTCTTTTACTCATTGATATCTGATATTATTATTATTATTATTAACAGCCAATTACGTTTCCTGATTTCTTTGTGGCCGATATTCTTACCTCCATCGCCAAGGTATGTGCCTATTTCTTTCTTTAACCATTTTGTATTGTACATTATTTGCTTTAATTATTTTATTATAAAACTAGGGAGTCAATAAACTAAAATCTTTTAATGCTCTAAACTTTTGCAAAGAATTGTTGGTTTTATTTATAGTTTAGAATTTAGTGCATGGCTTGCTGTAAACAATAACAACTTTTTCAGCTTTGTTGTTATTATTTTTTACGTGGTTGAAGTGATGGCTGAGTTGTTTTCTTCTGAGATGAAAATTTGCATGCATTTTCCTGGTGACAGCTACTACTTTATTTGTGCAGGTATTCTCTGATTTGGAGCGGTCAGCCTGCAGAATGGTCCATCGGCAGGTATTTATTCTAGGATTGGATCTGGTTTCTCAAAATTAACTTTCCGAAATTTAATAGGTCCATTGGAGACGGATCCCTTTGGACAGGGAGAAGGGTTTTACTTGTTCAGACTTAGTTGTTTTTCAAGTGGTCAAAACCTAAGATCAGAACCACTTCTCATTCTGAAGAAAATCCCTACATAGAACTAAAGATTTATTTCATGTTGATGTTGTGAGGTTTTGTTTAAGATGTTTTCACTTTTGTTTTGCCACCAAACTAAGTAATATAGATCTTATATTGATCTATGCAGATATGATTCGGTCACTGAAAATAAATTTATAAATATGTGAACAGCTTCTTATGTCACTTCCTGTTTTCTCAGGGACTAAGAATTCTACAGCACAGGGTTTTTACCTATATCTTGTCATATATCATTCCCTGTTTCCCCATGTAAACATTCCTCATGAGCCACTTGTATGTTTAAGGCTATCTTGTTGGTGCTGTTTTCTTCAGAGATGTCAAGTAAGATCATGGAAAGTAGGCATTTTATAGTGGACAATACACATCTCACGGTGCCACTGATGCCGTCCAATGTGTTTGAGTCACTTTAGTTTGAAAAAAGTTCTAGAAACTCTTTATGTCTTTGGCCTCTGTTCGGAATACTTATCCCAGGAAAGCTTTTGTTCAAAAATTAAAAAATCTTAAGAGAAGGAGATAATTGGAGAAATATTACTATTTGAAGCAATAGATCATCCATTTTTGGACATCCCTAGCTCTCTAAGTGTATGTCCACTTGGATTATGCTTCTTACATGAATTAAAATATTTGGTTGTGTCATTGATCATGTTAGCTGACTTAGCTGGGGTTTTTGTCAACTTACAGGTTGCAACAATTGCATGGTTTGATTCTGATTCAATATGTGGTAGCCACTCAGTTGCCATTCCACTTGTGCTTGTTTTTCCTTACATTTTCCGCCTGATGCAATGCCTTCGTCAGTATAAGGATACAAAAGAGAAAACAACTCTTTTTAATGGTACGTTAATATCATCACACTTGGTCCTTTGTTTGACAAAGGATTTGATTTTCATATGCTGTTTTGAGTAATGCGATACAGAAGGAACCTAGCAAACAAAAAGCATTTGATCTCACATATCGTCATTCACATGGGCTAATAAATGTGTCAGATTTAAAAAACAGAGTATGATGGTGGAGGTGCTTGGAGGGTGAACTAGATATTTTTTGTGGTTGCTTATGTATTATTTGCTGGCTCCTTACTCTGGTGTGAGCATGTATATCTTGTGAAGTGGCAGATTTTTGTTTCACTTTTTTCCAATGCTTATTGTAAAAGGAGGAAATAAATCATCATAATATGAAATTATGAATCCCAGTAAGAGTGAAGAGAAGAAACATGTCATGCTTGGTTTTATTTATTCACATACTTGTGTCCAAGAAGTGAGACCTAAAATTTATGAGCCAATTCGTTTTAACTTAAATCAACTTAATCCGAAATGATTTATTTTTATTGTTATATCTTTTTTATCTGGAACTAATTTTATTTAAAAGACAATATTAGGTAGGTATAATAATCCATTGAAACTATAATTTTTATAATCTTACTAAATTTTTATGATTTTTTTTTCTAGTTTTAGGCATTTAAAAGAAAAATTTACAAAAATTTAATAACATTATGAAAATTTACTTTAAAATGGATTATTGCATCTACATAATATTGAATTTCAAATGAAATTGGTTCCAGGTAATATAAAAATAAAATTAAGCTATTATTAAGTTAACTTAAATTCAAACGAATTGGCTCATAAATCTGCCCCACCTCTTTTCCTTTTCACTTCAATATTGTATTTTTAACAGTTTTCTGCATGTGTGTTGTTCGCAGCCTTGAAATATTCAACAGCAGTCCCTGTGATTTTCCTTTCAGCCCTCAAGTATCATGTTGTGCATGATCGGTGGACGTCTTTCTATCGTCCATTGTGGCTTTTGTCTAGTGTTGTTAACTCACTCTATTCATTCTATTGGGATGTTACTCGTGATTGGGACCTGAGGTATGCTAATATATCCCTGCTGACATAGACTCATCTGCCCCTGCTTTATATGCATTACTCCTGTATCCGCTGTCTGCTTGAGCTTGAAGATGAGACCTGGTGTGTTATTTTAGTTACCCAACAATTAGAATTGTAATTGTGGGTGTGTAAGCAAATACAACAACTGCAGTTACAAAATATGCTGTTTTGAATGAGCTAAAGTTCGCTCAGTTTTATACTACAGTTTTTACTTGGAGTTGGAGGTGCAAAGCACCGAAGGACTTCTGTAAGTCGTAGCACTTTGTAGCAGAGTTAGGATGACTGTTCTTTTGGCAGTGCTAAATTTCTGCCTTCCCTAAGTCGGTGCTATATTTATATCTATGTTTTGATGCTGCCTTTAAGGGTACATTGTCTATCCTTTATGATTTGCTTACTGTTTATGTCTTCCTTTGCTGGTCAGTGCATTCACCCGGATTTTTAAGTTTAGCAGACCACACTATTTGTCCAACCTGTTGCATGGACGGAAATGGGTAAGATCCTCAGAAATCGAGTACATTGAGTTACCATCTGTAAGAAGTTTCTGTCAAAGGTCAGTTTTTTGGATCATCTGCGTTACTCATCATCTTTATGATTCTTGACAGGTTTATTTTTGGGCTATTGGAAGCAACCTGATTCTCCGATGCACATGGACATACAAATTATCCGCTCATCTGAGGCACAACTACCTTACAGTGTTCTTGATAACAGCTCTGGAGATGCTTCGGCGCTTTCAATGGATATTCTTTCGGGTAGAAAACGAGTGGAATAAGATCACAAAGTCCAGCGTTCAGCTCCCTATGAGTGAAATGCCCAGAGAGGATGAAAAGTTACTAGGTTCCAACAAATCGTAGTGTATAGATTAGGACTCTATTGCAAATGTTATTGGGTTCATTTTTTTGCTGGTATAGATTGTCCCAGCAGAAAGCAGTGCAGTCAATTCGATGCTGAACAATCTCAGTAGCTCCTCTCCGGCAGGCGGCGGCGGCATATTTTACATCAACAACAAGAGCAGAGCAGAGTAGGCTTTTTCTTGCTTTCTAGTATTGTTTTTTCTGGACTAAATTCTTACTTGTTGAGAATGTCAAACTTGTACATGCTACTTAGATACCTCTTCTCAGCCGTATTTGCAAATGGCTCCCTTCTGAAAAATGGAACAGCAATATAATTTTGCACATTCTAAGACTGAATTTGTGGCAAAATTAATCTTTGCCATTCTGAACCAACCAACAGCAATCGAAATTCGTGATAAACTTGCGCTCGAAAGGGTAGTATTTTCGCCTTCTGTGGGGGACTTTGATTTGATCCCTCCACTTCGACCCACAGCCACAGGTAATCCATCCGTATACTTGAAGTTGTCACTAAGATATGATTTTCACCCTGGCATAACGAAAAAACAAAAACTATGTTGGGCTGAAACACTCGGAACTGAATAGAGTACAGAACACAGAACTCATTTCCACTTTTGTCTTGGCTAAAATTTAGGGTTGAAGCAAAGAGGAGATGTCACGTAAGCCCATATCGTGTTCTGTTCGTGCTCGCTTGGCTTAGTAAGCTTCCGTTCTCCCTCTCGCTCTCTATAAACCGCCAAAACCAAACCAATCCCTCGCATCGCATCACACAACACTCGTGCTCTCTCTCTTCATATATAACTTGAGCAAACCTTCCCATCTTTCTCAATTTTGTTCTTCATAACCTTCCCCGTTCCCCTCTCTCTGCCCCATGGTTCGCCGCCGTCAAACCGAGGAACTCATCCATCTCGCCGCCGATGCCTTCTCGTGGTCCTGCGCCCTTCTGCTCCTGACCCTTTTGCTGTTGAGCTCCTCCGTTTCCGATGACGGTGCTGGTGCCACCGACTTCGAAGTCGTCAGGGGTCCCCGGCGGCTTTCGGAGCGAGCTTGCGACGAGATTTATGTGGTGGGGGAAGGAGAGACCCTGAACAGCATCAGCGACAAGTGCGACGACCCTTTCATCGTGGAACGCAACCCCCATATCCATGATCCCGACGATGTTTTTCCCGGACTCGTCATCAAGATCACTCCTCCTCCCAAGTTCAAGAAACTTTAAAGCTCGTAGCTTTTTTCTCTTTTCCGAGTTATTCGGAAATGTTCTTCCATTATTAGGTTGGTGATAAATGTTTCAGCTTTTTCTTTTGTTGGGTTTTCTAGTGGATTAAACAGGAATTCTGCAGTAGCATATTGTAGATCTTCAAACTACGCACTTGAACATTCCCAGAAACTACCTGTCCCAAGTCGAACTAGACTAGAACTAACCAACGCTGTTTAATCATTTGTTTAGTATCCTAAAGAACAAAACACAGGATGGCCGAACGGGACCTCTTCTCTAGTTCTTCACCTATTTAACTACTAGATGACTGTGACAGATCAATAATTAAGTATTGCGTTTTACTTATCTCACACGAATATTCAAATGATTACACCAACAAAAACACAAGGCAATGCCTTGTCATGTTGGTATAGAGAGACTTGTCACTCTCGTCACCTTGTCAAATCCCATATCATTCCATTAATATTGTTTCCATTATTCGGTGGTGTGCTGTGAGTGGCCTAAAAGGTGAAGTACAGGGGCGGGAAAACAGAAGTGGTAGCAAGAAGATGTCTCATTTTGAACTTAAGCAAGAGGAGGAGTGACGGTCAAGGGCTGTTATGAGAGCACGAAAGCGTAGAAATGTCATTCAAAATAGAATAATTATGTCATTTAAGATATTTTCATAATAATAATAACAACAACAATAATACAATAATGATAATAATAACAACAATATTATTATTATTATTATTATTATTATTATTAATGATGATGATGAAGACGACGATAATGTTCTTATTTTGTCCTCTTGATTTACTTGTACTTCCATTAGCAATCTCAGTTTCACTATTCATTTACACGCGGATTAAGTTGATCTAAATTTGGTAAGCATGAGAAGAAAGTTTCCTACAGTCTGACCCATGTTCTTTAGACATGCTGAGCTTGTGAACCTCATTTTGTATTTTATCTCTGTTTTTTGAGAGAAAGCATTTTGGTATTTTATCTTAATCTCTTAATTCCGCTCAGCTTTGCCAATAATTATCAGATTTTATCTTAATCCAAAATGGACTGATCTAACAGAAAAAAAAAAAGAACATGACTCCGGGTTAAAAATTTTCCGTTGCCAAATACAAAATGAAATCTCTAATGTTTCTGTAGCAGCTCGTACCATTCATATTGGTCGTGTTTACTTTTGTAACTTGTATCGATCTTGAACCAGTTATAAAAATTTTGGAATCACTTTTAACAAAAAATAATCTATCTGGTTATGAGATTTTAATTTTTCCAACAAAAAAACCGAATCTAATAACAGTCCGTGAAAAATTTTTATGTGAACATAATTATTAGGTTTAGGTTCGGCCGGGCGTCTGAAGAAATGGCCCATCAAATTTCATGCATTAGGCCCACTACGTGTCCTCTCCGGCCCACTGAATTCCTAGGCGTATGAGAAACTTGCAACTGACAGAAAGGAGAGGAAAGCTTGTGTTGATTTATTCCTGACTGGGCCCCACCGGCAGAAACGATTTATCTTTGTGGGAAAGTTATAGGAATCACCTACGGTTCGCGCTAGACTGCATTAACCTTTCTCGATATACTAAAAAACGTACACTTTACCCCTTTTATAATTAATTCCTTCCTTTCATTAATTAACACCCAATTTGTTTTAACTTTAGTCAATTGACTACAAAATGGTTTATTTTTATTTTTATATCTTTTTTAAATGAAACTAATTTTAATTAAAAGTCAATATTATTTAGTTACAATAATCAATTGAAAATATAATTTTTATAATCTTACTAAATTTTTATGAATTTTTTTAGTTTCAAGCCTTAAAAAAGAAAAATTCATAAAAATTTAACAACATCCTAAAAATTCACTTTCAAATTAATTATTGCATCTACATAACATTGACTTTCAAATGAAATTGGTTTCAAGTAAAAAAGTTGTAAAAGTAAAAAAAAAGTTAGTTGACTTTAGACAAAACGAATTGGCCCTAAGAGAACAAGGGATTTGCCTAAACTATCTTTATACCCTTTTTCCATGGGTCTAAGCACTCAAAACTTATGGATCTAGCAAAATAAGTATATCTTCTAACTAGGCTAACGGCTGCTAGGGACGTTAATGGACCTAGTTTAGGAAGAGGAGAGTCGATCCAAAATCCTATCCACAATATAAAAGTTATATTTGAATTTTAAAGATATATTTATCTAATATTGTCAACTTGTAAAATCAGCTGTCCCAAACCAATATAAACCAATAGCAATACAGGTTTTATGTGGGTTAGGATTTAGGACGAGCAGTGAAAAGGTGAACTAGCTTATTCATACAGGGTGGGGTGGATTCCAATTTTAAAACCCATAAAAACCTAACCCAACCCGACTTGCTTCTTCCACAAAAAACTCCCTAAGATTTGGTTGAACCTACAATTTTATCCCTCTTTCTTTAAAACCCGGCACTTGCTCTTCATAAGCTGGCTCCGTTAATGACTGTTAATACGAAAACAAAAAAAAAAAAGGAAAATTCCTGACTCTGCCATCCTACTCTTCTTCCACAAAAATTTTACACACCCAACTTCTGAATCTAAAGGTACTCGTCTCCCTCCAACCTTCCCGCTCCCATGAACAAAAACCATCCCTCTTCATTCCCTGCATCTAACCCTCCTCACTCCGCCACCGCACAATTTCTCTACGAATTTTGATTTAAGCTTCCCAGCTTCCCAGTCGAATCCACAGACATCGATTTCTCTACAAGCCCGATTTCCGTTCAAACCGATTTCCATTCACACTGATTCCATTCACTCACGATTTCGTTCACGCATGATTTTGTTCACACCGATTCTGTTCACGCTGGAGGAATCGCTCATGCACGATTTCCGTTCGCGCCGATTCTCTGCAACGACGAAGGGGAAACTGTTCATCAAGGGGATTTTGTGGGAGACCAGCTCGTTAGATTTCAGCTTCGATTTCAGTTCCCATCCAAATCACACCCAAATCATCAAAGGAGGAATCGCTAACGACCTGGGATTGAGAACGGCGTGAACAGAATTGATCGGAATCCATGGGGCTTCTCTTCTTCACCAACTCGGAGGCCGGCAACGATGATTTCTGATTTTGTTCTCCTCGATTGGATTAGGGTTGCTGAAGGGCCAAAATATCCTTTCAGCCCCTGAACTCACTTGACCAGGACACTTATCCTACCTGAACTTCAACTTGAGCCAACTCAACCCCTGAACTTAATTAAATGGGTTAGTCAAGCCCTTTGACTGACCTGTATCTGTCACGTGATAGGTTTTTTATAGATGCTGTTCGCCTCTGTTTGCCCAACTACGAGAACTTACAAAACTTGTGGTTCTGTGACATGTATGAATCTTTAGGGTCTTAGTTATAACTTCAAATTAACTATAGGGAGTAAATGTGTAATTTTTTACTTAGTATAACAAGATAAGGAAAAATTACAAAAGTTATCCCAAACTTCCTAATTTTCATTGATTTGCCTTTATCTTAAAAAACATTACAAATAAGTTATCGCCGCTCTTGAGAGTAATAGGGGCCTCGAAATTAGGGCTTGGTGTCAAATTCTGTTGGGGGACCTCCTCATGGGGCATTTTTGTTGCCCTTCGAAGATTCCTCAAAGTGGTTTCTCCTCGGGCGCACCATATGGCGACATCGGTGCAAGTGAATGTTCTCGATTGGAGCAAGAACTATCAGGTCAATTAAGTGGAGTCGATACATGAGCCATCAGAGGAGGGTCTAATTAACAGCGAGTTGGAGATGATCTTGCCACAGAGTATGTAGCTCGGAGCAAGAAATTTGGCACACTTCTATTTTCAATAGAGTGGGTTGGACCCTTAAAGTGCGGGACAATAGAGGAGATGGACAATGGTATCCCGGTAAGGGAAAAAGGGTTAAACGGGTGTTAGTCAATTGATGGGCATGGGTCAGTTAAAGGGGTTGACTGACCAATTTAACCAAGTTTAAGAGCTAAGTTAGCCCGAGTTGAAGTTCAAGGAGTTAAATGTCCTGGTTAATTGAGTTCAGGGGTTGAATAGGTAGTTTGCCATTGCTGAAGATTTGGGGCTTGAAGATTTGGGATCAGGAATCTCGTCTTTCTTCGCTGCTAAGAAGCCTTATATGTCATCCTCATCACTACCAAGGCGGCAAGTTCCACGCCAACAACACCTACTGAGCCTTCTGAGTGTGACATATTGCCACTACAGGTTTCGGTCTTGGGACAATGAGGCGACGCGGCGCTATGATTAACGTGGCCAATGAGCGGATAGAGGAGAAATTTCTCTTATTTTGATTTAGTTGATGATTTGAATCAAATATGAGATTTGTTTTTTTTTTTTTCAACTTTTAATTGAAGTTTCTAATTTGTTCAAGGGATTGACTTGTATTGATATAGAAGCTGGAGGTAAAGTTTATAAGAAAGGAAATTAGGAGGACAAAGTTAAATATTTTTTCTATTCTTTAGTGATGATGAATAACGGTATTAACTTTGGAGGGGAGTATCGGTTTCTGAAAAAAAAAAGGATAAAACTATCGATTTGACTAAACCTTAGGGGGTGTTTGGTAATTTTTCCATTCCTGAATTCTAATATCAAGTAGCATAATGACAGTGCTCAAAACTTAATTCTTTCTCTCTTGGTGTGTGATTTATTTATTTTATTTATAACTGTTTTGGATTAAGATTTTTTTTTGTAGAAATTCATATGAGGTTTTGACTGTTTTGTACACATTTAATTTCCATTGTTGAGTATAGAAGTTTGTCACCATGACATACATATAGGTTAATGAGCAAAGAAACAGAAAATAAGAGAAAAAAGTTAAATTATTCAATTATTTATGTATGTTATTACAAGCTAGTTTTTGTTTATAATATATAGACATGTGGCAGTGAGTGTAAGCTTTTGTAGTTGATTTTTCTTATTTGCTTACTAATATCAAAGTTATTTGAGCTTTGAGATTGTTATTTGGAATCAAAGTAGGTTTAAGCCATACTTTTTACTTTTTGTAGGTTTTTTAATTTTGTATTATTGTTATGCAATTGATTTATCTTCTTTTTGAGAATTTTAGACACATGAAATTTTATTTGAATTGAAACATTTTTAGTTAAAATTAAAACTTGAACTATAATTGTATGTTTTTTTTATTTGTTTATAACTGTTTTAGATAAAAATATTGCCTTACAGGAGAATATAAAAACTTGGTCATATCGAACTGATCTAAATCAGGTTTTATGTGGTTCGGGCTATCAACGGATTTATGGAGGGATAGAGTTGGGTAGTGAATTGGAGAGTTCAGTCAATAATGCAGGTAGGGTCGGGTTAAGCCAAAGCTTGGTTATACTCAACCCCAAACACCCCTAAAACCCTTCCTGCAACTCGCAATGAATAAGGTTTCTCTGCCCAAACCCTGTATAATTAAAAAACAAAAACTACTTATCGGATTCGGATAGGGTATGGTAAGATCACTACAGATAAAGGTCCAAATTTACATTCCTAGCTGCTGCTTTTAAGCTTCTCGGATAGTCTCCGAAACTCAAAGGATTTCCATGGAGTTATCCGGATTTTGGTTTAAATCAAAATAGAATGCAATTGAGCATCATCGATCACTATTATAATCTGGTTCGAATCATGAACTTTTTTCGGAAACAAATAAAATGATTTTATTTATTTATTTATTTATTGAAAGCAGAAAATTTGTTAATAAATAAACAAATGAACAAAAGTTCAACGACAACTCAGACGAACAGGTAAATCCAGTGGCCAAACACAAGAGCATAGTTTCCAGACCCCAAAACCAACAAAGCCGTTACCAAGCAAAACACGAACAAAATTAACACAACTCAAACCTTTAGCCGCAGCAACCAAAGAAACAGAGCAGAAGCTCGTTCCACCACACACTATTCCAGAAACGCTCAAGCAACTCCCAAACTGACCTCGCCAACCAACTCAACCATCTCTCATGGACCATACAAGTAAAACGAATTTAAAAACGAAATAATCATTGAATTTCCAATCTAGAGAGGATCATATAGTTACTAGAAATGGAGGGCAATCAATCTAGAGCAGATCGTATAGTTACCCAAACACGGGAACGAGCAAAACCAAACTCATATGATCCCTGAAAATCACAATAAACTAAGACAAAATTGACAACAACAATCAATTTATTCCTGAATCTTGAGTAAAAAAAAAAAAAAAACAGAACAAGAATGAGAGAGGTGAATTAGAGAAGTTGAAGCTGCTGCTTCTTGTAGTAAGATAGTCTCTAACTAGAGGAGATGTGATTTTCCACTCGTGTTCTACGGAATCAGCCAACGAAAAAGCTCTGATTGTTGCCTTCAATAGAAATGAGGACTATAAGCTGCTTTTGTTGCTGCGTCTCTTCAACAAGATCGACGGTAGAATCGCAAGGTGGTTTCTAATGATAAGTGTGAGGACAGAAAAAAGAGGCAGAATTTGGAATCATGGGTTTTAATTTAGAGCAGCTAAAATTGGACTAACTAAGGCTAATTGCTAGTTTCTAATCGGTGTCCTCTGGCTCTTGATGACCGTAATTTTGGCAGAGAAACAACGACGAGGGCATGAGGACAAAGAAGAGGACAAGGCCATGAGGGCCAGCCAGGAAGTATAACAAAACCGGCGGTTAAGTGCCACTGGATGTGCCACTGGCAGTAGTCGTCGTCACCATCAAAGAGGGAGGAAGATGTAACCTTTACCCTGAGAACTAAAATGCATCAGCCGATTTGAGCAGTGGGCATTCAGTTTGATTGGAGGAGAAGGTTATTTTGTTACATCCAAATGTCATGGTGCTTAAGCTCAGACAAAAAAGTTCGAAGAGTAGTTTAGCTATTTTTACAATTCTCTTAACTGATGAGCTCATGAAGTTAGTAAAGGAGGAAGGAGTAATTATAGGGGGCAGTTCGTTTAGAATTAAATGAGATTAATTGATGCACATTGGTCCAGAAAACCCAAGGCCAAAATTGAAAAGTGCCCCTAATTTTTTAGTTAATTACATCTTATACCACTTTTCCACTTTAGTCAAACACAATTGTCTGAGGCTACATCCTTTCTTACACAAAGCACAGCATGCTGGAGTCTTGCCATTTTGTTGGAACACCACCTAGATGAGTTGGGTCAATCGTTGGCTGCCAATTCATTTCAATGAATCAAGTTGTCTATGGCCAGATCCATTGCTCTCAAGCTTTTCATCACACATTTGTAGTCACACCGAATGACTCGGCTTATCCGAGAAGGTCAATGAGGTGGGTAGCCAACGCAAAGGCAAATTGAGGGTGACGTGTTGCATGGAGTCAACAGCTGTGGAAGTGAGGTGCGAGATCTAGTGGAGGGAGTCATCCACATGGTGAAGGTTCATGAAGAGGTGTGCTTGAATGTTAGCAATTTCTTGGATGGGAGCTACAATGAGATGAAGGGAGTAGTGAATAAGAACCAGATCGGCAGCTACTAGTCACCAGCGGTGGAGAGTGCGTAGTGGGTAGCAACATCGGCCTTGTGCGGAGGCCAGGGACGCACAAACCAGGGTCTGTGGACTTGTGGATTACGGAGAAGAGGAGTTTTCTTGCCACCTTCCGAGTGACAATTCCTTAATTTCTACTAAGTCCCGCCCTCATTTCTTTACCCCCCACATGCTCACTTTTGGCTGGCTCTTACGCATTGACCAATTAATTTGATTAATGAAAATCGAACTGGCTATGGGTTAGAGTAAAAGACATGAGATTTTTATAAATTTTTCTATTCTTTTCAGAGGATTTAGGAAAATAAGAAAAAAAATCGCAAACTCTATCGTTTCTATCGCCATCTTCTTCTTCTTATTGTTGTTGTGTTTCTTTTGTAATTATTTTTATACTCAATGCAACTATAGAAACTTTTGAGTTTATTACCAGGGAAAAAAGTTGGTGGCCAACCTCAAATTAGTTAATCACATCATTGGTCTATAAAAATTTTACAAGTTTATTTCTTTAATATATGCCCCTTCGGCTTGCCTTTTTTCTTTTTCTATTTTCATCAATCAGTAAGCCTTTGGTACTTTTATATTGCTCTTTTTTCCACATCATTCTTCTTGAAGAGAAAAAATTTGTCCTATTTTTCATACACTATTTTTTACTATTGCTTACATTTAATTACTCATTCTTATATTTCAACACTTTGCTCTAATTTTAGTTGTTTGCTTTGATTTTGATTTTCATCTAATTTTATTTCTGTTGTTTGCTTTGATTTAGATTTTTTATTTCATTGTGCTCTCATTTGTTCTTCTCTCTAATATATCCTAAAAAGAAGCCTAAATTTTAACAAAATAAAGTCCAAAAAGAATAAATCAAGCAACCCACATGATAGCCAAAGGGCTATTACCCTTCAAACTCCTAAGTTCTAACGAAGCACCGCCCTCAGAGAATGAGAGCACCAACCTCGGGAAAAGAGCATGCGCAGTTCTTGACCTCCTGACCTCTGATAAGCTTATATTTATTATATTTATTTCTCTCATATTTAGTATGTTTGAATATGTTTTGAACCTTAAAGATATATTTTGAGTATGTTTTGTAACATAGAACATATCTGGACTTAATTGATTGAAAGTGAATTTAATTTGCCATTTTACAAGTTTTAATTTGGTTGTGCTCTTTCAGGATGTTGACAAATTGGTGATGTTCCGGTAGAAAAATCATATCTTGAGCTATAGAGATCGGAATGGAGTAATTCTTGATTCATTGGAAAGCTAACATCTGGAGATACAATTCATATGCAGACCATGAAACCCAGTTTGTATGTTAAGAGAGTGAAATTCAGCTTCAAAGTCGCGATTTACGAGTCAACCCCTGTTTAGAAGCAGTTGCGGTACTTTGGGCATATCTTTGGCTGTAGATGTCTGTTTTATGCGATTCAGGTTTCGTTTTGAAAATAAGAAAGATCTCTACAACTTTTATGCTTTGAGTTTTGATAAATAATGGCTTCATCAAGGTCGAATATCAGCTTGAAGTTGCTGCTGATGTCCTGGAGCATTGCTTGGCTGACAACTTTGAAACCTTATAGTTATTTTGAATCTTTTTATTTGTTTGGGGTGCTTTTGTAACAATATAGAAAGTTTAGGGATTTTTTATGAGTTTAGCCATAGGTTTTAGTTTTCTTTGGTTTTTAATAGCGTGACTGCCTCACATCAAGGCGAGCTCTCCGTTTTTCGTAATTCCAGTTTTAGTTTCTTTTATTCTTTTTTGTTTTTCATTCAATGGTGGCTGAATAATTTTCTGGTTCAGTTCTAGGGACGATTTTCATCACCAACACTGGTTGTGATGATTGATTTTTCTTGCTTAAACTTTCTTTAATTTCAAGTATTTACTTTTTTGTTGTTCAGATTTATTGCAATTAATTTTTCTGTTCTCGCTTATTGAATTGGTTCTGCAATTGCAAATCTACTTGATTTTCTTTCAACCGCTTAGGTGAAGAATTCAATTAGAAGCAAGTGAATTGATTGGAGATTACTTTTATTTCTGGTTAGTTCATACGAAGAAGTAAGACAGGTTAAATTGTTCAAGCTTTTGGATTGTTGCCTGGAATAAACTTTTTGGTTCATTGATCTTAATGCTGATTTTGAGATAATTAGAAATTGCTTTTCAATATCTGGTTACTCAAAATTAACAAATTAATTTGAAGCTTTTTCTGGTTAATTTTACTGCTGAATTCTTAGGGTTCTTTTTAGCTTTAAAGAGAGTCATGTTTATTTGCTTGAATTGAAGAAATATTTTCTTTCGATGATCAACTGCGTGATTGGAATGAATAATCAACCCTGAACTGAGCGTTTTTAGTATTGGTTAATTTTGTATTGATTCTGCAGTTAATTTATTTCAGCTTTTAATTGAAGAAAACCCTAATCTTTATTTCAGTTTTCTGACAGGAAGCTTTTAGTAAAAAAATTTCCTTTGGGATTCGACCTGGTTTTCACTGCTAGACTACAAATTTATTTATTCTGAGTTGTTAGGGATACCAGAATTATTTTTTGCGGTTTCGACGACCGACCAACCTCAGTATCCACCATCACCCTTGGGGAATAATGGGACTGACCTTGGGAATATGGTACACTACCACCATCGGTAAGATAACCTGACCAACTTCGGGAGGAGTAGACTCATCATCCTCGGCAGGGGAAAACATCCTCTGAAGGGGATCCTCTGTTCCGAGGGGCCTTCTAAATGACTGGAGCAACCTCGGCCAGAAGCTATCATATCTTGAAGAGGTTTCTTTCACTGAATGGGTCTTCTGAACACGAAAAAAATGGTTAAAGAGTCTCTGACATAGAGACCTCGCACACGCCCCTGACACATAGGCCTCCCACGGCCTTGACTTCTGGCCAGAACGGTCTATGGCCAGCTGGAGATCTCCATCCCTAAATGTACGGACCGCATCTGGCTGAATACGTGTCATGATCTAAGCAGGCTGTGTCAAACGGATTTTTCCCAATGTCATCCTATAAATACCTGGGGAAACGACCTTGGTAAGGACACAGGCACAACTCTCACAAGAACTCTACTATTCATTCACCACTCTTCATTTGCCAAATACTGAATTGGGTGTCGGAGGCTCATCCTCTAAAACACACTCCGGGGACCTTCTAACCCCTGTTCTTTTGAGCTTTTCAAGCAATCACATAACGGAAGTCTCTCATACCAGTCTCTTCATACTAGGAGTCATTCCCAGCCTTACCATGTCATACAACGAAGATACCAACAGGCATCATTTGGCGCCGTTTGTGGGAACTCACCCTCAGGTAGCCGTCGTTTAGGAAGGAGGTCTCGAAGTCCCTATCCACGCCGAAGAATCAATCGGCGACTGAACAACCCACCATAGAGACTTCTTCGCCTGAGGACGAATGTCCTCTAACGATCACGATGAGCTTCCTACGTGATTTTTAGTGCTCTGTTGTGGCTGAAATGATGCAACAATTGGACCAAAGGTGGTCACAACCACCTTCGGGCTGAAGGGCCTCTTCACCAACTCCCCATCGAGAGAGAAGCCCGAAGTCTACTCATTAGAGTTTAGGCAGTGGGGACTTCCGTGACAAGTCCTCAACGGAGGATGTACCCCTCAGAGGCTGACGTACTGGAAAAATGGGGTCCAAAGGGGCTAGGATTTCTCGCCAGCGGAGTTCTTCACTGGAAGAGAGATCACAATCCCCTCACTGCCGAAGTTACTCCTCGAAAAGGAGGCGTCGTTCTCCGTTGCCGGAAGCCTCCAGGCAGCAAGAAGAGCCCAGCGCCACCATCCTCATGAAAAAAATCCTAGAGAGGTTAGAAAAAGTGGAGAGGCAGATCGCCCGAAAGCCTGTTTGGCCAAGGTTGTCTAAGACCTTCACCGGAGAAGAGTCACCCTTCGTCCAGACGGTAGTGGAAGCACCAATGCCAAGCGATTTTCGGGTGCCTCGCTTGGAAACCTATGATGGGCATAGTGACCTTCAAGCCCACCTAACCAAGTACAGGCGTAGTATGGTGCTACACGGTGCCGATGACACTACCTTTTGCAAGTGCTTTAAGGTCACCCTCTCCGGCCCGGCAACCGCGTGGTACAACTCCCTCGCCCTTGGAACTATAATGAGTTTCCAAGAGTTGTCCACTGCGTTCACACAGCAGTTCATCGGCAATAGGCCGACGGCGAAGATGCCTATTCAGATGTTCAACTTAACGCAAAGGAATGAGGAGACCATTCGTGACTATGTCGAAAGGTTCAATCGTGAAGCCCTGAGTGTGCCGGACTTCTGTCCCGAAATACGCATCCTCGCCATGATAAGGGGACTTTGGAGAGACTCACAACTTTTCTACGAGTTCTCTAAAGATCCCCTGGACACCCTCGGAGAATTCTACCGAAGGGCGGAACAACACATGACGGCTGATGAGTTGAGAATGGGGGGGCCAAAGTCTAAGCACATGCGCCCCGAATGACACAACAGCCAGCCTCGGTATCCAACCAAATGTAGAGGGAGACCTCGAAAGCAGAGAGGGAAGAAGCCAATGACGTTCACCCCCTTGAACACCACAAGGATGAACATATTACTGGCAATGGAAAGGCAAGGCACCCATGTCCAGCGACCGAAGGACATGACCTCGGAAAATAAGAAAAATATGAAGAAATTCTGTCAATTCCATTGGGATCACGGTCATGACACTGAGGATTGCTTCCAACTCAGGAAGTACATTGAGTCCCTGATCAAGCAGGGCCAACTTCGCTGGTACCTACGGATGCCCTCTCCCAGGGGAAGGAGAGAGGAGGAAAAAAAGGAAGATGAGGACTACAATTCCAATCAACGTCGGAACCGAAGTCCCAAGAAGAATCCTCCACCACCGGCTGGAGTAAACCAGATGATCACCACGGGACTATCTTCGGCAGAGAGGAAGAGGAAAGCAAGGGAGATCTCGGTGATGGAATTCGATGACCTATCGAACAAGCTCATTCAGAAAGATGGGTCTACCGTAGTATTCCTACATAATGACCCATTCCTTATTATGACAAGGATCGGGAGTTAGGACGTAAAAAGGGTGCTCCTGGACAATGGGTCCAAGCCGTTGTCCTATTCCCCCCTGTTGCGAAGCTTGGGCATCGCAAAAAATGACCTCAAACCTGTCACATCCCCTACCTTCAAGCTAGGTCCTTCCGAACTCCTTGTCATCGGGTGGATTGACCTACCTCTGATGATAAAGGGGAACTGCAGTTCAGAACAATGGAGAGCTCTTCGCCTCAGCCATGACCAGGTTCATAGTCATTGACGTCCCCTCTTTGTACAATGCAATTCTCGGAAGGCAAACTCAAAGGAACTTTCACATCCGACCAGATGTGAAGTACCTAACGGTCACCTTCGGGACAAAGGAGGGGGACACAGAAATATTTATTGATCAAACGGAGGTCCACAAGATCTTCGCAAAGGCGAAGCAAAGCCCGATGAAAGTGCACATGCAGACCTCGGAAGAGAAGGGCATACCGACCGAAGAGTTTATAGAGGGAGAGAGAAGCGACTCAGAGAAAATTGAAACCGAGAATGTAGAGCTTGTCCCGGGCCGAAGTACCCGTGTAGGGAAATGGCTAGCCGAAGATGACAAGAAAAAGCTTGTATCTTTCCTTCTAATGAACAAAGATCTATTTGCCTACTCGTCAAAGGACATGCTTGGGGTAGACCATCGCATAATTCAACATAGTCTTAAGATACGCCCTGACGCGAAGCTTGTTCGCCAAAAAAAGAAAAGCCTTTTGGCACACAAAAACAACTTCATCAAATCTGAAGTCCAATGGTTGATGGAGGCAGACATAATAAGGGAAGTCAAATATCCCAAATGGCTTAGTAACGTGGTTATCGCCACAAAAGAAGGGAGTGACAAACTCCGAATGTGTATCGACTTCCAAAATGTGAACGATGTTTGCCCTAAGGATTATATCCTCTGCCTCCAATAGACCAGTTGGTAGACTCAACCGCCGAGTATGGCCTCCTTAGCTTCCTCAACGTCTTCAGCGGGTATCATCAAATCAGGATGGACCCTGAAGACAAGGAAAAAACCGCATTCATCACCGAAGTTGGTATATACTGCTATATTAGAATGCCCTTCGGGCTAAAGAATGCAGGGGCCACATACAATAGGTTGATGAATAGGGTCTTCAGCTCCCAAATCGGGAGAAACATGGAAGTCTACATCGATGACATGATAGTTAAGAGTAAACTGTCGAGTAGTCATATCATAAACTTGGAGGAAACATTCCACCAACTAAGGACATTCGGAATTCATCTCAACCCCGAAAAATACGTGTTTAAGGTAAATGCGGGTAAGTTCCTCGGATTCATGGTGTCGGAAAGAGGTATTGACGCCAATTCGGAAAAGGTCAAGGCCCTGTTGGGATTCCGAACTCCCATAATGACCAAGGATATGCAAGGACTTACGGGGAGAATCACGTCCCTCAGCAGATTTATCTTCAGATATGGGGATCGTTGTCGACCGTTCTTTAAAGTGCTCACTAAAGCAGCAAAAAATGGAGGTAACCTCGGCATTGAGGTACACCCTTGGAACGAAGATTGCCAAAAGTTCTAGGAAGAGCTTAAAGTCTACCTAACCCGTCTGCCGACATTCTGGTAGCCACAGGAAGGAGAACCCCTCATGCTCTACCTTGACATCACCGAAAAGGCGGTGGGCTCAATCCTTGTAAAGGAAGATGGGGCAAAACAGTGGCCAGTATATTATGTGAGCAAGTCATTGCATGGGGCCGAAGTCAGGTACCCCTTGCTACAAAAGGCCATTTATGCCCTGGTAGTTGTAAACAGAAGGTTACGACCTTATTTTCAAGAACACCCTATTGTCGTGCGAAGTAACCTGCCTCTTCGGGATATTATGAAGAAGGTAGACCATTCGAGAAGGCTTTTGAAGTGGTGCATCGAGCTCGGTGAGTATGATATCACCTATGAGTCGATAAAGACAATAAAAGCACAGACATTGGCAGATTTCATTGTCGAAGTACCCGTTGACGAAGACAATCTACCTAACCTCGGAAATGATGAACCTGAGTGGACTCTGTTTGTTGACGGGGCCTCCGACTCCGAACATCAAGGAGCTGGAGTAATTCTTCGTGGTCCCGAAGGTATGGAAGCCATGAATGTCATCAAATTTGGGTTTAATGTCACCAACAATATGGTAGAATATGAAGCCCTCATAGCAGGCTTGCGCCTCGCCAGAAGAGTTGGTGTGAGAAACCTAAAAGCTCACAGCAATTCTCAGCTCGTGGTCCGATAGATGGCAGGGGAGTACGGCGCGAAGAACCCAACTTTGGCAAAATATCACGACCTCATATCAAAGCTCATCTAGGAGTTTGACGGGGTACACATCGAGAACATACCTCATCGGGACAGTGCTGAAGCAGATACTTTGGCTAAGTAAAAAAAGTCCACCGAAGTGCTAAGCCAATCGAGCATAGCAATAATGAGCATAGCAACTTCTGAAAAAGGATGGAAATATCCTATAAAAAAGTACCTCACGACTTCGGAACTTCCTGAAGACCCTCACAAAGTAGCAAAATTGTGAAGACGTTCTGGACGATATTTCCTGATCGAAGAGGAGTTATACCGACAAGGGTACACGAGTTTACTGCAAAGGTGTGTCGGTGAAGAGGATGTCGAGACAATCTTCAGAGAAGTCCATGAGGGGGCTTGTGGTTCCCACATATGAACTTATGCTCTGGCAGAAGTACTACTCCACCAATGATACTTTTGGCCTACCTTAAGGAAGGAAGCGAGGCAATTCATCCAAAAATGTGACAATTGCCAAAAACATGCTAACATCCAGCGGCTACCCTAAAAAACG
This sequence comes from Aquilaria sinensis, assembly GCA_005392925.1. NCBI lineage: Eukaryota > Viridiplantae > Streptophyta > Magnoliopsida > Malvales > Thymelaeaceae > Aquilaria > Aquilaria sinensis. Next base: position 497,003 of record SMDT01003002.1, on the reverse strand, counting down.
GTGACTCCAGCTAACTACCTTTGTCCCTTCGCAGTATGGGGTATTGACTTCATCGAGCCTCTCCCAACTGCACCCGGAGGAGTAAAGTTCTACGTAGTCACAGTGGATTACTTCACTAAGTGGATTGAGGCAGAGCCTCTGGTAACCATATCGGCAAAGAACGTACAGAAATTCGTCTAGAAGAACATCTTATGCAGATTCGGTATACCGAGGGTGATAGTGGCCGATAATGGTTCCCAGTTTATTAACAAGGGGTTTCAAGAATTCACTACCGACCTCAGCATAAAAATGCACTTCGGCCCAGTAGCTCATCTTCAGAGCAATGGACAGGTGGAGGTGTCAAACAAAACCATAAAGGATGGTTTAAAAAAGAGATTGAAGGAAGCAAAAGGAAAATGGCTTGGAGAACTTCCTAGTGTACTATAAAGCTATCAGACAACCCCCCGAAGGGCCACAGGTGAGACGCCTTTCTCTCTCGTATTCTGCATGGAGGCCATTATTCCTATTGAAGTGGTTCAGCCATCAATAAGGATACAAGTGTTCAACGAATAGGGAATGACCTTGGGTTGAGAACTGTTAATGTTGTGCCCAAAATCCAATCATGAGATGATTGTATTTTTTGCAGATTGAGTCATGATATTTTATTAAGGCATTAATCCAACAATTATGTTTGTTGTTTTGTTTCTGTGTAACGTAATAAAGATAATTGTAATCCTAGAATAATAATATTCTCAAACGTCCCTAGTCTAGTATTATTGTGGAGCGGGTTGCAATAGTACATAACGATTAGCATATGTGGAGACTAATATGAGATATGTAGTCTACATATGGGTACAAGTTAGAGAAGTTGTATCCTGGACCGACCCACCATGAGAACACTACATGGATCGTTTTATGAGTGTCATAAGTGATTCTCATAGTGATCATGGTATATGTAGTCCTTCGACCTAAGATCATCAATGTTCCCTACATGTGAGTTACATACTTTGATACTTTCTTTTGTTGCTCATAACTGAGTAAACTTAAAGGAGGTCATTGGGTATGCCACATATCATGCAGAGGGATTTGTACGATCAAGATGGGATTTATCCCTCCTATGTAACGGGAGTGATATCTTTGGGCCCCTTGATAGAGTGAGACTTAGAAAATGCATGGCCATGCTCGGATGAGTTGATATACGATATCAATGTCATCAGTTTAAGTTGGTCTACTCGGTAATCAAGAAACCAAAGATTGGGCTATACGAGAGTGACACATTCCATGTCTCGTGCATATCGATGATGATCATAAAGGTTTAGTCGAATCACGGACAATCTTGTCACTTGGGTAGCATTGATGTGTTGCTAGACACCGCTCATTGCTTATGATCATAAATGTGATTTATAATCATTGCCAACATGGTAAGAGCCTATTTGGTTAAGCACATAGAGCTATTTGGATCATTAGAGTGCATGGGCTAATTATTTGGGTTATGGTTTCACAATAATTTCGTATTAATAATGGGCCAAAAAGTTGAGTCATTATTAAGCCCGAAATTGAAGCCCAATTGGATTAGGGCTTTGAAACCCATTAGGCCTAGAAGTTGAGTTTCACTATAAATACAACTTTTAGTGAGAAATTCGCAACTTCTTGCCCTAGCATCCCAAAAGGACAGTCGCACTCTTCTCTTACAATTCCTTGGAGGACGCAAGCTAGCACTGCAAGCGCAAGAGAAACGCATCTGCCGGGACGTGGTGGAAGCATGGTGATCCCGAGAGGCTTGTGTGGATACCATAAAAAGCTTAAACACGTTAACTGTTCAAGTTTTATGATTCGACTATACAATTGAGTGAGAGATCTCAACCGAAAATTAGATATGAAAATTTTCGAACACCCGATTTACCCCATTTCACTTATATCCTGGAGGGTTTTGGTTAAATTTTGCTACGCTGTTTGGCTCCCGAAACCCAACAGGAACCAAGCTAGACCTAATTGACGAACACAGAAAAGTGGCTGAGCTTAGAAGAAGAGCTTTTTAGCAAAAGTTAGTTGTTGCTACGAATTCGCATGTTAAGAAAAAAGGAATCAGGAAGGGGGACCCCGTCCTCCGAAATGCTGAGTTTGAGCCCCGAAAACCATGCCACGGAGTACTTCGGCCGAACTGGGAAAGGCCTTATTTGGTCCTTGTGAAGTTCGGCCAGGAGTGTACAACCTCGGCAATACCGAAGGTGGAGAACTAAGGAATACATGGCATTCAAATGCTTTGAAAAAATTCTACACTTAAAAATTTTTCTAAGGAAAATGGTCCCACCAAAGGAGCTTAGCCAAACAAGGTGTAAGTGCCTATGTACAAAAAATGATACATTTTCTCCGAAGAGGCTTTAAACCAAACATGGCTGATAAAATAAGCAAGGCTTTGCCGAAAGATATTAGCCGAAACTGGTCCTATATACACCCAAAGCGATGATCTAAATAACAAGCGCGGAGGATACTTACTATTTTCTCGAAGGACTTAGGCCGAAAATGGTCGAACTAACCCTCAGTACCAAAAATAGTATAGAAGAAACATGTCCTGAGACTTAGCCAAATTTTGGAGGAAAAAAGGGATTTTATTAATTTGTGCCTTAGTACAACAAAAAGAAGTTTACAAGAAGAAGTTCATAAAGAAAAAGAAGAGAAGTCCTGGACGCCTAGGGGACCTCGTCATCTTGAGCTACTCCATCGCTAACCTCCTTTGTCACAACCTTCGGTGCCGGAGGAGGAAAAGGCCGATTAAGATGTACAATCTTTGACCATGCCCAGCGAGGCCCCTTAGGGATGTCCAGGCCCGCCAGAAAGGAGAGGTCGAGGTCGGGGTACTTCATTAGGACTTGGTGCTAAGCCAAACAAAAGCCGTCTTGAAACGCAACCTTAGTTTCTTGATCGGCTTTGTCTTTCTCGACAGACAAGTCGTCCAGCTTGTTCCTCAGCTCAATGACCTCCCTCTCCAGCTTCTTCGTCTTCTTCTTCTTCTTCTCATTCTTCGGCGTGTCGGCCTCGGCTTGAAGTTCGGTGTTGTCTGCGAAATCCTTCGTGAGGAGTGCAGAGTATTCCTCCTTCTCTTTCGGTAGGCCTCGTTCGCCGAAGTTAGCGTAATGACCTTCTCCCCTAGGTCAGACACTTTCTTGGAGAAATCTTGAAAGAGCTCCTCTTGACTCTTAAAAAATTCTTCCCAAACTTTAGCCACCTCATCCTTGGCTATCTTGTTCAGTTCAACGTACTTAACGACCGAGCCGGCATAAAATACCTTGGCTCTTTCCAAGTGCTTTTCGGTCCGAGATCGGATCAAAGATTGCTTTGCTGCCCATGCTCTGAAGTATCCATTGTATGCCAAGAACTGCAAAAAAGAAAGACTCCAAGTAAGGGTCAGAAGGCTATAAAACCTTAGAAAAATATTCTAAGTCCCAAAAAGCTCAGAATTTACTTGGGTAGCATGTTCGGATATCCTTGCGGCAAGGACCTCCTCGTTTGGGCACTCCTCAGAAAGGGGGTTAAAGGTGGCGTTGGTGAGGATGCCCTTCGCCATCTGAGGAGCCATTTTCTGGCTGTCCTCGAAAAACAGGTTCATGTCCTTCGTGGAGGTCCAGAAAGGCTCCTTCGGCACTTTGTCCCTTGGGATGTGGGAGTCCCGAAGGGCCCGCTTCTAGGCATGCTCCACCATCCACGCCGCAGGCGCCAGCTCCTCTGCAAAATCACGCCAAAGTTCCATCAGCACATTATCCCTCAGCCATATGTCTATAAGATCTAAAATGCCAAAAAATCCCAGATTCATAGAAAAATGGCTAAGGGACAAACCTAGCGGAACTTCGGCGACATCCTCTTCGGAGTCGTCGACCTCCTCTACATTGGCAGGGATCTGCTTGCCCTTTGTCCTTTGGAGCTCTTCGAGCCCTTCGGTGGAAGGGCATCCTGCAGAAGTTCCTAGGATATCCCCCGGGTGACGGGGCTCCGAGGAGTTGCACTGACAGCCGGCTCCGAGGGTGGGTCGGCACGAACCGAGGATTGGTCCTGCACCTCGACGTCGCCTTCTGGAGGAGGAGGAAGAGAGTCATTCTTTGACTTCTTCGCTGAAGATAGCCCTCATCCTGATGTCTTCTTCCTCTTTGGGGCAACCTTCTTCTTTTGCTACTCCCCCTTCTTAGCTTGACCAAGGAAGAGGGACTTGTAAAATGCAGCGGATTGATCGCCTATCTCTGAAAAAGGAAAGACATCAGTATAAGTCTAGAGGAGTACGTATAACAAAATCTGGAGAAGATGACTTTCTCTCAACAAGGCTTTCATAGGTGAGCTCGCCCCGAAGGAGCATCACTAGCCACGCCTTTTTCCCGTCAGGCTTCGTTATATCAAGGTCAGTTTTGTGCTCATTGATTACCCCCAGCTCCCGAAGGACCTCTTCGGTCATAAGATTCCACTTGATGGGAAAAGGGTACAAGGAGCTTGGAGGGACCTCAGGGTCCCAGTCCGCGACAGCTCGGATGCGGCTGTCAAACTCCTTAAATTTCAATGCCAACTTAGGAGTTAACAGTTTCCTGGGGTCGACGACATTCATCTCCAGCGTTCCCCAAGCCCAGTTGGTCTGCACATACAAACACGCCTCGTTCACCTTCAGGAAGAAAAATTTCTTTTTCCACCCTCGCCAGCTGTCCCACCCTTCGGAACCGGAAAGAGCTTGTAGTACTGCATGAAGATGACCAAGTGGGGCTCTATCTTGAAAACCCCACACATGCAAAGGAAAGCATTAAAATAGGAGTAAGAGTTGGGAGGAAGCTGATTCACGACTATGCCATGAAATTGGCAGAAGTCGCAAATCATCTTCGGCGGAGGAAACCGAAGTCCGGCCTTCAGTTGGGCCCAAAAGACAGTAACCTCATTCGAGTTATTCATGTAACTGAACAGGCCAAGCTTAGGTAGTCTGGTAATCGCGTAAGAAGGAAAAAAGAATTTAGTTGTCCACTTCTCTAATTTCTCCGAAGTTGTACAACTCGGATGAGAATTAAGGGGAAGCCAGTTCTCGGGGACAGTTTGGACAGACATTAGCGGAACGGGGGAAGCCATTTGGAAGAAGGGAACCTAACCTCGGAAAGGTGAAAAGAAAAGAATGAAACAATGCCGAAGGATGACTTCGGAAGAAGGAGATGACTTCAGAACAATAGAAAAAAATAGAAACACAAGAAACCGAAGAACCTCGGAAAGAAGAACCCACCAAAGCACTTGCCGAAGTCGGGATTTGAGAACGTCGTCGTAAAAACTCACTAGAAATCGCTCCGCCGCTTACACCCTCGTAGAAAAGTGAGAAAAGCTTGAGAGCAAAATAGAAGCAAAAGAAGGCAAGTGGGAACTCTGAGGGGAAGAAGGTTTATATAAGCCAAAGAGGGTAGGCGAATCGTCGCCATAATTACCCCTCGAAGGCGAATCGTTGCCATAATTACCCATTGAAGGCAAAGAGACGTGGATTGATGCAACCGACGCAACTGTCCCTGAATTATCACGTGACACGTGTCGCCTTATGCAGGAAACGAGGGCACACCTCCTGACAGCACGAAGGCCTAGGCAAGCTTATCCGAAGTGATGCGTCTGTCTGATTAGAAGACGTAACGATCACTGATAAATGACATGGGCCCCAAAGAAAGGGGATATCCACCTCGGGCTGATGGAACAACTTCGGGAACAACGGCAATTCGGCTAAAAATGGGGAAAGCCACTTGAGTACCAGAGGAGCTACCTCGGTTAGGAAAAACATCTCAGATTGCCGAAACTCCCTCCAAAGAAGATAACCTCGGCTAAAAATTCAGTCATGACAACTGAGCTAACCACCACCTTCTACGAAGACTCCCATGATTTGCTCAAATAACCGAAGATATAACTTCGGTCTTCCGAGGGGGGCATGTGATAGCCAAAGGGCTATTACCCTCCAAACTCCCAAGTTCTGACGAAGCACCGCCCTCGGAGAATGAGGGCACCAACCTCGGGAAAAAAGGGTCCGCAGTCCTTGACCCCCTGACCTCGGTAACCACCATCACCCTCGGGGAATAATGGGACTAACCTCGGGAATATGGTACACTACCACCATCGGTAAGATGACCTGACCAACTTCAGGAGGAGTAGACTCACCATCCTCGGCAGGGGAAAACATCCTCCAAAGGGGATCCTCTGTACTGAGGGGCCTTCTGAATGACTGGAGCAACCTTGGCCAGAAGCTCTCATATCCCGAAGAGATCTCTTTCACCGAAGGGGTCTTGTGAACACGACAAAAATGGTTAAGGAGCCTCTGAAACAGAGACTTCGCACACGCCCCTGACACACTGGCCTCCCACGGCCCTAACTTCTGGCCAGAACGACCTATGGCCAGTTGGAGACCCCCATCCCGAAGGTACGGCCACATCTGGCCGAACATGTGTCATGATCTAAGCGGGCTGTGTCAAACAGACTTCTCCCAATGTCCTTCTATAAATACTTAGGGAAACGACCTTGGTAAGGACACAGGCACAACTCTCACGAGAACTCTACTCTTTACTCTTCATTCACCACTCTTCACTTGCCAAATACTGACTTGGGCGTTAGAGGCTCCCCCCCCCCCCCAGAAACACACTCCGGGAACCTCATAACCCCTGTTCTTTTGAGCTTTTCAAGCAATCTCACGACGGAAGTCCCTCATACCAGTCTTTTCATACTAGGAGTCCTTCCCAGCCTTACCATGTCGTACAACAAAGATGCCAACGGGCATCACCGCACACATGAAAAAAAAATGACCCTTGCTTGTTCTTTTATTAGTTTTTACTTGTTCTATTAGAGAAACTAGTTAAATTTTTTTTATTAGTAGCTATTTGTTCTTTTGGCTCAACTTTCTATTCTTTTAAGTTACCGCTTCTTTTAGAAAACCTAATTATTTTTTCTTTAGTAGCTGTTTGTTTATTACTAGATATTTATTTTTTTTATTAGTTTCTAATTGTTCTTTTTTATTAGTTTCTAATTGTTCTTGCTTTTGAACTAATTGTTCATTTATTAGTATTTGTTTTCTTTTGGATAAACTAGTGGTTCTAATATCGCTAGTATTTGTTCATTTGACTTACCTTTATATTATTTTATAAGCGGTTGTTTGTTTTTTTATCAATGCTTGGTCATTCTTTAAAGAAACTAGTTGTTCTTTTAATGGTACTTACTTGTTCTTTTATTAGGAGTTGTTTTTTATTTTATCAATTTATATTTGTTATATGACTCAAATTTATATTCATTTACTAAAAATTACTTATTTTTTATCAATTCCTATTTGTTCTTTTAGATAAATTATATTATAACGATATTCTAAATGTCAACATTAGTTACTATTAATGAATAGGGCCTAAGCTGCGGGCTAGTTTGCCCCAACTGGTTCAACCTGGGGGTGATATAGACATGGTTCAAAAAGAAATATTATTCTTATTTTTATGGGTAAAACATTAGATATTTAGTTAAATTTTTAAACAAATCAAAGGGTATTGGCCTCCTACTTTTCAAGATGGATTGCTTATAATACTATTTTTATTTTTTTAGAACATAATAATTCAAACTTAGAAGGTTTATAATTTCACAACAAATAAATAGAAAATGACTTATTTATTTGACAACATTGACATTTCTATTAGGGATTAACATGGTTTGATAACTATAGGCTTACTCATAATTTATGGGAAAACTAAACCAATTAAGTAAATTATAAGGGCTAATGTTGCATTTAAGCCATGATTTTAAGATAGGAAAGAAAAAAGATAGAAATTTTTTTTTAACGAGTGACTTAAATTTTTGTTTCAACAATTTCCTATAAAGATATTAATGTATTTATTTTTTTCCTAAATATTTATTTGAAATAGTAGGGTCTAATAAAAAATTAAAGTGGGATTCATACTTAATTTTATACACTTTTTACTTATATTTTTTTTAAATAAAAGTGGGGTTCATGGACACCACTTTGTTGAACATAAATCCTTTCTTATAGTATAGTAGGTGCAAATTTGGTGCCTCATATGTCACAATTTACCTTACTATTTCAGTTGTGGGTGGTAATAGGGTTGTTTTTTCTAACTAACTAAAGATAGTATTATTTATTGTTCTTGCATGTCCTGATATGTAGGTCTCATACTTTGTGTCTTTGTTGTGAAAGAGGATTAGTTTTTAATTTGTTTTTAGAACCTTAGGTTTTTATACAAGTGAATTTCAACATTTTGTTGCATGTTATTCAGCTGCAGTAAATCCTCTGTTTTGAGAAGCCGTGTTGGATTATTGTTCTTTTGTTGGTCTTTGCTCCTTTGTCTGGCTTGGTTGAAGTTCTCTTTTCAAGTTTGTTTTCTATTTACAAGTTTTATTTTTTTGTTTTCTTATGTACCATTTATTTTGATTTTGGTTCTTGGCCTGGTTTATGTGTATATAGGGTTTTAGGGCCTATTTTGTTTATTAGTTTTGTACTGTATTGTATTCACGTCAATTGAAATTTTGATTTCCATTTGCATTTTTTGTTTCTGCATTTTGTTGGTTGTGGTGGTTTCTTAAAGAATCGTTTTGTTACGTATTGTTTGGCTTTTGTTTTCTCCTTTGTATTTAACATATGTTGGTAAATCATTTTCATTTATGTGAATATGAAGTATCTTGAGGGTTCTATTAGTTTTGTATGGAGGTGACATGTTTGAAATTATAGTTTAGTGGGTTCTATCAGCCTTAATGTTTTAGCTATGAGTAGTAATAAAACTATCTTTTATGACTGATTAAAGATTTTATTAGTTATTATTATTATTATATTTCCTAATACGGCGGTTTGATACTTTTCTATCTCTGTTGTCGCATAAAGTTAGTTTTCTATTTCTTGAGAAACCTTAAGTTTTTGGGCCAGCTAATTTTAAGTTTCTGTTGTATGCATTATTCAGTTACATTGGATCATCTGCTGATTTTTACTTCTATTCTCCGCATTTGAAAAATGGTGAGTTATGGTTATAGTCAATCAGTCTTTCATTTTTGGCCTTTTCATTATACATTTATATTTAAAGATTATTACTAAAAGTACCCCTTATTTGTTTTTATTTTAAAGTTTTTTTTGTTGAAGTTGCAGATTTATGTTATTAATAAATGGATGGCTGCATCCTTTATATGTTTTTTTATATCCTCTTACCCTTGAGCTTTTGTATATCCCGATCGAGTTATTGTTGCTGCTTTATATCCTGAGTTATTGTTGGTGGCAACATGAAGAGGAATTGATGAAGGATGCATCCTCCCCTCCCCTTTCATTTACTGGTACATAAAGTTAACAAGGTAAAGTTGAAAAGTAAGGTGCTTGCGAGATTGTTGAGGATATTAGAAACTTGTAACATCATTTGGAAATTTTTTGCATATTTTTCTGTTTTCATTTACTATTGTTTTGTATTCTCTATTTTAAGGAATAAATAAGAGAAAAGAAATTGTATGCCTTTGTTGTTGAGAGTGCATTATTTGATATGGAGTTCGAACAATTTCACTTTAAAAAAAAATTATGCTTTTATGTACAGCTTATATATTATAAAGAAGAATCAAAGTTTAAGAACTATGAACATTTCAAAAACCCTTGCTTTTACAAAATAGTTGTATATATTTCATTTTGTACTTGCGAAACTTGATGGCAGTTGCACTACTAAAAAATAGTCATTTTCCAACGGCCATTTCCAACAGCCTTGGGTTGGAAAATTGACAATTTCCAACGTAGAGCCGTTGGAAACATGCGTGCTGAAAAGTGATGCGTTGGAAAAAAAAAATTCCAACGTGATAGCCGAAGGCCTATCGCCTCTCCCGGTACGTACTTCCCGCCGGAGTTGTGTTCGGGAAGCCGGGCGTCAGCCGAAAAGAAGCACTGTCCTTGACCTCGACAGGGGCGAAGTCAAGCACCGCGAAGTTAGGACTTCGGCTAAAACGCCAGGAAATCCAAAGGTATTGCCGGCTCCCTCGGGGAACCAAACAGATCGCCTTCGGGACAAAGGCCTAGCCCTTACAAGCAGGAGAGAATCCTCCGAAGGCAGAACCACTGAACTAAAGGACTCCCTAAGCTACGAGTATAACTCCCGAAGAAGGGCATCCATACTAAAGGACGACCTCTCCCGGAAGACCTCGGGAGTACGGCATGAGCATTTAAGGAGCTCTGACATGTCACCCACAGGTGTTACATGTCGCCCCAAACGGCGGTCTGACACGCTGACGCCGTCCAAGTCTTGTCATGACTTGTCTCGGTTCAAGGCTCAAGGAGCCTGCCACCGGCTACTTGTCCCCTACGCCCAGAAACTCAGAGAACATCCGACCGAACACGTGTCATCATCTGAACGGGCTGGGAACTCCTATAAATACCAGGGAGCAGACCCTGGCAAACTGTTCGACTCCTCCTCCTTGAGAAAACACAAACAGGCAAGACCACTAAATTTCCTAGTGTTCCCCTTCTTTCACCTCTCAGGACACTAACTAGGGCGTCGGAGGCTCCTCCTCGGAAAAACACCCCGGGGACCTCCTAACCCTCTTTTCTGAGTATTTTCAGGCACACTCCCCTAGGAAATTTGAGCTCTAGGCATTCTCCCCTTCAAGAAGTCCCTCCCGAAGTCACAATGTCTTCCAACAAAGATGCCTCGGGGCATCATTTGGCGCCGTCTGTGGGAACCCACCCTCAGGTCGCCATCGTTGAGACTCGGCGTTCCAAGGACAAGGGACTCCCGAGGTCCCCGTCCGCGCCTGAAGTTCAACCGGCTACTGAGCAAACCATTCCAGGGACTTCTTTGCCGGAGGAGGAGCGTCCTCTTGTTATCACCATGAGTTTTCTGCGCGACTTTCAGCGGTCTGTTGTGGCTGAGATGACGCAACAGATAGACCAAAGGTGGCCGCAACCAACTCAGGCCCAAAGGCCTCCCTCACTAGTACGCCCTCGGGAGAAAAGCCCCAAGCCAACCTACCACAGTTCGGGAAGTGGAGACCCCCGTGAAGAGTCTTCGACAGAAAACATGCCCCTCGGGGCACGACTTGCGGGACAAGCGGGGTCTAAGCGACCTAAAGTCCCTTACAAAAGGAACTCATCACCCGAGGCGAAGTCTCCATCCCCTCGGCGTCGAAGTCACTCCCCGAAGAGGCACAAGCAATCTCCGTGCAACGAAGCCTACAAGCACCAGGAGGAAGAGTCTAGCGCCATGCTCCTTTTGGAGAAGATATTGGCGAGGTTGGACAGGGTGGAAAAACAGGTAGCCCGCAAGCCCGTCTGGGCCAGGCTATCTGGGACCTTCTGTGAGGATGAGTCCCCATTCACCCGAGCTGTAGTTGAAGCAGCCATGCCAGGTGACTTCCGAGTACCTCGGCTGGAAACGTACGATGGCCGAACTGATCCACAGGCTCATCTGACCAAGTATAGACGCAGCATGATGATGCACGGTGCCAACGACGCCACCTTGTGCAAATGTTTTGAGGTCACCCTCACAGGACCAGCAACAGCCTGGTACAATTCATTAGCTCTAGGAACCATCACAGAGTTTCAGGAGTTATCTACGGCCTTCACACAACAATTCATTGGAAGTCGGCCGACGGCGAAGATGCCCGTCCAGATGTTCGACATAGCGCAAAGAAGTGGAGAAACCATCCACGACTATGTCGAAAGGTTTAACAGAGAAGCTTTGAGTGTCCCAGACTTTCGGCCCGAAATACGCATCCTCGCGATGACACGAGGCCTTCGGAGGGATTCACAGCTGTTTTACGAATTCTCCAAAGACCCTCCGGACACACTTGGCGAGTTCTACCGAAGGGCCGAACAGCACATGACGGCCGAAGAGCTGAGAATGGGTGGACCAAAGTCCGATCACCACCGGGCCGAAGGATCCAGCCAGCAAAACCGATATCCAGCCGAACAGGCAGGACGACCTCGGAGAATGCGGGGAAGGAAACTCCCAACCTTCACACCCCTGAACACCACAAGGACCAACATCCTCATGACAATGGAAAGACAGGGGACCCAAATTCAGCGGCCAAGGGCCATGACCGCTGATAACAAAAAGAACATAAAGAAGTTCTGCCAGTTCCACCGCGACCACGGCCACGACACCGAAGACTGCTTCCAACTGAAGAAGTACATAGAGTCGCTGATCAAACTGGGTCAACTTCGGCGTTATCTGCGAATGCCTTCCCCGAAAGGGAGAAAAGAGGAGGAAGGAAAGGCAGATGACGAGGATTACGACTCCGACAGAAGGAGGAACCGAAGTCCAAAGAGGCGTCCTCCACCCCCGGCAGGGTTAATACAAACAATCACGACGGGACTTCCATCCTCGGAAAGAAAGAGGAAGGCCAGAGAAATAGCAGTCATGGAATATCAGAGTCCAACGAAGAAGCTGGCCCGAAAGGATGGTTCCGCCGTCATATTTCCCCATGACGACCCACTATTGGTCATGGCAAGGATAGGAAACTGGGATGTAAAGAGAGTGTTACTTGACGATGGATCAAATGCCGACGTCCTGTTTTCACATTTGCTGCCGAGATTGGGCATATCCAGCAGCGACCTCAAGCCTGTCACCTTGCCTACCTTCGGGGTGGGACCATCCGAGCTACCCGTCCTCGGATGGATGGATCTTCCCCTAATGATGAAAGGGACTTCGGTAGACGGGACTGTTGAGTTATTTGCCTCCACAATGACAAGGTTCATCATCATGGATGTCCCTTCGTCATACAACGCCATCCTTGGAAGACAGACATAGGGAAATCTCCACATTCGCCCTGATGTGAAATACTTAACTGTCACTTTCGCCACCAAGGATGGAGACGCGGAAATCTTCATCGATCAGAGCGAAGTAAGGAAGGTGTTCGTCAAGGCACGAAAAGCTCCAGCAAACAACTTCGCACAAACGATGGAGGCAAAGGCACCAAAGAAGGGCGAGGCAGAAGATCCCGCGAAGGCGGAAATAGAAGAAGTGGAACTTGTCCCAGGCCAAAATACCCGAATAGGGAAAAACTTGGCCGAAGGTGACAAGAAAAAACTTGTATCTTTTCTGCTGACAAATAAAGATCTATTTGCCTACTCGCCGAAAGATATGCCAGGGGTAAACCCTGGCGTAATACAGCATAGCCTTAAAGTAAGTCCGGAGGCAAGACCTGTCCGGCAAAAGAAACGGAGCATCTCGGTCCATAAAAGTAACTTTGTCAAAACCGAGGTCCAGCGCTTGTTAGACGCTGGTGTCGTCAGGGAGGTCAAATACCCCGAATGGTTAAGCAATGTGGTAATTGCCACAAAAGAAGGAAGCAGTAAGCTCCGAATGTGCATCGACTTCAGGAACTTGAACGATGCTTGCCCTAAAGACTCATACCCTCTCCCACCGATAGACCAATTGGTAGACTCAACTGCCGAATACGGGCTCCTAAGTTTCCTAGACGCCTTCAGTGGGTATCATCAAATAAGGATGGACCCCGAAGATGAGGAGAAAACCTCCTTCATCACCGAGGGGGGAACGTACTGTTACGTCAGGATGCCCTTCGGCCTAAAAAATGCAGGAGCAACCTACCAGAGGTTGATGAGCAAGGTCTTTAGTGATCAAATAGGGAGAAATATGGAAGTCTATGTCGACGACATGATAGTTAAGAGCAAGCTGCCTAGTGACCACGTCGCGGATCTAAAGGAAACTTTCCACCAGCTCAGAACCTTCGGGATCCGCCTTAATCCCGAAAAGTGTATCTTCGGAGTGACCTCGGGAAAGTTTCTTGGGTACATGGTATCAGAAAGAGGCATTGATGCTAACCCAGAAAAAATTAAGACTTTACTCGAATTTTGAACTCCCGCCACAATAAAAGATGTGCAGAGACTCACTGGAAGGATAACCTCTCTTAGTAGGTTCATTTCCAGATATGGAGACCGGTGTCGAGCGTTCTTCAAAGTCCTCACTAAGGCAACAAAAAAGGAGGACAACCTTGGAAATGATGATCATCCTTGGAATAAAGACTGCCAAAAGGCCTGGGAAGAACTCAAAATCTACTTAGCCAGTCTGCCCACTCTGCGACAACCTCGCGAGGGAGAGCCCCTCGTGTTATACCTCGCCGTCACAGAAAAAGCTGTGAGCTCGGTCCTTGTGAAAGAAGAGGGGCCGAAGCAATGGCCGGTCTATTATGTAAGCAAGTCCCTGCACGGTGCCGAAGTCAGGTATCCCTTGCTGCAGAAAGCTATATTTGCTCTGGTACTAGCAGGAAGAAGGCTACGACCATACTTTCAGGCTCACCCTATCATCGTCCGAAGTAGTCTACCACTACGGGATGTCATGAGGAAAGTTGATCATTCGGGAAGGCTTTCCAAGTGGTGTATAGAGCTTGGCGAACACGACATCACTTATGAACCTCGGAAAGCCATAAAAGCTCAAGCCCTGGCAGACTTCATTGCCGAAGTACCGACCACCGAGGATAGCTATCCGGATCCTGGCGAAGGTGAGCCCGAATGGACTTTGTATGTTGACGGAGCCTCAGGGTCCGAACACCAGGGAGCTGGGGTAATTATTAGAGGTCCCGAAGGCCTAGAAGTAATGAAGGCTATCAAGTTCAGCTTTAATGTCACCAACAATATGGCTGAGTATGAAGCCCTCATAGCAGGATTGCGCCTAGCCAGAAAAATTGGCATAAGAAACTTGAAAGCCCACAGCGATTCCCAGCTGGTAGTTCGGCAAACGGCAGGAGACTACGGGGCAAAGGACCCAACCTTGGCAAAATACCATGAATTGGTAGCAAAGCTCATCCGGGAGTTCAACACCGTACGAATCAAAAACGTACCTCGACGAGATAATGCCGAGGCAGATTGCTTGGCAAAATCAAAAACATGCACCGAGGTGCTAAACCACCCGAGCATCACAGTGCTGAGCATAGTAACTTCGGGAAAAGGCTGGAAAGACCCGATAAAAAGATATCTCGCAGACAATACGCTCCCCGAAGACCCCAGCGAAGCTGCAAAAGTGCGAAGATGCTCCGGTCGATTCTTCCTAATTGGCGAAGAATTATATCGGCAGGGATATGCAAATCCACTACAGAGGTGTGTTGGCGAAGAGGATACTGAAATGATCCTCGAAGAAGTACACGAAGGCGCTTGTGGTTCGCACATCGGAACCAACGCCCTGGCAGCAGTAATACTTCGCCAAGGATACTTTTGGCCTACCCTGAGAAAGGACGCTAGGCAGTTCGTCCAGAAATGCGGTAATTGCCAAAGGCACGCGAATATCCAGAGGACACCCTCGGAATTGGTAACTTCGGCTGACTATCCCTGGCCCTTCGCAGTCTGGGGCATAGACCTCATTGGGCCGCTCCCAACAGCGCCTGGAGGCGTGAAGTTCTGCGTGGTAGCAGTAGACTATTTCTCCAAATGGGTCGAGGCAGAACCCCTGGCGACTATCTCGGCAAAAGAGGTGCAAAAGTTCATATGGAAGAACATTGTATGCAGATTCGGCATACCGAGGGTACTAGTAGCTGATAATGGGTCCCAGTTTATAGACAAGGGATTCCAGGAATTTATCAGTGACCTCGGAACAAAAATGCACTTCGCCCCAGTAGCTCACCCCCAAAGCAATGGGCAGGTAGAAGTATCTAATAGGACCATAAAAGATGGTCTGAAAAAGAGACTGGGGGAAGCAAAAGGGAAATGGCCAGGAGAGCTCCAAAGCGTATTATGGAGTTACCGAACAACACCCCGAAGAGCCACAGGGGAGACACCTTTTTCACTTGTTTTCGGTACAGAGGCTATCATCCCAATCGAGGTAGTACGACCATCAGTACGAGTGCAAGTGTTTGATGAAAGGGGAAATGACCTCGGCATGAGGACCAAGCTCGACCTCGTCGGCGAACACAGAGAAATAGCTGAACTGAGAAGAAAAGCATTTCAGCAAAGAGTGGCTGTGGCCATAAACTTACGGGCCAGGCCAAAGGGAATCAAGAGAGGAGACCTCGTTCTCCGAAAGGCTGAATTTGCACCCCGAAGGCCATCCCACGGGGTACTCCGCGCAAATTGGGAAGGACCTTACCTGGTACTTGCCGAAGTGCGAAAAGGGGTGTACAAGCTCGGCGATCCCGAAGGCGTAGAATTGAAAAATACTTGGCATTCAGACGCCTTGAAAAAGTTCTATGCTTAGGATTTCGATGGGAAAATGGTATTGTACAAATTAGAAAAAATATTCTAAGTACAAAAGTTTCTCAGAAAAGTTCCTAAGCATAAATTGTACAAGTCAGAATTCCGCGAAGGTGATCGCCGAAACGAGCGCAGATATGATTTTCCGAAGTCTCTTGAGCGAACGTGTTCGGGACAATGGGAAATGAAAAATCTCGCAAAAAGACTTAGCCAAATTTTCTAAAAAGAAAAAGTCTTTATTGAAATGAATTTGCTTACAGAGAAGAAGGAGTGCCAAAGGGAGAAGTACAAAAAAGAAGGAAAAGAAGGCAAAGGACCCTAGAACAAACTAAGGAATCTCGGCGTCCCGGGAGCCACCAGCTCCTGCGTCCTTTTCCACCACCGTTGGCACCGGGAAAGAAGAAGGCAAGTTCAGATGCTCAACCTTGGACCAAGACCACCGAGGCCCCTCGGGAATGTTTAGGGCCTCCAAGAAAGAGAGGTCCAGATCTGGGAACCTCTGAAGAACTTGGTGCCGAGCGAGGCAAAACCCGTCCTGGAAACCAACCCTGGTCATCTGGTCGGATTTATCCTTCTCGACCCCAAGGTCCACAAGGTCTTTCGTCAGATCTGCGACCTCCTTCTTCAGTGCCTTCATCTTCTTCTTCTTCGGCTCCTTCTTCAGAGAATCGACCTCGGCTTGGAGCGCGGCCTTCTCAGCAAGCGCCTTCGCCAGGAGAGCCTCAGACTCTGACTTCTCCTTTTGATGCGCTTCGTTTGCCGAAATCAGCTCCGCCACCTGGGAGCCGAGGTCAGAAATCTTCTGGGAGGAATCCTTCAAAAGTTCTTCTTTTTCTTTCAGGAACTCATCCCGAATGGCAGCAACCTCCTTCTCTGCAGCTTGAGCCAGCTGCGTGTTCTGGGCAGCCAATTCCGAGCACGTGGCCTTAGTTTTTTCTATGACCTCTAAGGCCGAAGCTCGGAACGCCGTTTGCTTCGCCACCCGAACTCTGAGGAAACCAGCATACCCTAGCAGCTGCAAAGAAATAAAGGCCAAGTCAGTAAGGCAAAAAAGAGAGCCAAATACTTAGAAGAAATCAAAAGGAAAAAGAAAGGCGCGAAGTATACCTGGGCAGCGTGCTCGGAAACTTTCGCGGCGAGGGAATCATCGCCCGGGTGAGCCTCCGCAATGGCCCTGAATGAGGTCTCGGTAAGGATCCCTTTCGAGATCTTTTTGGCCATTTGCTGGCAGTCTCCGGAGTACAAATTCATGTCCTCCGTAAACGACCAGAAAGGCTCATTCGGGATCTTCCCCTTCTGGATACGGGCATCCCGAAGGGCTCGCTTCTGGACATGCTCGGCTGCCCAACCCGGAGTAAGTAACTCCCCTGCACGGCAAAACAAAAAGCTGGTCAAGGCAAGTAAATCTCAAAATTCAAAAAAGTGAAGGCATCACAGTTTGCTAGAAAACGAACCTGGTGGCACTTTGGCCACGTCGTCGTCAGAATCCAAAACCTCCTCGGTAGAAATCCCCTTGCCTTTGCTCTTGCGCCGCTCCTCGGCAGAAGGGGCCTCTACCAAGGCATCCAGAAGAGTCTGCGACGAAGTAGGACTCCAAGGAGGGACGTCAACAGCAGCAACCTCGGGCGGCAGAGCGGCGGCAACTTCGGGCTCTCCGCTTACCCCCTCAAGAACTTCCGGCTGAGGAAGTTGAACAGTCTTCTTCGCCCGTTTAGAAGAAGGCCCAGCCCCAGTCGCTTTTTGCCTTCGGGAGACGGCCTTCTTCGTCTGCTCACCTTTCTCGGATTGACCGAGGAAAAGGGATTTGTAGAAGGTAGCAGTGTCGTCACCCATCTCTGGAAAATAAAGAAGACATCAGTGTGAGTCCAAGATGAAATTATAACAAAGGGACTCGAAGATAACTTACGCTCATAAAAAGTTTCGTAAGTAACTTCTTCCCGAAGGAGTTGCACCAGCCAGGAGTCTTTCCCAGCGATGGCAGGAGCCGGCATCCCAAGGTCCGTCTTGTGCTCCTTCACTACCCCTAGTTCCCGAAGAACCTTCTCGGTCATCAGCTTCCAATTGATGGGGAAGGGTAGAGAGAGCGCGAAGGGACCTCGGAATCCCAGTCGGAGACGGCTCGGATACGTCTGTCGAAGTCCGCGAACACGGAAGCCAACTCGGGAGTCAGCATTATCCTCGGATCTACGACGTCCATCTCCAGCCTTCCCTGAGCCCACTTGGTCGGAACATGCGACCAGGCCTCCTCCATCTTCAGAAAGAAAAACTTTTGTTGCCACCCTCGCCAACTGTCCGTAGTGGCAAAAGTGAACATATACTTTTTGCTCCCTGATCCCCGAGGTAGCATAAAGTAAAAGCCACCCTTCGGGACCACGAAGAGCTTGTAGTACTGCATAA
Source organism: Aquilaria sinensis (assembly GCA_005392925.1). NCBI lineage: Eukaryota > Viridiplantae > Streptophyta > Magnoliopsida > Malvales > Thymelaeaceae > Aquilaria > Aquilaria sinensis. The sequence goes on along the minus strand of SMDT01003002.1, from coordinate 478,489 downwards.
AAATAATAAAGTGGGGTTCTATTTTGAAGACGCCACACATACAGAGGAAGGCGTTAAAATAGCAGTGCGAGTTCGGCTGAAGTTGATTTACGGCAATGCCATGGAATTGGCAAAAGTCGCAAATCATCTTCGGAGGAGGGTACCGAAGTCCAGCCTTCAGCTGGGCTCAGAAAACGGTAACCTCGTTACTACGGTTCGAAAAAGCTAAATTGGTCAGAACGTGGCAACCTTGTAACGGCATACGAGGGAAGGAAGAATTTTTTCTTCCATTTTTCTAGTTTTTTAGGAGTGGTGCAGCAAGGGTGAGACAGAAGAGGTTGCCAGCTCTCGGGAATAGGCATGTCGGCTGAAAAACGAGTTCAGAAAAAGGCAAAAATGACCTCGGGAAAGAAGCTTGAAAAACAGAAAACTCGGGAAGTTAAAACCCACCAAATGCTTTGCCAAAATCTGGGTTTGAGAACGCCGTCGTGAAAGATGGCCGGAAAAAACTCTGACAACAGCACCGCCGCGAAAAGCAGGAGAAAACGCAAAAACAATTGAAAGGCAGAAGAGAGCAAAAGCAGAAGCAAAATGAGGTTATGAAGGAACAAGAGTATATATAGGCCGAGGGGGGTAGGCGAACCGGCGTCATAAGTACCCCGCGAAGGCGAACAGACGCCATAACTGCTTACTGAGCGTGAAAAGACGCGCCTGCTGTATCCGATGCAGCCCTCGCCAATGACAAACGTGCCATGTGTCAGCAATCGCGCCAAAAGAGGGACACGCCTTCTGACACCCCTAAATCCTGGGCGCGCCGCTCCAGACTGACACGCCTGGTTACGAGACGCGACGTTACACAGACCTGCAAAAGGAAAAAAGTAGGTTACCTCGAAGACACCAAAGGGCAGGCTATGGCCGAACAGCCTACGTCTTCGGACGAAAGGTCCGTCTTCGGCACAGGTGCTACACCCAAGGCCCAAAGAGGCGCCCCCCGAAAGCTGACAAACCGAAGTTTCCACTTCGGCTTTTTCGAGGGGGGCCTGTGATAGCCGAAGGGCTATCGCCTCTCCCCGTACGTACTTCCCGCCGGAGTTGTGTTCGGGAAGCCGGGCGTCAGCCGAAAAGAAGCACTGTCCTTGACCTCGACAGGAGCGAAGTCAAGCACCGCGAAGTCAGGACTTCAGCTAAAACGCCAGGAAATCCAAAGGTATTGCCGGCTCCTTCGGGGAACCAAACAGATCGCCTTCGGGACAAAGGCCTAGCCCTTACAAGCAGGAGAGAATCCTCCGAAGGCAGAACCACTGAACTAAAGGACTCCCCGAACTACGAGCATAACTCCCGAAGAAGGGCGTCCATACCAAAGGACGACCTCGCCCGGAGGACCTCGGGAGTACGGCATGAGCATTTAAGGAGCCTCTGACATGTCACCCACAGGTGTTACATGTCGCCCCAAACGGCGGTCTGACACGCCGACGCCGTCCAGGTCTTGTCACGACTTGTCTCGGTTCAAGGCTCAAGGAGCCTGCCACCGGCTACTTGTCCCCTACGCCCAGAAACTCAAAGAACATCCGACCGAACACGTGTCATCATCTGAACGGGCTGGGAACTCCTATAAATACCAGGGAACAGACCCTGGCAAACGGTTCGACTTCTCCTCCTTAAGAAAACACAAACAGGCAAGGCCACTAAACCTCCTAGTGCTCCCCATTTTTTCATCTCTCAGGACATTGACTAGGGCGTCGGAGGCTCCTCCCCGGAAAAACACCCCGGGGACCTCCTAACCTTCTTTTTTGAGTATTTTCAGGCACACTTCCCTGGGAAATTTGAGCTCCAGGCGTTCTTCCCCTCAGGAAGTCCCTCCCGAAGTCAATGTCTTCCAACAGATATGTCTCTGGGCATCACAACGGCCCAATGATTAGCTGTTGGAAATAGGCCGATGGAAATTTCCAACGGCCAATTTTTCTGGAAGTTTTGTTGAATAGTGAAACGGTTTTCCAACGGTCAGAATCGTTGGAACATTGCCAATGGCTTAGGCCGCTAGAAAATTATTTTTGGAAAATAAAAAAAATATGATTAAATATTTTATATTTATTATTTTAGATTTAGCAAATAATAAATATAAAATATTATTACTAAAATTAAATTTATAATTAAATATTTTATATTTATTCTTCGATTTAGTAAAAATTAAAATTATTATTACTAAAACTATATTACATTATTATGAAAATTTTAAAAATCACAAAAATGCAAAACTAAACTTCTTAACACAAAATCAACCAAATAGAAAATACAAACAGATCTAAATAAAATTAAAAATAAAAAATCTGAACTAAAAATTAATCATCAGAAACACATCTAACTAAAATTAAAAATAAAAAATCTGAACTAAAAATTAATCATCAGAAACACATCTAACCAAAATTCTGAATATATCTAAAAAAAATCGAACATTCAAATGGATCTAAACAAAAATTAGAAATAAAAAATCATAAAACCATTGAACCTCAAATCCCTTCTAATCCCATCTTTTCCGGCACATAGGAAGGCGTGGAGGCTGTGGAGGCGAGGAGGAAGGGGAAGAGGTGGAGACGGTGGACGACGGAAGGGCTGAGGATGGGCTGTACAGACAACGGACTGCCGAAGTCGATGGGCACGGTGGATTGGCGACGTCGATGAGAACTGCGCCTGTGGAGGCAAGATGGCTAGGCGGAAGAAGACAGCGACGGCGATGCGGAAAAAAGCCGAAGACAAAGGGAGGAAGACGGCGATTGCGACGGCGAGGCGGAAAACAGGCGGCAGAGACGGAGAGAGCGAGAGGAGGGGACGGAGAGGGTGAGAGAAGCCGGAGACAAAGAAAGGAGACGGTGATGAAGAGAGGAGACGGAAGAGAGGAAACGAAGCGCTGGGAGACTGGGATCTGAGATGCGGCAGAAATGGATTAAAGGTTGGGGGGGATGGTAAATATAGTATTTATAGTTAGGGTTAGGTTTGGGTTTTTTTGGTCCAATAGATCATTTTTTTTTGTTGGGGAAAATTATATATATACATTTCTATATCAATATGAATATCTATAAATATCAATATCAATATAATATAAATATAATAATAATATATATATATATATATATACTATTATTATTGTTGTTGTTGTTCTTGTTTATAACAAAATATTTTTTAAAATAATTACTTTACTTTCTAAAATTATACAATAATAATGATAAATATTTTATATATGATATACATACGAACATATACACATACATATATACATACATGCATACATATTATAATAAATATTTATAATATAATATATATACATATTATTATAAATATTTATAATAATATTTATAATTATGATATATATGATACTTATGATACATCATATATTATACTAATATATTATTATAAATACATATTATGACATATATTATACATATTATATTATGATAAAATTATTTTTCCAACTGCTTAAGCCGTTGGAAACAATAAATTCTGAAAAATAAAAATATTTTCCAACGGCCTTCGCAGTTGGAAAAATAAAAATATTTTACATTTTAACCTACATATTTTCCAACTGCCTAAGCAGTTGGAAAAATAAAAAAAATTTCCAACGGCTTAAGCAGTTGGAAATGAAAAAATTTTCCAACTGCCTAAGCAATTGGAAACATAAAATATTTTCCAACGGCTTTAGCTGTTGGAAACAATAAGTACAATTTAATTCACTATTTTCCAATTGTTTAGGCCGTTGGACATGTGTCCGTTGGAAATTTTTCAGCATTTCCAGTGGTCAAGCCGTTGGAGATTTTTTTTTACAAATTTCAATTTTTTTAACAATTTCAAACGGCCTAGCACGTTGGAAATTTCCAACGGCTCAGCCGTTGGAAAATGGGCCGTTGGAAAAAATGATTTTTTTAGTAGTGTTGTTCCTAAAATCAAAGCAAGTATACCCTATAACCTCAAGTGTCTTTAGGATTTCTTTAATGGTTGAATAGTCTTACACGATAGGAAGCTATTGAATTGGATAGCTTTTGGATGTTGTTCTCAACTTTGATATCATCACAATCAACTTGTCGCACCATGTGGGCTGAATGAACCTTGTTATTATCTAAAATATGTAAGCAAATATATATATATTCCAAAATCAACATCATATCCTGTTGCATGCTTAAATATATTCCAAACTTGGCAACATGTCCTAGCACACACATATTCCAAGCGCATAATTTTTGCCCCATACTCTAACCATTTGTCTTAACCCATGCGAATTTCTCTTTTTCAAGACATTAGCCACACACATTATGAAAACTTTCATGATTTTATTTTTCATTTATCTTAAACGGTAATTCCATCCATGTGCATCATTGTTGTCCCTAAGTTTTTGAAGGGGTAAAATCCACCGGGGGTCTCTTAGTTTATTTTTTTATCCTTATTGAGTATCCTATCTTAAGGTTTGCTCTATCAAAATCTCTTATCTTATATTGCGTGTCCTAATTGGGTACTTCATGTCAATTTCACAGTTAAGTTAAATGAAAAATGCTAACATGACATTGTTTAATACTAAAAGAAATGTAAAATAACAAAGTTAGTCCTTAAATTTTTTCAATCAATAATTTTAACATTTACACTTAGTCATCTACTATTTACACCATCCCCTTCAAACCTCCATCGCTCTCTAACTCAGCTCCTCCGTCGAGCACGATGCCATGAACGAAGAACAATGAAGAAAAACGAAGAACAAGTTTGGTTGCTGCCATGAACCAAGAACAATGAAGCCATATATTGGAGCCAAATTCCGATGACCTCGAACCCATTGTAGTTGTCTCCACCATTTACATCATCGTCGCTATATCTTTCTCCACCTCCGTGGCCACGTTGCCGATGATGGGCTGTGCTTTCTCCTATGCATTTTCAACCTCCAAATTCACTGGAACCATCTAGAATGTCCACCTTGTTCATCTTGTCACCACACTAACCTTTCGTCGGTAGATCTCACGCCTTCGCCAAGAGGTTTGCAATTGCTTAAGCCTGCCTAGACTTCGAATTTGAGCAGATAGGCCTTTTTTTTTTTTTTGGCATACTTTTGCCGTCTTTTTGTTGCCAAAAATCACAAATAAAATAGCCAAGTAGATGGTTGATGAATCAGGTAGATGAATCAAATAGGAGATGTAGGCAAATCCAATGGTTGATGAATCCAGTAGGAGATCTCGAGTTTTGTTTCTTCTTGAGAAAGACGGGTTTGAATCCGAAACACCCAATCTAAATCGATGGTTGATGAATCGATTAGATAAATCAAGTAGGAGATCTGAGCAAATCTGATGGTTGATGAATTGGGTAGGAGATTTCAAGTATTGTTTCTTCTTAAAAAAGAAAAGATGGGAAGATTATAAAATGAGGAAAGATGACAAAATGTAAAGAAAATTCTTGCAGCAAATATTAGGGATTTGAGATATGGGTTTGGATCTGGGAGATTGAGGTTCGATTCAAATCAAGAAGCAGTATAATTGGGTGTAAACAGTTAATATAGAAATTTAAGGTTTAAAATTATTAATTAAAAAATTTTGAGTACCAAAGTTGTTATATTATATTTATTTTAGTATTAATTAATGTCATATCAGTATTTTTCATTCAACTTAAAGGTGTAATTAATGGAAATGACCTAATTGAGACGCGCAATATAACTTAAGAGACTTTGATAAAATAATATTAAAATAAAGTACTCATTTAAGACAAAAAATTAAACTAAGAGTCTTCCGATAGATTTTATCCATTTTTGGTGTGCCAATAGTTGGTCTCATATCTTCAGCCCTGAACAGCATCGCGGACCATTTATGTTTCTTGTCGTGAATGAGTGGTGATTATTGTACTGTTACCAAATAAGTATCAGGCAAGTTTTTCTGGACTTGTCTAAAAGATTATTAAAGTGACATTTCTTTTACTATGAATATTATAAGAAAAAACGTATATAATATTTCCATGAAGATAATGAAAATTAATACAATTTTCATTGTGCATTTGTTTATTAATAAGTTAATATTGTATACAATTTTATCGGGGCAATAATTTAGAACAAACTAAAAAGTGTTTCACAAAAGCCAACCATATACATTTAGCACATAGTGAATTGAGTAAAGATATGGCGCGGTCATCATGGCGACAGAATAACTCTATCATTGTCTTGAAGCCCAACTGGTTTAGGACACTAGGTTGGGAATTTGAATCCTGTTTTTACCAACTTTCTATAAAATGTTAATTATGTTAATTTAATGGTCTTCTAAATCCCAGAAAAATTAGACATTTCTCATTTACCTTAACTATAAAGTACCTCATACTCTTATACTTGTACTAATTTTTCTTATTATAAAAAAAAGTAATAATTGATCATTCCCTATTAGCGCATTTCATCTGTATCATCTTTACTTAACCGTTATTCATTTTTTGGTGTCTCAAATTACTTAACTTTTTTCGTTAAAAACAATATAAAAAAGAAGAATCACGGCCTTTTTTTTTTTATCTTTCTTCTTTCCAAAATAACTAAAATTTACGTAAACGACCAATATATTAAAATGAGATCGTGAGCATATATAATTAAAATCTTGACCTAGTGATTGAAAGTTGTAGCTATTACGGTGCGAAATCTGATAATCAATCTCGACTCCCATGTCCTCATACCCATAAACCAAAAAATTCTTGACTTGTCATGAAGAGTTAACCTAAGTGGTTGAAATTTATGACATTACTAAGGTAGGTCGGGAGTTTTAACATTATCTCTATCAACTTTTTTCATAAAATGTTAGTTGTGATAGTTCAATGGCTATTCAGGTCTTAAAAAATACAAACATTTCTCAATTTTCCTGATTGTAATGGACGTACTATCCTTATATCTGTATAGAAGATTCTGGTCAAAAAAACAAATCTTGACCTACTTAACACTATATATAGATGCCAAAATTTGGTTTTGTGGTCGCTGAGTCACTCGTGAACTACTTTGAATTCATCATACCCACCCATCCTCCGTTAGCTTTAATCCTATCCTAGTGACTAATTAAAGTAAAAGTTGTCTCTTTTAGGTTGGCACAACAATTTTTTAGCTTATTTACGTGCCCGGAATATAGATTTGCATATTTCTTCTGACAACAACTTCTCTTGCTTTCAAAAGAGCATCAAGTTAAAGCAGTATCTTCCAAAAGCACCTAGGAAGTGATGATTTTATATATGTTATTGTTGATGCCTATCTTAATAGGAACTAATTAATTAGCATGGTTAACTAATTAACCATTTAAAATCACTACTAGAAAAAGGTGATTTTGTGATGGTAAAATTAGCAACAGCTGAAAACTATCGCTATAAGTCCAGTAAAAATTTAGTAATGGCTACATGTCGCTAAAATTTAGTGACAGCTTGCCCTTATTAATTCAATGACTGTTAGCCGTCGCTAAATTTAGTAACAGCTTATCCTCACTAAAATCAAAAAAATTAGTGACAGTTAGTCTTCGCTAAATCCTTACAAAATTTTGTGACACATAGCCTCCAAAAAATGAAGTAGCTACAGCTAGTCGTCAGTAAAGTATGTGCCAATTAAAAATAACTTGCCCTCATTAGCCATTTAAGAGCTCTCGCCTGTTAGTCATTTTTTATGCTAACTTGACATCCCCTTTAGCGTAGATAAGTTTTTATATATGGGTAATGCAATTGAGATATGTACTTAAAAGTCCAATGAAAATTTAGTGATGGTTGGCTGTTACTAATGTTTATTGATAGTTTGCTTTCGCTAAATTAGTGATGGTTAACCATTGCTAAATTTAACGATAACTTGCCCTCACTAATATCTAAAAAATTAGCGACGACTTGTTCTTGCTAATATTCCAAAGACTAGCGACGACTAACTGTCACTAGCTTTAATGAAATTTTTTATTCCATTTTATTTTCATTTGTTTCAATAATGATCGATTCCAATTACTTTCGGTTTCTTTTCTGATGAAGATGTATGGATCGATGGATCCATGTGTGTATAAAAAAATATTCTAATTTAGGATAAAATTTTACTTTATGGTTAAAAAATTCATTATCTCAGTTATTTTTCTAAAAAAGAATGAACAAAATTTTAAAAGTGATGACTAGCAGTAGTGACAGTTTGCCCTCGCTAATTGTCATAGATTAGTAAAGGCTAGCTGCCACTAACTTATGGGCTAGCTGCCACTAACTTATGGGCAGAGTTAGTGGCAGCTTGCCCTCGCTAATTTAGCGAAGGCTAACCGTCACTAACTTATGACCATGGTTAGTGAAGGCTTACTAATTTAGCGACGGTTAGTAGCTTGCCCTATCTAAAATTTTAAAAATTAATGACGGTTAGCCTTCACTAAGTCTTAGTTAGATTTTGCACCACGTAGCTCTCGCTAAAAGCCGATTATAATTTAGATTATAATTTAGGTTAAAAAAATATAGATTATAATTTAGATTGAAAATTTTATTCATCTCAATTATTTTTCTAGAAAAGAAAAAGGAGAGGTAAGAATCTCTTGAATGACAATTGATTTTTCCACCAGGCCTTGTGAATATTAATTTATTGATCAGTGATCATAATATTAGTTATTTCTATATAGAGAAGAACCTTAAATTAAATTCACACTTTTTTTATAAAAAATATAAATGAATATATATATACATTGTGGAAGAGATCAACTTATTGTGGAAGAAAGGCTTGCTCTCGCTAATTTCCCCAAGTTTAGCGATTGCTAGCCTTTATTAATCTAACAACGGCAAGCTGTCGCTAAAATTAGCGAAGGCTAGCTCTCGCTAATAACCCAAAATTTAGTGAGGGTAAACCCTTACTAGCTTTAAGCCAAAATTAGTAACACATAACTCTTGCTAAAATCCCATCAAGTACCTACACAAATTAAAGTGAGTTTCCATTTTTCATGATGTCCATACCATTATTTAATCTTTATCATGTGCCCTTAAATTTTTCACATTTTAGTTTACTTATTGTTTATGTTAAATATACTTCTAGAAAACCAGTTATGCTTTTATATGTCACTTGTTTAATTGTGCACGACTTAACCTTCACTAAATTATGATGAGTTTTTTCTCCCATTTATTTTTTTGTTTTTTGCTTTGAGAATGATCAATTCTAATTCTTTCAGTTTATTTTTTTATTGAGATATGTGAACCAATAGATTTATGTGTGTATAAAAAAAAATAAAGATTATAATTGAAAATTAAATTTTGTTTTATGATTAAAAAACTTTGTATTTCTTTTTATGAAAAAAATGAAAAAATAAGATAAGTGTTTCAGTGACAACTAACTATCACTAGGTAATGGCTAGAGGTAGTGACAACTAGACATCACTAACTTAGCAACAATTTGCCCCTGCTAGGTATAGTGATGACTAAGCCGTTGCTAATTAAAAAATTTTAAAGCCCCCTGCTGAATTGTGCATTTGTGGAGGCAGAAGAATCACTTGATCCATATTCTTGGCACTCGATCTCTCCACTTTCTCTTCCTCACCTCTGCCAAGATAACCCACTCAATCCCTGCTCCAATTGCTCGTTCCTTCCACTTTTTCTTCCTTTTCTTCTTGTCCTTGACCATCCGCTTTTCTGGATCACAATACAGGTTGCTATAGAATAGCAGCATGAGCTTGTTTAGGGTGGTGTTGACTTCTGAAAGCGTGTAGCACCAAGCGACAGCCATCGTGACCAAATCTAGGCTTGATTCCCCAGGTACTTTCTGCTCGAGCTCCTCCGTCTTTTGTTTTTGATTTGCTAGGGTTTATCATTTCTAGTTTTTTCAAACCTCATATCGTATAAACTTGCAATCTTATTGTTGATTATCTCTGTTGTGGCATGATTAACCTTGTTTTTTTATTTGTGAAGGAAATCAAAAATTGCTAAGCTTGGTGGCTTAGATTTTCGGTTTTGGTTGAGTGTTAAGTTAGATGAGCTTGCTTTATTTTTCTGGCACTGTTCATTCAAAATCTAGGCTGGAATTCAACATTAGCTTGTTCATTGGTTTGTTTCCTAGCTTCAAAGCTTAATTTGAGGTGCTAGTAAGCTAAGAAATCAAGTGAACAAGGGCTAGAATTTTGGTTCAACTGGAATGTGAAAATGAGCAAGTAAGGTTTGGTACTTTCTATTCCCAGCCTTGATTTCACATTCCAAGGAATCTTGCTAGCTGATTATGGTGGTTTTCTTACTTCTGAACTAGTATATAAAGGCTAAAATCCAAGAGAACAAGTTTTGTCCAATGTTTGCTTATTAAAGCCGAAAGGAGCACACAAGTTTTTCTTTGTTTCTGACATCACAGTTATTCACCATGCTTGATATGATAGCATTGAGGATTAGTTTACTTAATTCTTGTCATGAATGTTTGCAGTGCCTAATTTTGAATACTTGATTCACCTCAGTAGATTCTAATATCTTTTGTGTGAAAATTCAAAACTAAGTAATCATATTGTCATTGGTCAATTTGCCTGGTTTTTATACACATTCTAAAATGTCTTTAGTCATGTAAATGCTCAAGTGACCCTAGTAGATTCTCATTTTATTATGTAAGAGTCCAATCATCAGGGCATGAAATTTGAGTTAGTAGGTTGAGGAGTAAAGATTTTTCCTTGTTATTGTTTAGAGTCGTAGAACTCTATTCTCTTCATCAAATGTTGTTGGCAGTGTTGTTTGGTTGATGAGAAAATGATGGAGTTACGCTAGAATAGAACACGAGTTCCATAATTTAATTTCAATAATGATTTTGTTAGTAATACCCTTCTACTTCTTATTTTGTCACATTGTGAATGGTGTACATTATGATCGTGGTTTTGTTTTTCTAAGAAGCTACACCACCCATATTTTATGCTTGTTAATTCATTATATTTTCCATTCAATGACATTTCTTTATGTTTCCAATTAATCACTTGCAGGTATATGGGCTTGATATAAATCCAAGGGCAATAAAAATTTCTTGGATTAATTTGTATTTAAGTTCTACATCTAAATATTTGTTGCTCATATACTTGCAAGTTGATAGCTTGTTTTCATTTTTTTTCTTTCCTGGTGTTGAAGCATTTGCACCAGCCATGGATGTGTTAAATAGACCGGGTACATGTTTTTCATAGTTGTATAATCTGACAGTTACTTTAATCTGGCAATTCAATACCTGCTTCTTTGAACAATAGTAGTGTCTTCAATGTTTTTATTTGAAATAAGCACAATTAAGCTACATAATTATTTACTTCCAAGTTGGTAAAGGATATGCAATTGGTTTCTTCTGCTACATGAATTCAAGTGTTGAAAGATGCATTGTCAGCTTCGCACATGCCTTATCCATATGGGATTAGAAGTAAGTGAGGGTTTCTTCTTACTTTATCATACTTTTTTTATTGTTTTGGACTTGCTCCAAAGCTTAGATCTTAGTTTATGCTACTATTTTACTTCTTGGTTATGTAAAACAACCTAAATTTGAAAAGCTTTCTCAGTATTTTATGGATTAATTTCTCTTGCTTAATTGACTGAGTAAATATTGCCTTATGAAAGAACATTGGTGTATGTGTACATCATTGTCTGTGTGTATATGTGTTTTATGAACCTAAGTGGTTGAAATGTAACACCTTATTTTTGCATTCATTTGCATATTAGATTAGTGTTGCACAATTTATTACAATGTTTTTCTATTATGGGTTAAAATTATATAATGCCTTTGGTTTACGCTAAAGCAGGGAGCCTACTAAAAGTAAGTTGTGGCAATGCTACAAAGCTTATTTTTAGAATTTTTGCTCTAACTAATCACAGAATAGATTTAGTCAAATATTCTCTCTTAGGCTCTATACTTTCAAACATGTTTTTGGTTATTGGATCCTCTCTTATGGTAGAATTGCCAATTTACTGAAAAGGAACAAAATATGTATATTGATTTTTCCAATAATGTATTAGTTGATTGTTAAAATGACATTGTTGATGCATTCCGTTGGTATAGATATACATAATCTACCTCCATTTCATAATTGTCTGATTATAAGAACACAGCAATATGGTAATGTTTTTCTATTATGGTTTAGGATTATATAATGCCTTTGGTTTACGCTAAAGTGGGGAGCCTACTAAAAGCAAGTTGTGGCAATCCTACAAAGCTGATCCTTAGAATTTTTGCTCTACCTAATCATAGAATAGATTTAGTCAAATATTCCTTTTTAAGCTCTATACTTTTAAACATGCTTTTGGTTATTGGGACCTCTTTTGTGGTAGAATTGCCAATTTACTAAAAAGAAACAAAATATATATATTGATCTTTCCAATAATGTATGACTTGATTGTTAAAATGGCATTGTTGATGCATTTTGTTGGTATAGATAGACATAATCCGCCTCTAGTTTATAATTGTCTGATTGTAGGAACACAATAATATGGTAATGTATGTAGGATTAAGAAAGAGAAAGGAGAATATATATATATATATATATATATATAGTTTAGCAACGGCTTCAAGTCACAAAAAAGACTGCTGACTAATGAAGGCCTACCGTCACTAATTTAGTGACGGCTGCCCATCGCTAGAGTTAGCGAAGGCAAACTATCACTAATTTAGTGACGGCTCAACATCACTAATATTACAATGTTAGTGATAGCTAGCCTTCACTAACTTAGCGACGACTAACCTTCACTAACTTAGTAACGACTGGACATCACTAATATTACAATGTTAGTGACAGCTAGCTTTCACTAACTTAGCAACGGCTAGCCTTCGCTAAGTTATTAGCTATGACTAGCTTTCGCTAATAACAGCTAATTCACCGGCAACAAGCCGGTGCCGGAAAATAAGTGATTGTCGTCTTTGTGAAGGTTAGCCATCGCTAACTAGTGACAGTAACCATCACTAAGTTATTAATGGGGAGTAAATTAGCCACAAAACAATTAGCGATGGTTGGTTGTCATTACAAACAATTTAGCGAGGACAATATTCGTTGCTAAAACTCTTTTTTTTTAGTAATCGAGTCAATCATTAGCTAGCCCTTTAAGTATTTAAACCTAAAACGTCTAAGAAAATAATTAATGCACATTCATCTAATTTAAATATTTAATACATCTATAATTCAACACACATGTCTAGTTCTCCTTCAAATTTTTTGTTTTTTCTTTGTTTTTATGCATATTACATACCATAACTACTCTAATCAACAAACAAAAAATGGTGGGATTATTATTTGGGAATAAATTTGAGCAACATTTAGGGTATGTAAGTTACATAATCTTTTTATTTCGGATCAACACTCCCATTTTCACATTTCCGCTTTTGCTCTCAGGTGTCATTCTCACCTCCATTTTTTACAATATTTTTATTTATTTAAATTTTAAAAAGTGGAGTTTTTCCGCTCTCACTCTCGTTACCTGCATGTGTTGGGACGCTTTGCGTAAGTAAAGGTACAAGGTGATAATGAACCTTAATTAATTTTGCAGCAGTAGTTTAAGGGAGACGAGGCAGGATTGATGGACACGAGTTATCTAGTGATTGTTGAGAATGCATGGTGTAAAGGGCCAATAAGATAATCCTATTGTGGTAGGGTAGGATAAAGGAAAAGAATAGAAAAGATAATAACTACCTTAAGAAAATTAGTGCACCTTTTTTCTTTCTTTTTGGTTTTATTCTTGGATAGCTTCACTGTATGAAAAGGGCCCTTAAGAGCCCCTAAGGCCATGCAATTTTTGGCCCTCACTCTCTCCGTACTCGGATTCTTGAATCTTTGGACCTCATCTCATCTGCACCAACCAACTTCATTTCTCCATTTCTGAAGCTCTCAAGAGATCAGCAATACTGCTCAAGATTTTGAAAACGTACGCGTTTTCTTGGTTTGTAAGTTGTAAAGGTGCCTTATTTTTGTTGATTATTATATGTACGCATGTGTGTTTCAGTTTTAGCAGCAGTACTATAGCTAGCACTCCTCTCCCTCTCTATTGAGAAGAATGTCCGAAATTAACATCAGAAGTTGAGATAATTTATAAATGGCTATAATAGCTTTTCTAAATCTCTAATGTTAAAAGTCATTGTTGGATAAATTTTCTAACATCTAACACTAAATGTTGGCACTTTTTCCATATGAAGCCTTACGATGTTTTCTTGTCTCTCACTTGTCACTTGCTCTCTTGACTTCCAGGAAAGATAATTCTTCACATTGCCCTTCCTTTTTCTGTATACCACTAACTTTTTGGTTTACATAATCACCCAATTGTTAATATTTTGATTGAAATCTCCCTGCATGGAAGTTTGCTGAAACAATGCAAAATTCTTCCATGAAATCCTCTTTTTTTTTGTTTTTGTTTTTGTTCATGAAGAGTCCTAATGGGCTTAGGATAAACATCAACAACATGAGGTAACATTATCCCTTTTATCATTCTCCTCACAACGGTGAAGCTGGGACTCGATTTTAATATCTTGGACTTATACAATAAAAATATTTATGAATTAAATTAGCTGACAACTAAATTCAAAGCTTGTTTATAGTAACGGCTAACACAAGAAATTATCATACAAATAATTAGGATGAGAAAAACCGGTAGCCTTAAACCAGTTAGCTTGAGGTTTAGGGATACCCAACGGGGTTTCAAACTCAACTGTCACCGATTTTTCCTTTAAATATCACATATGTTGGATTAATAATCTTTTAGAGTTTTGAAAAAGCATGCTTTCAACTTTATACACTTAAAAAAATAGTTAGGTTGAGATACAAAGAAAAATTAAATATAGCCTTTATACTTATAAAGATGGTTAGGTTGAGATAAAGAAAAATTTAGCCTTTAGTTTTTGGTAAACAACATAAGAAACTTGGGATCTGCCGCGCAACTTTGGGGGATGTTAGGAACCGGTGATTCACTGATTCTCTTGGGCAGTAGAATTTTACAGGTAGCCAGCCAATTTTGTCAAATCAGTGCGAACACGTGCAGCATAAGGAAAATACCATTCTCAGACTTAAAAGTTTCATAATTTATTAACTTCAATCCTAAAACTTTATTTTTTTTTTTTTTGTCAAACAAGTCTAATAACTGTTTAAATAATTAATTCCAAGTAGAGGTGAGAGTTTCAGATTTCAGTTCAGATTTAAGCCGAAACTGAAATTAATAGACAATTTCATAATAAAAAACTGCAAACCCAAACCGATCCAAAATAAAGAGAGAATTTGAACCAATCCTAACTAAAAAATATAGGGTTAGGTCGGTTTAGATCAGGTTTATCCGATACCCACCAACAGCAACCGTTTCCTCCACCAACGATGACGCGAAGAACGATGCGGAGGTCTAAACCAGAGGCCACAGAGGACGACGTTAATGGCTGAACCAGATGCGGTTGAGAACAGTAATCATCAAATGCACAAAGAAATCTGATAATTTAAACAGTAATCATCACATGCACAAAGAAATGAGAACAAAAACCATGGTAAACCACGTGGCTGTCCTTCATCAAATGTTACACGTGTCAACTCACTGGGCTCGCACGTGCATGTGCTATATAGCCCTTCGCCGCATCTCGAGGTAGGTAATTGTATTACATCAGTCTGCGCCGCACTGCACAAGAATCACTACAAAAACAAACAGAGAACTGTTTTGTCTCTTCGAAGTTGGAATCTCTGTCTTTCTTCTCTGTCGGAGAGTCTCCGACTCCGGCTCCGACGTCGACGCCAAACGCCTAGGTTTTAATATGATATATATCTAACCTTAATTCACTTTTGTGCTGATCAAAGTTTAGAATCAATGAACCTTCTGTAATGCAAGTCAACTGTTTGTGCTAATACTAAGGACAGTCGAGAGTCGACGTCTAGTCTTTTTCGGTCGTCTCCCTAGCTACATAGATATGATCTCGAGGCACTTTACGTTTCCTGGACTCTTATCTGATTAAGGTCATTTGTTTGGATTTTAATTGCAAGTATCCGAAACGCATGTATGTATCTATTGTACGATTTGTGGGTGGCTTTAGATGTGTTGCTGGTTGCATGATTCCGTCGCTTTATTTGGATAATTAAATCTGGAGCACTTCACCCGAACTTGAACTGTGCCGTTTGATTGCAACAAAAGAAACCACACTGCTGATGGGGGATTCTCTGACATTTTGTTTTTCTTTCTGCTTACGCCAGTACTGTCGTCTGGGCTGGAAGAAATGGTTCGTTTTGGGAAGAAGTTGAAACAGTTGCAAATCCAAGAATGGCAAGGGTAAGTTGAATGAGGGGACAGAGATTCAAAGTGGAGCCAACAACTCACTCTTTATGCTGCAAACGTTTCTTTTAATTACACATCCAGATAATGCTTACCGAAGCTGAATATTTGTTTGCTGGTAACTTTAGTCAATGTGTTGCAGATATTATATTAACTACAAATTGTTGAAGAAGAAGGTTAACCGATATGCACAGCAACTGGAGGGTGGAACGCAAGATCATAATTACATTCTCAAGGATTTCTCCAGAATGCTGGACACCCAGGTTCTGTTACCATACTTCTACCTAAGTTACCTTCACCAATCACTTTCCACAAGACCATTTTGTGCGTCTTTTTCTTTTCTTGTCTACATATCCTATGTAATGTAGTGGAGTTCTAATTTCTCATATCTCATGGTGTGTGTTTCTTTGTAGAACTCGCTAAAATAGTAATTTCTCCCTGATCAAGTATATGTATACTCAATTCCTACGTTTACCTGGGGATCAAGAAATGTTGAATGCTGTTTCTTCTACTTGTTTTTGATGATTTTAGATTGAAAAGATAGTATTGTTTCTGCTGGAACAACAAGGCCAACTTGCAAAGAGACTGTCAGACCTTGGTGATCAGCATGATGCTGTTTTGCGGTATCCAGATGGGATGAAGATATCTCAGCTACAAGAGCAATATAGAGCAGTAGGACAGGATCTTTTAAAGCTCCTCTTTTTTGTTGAGATGAATGCTATTGGCCTGCGAAAAATATTGAAGAAGTTCGACAAGCGCTTTCGATATAAATTCACCAATTACTATGTGAAGACCCGCGCAAATCATCCTTACTCACAGCTTTTGCAAGTGTTTAGGCAAGTGGTAATGCGCCTAATCAAACAGTAATTTCACCTTATCCTTGTGATCCTGCAATAGTAACCAGGTGGTGTAATAATTTCTAGGATTTTATTTCCTTGCAGTTTGGTTCTTTAGAGATCAAAGATAATGCATCATCTTGTTTCTTCTAGTTCATGCAAATGTAAGCAGTATCAACAACTAGTTAAACTGCAGGGCATCGGAGCAGTTGTTGGAGCCATATCTCGCAATCTGGCAGATTTACGAGACCATCGTGGGAACTATGTGTCCATATATGATCAACCCGCTTGGTCCTACCCGGTTTCTCTCTCACTCTCTTACATGGTTATGCAAATTTTGAATATCAGCTTGAACGTCATGGTGTTTTTAAGTTCTGTACATCAAGTTTTGGAAACTTATATCTTTGGCGAAGGAAACTGTGATGATATTTTCCAATAATATTTTTGTATCTGCTGCTGTTGGCATGAGCAAGTCCTTAGTTATTTTCATGATGAAAAAGGAAAAGTAGCCTTAGCATGAGAACATGCATTGTCTAATTCCCATTTCTCTAGTGTTTAATCCTGGAAGATAACGAAACTAAGCTTCAGATTTCTCTGTCTACCTGTGGATGGCTGCAAAGCTGTTTATCCTGGTTTACTTGGCATTACTTCCTGTCCTGTTTTAAGATCCTTTTTGTGAGAGCTTATATTGGATAATATATGTAGTTGAGCTGTTTTTCTGGATGCTACGGTGGGTTTTGTTTTGACCAAGATAACAATTTGCAGGATCCTGTTGTTCATTCAATAAAAGCAGCTGTAAATAGGTTGTCAAATTCAACAGGTTTTCTTGAATTTCTAGGAAAGCATGCTTTTATCATGGCGGAGGAGTTGCCAAGTCCAATGGAAGATGACAATGCTGAGCAGAGATATCATTTCATGTCACTTTTACTGAATTTGGCCAACACATTTCTCTACATGGTTAATACGTATATCATTGTACCAACAGCAGATAACTACTCAGTTAGCCTTGGAGCTGCGGCCACAGTCTGTGGGGTTGTTATTGGGTCTATGGCTGTTGCTCAGGTGTTCTCATCAGTTTATTTTAGTGCATGGTCCAACAGATCCTACCTGCGACCTCTTGTCTTTAGCAGCATTGTTCTTCTTATTGGGAACACCCTATATGCTTTGGCTTATGATCTCAATTCAATATCAATCCTTCTAATTGGTCGACTGTTTTGTGGGTAAGCTTCTGATTCAGAATTCAATACATGTTCAATGAAACTTTTAATGGTATAGTGGGCATGGTAAAGCTTTCTATGCAGAGAATCATGAAGATAAAAATAAATAAATAAATAAATAAATAAATCAATCAATCAGTCAATCAATAATCATCGCTGTATGTTCTATCTTAATGCCAATCATTGGTGTCAGTGACTTGAATTTCATCACCTGATGGTTTGATATCTCTGTAACCAGTGGTATTAATTAAACTTTGTTTTTTTTTTTCTGCGGTTGCTTCCTTAGATCCTGAGAGCTGTGATAACATTTTAACTTGAACATTCATCCAGGTAGATACTTGTTTTGCATCGAAGTAAATAATGGTAGTTATGCTTATGTCAAAATTTTAAAGCACAAAGGAGATGCCCCACTCCCACTTCCAAGCAAGGGCAGCAGTGTTCTAGATCATGCAGATGCCATATTATCGTTCTGCTGTCAACTTACTTTCACGCTTTAGAATATAATCAGAAATTCTTTGGTTATGTTCTTAAGGCATGTACCACATATGCTGATCCCTTACTGTGTTTCATGCTTGGACATGTGACAGAGTGGAATATATCCTCTAGAACTAGTAGGTATCTACAGTGACAACCTTCCTGGTACTGTTACATGATAATTTCTTTGGCTTAAATTTTTTTCAGTTCACATGTATGTTCCCAAATCGTTTGACCATTGTAAAAGCATTATTGTGTTTGAAAAGAAGAATTTCTGATGTTTCTTCGTATATATGTTGATAAATGAATTCCTGCTGTTCATATTTCAGCTTAGGATCTGCAAGAGCTGTTAATAGGCGCTATATCACTGATTGCGTGCCACAAAAACTCCGAATGAAGGCTTCTGCTGGCTTTGTTAGTGCAAGTGCCTTGGGGATGGCTTGTGGTCCTGCTCTTGCTTGCTTATTCCAAACTGATTTTAAAATCTACAAGCTCACATTCAATCAGGAGACTCTGCCTGGTTGGTTCATGGCTATTGCATGGCTTGTCTATCTACTATGGCTGTGGATTTCATTTAAAGAGCCACCTCAGCAGACAAAAGAGAATCTTGCACCACAAGAAGCTAATGCTGGTTTGTTGATACTCCAGATTCTGTCTTCTGTTTTTTTTTTTTTTTTGTTGTTAATTCTATGCCATTTTGACTTATGAAAAGTACACCCGTTCTATTTATTACTATTTTACAGTCCATTTTTCTTTCCCTTTATCATAGGGCCATTGCTAGATCACACCGTGGAAAATGTTTTAACAGCACCATTAATCTCAATATCAGAAGCCAAGGAACCAGATTGTCCAGATGGGAATGAAGATTATTGTGATGAAGCTGATGATAATTCTTCTGAAGATACTGGAAAACCAGTTACATCAATTGCGACAGCTTGTAGGTTACTCACACCATCTGTGAAGGTATTGATCGAAGTTTCATTTTTACCTTGCATTAACTTCCATGTGTAATGCTGCAAAAACTCTTTCCATTGCTGGTAAACCAAGCAATGGTTGTTTTTTGTTATATCTATTAAACCACTCTCTATGATTTGGTCACACCTTCAATGGTGGAGAAAAAAAATGCTATCAACTCAATGTTTGTCGTTCAGTGTTCTTCCGCTGGTGACAATATCAAATTTTCCATCATTCACAGCGGTGTTTTTCACTTTGGCTAAACCTTATTCTTATCACAAAGACTGAAACTGTGGAATATGCACTAATGAATAACCGGATGGCTTAGACCAGACTGATTGGAGGAGTTCATGTAGCCAAACCTAATTGTTGTGAAATTTATTTAGCTCACACAAATTATTGTGGAAGCAAAGGTTAATCAAGTTGAATGCAGCGTTTCATTTGGCATTCAGCATAGTTTAAAATAGTTTCTAGTATCTAGTACTAAAGTTCAGACGTCGTCAAATCCAATTAGCTAGCTGTACTGTCTGCTATGAGTATTAACAGTCTTCTTTTTGTTGCTCTAGCAGAGACACTGGTTTGCTTGCATTTGCAAGCCACCATGTTGTGACTGATTTGTCTAACTCTGATCTGTTTTGGTGGTGTACCAGGTCCAATTACTGATTTATTTTATGCTCAAATATGCTATGGAAATATTGCTGGCTGAATCCAGTGTTATCACTGGATACTACTTTACATGGTCAACCACCAGAGTGGCTATTTTTCTTGCATGTCTTGGGCTAACAGTGCTCCCAGTGAACATAGTAATCGGACACTACATAAGTAACATGTTAGAAGAAAGGTAAGCTCCAAAGGTAAAATAAGCACAGCAATTGCACTTCGAGTTGGTAACTGGCCATTCAACTATGGTTTTTAGACGAGCTTTACAATGGAATGTATGGATTCACTGATTGCAGGCAAGTTCTGCTAGCTTCTGAAATTATGGTGTGCCTTGGTATTCTGATGAGCTTCCAAGTTCAGATCCCATACTCTGTGCCTCAGTACGTTAGCTCAGCTCTTGTCACGTTCGTGTCCGCTGAAGTCCTTGAAGGTACTCTTAGATTATTGTACATAAAACAAATTAAATACGGTAGAGGCGCGTAAGCAGAGTGAAACCCTGCAAAATCTAACTTGGCATTTGGTCACTTCAGCTGCCTACTAATTGCATGTTTCCATCTTCATTTACAACTTCTGAGATCTGTCTGTTCAACATGTTGCAGGAGTTAACCTGTCACTCTTGTCCCGGGTAATGTCATCGAGGCTTTCCCGTGGAACCTACAACGGTGGGCTGCTTTCAACTGAAGCTGGGACGTTGGCCCGGGTAGTAGCGGACGGAACAATAACACTCTCCGGCTACTTGGGGGAGAGCAAGCTCTTGAACGCCACCTTACTTCCTTCAATCTTCATCTGCATCTCCACCATTGTCGCAACCTGTTTTAACTACAACTCGCTTTACTAATGCTAACCGGCATCTTGTAATATTGTAAAATATCTTGTACAGTATCAATCAGACCAGTTGCTAAACTAATCAGTTCAACATACAGTTGACTAGTTACCAATATGTCTCGTATGAGACGAAAGCTCTTGTTGATCATGAAATGGATCGACACTTTGAATACTTTCTCAGATTTCAAATTTGATGTGGTCTTTGTGATCATGTGTGATATATTTTTTTTTAAAAAAGTAGTCATATAATTTTTATTATAAATTTACCGAATGGATCACATAAAGGTAAGCTGGGTATAGTAAATTCTCATTCCACTTATCGTGTTTAACTCTTTGATAGAGTTACAAGAGATTGTGCTGCAACATTAGTTAAGAGAGGTACATAGGCAAATTTACAAGTATCGAAAGATCTGCATAATGACATAATACTATCATGTACTACTCCCTAAATATAGAGAGACTGCTCAGAACAATGTAAAAGAACCTTTATATAAAGTGATTAGTTACATAGATCATTAATTTCTTAAAACATAATACTTTAGAAAGACTAAAAAGTAATTTTAAGATATTTTTGTTAAAATTGAGTTTTTTTATTGATATTTTAACTTTAGAAACCTATAAAAATTAATAAAAAAATATTCTATTTTTAATAAAATATTATAAAATTACTTTTTGGACTTCTATAGGATTTCAATAAATTAGTACTCCCCTTGTCCCAAATTATTTGCAACATTCACTATTCAGCTACTAATCTATGATTTTTTATTTCAACATTTTGGTATATAAATGATAAATAAAAATTTATAGTTTCTAAATATATTTTTTAAAAAAAAATTTCTAACAAATAATAATATGAATAAATTCATATCAAACTTAGTAAAAAAAGTCAATATTTCAAATAATATGAGACAGATAGAATAATTTTTGTAAATAATTACTTTACTCAAGAGTAATGTACAATAACATATTAAAGTTAATGTGAAAAGAATTGACAATTAATTTTCCATTTCTAAACATTATTGGAGAAAATGTGAGGGTTTACCACTAAAACAGCATTAAACAAAAATATTTTTGTTTTTTTTTTTTCCACAAAACGAGAGAAAATTAGCATTTTTTCTTCTTTTAGTTCCGGTAAAAAGATTCAGTGCATTCTTCCACGTGTAAGGCTAAAAACAAGCCGAGCCAAGTAGTAAGTTGTTCATGTTCGGCTTAAATTAATTATCGAGCTTAATATTTTGTTCGTGTTTGGATTGAAAACAATACGAACGAGCTTTAAACGAACTTTTATCTAAATGAGCTCAAGTTGAGCTCGAGTTGTTCGCTTAATTAAGGAAAAAAGTCTAAAATTAATTCAAGTCAAGTCAAGTAGTAAGCAATTCGAGCTTTGTTTGAATTGTATATCGAGCTTTAAATTTTGTTCAGGCTTGGCTTGATAATTATTCGAACGAGTCACGAATGAGCTTTAAATCGAGCCGAGCTCGAGCTGTTTGTTCATTTTTTCACCCCTATCTACGTGTAAAAGTCTTATGCATTTACTTTCCGGAACTCCAGCCTAGTTGGTTCCAATAACATTCATAATTCATTCCCGGCCATGGTTGGTTGCCAAATCCCTCCACTCAACTTGTAGTTATTATATTGTAGACATATGTCTAATTAGACATACTAATCTAGCCCTAATTTCCTTAAATAACTCATAATCCAGTAAATAAATTAACCTGTGCATTGAAATAAAAATACCAAATATGTCTGTGACTCTCCAAATTTTGAGCAATATTCAAACTTTCCCTTAATTTTTACTAACTAGAATATACAAGGGTATTTTTGAACTGCACATTGTAGTGGGTAATTTTTTCAATAAATTTATCATTAAAATAAATATTAATAATGATAATTTAAAAATTCTGAGTCATAAATTTATGTTCACTAATTAAAATTTTATTTTATCTTAATTTTGAGTTAAGTTTTTCTATTATGTTCTTATCATTAAAACTATCAATTTTGATCAAAACATAAAACTGTGAAACATAATATTGTACATTTTTTGAAATGATGGATATATTTTTTTGTGATTAAAGAATAATTCACTAAAAAATTTTATCTCTTATCAATTTTAATTTTAATTTTTAATATAGATGAAAAGTTTATTTAGGAAAATTCACTTTCAATTTTAGGAATTATTGACCAAATTGCTTTATTAAACCATAGAGCTTTTCTTTTTACCTTTACTACGTTAATGGTAACCAATATTTTACTTTAGAAAGTAATATATCATAAAAAAATACAAAATTGTGCTTAATTTTTTGTTAATTGATGATTGGTTTAACCATTAACATAGTAAAGGTAAAAGAAAAAGAAAAAAAATAAATTGACTAAAGTGGAATCAACCAAAATTATACTAAAGAAGATAAATCAAATGACTAAAGTTTTCTTTGAGAAAACAAATAATGAAGAAAAACAACAAAAATAGTTTGGGGACCAAGAGAGAAAATCTAAAAATTTTAGGTATTAAAGGTTTAATAATCGACTTAATAAAAGTTAAGAACAAAAACTCTATTTTACTAAAAAAAAACAAACAAACCATGGTGAATTACTATAGTTAAGTAGTTGTTACGTTTAGGGACCAAAACGCAAAACAGATCAAGATTAGGGTCTAACATAGAAAATGGAAACAATACAGGGACAGGAAATGTATTTCACAAAAAAAAACGTGAAACAAAATGAGAGTGGGATAATAGTTAAACAAATCCTCAAGAAAGCTACCACCTTTCAAAAATATGGTCAAGCTTTCAAAAGAAACAATTACATTAAAAAAAACAAAAAGAGAGAAACACACATAGCTGGCACGTGGGCACCACAACCCAAAGGGGCAAAAATGTCCGCACATTGTAACTTACTGTAGAATGAACGGTAGACCTTCACGGCTTTTAGAATATAGTAGTAATATCTATTTACTATAGAACTTGTACTTGCTTTTGCTTATAAAAAAAATTATGCATTTGATTTCTCTTTTATGGTAAATGCAATTGTAAAGAGATTATAATCTAGTATATTTTTGAATTGGAATTTTACGTTTGCCCTTCCTTATTTTTTGGTGTAGGCGCAAAAGAGAAAACTTTTAGCTGGCTTTTTTTTTTTTACTGTTCATGAACGGTAACAATTACAATGATTTTTTGTTTTTTGTTTTTTTTAGTGAATAGTCAAATCCTTCTTTCAGTGTTTAATTATGTTTTTTTTTTTGCCCGTTTGGTCTCAAACTCCTCCTTCTTATGATCAAATCCATTGTTTTAGCCACAATGTTTTTTTATTATTCTTTTTGTTTTTTCCTATGAATGGTCAACTAGCCTCTTTTAATTTATAAGTTTTTTTTTTTGCCCTTTTCAGTCCCTAAACACTTCCCTGCATAACTTTAGTTGCTTCTGATTATCAAACAGAAGTCATGCATTTGAGTTCCCTTGTACATTAAATATAATTGTAAAAAGATTGTAATCTAGTACATTTTTAAATTGGAGTTTTACGTTTATCCTTCCTTATCTTTTTTAGTAAAAGCATAGAAGAGTGAATTTTTAGTGTTGCCTTTTGTATTGTTAGTGAACAGTAATGAAAACAATGTATTTTATTTTTTGCTTTGTTTTAGTAAATGGTCAAATCTCTTTTTTAGTCTTTAAATATGCTCTTTCTGCCCATTTTGTCCCCCAAACTCCTTCATTTGGTAATCAAGTCTCTGGTTTCAAACACAACATTTTTTCTTTTTGGTTTTTTTTCCAACAATGTTTTTTATTTTGATTTTTTTGTTTCTCCTATGAATGATCAAATGCCTCTTTCAATTCCTAAGTATTTTTTTCTTGCCCTTTCAATCCCTAAAATCCTCCATCTAATGATTAGATCATCAGTTTTAGTTATTTCACTGTCCATGAATAGTAAACCAAATGACAATGTTTTTGTTTGTTTTTTTTCCATTTTTCCTGTGAATAGAAAATTCCTATTTCAATCCCATTTTGTTTTTTTTTTTCACTTTTGGTTCTAAACTCCTTTATGTGATGATCAGATCTTTGGTTTCAACTATAACGTTTTTGTTTTTATTTTATTTTATTTTTTTCTAATGGTTCATCAAAATCCTCTTTTAGTTCCTACGTTTGTTCTTCTAACCTTTTGGTCCCTAAACTTTTCTATCTAATGTTCAGATCCTAGATTTTACAACATTTATTTCATACATAAGGTTGTTTTGCACTCTTTGGTTCTAGTTCTGTCCAATTTATACAAACCTGTTTTTTCTTTCAACCTTTCCTTTCCCCTTTTTTAGCCTATATGGACTAGTGGTCATACTTTTGTTCTACTATGATCGATTCTTATCCATTCATGTATTATTTTTTTTTTTGCAATCTATACAAGCTATGAAATGATTTCACCTTTCATTGCCATAATCTTATTATAAAATTGTGTATAATCTAGTAGTAACGTATGAGCTTCCACAGATATTTTGCATTAATGCTGGTGTTTATGGATAAATCGGCCACTATTGGTTTTGATTGGAAAATATGCACTATTATTTTTAATTGTGAAAAAATCTACAACTATTGTTTTAAGAATGGGAAAATCAATCATCAATATATTTATCAAAAATAACATTTTAATTATTATTAAATATTTCATGGTTGTGACACCGAAGAAGCTAGGTGGTAACAATAGAATGGTGGAATTGAGTCAAGCTGCGCTCAATTTGTTGGCCCAAAATTGTATAGAGATTACATGCATTCCAAGTGTTTGTTGACCTTCACACAATCCTCTAAATGGAATACATCTTCATTCTACTGCCTCTGATATGTGTCCATTTTGCTTTATCAAAGTATTTTTTTTTTACTAGCTTTCACCTTTCAATTCTCAGTTAGGCCTCTATGAAAGTGTTAGTTCTTGCATTATTTTTCTTTTTTTAGTTCTTGCATTATTTTTCTTTTTTTGTAGTTAGGAATGAAGTGTGGAGTGGCCAAATTGGACCTGAGGAGAATAGAGTAAAAATGGAGTTTCTTAAGGCAAAAGAAGCACCCAAGGCCATAGCTAAAAAACTCAGGTTTGCAGCCCAAGTATTCAAGCACCTCCAGATGCCAGAGCCACAGCCTAAAAAATTGAAGCTGTAGCCGTCAGCACCTCCAGGAAGCAAAAGAGTGACTAAACATTTTGAGGCCACAACACAAATTGCCACTATACCCCAAAATTTTCAAAAATTACACCAAAGGTACACTTTTGTTTTTGTGGGCCGTGGCCCTCTATGACAGTGACCCAACACTCTATTTTTCAGTTTTGCCTATTTTTTGTGCTTGGCTTGGTTGAGGGATGTTGGGGACTCTAAAAAAAAGCCAAACCTGGACTTTCTACAGGGATCTTCTCTCCTTCCATTACTCTTCTAGGGTTTTAACTTTCCTCCTCCATTTTCCACCTTCATCCAAATCCTTCCAACTTGAAGAAAAGAAGGCTAAAAATTTTGAAGAAGGGGAGTCCAAGCTTGAAGAAGCAAGTAAGGAAACTTGGCTACTCCTACAATTTCTTCTTCTCCATTGAGTTTTCTTTGGTTTCTTTTTCTCATGTTGCTAGTAGACTTTGAGTTTGTAGTTATGTCGAACATAAAGCAGACTTATTTTACTTCCTAGAGTTGTAGCTATTTGACTTGGTTAATTAATGCTAATTTAAGGTTTATTTCCATGAACTCTTTTGTTGCTTGTTTAATTTTTCCCGTGCTTATGTTTATGCTTGTTGGAGTATGGCCAAACTTTGAGTTGCTTTTATAGATTTAGTTAATGCTTACGAAAGTCTAGCTAAATTGGAAGAAGAAAAAATTATAATAATTTTAGGAGAGGTTATGAGACCCTTGTAGATTACTAGGTAAGTAAAAAGGACTTAAGCTTAGAAGATTTTAAGAAAATTGGTTACAATGGGAATCCAACCCAGGGCTTAAGGGAGAAATGATCTCATTTTTGGAAAAGATGTGTCAAACTATGGTTCCTTCACCCACAAGTAAAGGAAAGGTTGGAAATAGGCATAGTTAGGATAATTAACCATTCAACTAATGAAAAATCTAGGGAGTGTCTTTCAATCTTGCTTTATTAAAGCAACTTTAGTTTATACTCTTTCTTAATTACTTGCATGCATTAATTTAGTTCCAATAGTTTAGTTAGCTTTTTAATTGGTCATTACTTAGTTAATTGCTTATTTATTTGTTTGTCTAGCTAAAATTAGCTCAAGAGTTGTGGTAGTTAATTGACAAATTTATAAAGAATATCTCGGTGAGAATGATCCTAACTTGCCACTACTACATTTGCACACTATGCGCTTGTGGGTAGTGATGGGTTTTTATTTTAAAACTTTCACATTTACAATAGCCACCAACTCCAAAGTCTAATTCTAATCATGCTTTAGGAAGCGAGAATGAGAGCAACAATAGTGGCAAAAAGCAAAGCGAGTATATAAAGTTGGATTTTATCTATTAGTAGAAAGCAACTAAAATAGGAAAACATCCTGAGGTCCAAATCACTACCTCTGCCATCATTGCTGAAAAACATTAATTATGTCAGTGTCTAGTTTAGATTGACCTGATCTAAATCCTATTTAGCAAGAAAGCTATCTAAAAGTCCATTTCTTCATTCATAAGACTCAAACTTGAGAAATTTCTCAATAAATGAAAAGTTCATTCCCATTTTACTTTACAGGTATATAGTCTAAAATAACTATGATTAATGGTAAGGATGACATTTTAACAGTAACAACAAAGTTGTTAAAGTTGGGTTTCTACTAGGGTGAGTATGGTTCGGGTTGGTTCGGTTTTATGGTGGAACCAAACCAACCTAAAATGACATCAGTTCTAAAATTTTTCTACCTAACCTGATAACCAAGAACTGAATAGAACCAGAACCATGGTTCTTGGTTTTTTGGTTTTGGTTCTTAGTTTTTTCGGTTTATATCATATATCTATAATAATACCAAAATTCAATAAAATTACATTCATAACCAGTTTATGAAATATTCAACATAATATGTAATTAAATAATTTAAATACATATACTTAGACACATTCAAAAGAATTTAACATGTTGTTACCAAAATGGTTCAAAAGAGTTGCTTATAAAGTATCTTCCATCTTAACCAATTTACTACCCTCCAGTATTTCCAACATTGACATGATATTAAACATGGAAATTGAGCCCTTAAAAGCTGAGCCTTTAATATTAAAATCTAAAATATGTTGATATTTTGAATTTTTAGTTTCACATGACTCATAAATGAAAAAAAAATATGAGAATTGTGTCGTAAAGAGTAGTCTGAAGTAGGGAGATTTAAAGCAAAATGACAAAGGAGTAGTCGGTCTAGGAAGCTAAATGATTCAAGTGAATATGGAGAAATTTCATAAATGATCCTACAACTTTCAGGTTATTTCAATTTGGGTCATCAGTTTAAGAGTTTAATATAAAAATACAATATGACCATCATAATTCTTCAAATAAATACATATAGATATATGGATATATTAGTAATACTATAATTTTTTTATTATATAATTATATATATACCTCGGGTTCAGTTCTACCTCGGGTTGGTTTCATATGGAATTAGAACTAACCCAAAAATTATCGGTTCTCCTATATGTTGAACCAACCCTCAAACTATGGTCCTTTTTTACTCAACCCAACCCAACCCAACCCAACTAGGGTGATTCAGGTCGGGTTTCGGGTTTACTCAACCCATGCTCACCCTTAGTTTCTACCTAAAGTTACTTTGTTTTTTCTACAATTATAAAGTCATGAAAAGTCATAAAATTCTAAGATTCTATCAAAAAGTTCTTATAAAAAGACTAACAATATAATCATCTAAAATATTTTAGAATGTTCATATTACACAACATTTTCACTTACTAATACTCTAATAACATAAAAAGAAATGTCATAAGATAGACATACAATATAACAAAACAAGTTCTACAATGTGCAAATCATAATAAGAGACTAAGAACATCTTAATCATCTAATAAAATATATGAAACATCATGACCATTAGCAGCATCAATATTATCATCTTCAAAGTTCATGTCTTTATCTTCTTCTCTAGGTATTTCATCATTTAAGAGACTAAACTCATTTATACAAACACATGTATGATCATTAGCATTTCTTCATCTATATCCAAATCTACATAAATTTTATAACCAAGATTATTAAAGTTATAGTGAAAGAGAGCAGTCAATCAACATGGAGAGCCCGAGAAAAAAAAAATGACTTTTGTTTTATTTTTTTGTTATCTTTATTTTATTTTATTTTTGAATGTATAAAGATTGAGTTGAATAATGAATTTATATATTTTCAACTTACTATAATTTTTTAGCTTAATTTCAGTAAATCTAGCCTGATAATGTAAAAACATAAAATCTTAAAATTTCTACTTTTTAAGACAAAAGTAAAAAATCTACCTGTTTCTACCTATATATATGTTTCAACTAAGACTTGAGATGTTTTTTTATTTCCAAAGTCATAGAAACATAAGTTTCTAAGACTCGAGTTTAGACTTTAATAACCACGAGTAAAAAAAAATTAATCTATAGGTTAGTTTAACTAGAGTGGTATTAGCCATTCAGTCGAATGGTTAAGGGACATGATCGAAGGTCTAAAATTTGACTTTAGCCTCCACCATTTACCTATATTGCTATAAAATGCTGGTTTAGTTGCTATCCATGCCAAAAAAAACAAACAAACAAACAATCTTTCTATGCCTCAATTTTTTAAGCATTTCCTTACTATATACCTTGTAAATATGCTTTTGAATAAAAAAAATGGATTGAAAACATTAATACTAGTTTGTTTGCATTAGTAGTAGTATATTTATTACTTTTTCCTAAGCCTTTTGATGTCATTAGTCAATTTTTCATTTAAAAAAAAAGTGTAAGTGACATATCTGCTAGGAA
The DNA here is from genome assembly GCA_005392925.1 of Aquilaria sinensis. Classification (NCBI taxonomy): domain Eukaryota; kingdom Viridiplantae; phylum Streptophyta; class Magnoliopsida; order Malvales; family Thymelaeaceae; genus Aquilaria; species Aquilaria sinensis. The sequence continues at coordinate 448,412 of SMDT01003002.1, read as the reverse complement.
AAAATCATAATAAAAATGAGTGATCTATGGCAAACAGAAATATTAGGGCCAATTTTTGCTACTTATTTAGTAGTTATTATATTATAAATATATGTCTAATTAGACATACTAATAAACCCATAGTTCTCCATATATAACCCACTACAAAATTTGACTAAATTGTTCTTGGACATACTCTCCCCTTCCAGAAACTCTACCTCGTTGTTGCCACCACCACCATTTATACTAGATCATAACCACCTCCAAATAGAAGCTTTTCAAATTGATCATTTCCTCAAAATCTCACCATTGTTGCTTGTTTCATATCTCACAATCACTGCTTACCTTTGAATCAGTCGATTGCCGCTTGCTTAGATCATCGCTTATCTTGAGATCCTCTGGTTATCACATCTACATTGCGTGAGTTATAAACTTAAGATCATGTTAGTCTTCACATCCCATTCACCTCAGTCGCTGCCACTCTAGGCCATTGCTAGCCCACTTTCCCTCATCTCCACCAACTAATTGCTCACAGAAATAATTTGCATAAATGTCTAAAATAGGATGTTAAATTATCTAAACAAATAGGTAAATGTATTTGAAGAAGTATATAAAACTATATGAAACAATATGTAGATAATTTTTGTTCCATTCAGACAATATGTAAATAATTTATTTTTTTTCAGAAATGATGTGTAAAAGTGTTAAAGTGTCTAAATGAATATGTAAGAGTATTTGAAACAATATGTAAAAATGTTTGATGCAGTTAGAGCAATATGCAGATAATTTATTATCTTCAAAAACAAAAGTTTCTAAAGCAATAAGCAAAAATATCTGAATAAATATGTAGACAATTTTTTATCTGAAGTGATAAGTAAAATCATTTAAATGAATATGTAAAAATGTTTGAATAAATATATAAAACTGGTTTTGGGCATGAAAGATTATCGACAACACGACCTTTTCTTCTATTTCTAGAATTTGGTATAAAAATCAGCAACGTGTGGCTTGGATTCATTATAATGGTTACCAATAAAGGAGGTGGTGCTGCGAGATAACCACTGGCCTCTATCATAGTAAGGTGACGAAAACAGTGACTTCCCTAAATCTAATCTAGACATTCGTAGATAGTGGTAGAAGTAGAAAAAGAAGAATGTTCATGAAGCAAGGCTTGCAATTTAGAAAAGACAAAAAATTACAGCGAACTCCTAATTTGTCGATTTTTAGGCGTATAATTTAGTGGTCAAAGAGGTTGATTTTTCGGCAAATTTGACAGCAAATTACTTGCATATCTTCCATTCTCTCTTAGTATTTTCTTGTTTTGCTTGGCTTTCTACAGGTTGGATGGCGTTACGGATGTAGCAGTTTGGAGCAGGATTGAGCAAAATGGAACTTGGGCATGCAAAATCGATGCAGAAGAAATAAGGCATCGGTGACGCATCGTGAGAGTTGTGAACGCTCTACCAATTTTTTCCGAATGGCGACGCATCGCTATAAACTAGACCCATTGGCAACATGTCACCAATCTCTCCCCTGTTTCGCCCGAACCTTGCATTCTGATGATCCCCCACGCCTTCCCCACCTGATGAGTTGTCCTTGGAGGAAGGATTTATATCCCTTTAGGGTTTGGGAGCCAAAAAAGGCAGAGAAGATGCCCTGGAATATAAATAGCTAAAGGAGATGAGGAGCCAGGGATCAACATTTGCACACTTTTCTTCTTATCTCATCTTTGGAGTACCACCATTGGAGAAGGTTGGAAGCTTGAAGAATGAGACTAGGAGTCAAAGAGACTTAGACCATTAGAATCCATCTTGGGTTTCTTCTTTTCCTTTTATTATTTAGTGGATTTTCATGGATTATTTGTTTATGGGTTTAATGTTGAAAGAAATGATGGTTTGTGAGTAGACTACTGCATCTCTCTAGGATGATACCTCTATTTATTTCTATTTAATGGATCTTTGATGATTTCTTATTGATATTAATCTCTTTGTGTCACCCATCTTTGTACTTAATGCTTTTGTGAATGATTGGGCACTCCACATACTCATAAATTCCACTTTGCTGTTGAGAAAGAAAGAAGGAGGATAGAAAAGAGGAGTGAGGTGTAATGAATATTATAGGCTAGAGGTAACTTATAAGTTCATTCGGTGATTAAAAAAGAGGTTTTTGGGCTACACTACCTTAGACTAAAACAAGAGATTGATAAATGTCTTGTTTGTTCCTAGGTAAGCAAGGACTTAGCTTGAGAAAGTGAGTTTTTTGGACTTTAGACTCCTGCACTACATAAAGGTGGGAAATATTCTAAGGCTTGAAAGACTTGGGTAGTAAGAAATAAGAAGGATTCCTAGGGAGATGACTTTCTTTTTTTAACAACTTAGTTTAATCTTTTTTAGTAATTTGATTTTTAATTTAGCTTCCCACCTTTGAATTAATTAATTAACTAGAAAAGTCATTTATTCTTATCTGTATTCCTTAATCACTTTATTCACCATTTGACCTTAGATTTTACTTAGCAGTTTCACTTTAATAGTTAAGTAGTTTGGATAACTAATATTCATTCTTTGGTAAAATCACCTAATCATTTGGAACAATATCTTTCCTCATTCTAGCATACAACGAAATCCATCATATGCTTGCGAGTGATAAAGGGTTATAAATTATTAAACTCTTGTCTTCACAACAAAGTTTTTGGTGCCATTGCCTGGGATTTTGATTTGATTTTTACCTTGATTATTAAATGTTGGTTACTTTTGTCTACTTGTTCTTTTCCTTGTTTTTAGTGTGTTTTTCTTTGTCATTATTAGGTACATCTAGTGCATGACCTGGAGTTCTTGTTCTCAATTAGTACCGTTCAATCCGGAGATTGAAAGAGCTTAAAGGAACTTTGTTTAAGAAGCAATGTGGTTAAGGAAGGAAACACTAGTGCTTCCAGTTCTATTAATATGAAAGGAAATTAATGAGACAACATGAGGAAACTTGGAAATGAGAGGAATGTCAATTCCATGGAACATAATAGTGTTGAGGAAGTGATGGACAATAGTAATGGTGATAGAAGAAGAGGTAGACCGATGCTTAACTACTTTCGTCCTCAAAGGGTGAAGGATCATGACAACATGATAAGACCAGTACCACTTCGAAGGTGAGCTTTCATGATTCCTAGCCATATTTTCCAATTGGTAGAAGCACATTTATTTGGAGGAGATCTCGATGAAGATCTAAACAACCATATCAAGAGGTTTGTTTGATTATGTGATACTTTTGAATTAGAGAGAGTGAGTGAAGATGCGAAAAGGATGAGACTCTTCCCCTTTTCTCTTGTGGATGAAGCTATGAAATGGTTCAAGAATTTAGAGCCTACTTCGGTTTATACATGGCAATAGTTATATGATGCATTCATTCGGAGGTTTTTCCTTTCTCAAAAAGCTTTTGAGCTTAAGAATGAGTTGTTGGCCTTTAGACAAAATGAATAGAAGTCACTTGCGGAGGCATGGATGCGCTTCAAAAAGATGATGAAAATGGTCCCAACTCAAGATATTAATCACGCCAACCAACTTCATCTCTTTTATAATGGGTTGAGTTTAAATACTCATTTACAAGTTAATGCCACCTCCGATGGCTTCTTATTATTAAAAGATGTGGAGGAGTACTTTGAATTGCTAAACAACATGGCCAAAAGCTTTGAGCTTAATGAAAAATTAGCTCTAAGGAAATGGAGTGGCTTGTATGATGTTGACAAAGATACCCCTCTCCAAGCACAACTATCGGCACTTACTAGCATGGTATCCAAATTGGCAAAAAATCAAGATAGGATGAAGTTGCAATAAGCTATAACTAGTAAAAATGTGGAAGATTTAGAAGATGCGAATTTTGTAGGGTATCGAAATCTCTATCTACCAAAGCAAGGAGGGGGAAATTTTTTCCCAATGAATCGTCAACACGAAGGGTTCAACTATTCAAATCCAAAAAAAGCTATACAACCACAAGGTGAAATCTCTCATGCAGCGAATGCCTCTTTAAAGGATTTTACAAAATGTATGATGGAAAAGTTCATGCATGAAGTAAGAGGAATGACTAGTGGTCAAAACAAGAAGATTAATGCATTAGAAGAGGAGATGAAAACTATACAAGTCAATACTCGAGCGTCAATTAAGAATTTGGAAACACAAGCTGGGCAATTAACCACCTTCATGAGACAACTCCAAAATGGGAAATTTATACCTAGTGATACGAACATAAACCCAATGAAATCTTGTCAAGCTATAACTTTAAGAAGTGGAAAGAGTGTGGTGACTCAACCTAAGGAGCCTCCGACTCAAGAAGATTTTCCTCCTGAAGGACTTACCCTCCCAGAAGAAGTAAAGGTGATCAAGTAGAGCCACCAAGTAGTAAAGAAACTCACTTTAAGGATGAAGGAAGTAAGATGGCCACACAATAGGAAGTTTTGAAGCATACCCTTACTCTTCTATATCCTCAAAGGTTTAAACCCAAGAAGAAGGAAACTCAATTCAAGAAGTTTCTTGAGATATTTTAAAAATTCGAAATCAATATCCCTTTCTTAGAGGTACTCAACCAAATGTCATTTTATGCTAAATTTCTCAAGGAATTAATTACTAAAAAAAGGAAGTTCCTTGACGATGAGCTTATTTTGGTGAAAGAAGAAGTAAGCGCCATTATCCAACGGAAAATGCCTAAAAAACTCAAAGACTCGGGGAGTTTTACTATTCCTTTTGGATATTAAGTCTTTTCATTGTGACAAGGCACTATGTGATCTTAGAGCTAGCATTAATCTAATGTCATTGTGTATTTTTAGGAGCCTTGGTTTTTGGGAGGTGAAGCTTTCATCGATTTGTCTCCAATTAGTGGATAGATCCTTTACGTTCCCAAAAGGTGTTTTGGAGGATGTATTGGTTAAAGTTGGCAAATTCATATTTTCAATGGATTTCATAGTGTTGGATATGGAAAAAGATCGAAACATGCCAATTATTATTGGGAGACCCTTTTTTGTCACCGGGAAGGCTATCATTGATGTGGAAAAAAACAATCTCACCTTGAGAGCCAATGATGAAGAGATTACTTTTAATCTTGCGCAAGTTATGAAATCTATTGATGAGGAAATGCCCAAATGTTTTATGATGGATGTGGTTGACTCTTGTATTGGGGAGATAAAGGATTCTTTATTATCGGATGATTTACTTGGGAAAGCATGTATTTGTGAGGATCCTTTTAAGGAGTTGCATGAGGTGATAGGTGCTTGGGAATCTAGTAATGTGTATTGAAAGTCACAAGCTAACAAGGGAAGTTTTAAACAACTTTATCTTGTGAGGCCAAAGAAGAACCTAAGTTGGAATTGAAATTGTTGCCCAAGGATCTAAAGTATGTTTATCTCGATCATAGAGAATCTTTCCCGGTGATTATTTCTTCTTCTTTATCAACTTTGGAGGAGGAGAAATTGGTTAGAGTTTTGAGGAAGCACAAAAGTGCAATTGCTTGGTCTATCACCGATATTAAGAGTATAAGCCCTGACATTTGCATGCACAAAATCTTGATGAATGAGGAATACAAGCCCTCAATCCAAGCTCAAAAGAGATAAAATCCTAATATGAAGGAGGTGGTGAAGAAAGAGATCTTGAAGCTTCTCAAAGCCACCATTATTTACCCCATTTCGGACTCATAATGGGTTAGGCCGGTGCAAGTAGTACTAAAGAATGAGGGAAACTACCGTTGTAGGCAATGAGAACAATGAGTGGATTTCTACAAGGTTGGTAACTAAGTGGAGGGTTTGCATTGATTATTGGAAACTCAACAAGGTCACTCGGATTGATCATTTCCCTTCGCCTTTCATTGATCAAATTTTGGATCTGTTAGTCAGCTATTCTTATTATTGTTTCTTGGATGGCTATTCCGGGTACAATTAAGTTGCAATAGCTCCAGAGGATCAAGAAAAGACAACTTTTACTAGTCCTTGAGGTACCTATGCCTTCCAGAGGATGCTTTTTAGTCTTTGTAACGCACCAGCAACCTCCAACGATGTATGATGGCCATATTTATGGATATGGTGGAGAAATGCATTGAGGTATTTATGGATGACTTCTCAGTTTTTGGCGATTCTTTTGATGCATGTTTACACAATTTAGCTCTTGTGTTGGAAAGATGTCAAAAAACCAATTTGACTTTGAATTGGGAAAAATGTTATTTCATGGTTACTTCCGACATTGTTCTTGGTCATAAAATTTCTTGTGAAGGCTTAGAGGTGGATAGAGCGAAAATTGTTACCATTGAAAAATTGCCACCACCCACCAATGTTAAGGGTGTTATAATTTTTTTGGGCCATGCTAGATTCTATTAGTGGTTTATCAAGGATTTTTTCAAAATCACTAAGCTACTTTGCAATTTACTTAAAAAGGATATCTCTTTTATCCTTAATAAGTATTGCATTGAGGCTTTTGATATTTTGAAGGAAAAGTTGGTTAATGCTCCTGTAGTAGTAGCACCGAATTTGGATGAGTCTTTTGAAATCATGTGTGATGCGAGTAATTTCGCTGTGAGAGTGGTGTTAGGACAACGAAGAGAGAAGATCTTTCGAGTGATATACTATACTAGCAAGACATTGGATGGAGCTTAACAAAATTATACTACTACAGAGAAAGAGTTGCTAACGTTGGTGTTCTTGATAGATAAGTTTTGCCCTTGCATTATGGGATCCAAGGTAATAGTGCACACTAACCATGCTGCCATTAAATATATTCTTACCTAGACGGATGCCAAGCCAAAGTTAATTTGATGGATCCTCCTCCTCCAAGAGTTTGATCTTGAAATTCATGTGCCATCTTTGGGAAGCCAAAATCAAGAACATTTCCCGGATGAAAGTCTATTCAAAGTAAAGGATAAATTGCTATGGTACGCGGATTATGTAAATTATTTAGCTTGTGAAGTGCTGCCTCCAAATTTGTTCTACCAAGAAAAGAAGAAGTTTCAAGCCGATGTCAAACATTATCTTTGGGATGAACCTTTTCTCTTTCACCGGTGTGCCAACTAAATTATAAGAAGATGCATATTAAATGAGGAGATGAAGGATATTCTCCACCATTGTCACTCCTCACCATGTAACGGTCACTTTGGAGCTTCCAAGACAACAAGTAAGGTTGACGTTTTGGCAACTTTGACCAAAAATTACTAGCATATCTTCCATTCCCTCTTAGTATTTTCTTGTTTTGTTTGGCTTTCTACAAGTTGGATGGCGTTGCAGATGTAGCAGGTTGGAGCGGAATTGAGCGAGACGAACCTTGGGCATGCAAAATTGATGTAGAAGAAATAAGGCGTTGGCGACGGATCACGAGAGTTGCGAACACTCTGTCAATTTTTTTTGAATGGCGATGCGTTGCCATAAACTCGACCCATTGGCGATGCATCACCAATCTCTTTCTTGTTTCGCCCGAACCTTACGTTCTGATGGTCCCCCACGCCTTCCCACCTGATGATCTGTCCTTGGAAGAGGGATTTCTATCCCTTTAGGGTTTGGGAGCTAGAAAATGAAGATAAGAAGCCCTGGAGTATAAATAGCTAGAGAAAATGAGGAGCTAGAGATCAACATTTGCACACTTTTCTTTTCATCTCATCTTTGGAATACTACCATTGCAGGAGGTTGGAAGCTTAAAGAAGGAGACTAGGAGTCAAGGAGACTTAGACCACTATAATCTATCTAGGGTTTCTTATTTTCCTTTTTTTATGTAGTGGATTTTCATGGATTGTTTGTTTATGGGTTTAATGTTGAAAGAAAGGATGGTTTGTGAGTAGATTACTGCATTTCTCTAGGATGATACATCTATTTTTTGCTATTTAATGGATCTTTGTTGATTTCTTATGAATATTAATCTCTTTGTGTCACCCATCTTTGTGCTTAATGCTTTTGTGAATGATTGGCCACTCCACACACTCACAAATTTCACTTTGCTCTTAAGAGAGAAAGAAGGGGAATAGAAAAGATGAGTGAGGTGTAATATATATTGTATGTTAGAGGTAACTTATAGGTTCATTGGGTGATTAAAAAGGAGGTTCTTGGACTACACTACCTTAGATTAAAACAAGAGATTGATAAATGCCTTGTTTGTTCCTAGGTAAGCAATGACTTAGCTTGAAAAAGTAAGTTTTTTGAACTTTAGACTCTTGCACCACATAGAGGGGAGAAATATTCTAGGGCTTCAAAGACTTAGGTAGCAAGAAATATGGAGGATTCCTATGGAGATGACTTTACTTTTTTTAACAATTTAGTTGAATATTTTTCAATAATTTAATTTTTAATTTAGCTTCCCACCTTTGAATTAATTAGTTAACTAGATGAGTCATTTATTCTTGTCTGTATTCTTTAATCACTTGATTCACCATTTGACCTTAGATTTTATTTAGCGCTTTCACTTTAATAATTAAGTAGTTTGGATAACTAATATTCATTCCTTGGTAAAATCACCTAATCCTTTGGGACGATATCCTTCCTCATTTTAGCATACAACGAAATCCATCGTACGCTTGCGAGTGATAAAAGGTTATAAATTATTAAACTTTTGTTTTTACAACATCGACATCTTTAATGCATGATATTGCCATTGTAAAACTATTGTTGGAAGCAGTGGCGGCTAAAGAATATGAAGGTTTGCAATCTAAAAATGCCATTGCCAGTTGCTAGAGAAGAAAAAACATGATTTGAAATAAGCTGTACAACGCAAATCACTAAGAATAATTAGAAGTAAATTTAGAAATTCACAAGTACCTTTCCTTAAGCATACTCATATAGTTACTCAAGATTGTTAGTGTTATACCCAAGAGCCAATTATGAGATGATTGTATCTTGCACATTATGTCGTGATATTTTATTGAGACATTATTCTCATAATTATGTTTGTTATTTGTTTCTGCATAACATAATCAAACATAATTATAACTATAGAATAATAGTATTCTGAAATGTCCTTAGTCTAGTATTATTGTAGGGTAGGTTACAATAATATATAAATACTAGCATATATAGAGACAAAATATGAGATATGGGTACAAGTTGGAGAACTTATGTATTGGACCGACTCATGAGAAGAACGCTACATGGATTGTTATTATCAGTGATGTGCCTAAAGCCAATCATGAGATGATTGTGTTTTGCACATTGAGTTATGATATTTTATTAAGACATCATTTCAATAATTGTGTTTGTTGTTTGTTTCTGCGTGGCGTAATCAAACATAATTATAACCCTAGAATAATAATATTCTTAAATGTCCCTGGCCTAGTATTATTGTGGAGCAGATTGCAATAATGTATAAAGACTAGCATATGTAGAGACTAATATGAGATATGTAGTCTACATATGGGTATAAGTTGGCAAACTTGTGTATTGGACCGATCTATCAAGAGAATGCTACATAGATCATTCTATAAGTGTTATAAGTGTTTCTCATAGTGATCATGATGTATGTAGTTCTTTGACCTGAAATCATCAAGGTTCCCTACATGTAAGTCACATACTTTAATACTATTGTATATTGCTCGTAACGAAGTAAATATAAAAGTGGTCATTAGGTAAGTCACACATCATACGGAGAGATTTATATGGTCAAGATGGAAATTATCTGTTATATATATTAAAGTGATATTTCTGGGCCCCATGCTCGGATGAGTTGATATATAATATTAATATCATCAGTTCAAGTTAGTATACTTGAAAATCAAGAAACCATAAATTGGGCTATACAAGAGTCACATATTCCATGTCTCGTGTTTGGTCTTGATATCTTAGATAAAAGGATAATGATATATACAAATAATGATCATAAATGTTTAGTCAAATCACCAACTATCCTGTCACTTTGGTAGTAATGATGTATTGTTAGACACCGCTCATTATTTATGATCATAAATGTGATTTATGATCATCATCAATGTGGTAGGAGCCTATAAGGTTACACACTTAGAGCTAATTACATTATTTGAGTGCATGGGTTGAATTGTTTTGTTTTGGTTTTATGATAATTTCATATTAATAATTGGTCTAAAGGTTGAGCCATTATTAAACTCAAAATTAAACTTAATTAGATTATGGTTTTGAAACCTATTAAGCTTAGGAGTTAAGCCTCATTATATATACATCATATAGTAAGGATTTTCGTACCCGAACCCCAGCCTCCCAAAAGGACGAAGTTAGAAAAGGTCCGAAGGGTTTTAGCCACATTCTCCTCTTATCTTTCTTTCGATGATGCAAGCTAATACTGCGAGCGCAAGAAGAATGTATCTACTGAGACATAGTGAAGGCATAGTGATTCGGGAGATTCATGTGGATGCTATAAAAAGCTTGAACACTTTAACTGTTCAAGTTTGTGTGATTTGGCTCAACAGTTGGGTAAAAGATCTTAGCTAGCTAGGTAAAAATTTTTGAATATCCGATTTATTCTGTTTTACTTAAATCCTAGAGGGTATTGATTACTTTTCGCTGTGCTTGTTTGGTTCCCAAAACCCTACAGTTATATTAGTGTCATAAGTGATTCTCATAATGATCATGGTATATTTAGTGTTTTGACTTAAGTTCATCAAGGTCCCATATACATGAGTCACATACTTTGATACTTTTTTTTTATTGTTCATAACTGAGTGAATGTGAAGGTGATCATTGGGTATGTCACATATTATGTGGTGAGATTTGTATGATCAAGATGAGATTTGTCTCTTCCATATAATATGGGTGATATCTTTGGCCTCCTTGATTAAGTGAAACTGAAAAAATACATAGTCATGCTTAGATGAGTTGATATAAGATATCGATGTTATTAGTTTTAGTCAATCTACTTGGAAATCAAGAAACCATAGATATGAGATTAACGTATTCCATGTCTTGTATTTGATCTTGATATCATTCGACAAAAGGACGATGACATATATGAATAATGATCACAAATGTTTAATCTAATTACTGATTATCTTGTCACTTGGGTAGCAATGATGTGTTGCTAGGCATCGCTCATTATTTATGATCATAAATGTGATTTATGATCATTCCTATCGTGATAGGAGCCTATAGATAGGAGCCTATAGATAGAATCCTATAGGGTCACATATTTAGAACCAATTAAATTATTTAAAGTGCATGGGCCAATTTGTTGGTTTGGGTTTTATAATAATTTTGAATTAATAATTGGCCCAAATTTTGAGCCATTGTTGAGCCTAAAATTAGGCCTAATCAAATTAGGGTTATGAAACCTATTTAGCTTTGGAGTTACGCTTCACTATATATATGTTACATAGTAATTATTTTCATAGCTACCTGCCTTGGACAAAATCAAAAAGGTTCTGAAAGTTCTAGCTGGACCTTTCTCTTGTCATTCATTAGAAGATGCACGCTAGCACTACGAGTATAAGAGGAATACACATGCTGGGACATAGTGAAGGTGTGGTGACCTGAATGGTTCGTGTGGATACTATAGAAAGCTTGAACACGTCAACAATACAAGTTTTTGTGATTCGACTTGACAGTTGGGTGAAAGATCTCAACCCTCAATGTATAAATTTTTTTGGTAAATTGCACCTGTCGTCCCTAAAATGTACCTAATGTTTCTTAATCGTTTTGAAACTATCAAATGTTGCTTGATGGTCCCTAAACTATATCCAATGTTACTTAATCATTCTACAGTCCATCACAATTGTTAAGAATGGATGAAAAAAAAAAAAAGACGTTGCTACTGATGTGCAATGAAAAAAAGACGTGGCTGCTAACATGACACTATTTTTTCATTCATCCTTGACAGTGTGGTAAATAACATGACGAGATAGCAACAATTAAATAGTTTAATAACAATTGATATAATACTTAATAGTTTTTGGATGATTAACTAACATGTGATATAGTTTATAGATGACTTGTGGCATTTACCTCAATTTTTTCAACATACAATTTACCTGCTACATTCTATGGCTCCCAAATCCCTACTAAGGTTTTTTTTCCATCTTCACCTATTCGGTTCAATTGACAAAAGTAGAGACATTGCCCTAGTTGAGCTCAAATTCAAGGTGCGTAAAGGCACTTATTCACAAACCCATCAACAAATTGTCCGGAAGTAATTCAATGTCCTCTAAATTTCAAAGGTGCGTAGAGGTACTTATGCACAAACTCATCAACAAATTGTCCACGTAATTCAATATCCTCTAAATTTCAGGAGATGGAACTCTTTTTAGCTTAAATATACAATCCTTGATTACCGAAAAAAAAAAATAAAACATTTCTTTTCCTTCTTGTAGTCGACCCGAGTTAAATAAACTTTGAATCTTGTCGACTGTCCAGATTTAGGTGCTACGATTCTCGACGGCGAACAACAAAGCTCTTCCTAGTTCTTGCTTCAATTTCGATATCTCGCGTACAAGCTGCCTGCTTAGTACGAAGCTTCGATTTCGTAAGTATATATCCAGTCAGTTCCAGGTTCCTCAAACTTCACAAAAACTACCTCCCTTGGTTCCAGGGTCTCTTGTCCAATCCACAGGAGAGAGAATCAGAATACACAAGACACTTGTGGAAGCACCGAAAATACCTGCGCTTGGAGATGGAAGGAGACGCTCAAGAGTTGCTGGAGGGAACGTTACAGAACATATTGGACCAAGAGAGCCTCAAGTGGGTCTTTGTCGGCGGTAAAGGAGGTGTCGGCAAGACCACCTGCAGCTCCGTTCTCTCGATCCTCCTCGCTCGGGTTCGCCCTTCCGTTCTCATCATCTCCACCGACCCTGCTCACAATCTCAGCGATGCCTTCCAACAACGCTTCACCAAGAGTCCCACTTTGGTCAATGGCTTCTCCAATCTCTACGCCATGGTAAACCTTTTGCTTCTTTTTTCTCTGTGTTTTCTGGCGGTTAAGTTGGAAGGGATTAGGGATCTTTGGATTTGACATTTGGCGGTTGATTTCTGTTTGTTGCTTTGGATTTTGCAGGAGATTGATCCTACGGTTGAAAACGAGGAAGTGGGTAGCTCAGATGGAATGGATGGTTTAGTTTCTGACTTGACTAATGCAATCCCTGGAATTGATGAGGCAATGAGCTTTGCGGAGATGCTGAAGTAAGAACTCTCTTCTTGATTGTGTGTTCCTATTCTTAGTAATTTGCCTCATAGTACAGAACCTTGGTTCGATTACTTGAATGCGCATGCATCCAGATTTATGTATCCAATCATTCTCCTTGACTGACCATTAATTTTCCTGACTAGAAAAAAACCCAAGGCCTGTTTTCCTTTTTGCACTTGTCCCCTAAATTTTGATTTGCTGATGTGGAAGTTCCGACGTTTTCCTCCAAAATGATTTTTGTAGGACTTAATGAGATGGGATTTAGGATAGCGTGTTGACTGCTGGACTGGGGATTTGTGAACTGACTAGTCGAGGAAAACGTTATATCTGGGAGCTGTTTGTATTGTTATGCGTGCCTGGATAAGTTTGCAGGAAGTTTGTTCACCACCTAGTATCGTTGTCGGACTCTGGGACTTGTTCTCTCGATGAGGAGAAAACTTTGGGATCACAAGGTTTGGGAATTCTAGAGTTTTAAGTGAGTTTTTAGATGATTTCCAGCTCAATGATGCAATCGCTAGGGCAACTTTATCTGTATGTATTTGCATGTATATGCTTTATGTGCTAAGTGCTATATATAAGTTTTATTCCAAATTTCTCCCCAATGATCTGGTAACGTGTTCTGGCTAAATGTTACTTTCCTTCAGGTTGGTGCAGACAATGGATTATTCTGTTATTGTATTTGATACTGCTCCAACTGGTCACACGCTTCGGCTCTTACAGTTTCCAGCAACATTGGAGACGGGTCTTGGAAAAATGATGTTATTGAAAAACAGATTTGGCGGTTTGTTCAGTCAGGTATGGTCTGTGCAATTATGCGTGTCAGTTGGCTGCTATTGTGTTGTCCCTGCCAAAATTTCTTATTTTATGGCATGTTATGATATATAAACTACAATGTTGCATTGCAGATGTCTCATATGTTTGGTCTGGATGATCAATTTAGCGAGGATGCAATTTTGGGAAAGCTCGAAGGCTTAAAGGATGTGATTGAAGAAGTTAATAAACAGTTCAAAGACCCAGTAAGATATCTGATTCACTAGCTTATAATTGTTTAGAATTCTATTACCATAGTTTTATTCATAATGTCAGGGGTTTGTAACTCTTTCTTTCTGTTTTTCCATTGGCCTTTGCTCTTTGTCATATCAATCTTATAACAAGTGGAATATCAATCTGTTTAGTTGCTTGGGGTTTCAACCTTGTTGGAAAAAATTAATATGGTATGTGTGAAGCATGATATTTATATAGCTGTAGTACATTAGAGTTTATTATCTATCTGATTGAGATTCTTGCAGATTTAGTTCTTAAGCCATTGAGGTAACTATAGTTAGTAGCAGGTGAACTTGTTTGTCTGAGGTGGACATGTTCTATACAAGCATGTTCACTGGACTATTTTAGTTTCCATGCCCCTTTCCCCCACCCTATGTAATCATGAATATTGGTTTCATGAACATAAATTGCATCTTGGTGGCACAAGGTTCATAAATTCCTTTTTCGGAGCCATAATCACTAATTAAAAGTTAATGCAAGAGGGAAAAGTGTGATGTTGTAACAAAGGACACCCTGTTTTTTTTTTCCCCAACAGCTATAGCTTGCAGTTGAGAACATCATATAAGTTGTTAATTTGTCGTTATGTGATGCAATACCATTCTTAAATCTTTTGAGGTGTGATTCTGTGTGTTTCATGCAAGATTTGATAACATCTGTCTGTTTTGTATTTTGCAGGACTTGACAACATTTGTTTGTGTTTGCATTCCTGAGTTCTTGTCTCTTTATGAAACTGAGAGATTGGTGCAGGAACTTGCAAAGTTTGAGATAGATGCACACAATATCGTCATTAACCAAGTAATTTTTGATGAAGAAGGTATGCTTGTCTTTTTGCTCTTCATACAATTTCTTATCTCAGCTCTGAGTTCTTGGTTTAAAAAGAAAGCTTTGGTTTTCTTGCAATCCAGATGTTGAATCCAAGTTGCTAAAAGCTAGAATGCAGATGCAGCAGAAGTATCTCAACCAGTTTTACATGCTGTATGATGACTTCCACATCACTAAGCTTCCATTGTTGCCTGAAGAGGTGAGGGCCGTGAGGCTACTTCCATAGGGTAGATCATGTTGATTAAAGAATGCCTAGTAAAGCCTATTTACTTCTCTTACTTGACAATTCATCACTGAAGCGTTTTATATGAAATTTGCTGCCCTGTTTCTGCTTCTGATGTCTCTTTTTCTTTTTCTTTTTTTTCAAGTCAGCTGTGTTATCTTCACGGCCTGTAAAATCCTTCAAGAATAATTTCTTATATATATATATATAGGAAAAATGATTTGTACTTAATTTTATACTTGATATTGGACTTTGCCCATCATGTTAAATGAATTTTATGATTATCAGTGTTACTTATGCCACTTGCCTTTGATATTTTTGGAGATGTAAGGTTACTGGGGTGGAAGCTCTGAAGGCTTTCTCAAACCTTTTTCTAACTCCATATCAACCTTCAAGTAAAGACACGGTGGAGGGGTTAGAGCGGAGGGTTTCCACATTGAAGCAGCAGCTGCAAGAAGCCGAAGCAGAGCTAGAGAGGCTCCATAAAGGAAAGCAAAAGATCTGATTCTTGTTACTGGATTGGATGTGCTCTTCTCGTCTTCCATTTAGTTATCCAAGGTCGAATGCATTCTTTCGCGCAGAAACGACATGAAATGTACTCAATTCTTGTTACCATGAACATGCATGCAGTCTGATATACATCACCGGGGTGAACAATTTTGAAAGCATTTCTATGTACCATTTGCACCACTGGCTTTAGTATTCAAGCCCAACGATGTAATGGTAGCCCTTCACTGGTGGAGAAATTTCTGCTTTTGCGCCGTATGCCATGTCTGAAACTTGAGAACGATTTTGATGTGAACCCAGGCTCACAATCAGGGACGTCAAACAGATTGTGGCCGCTGTATGTATCCGAGGAGGAAGTGTTACAAAACTTAGCTGGAAGCTACTACTACGTGGTAAGGTTTTGATGTTTCGATATGATGGAAATTACATTCGACTGTTAGCAGGCCCATCGCTGATAATTTGAACAAATACATTTACTGTTTGCCCTCTAGCAAACTGTTGAGATGGCCGAGTTGGTCTAAGGCGCCAGATTAAGGTTCTGGTCCGAAAGGGCGTGGGTTCAAATCCCACTCTCAACAATGCTAGATTTCCTATTTTTCTTTTTTATCAAGTTTCCACGCTGTCGTCTCATCCTCACTTCTATGCTGACAAATTTTCTTTGCACCACTCATAATCGTACGGCTTAGTTCGGAAGGTGATTTTCATTTTCCACCCCAGCTTCGGATCGTACGTCTACGTCAACAATTTCAAGGAAATAATATCAATGATTGGCTTCCAGGGACCAAGTTTGTTGAGATATCTACGAACAAGTGCCACTGATCCCAACACAGGGGGTTGAGAGTTCAATTTGTTGTACAATTATATGTTCCTCAGTTACAAGGTCACAACTTATGACTGGGGTTGGAAATCATCCACAAAGAGCCCAAACACCTGTTAAAGCTCAGCTTGTTAAAGATTTATTTGGTTTAAGTCTTGAAAGAACTTGGACTTAACTTAGTGATTTGATATACTTAAAGTTGGATTCAAGATTTGAGTTTGATTTGCAAAGTGTATTAAAATTTTAAGAGTAAGAGTATTTTTATAATTATATTATAACTACATTATCATATTACATTATTGGATAAATTGGGGTCTCTTAGCTTATTTTCGTGTCCTAAATTGGTACCCTACTTTAAATTTATCCTATTAAAGTACCCCATCTTATTTTCATGTTCCAATTGGGTTCCATCTATCAATTTAAGCATTAAAAATTGCTAATGTAATATTAATTAATATTAAAATAAATATAACATAACAATTTCTGTCCTTAGACTTTTACAATCAATAATTTTAACCTTTCCAAATAGGTAAAATCCATCATAGGTTCCTTAGCTTATTTTTTTTGTTCAAAATGAGTACTCTATTTTAAGATTGTTCTATTGAAGTCTCTCACCTCATATTACGTGTCCCATTGGATATTTTCAGTCCATTCCACCATTAAAATCGACGGATTTTTTTGATGTGGCATTAATTAGTATTAAACTAAATGTAAAATTACAATTTCAGTACTTAAAACTTTTACTATCAATCATTTTAACCCTCAAAATTTTTAAACCTCATATTTTCCCTCTAACGTCTGTTCTTCCCGATTTCCCACCCTAGTAGATCTCAAAAATGGTGGCATACAGTGGCATCCACTTGAATCCAACCCTCTCCTCTGCCGAATCAACCCTTTCTCACTTGAATCCAACCCTCTCCTCTGCCGAATTAACCCTTTCTCCGCCCAATCTTGTCCTTCCTCAGTCGACTCTAGCTCTTCTTCGTCAATTCCAACCCTTCTATGCCGAATAGCTTTGCTGGGTTCTTCACAAGGACGAGGATGCGAGACAGCGATCGAACGCCTGATTGCGTTTTCTCGCATGCTCGTGATCGGACACAACTGCGTTTTCACGCATCCTCGTGATCTGAAGACGATTTGGTGGCAATGACGATGGAGATTTTTGCAGCAATTTTGTGCATCTTTGGGTTAGTGCGGGAAGTCACGACAATCGGAGCCATATCCAAGCAAATCAAGGCAAATCGAGGCAAATCCAAGCAAATCAGTGGCAAGTCGCGACGATTGATGACAGCAGTGAGAGAGAGGAGCAAGAGGTGGACAACAGGTTGGTGGCGGATGAGGAGATGGGTTGCTGCCGCCGCTCAAGATTGTGGATTGGGGATTAAGGGTTTGAAGATGGTGTAAACAGTAGATACCTAAGTTTAAAGGTTAAACTTATTAATTTAAAAAAATTAGGGACCATATTTGTTATTTTACATTTCTTTTAGTCTTAAATAATGTTATGTCAACATTTTTTATCCAACTTAACAGTGAAATAGATAAAAAATATCCAATTGAGACACAAGAGGTAAAAGGCTTTAATAGACCAACCTTAAAGTAGGGTACTTATTTGGGATAAAAAAATAAAATAAGAACCTATAATGAATTTTACCCATTTCCAAACCGCTTGAACATAAAAAATTAGCTCAAACCCCCCCCCCCCCCCCCCCCCCCTCTCCGGCAGCGGCGCACTAGGGTCTTTTTGTCGAAATCATCCTATCTCGGTCGCTCTCATCGAAATTGTCCTAGCCAGAACGAGATCGTCGGATTTGCAAGCGGAGATGTTAACGATTGCTTGGGTCATCCCTACTCCGTCTCCATCTGTTCGTAGTCACAGAAGTGTAGGACTTGTAGAACTCCACCGTCTCAATTTGTTTCGGAAGACCTGGTGATAAGGTATGGCTGAACATCATCAAGAACGAGGTCCACGTATTGGGCGGTGAGCTCGAATTTTTGGGCGGAATAGAGAACCGACAATGAGTTTGAATGATTGAGTCTTGTCGTTTGAGAGGCAAAACATTGGGCTTCTTCATTAATTTGTTGACCGATTTTGTGGTAGGAGCTGGAATTGTTTCTCTTACTGCCATGGCCACCGTGCTTACTGCTTTGTGGTAGGCTGGATTTTGGAACCGTTCATGGCCCTTGTTTCTTTTCTCAAGAAGAAAGGAAGATAAGAGATTGAGGAAAGCTTTAATTAGTCGAGGATTACATTGAATTAGAGTTTCCTGATTTTGGGTGTCTAATTTGGTGGGTTGGATCGAATCTAAGATTTAAATGGTAGACTCAGATGGAAGGAAAGAGGGAGAAGAAGACAGTTTAGGTGAATGATGAATTGGTAGGTAAAACATGCAACTTTAAGGTTTAGGATTATTAATTATAAAAGTTTGAGGATTAATATTATTATTTTATATTTATTTTAGTATTAATTAATATCACATCAGTAAATTCAATCTGATTTAAATAATCTAACTAACAAAAAGTACCTAATTGAAAATGAAATATGATGCAAAAAACTTAGATAAAACATCATCAAGTTAGGATATCAATTTAAGACATGAAAATAAATTAAATAACCCATGATAAAATTTACCCTTCTATTATTTTTTATCTTAGGTTTATTAAGCTTGATAAAGATTTGAGTGATACATTATTAGACTCAAAGCTCAATTTGTTAACATTCAAATGATGGATGCACCTCAAGTTCAGATTCAAGGCTCATTAAACTCGATAAAGATTTGAGTGATACATTATTAGACTCAAAGCTCAACTTGTTAACATTCAAATGATGGATGCACCTCACGTTCAAATTCAAGGCTCATTAAGCTCGATTCGATAACAAAACAAAAACAAAAACACTCAAACTCAAACCTAAACTGTTTGATAAGGGTTCGGCTAGTTTCCACTCATAGTACAACACGCGCATTACTACCTGATACTGAAAAATATTAAAGAGGCTTACCTTATCCTGCAAGTGTAACTTCAACATCAAAACATTGAATATATCTAAACTAAGAATACAAGTACTATAACAGATAAATAATCATGTAACCAGGCTCAATTTTAAGCGAGAATCATCTGGGACACCACATGACTATCCGCCATGCAAGGTTGAAATGAACACCACCACATCCTTCTCCTCTAGGGTTGTGTCAAGCTGACCGCTCAGTTCCCAATCACAATCATTCACAAGGACTAGAACTCCCGGTCTCCTGCATGAAGAATTAAGGCCTACATGAGTCATAAAAACTGAAGCTCCAGGTAAACATTTATCGGTTACATAATCCAGCCAGAAAGAAGAGATAATCTATTCTTCTAAGGAACTAGTGGATGAAGTGTGGATGCTATCAGCGTCAGCATACAAGTCCAGCTGCCTTTACAACTACCACATTTCCCTTCAAACTAAAAGCACGCAAAGCCTGGAACTTACACAGACTCGCCTTTCATAAACATTTCCGGTCTCTCCTTGATCAAATTGGTCCGCACCCAAGAGAGCAAATCCCTCATGGTTAACTGAGGAGAGTAAAACAATATAAACTTAGGACTGCCAAACATATATGTCACAAGGAGAATGATATCAAATCTAGATATGCTAAAATCACAGATCCTAGTTCAAGCAAGTTTTACCTTCTTTGCATCATCTGGTGGATCAATGTTCACGTTGTGAACCTTTACAGACTCGCAAAGAAGCTCTAAACCCCCACTACAACATGACATGAGAAGGCATGTCAAGGCAGGAAGTGGTTTGCATTTAAAAGGAACAAAAACAAGTAGATTGTGATAGCAAATGGAATGATTAACAGATGTGCAATCCTACAAGTAACAATTGGTATATATATCAACCAATCAATCAACCATGCTTCAATCTCAACTTGCCAATGTCAACTACATGAATCTCATAGTCCTCATTCAACTTGTTAAGAGGCAAGTTCCGATGTGAGCTCTAAAAGGGCAATACCCTTGGCACTCTCTCCTCCCAAGTACTTTTAGCTCTACCATTCCTTCTCTTACCCCTCATATATCTAGCCTATTATTTTCCATCTAAAGTGACCTTCCCTGCTTCTGTGGGGAATCAAAACTACTTCTAGCTTACCCTTCGTATTCTAAATAACAATTCCATAGTTGGAACAAAAATCCTGACGCATAAGCAATTGTCACAGAGCTTTGCATCCTATCCAGGAAATAATGGAAGAAACTCAATCATAGCAGCAGAATAAGAGCAAGACTAACATGTAGTGTGAAACAGGACGGCAATTATTGCGAAATAAACAATCATACTTCAATTTTGCAGTCGAAAGGACTGAGAGATAAGATTCAAACCGATTGCAAGCACCGTGATAATATTCGGGGAAAAATTCTCAGGAAGACCAGACAACCTAAGAGAACTCCAAACAAACTGGAACTAACAGAGTTAAGCATGTCCATATTAATTTTTCTTACGGAAAAGACAGAAAAACAGAACAGAACAGCGTGAAAAAGGATGATCTTCAGAACTCAGCAGACTAGCGAAGTTGATAGAAAGAAAACACTTGGAATTACCTACCCAAATTCAAGGGTCAGATGCATTCTGAGAGAAAAACCCTAGCGCGATTGTTGGCTCATCCTCTCTCACTTGCTGTTCTTCAAGTCAATCAGCGTTATGTTCGTAATGCTATTCTTTGCCTCAAACTTATTGGAGAACTGCAATGTCGTCTTACTCTTTGGAATATGTGCAATTTGGTCATTATATGTTTTCTCTAGTTCGCTCGGTCTGTTTCGTGGTTGTAAATGGCAAGAAAATTTGTCCGTTCCAAACTCTTTGAAATATGGCCAAAATGCACATTTGTCCCCTCAACTTTGTTCACTCAAGCGAGCTAGTCCTTTAACTTTGAATCAGTACAACTTAGTCCCTCAACTTGGAAAAATTGACCATTTTAGTCCCTTGTTGTACGGAATAACAAATGATATTAGTCTCTCCTCCCCTTGCGACCACCTACCAGCCATCTCCGTCAAATCCAGCTACACCTCTTCACTGTTGGCCTCTTCTCCATCAAATTTAGCCTCACCCCTCTTCGTCACATCACTCTTCGTCGAGTCCAACGTAGGATTCTCCTCTTCTCCTCTCTTTATCAAATTTGATGTCACCTCTTCTCCTCACCCCTCGCCGTCGGCCTCTCTTCATTGGATCCACCGTCAACCTCTTCAACTCCCTTTCTCGACATTGTTGCCCTTGCTCCTAACTGTCACGTCTTCTTCATCAAATTCTATTGCACTCTCCAATTGTTGCCAAATCTGATTGTGCTAACCAATCGTTGCTAGATCCTTGCTCTGCTCGCCCTTCTCCTAGGCTAGCCCACTCTGCTCCACCACCTGATTCCACGACAAGCAGCCTTTACTAACATCATTTAGGTCACGTGACTCCTTGTGCACTCTTTTAGTCAACCAAGCCAATGGACCAAGTCACGTAGTTTCTCAAAATTTGAGGACAAAATCGCATGATTTATTAAAGTTGGAGGACTAAGCCATACTAAATCAAAGTTGGTTGAGTTGACAGAGTTATTGAGGCCTTAAAATATTGTGCCTCTTTCATAAACTACCTGATTTTTTTTTTTTTAAGGGAAGAAAAATTTCTTGATAAAATTAATTTTGCGTTTGCCTTAATGTCATTGGAATACACAAAAGAACGATTGTCCAGATATTATTTTCTTATCTCGAGATTGATCATCATGATTCATGCACATGTTTGCAGCAGCTAGAGAGAGAGAGAGAGAGAGAGAAAGAGAGAGAGAGAGAGTAGACCGAAGATTTTGAGTTTATTATAAAGACCCCCTGGAGGTTTGGATCAAACAACAATTAGCTTCTCGTAGTTCGGAAAACCCTCCTAAATAAAATACCTAATCCCCAAAATTGACAAATGGTCAAACCAAATATCACCAGACGATGGTATTAAACTCTTTCATTCCAATTTCTTAGTTCCATTTCAGTTTTTTTATTTAAGTTTGACTTGAATTTATTTATATTATTGTTCAATAAGTATTGTAATTTATATATATAATTTGTTTAACAATTTTTTAACGGATGGTAGTATAAATAATTTAGGTCAAAATTAAGTAAAAAAACTGAAATAAAACATATAATGTGAGATAGAAATAGTACTTGGTGACAGCAGTTCTTATCTGCTATTTTTCATAACATAATTTTGCACCATGATATGATAAAAAAATATTATATTTTTTTCTTTTATACCCAGTTTTAATTACTATTTCCATACAAAATAAAATAAACATTCCATATTTCAAAGTTCTCCCAATAGGTAACAAAAAATAAAAGATAGTTTATTAACCATAGTTTTTTTATTCATTTTCAGAATATGAAAAAAGAAACAAAAAATAAAAAAATTAAAGTAAAGGTGGCCAGAAAAATATATATATAAATTACCAAGACTTATAATTGATCATCAATCTACTTTAGGGTTATCTATCATTTCATAACATTTGGGTTAATTGCATTCACTGATCTTAACTTTTTAATTATGTTCTTGTTCTAACCTGATTTTCCATTTCATTCATTATACCTCGTTAATGTGGTTAAAAGGTTCTATTTTAGACCCTTTTTGGATGGAACTCATTTATCTCGATGGAAAACGCTATGTCATCACATAATTGTAGGGGAAAAAACTTATTTTAACCCTTATAAAAATTTCATTTACCAAAAATATCTTAAAACTTTGAAATCTAACAAAAACTTCAACAATTTCACCGTTCATCTCCCTCACCACCACTTCCCTCCCTCTTTTGTGACCTTAGCCGTTGACCCGCGCCTTACTCCCTGTCATCATTGCCACCTACCTCACCCTTACCTTCTACCTCCACCCTCACCCTTTCTTTCAGTCACATCCATGTGCCAACCAAAGCCCCTCCACCAATTGAACCCCTTCTACCAATCAAATTTGGGTCTGCTGTCTACACATTCCACCAAATTGCCTAGACTTTGCTTGTTTGCTTTCATATTCACCATCCTAGCCCTGTCTCATTTGCGGCTAATTAGGAGGGTAGGGAAGGAGGACATAAGGTGGCAGAAGAGATGATGAAGAAAAATAAAGGGAAGAGGAAGAGGACAAAAAAGGGACGGGGCTCATCATGTCTATGTCACTGGCATGTAGCTTAAGAGGGAGGTGAATAGGGACGACAAAGGTTGCCTGGGAACAACAGCAGGAGGCGGTGGATTGTAGATGGGAATGCTACAATAGGAGGCCAATGATGGCAAACGATGACTCTACCCAGCTATCTGCCGTATTTAGTGGCTGGCAATGCCAAGAGTGATGATGTTGGGTGACGAGAAGGGGATTGGATTGGAAAGAATAAGAGGTAGGATAGTGACAGTTAAAAAAGGTGATCGAATTGTTAGATAAAAAAAATTTAAGGTTTTTTTAGAGAAGAGAAAAGTTTTCAGGGGCTAAATCTAGCTTTTTCCTTATAATCCTATGATGATGTGGTGTTTTCTGCTTGAAATAATGAGTTCTGTCCAAAAAAAGGTCTTAAACGGAATGTTTTAACCACATTAGGGAGGCACAACGAGCAAAAATAAAGATTGAGGTTAGAATAGGAACATAATTGAAATGTTGCGGTTAGCAAACGTAATTTTTTCCCTTTGTCCGATGGTACTGGCTAAAATTTAGAGGGATAACCGTTGGTTTCTGAAATAAAGGGAGATAAGTTTTAATTCTATCAAAATATGGGGTGATTCTTCTACTTTACCCGAAAAAATTTTAAACAATAGCCTGGCAGGTGGCTGCAGGCAAGCAAATGGTACTAGCGCCATATTTTTCCCCAGAAACAGAGGAGATAAAAATATCATAGCTCGCACATCACCCCTCACTCATTGCTTCTGCCACCTCCTGCAAGCTGTCAATTTCCCGCTCAATCGACTTCGGCGATTCGTTTGCCGAGGAGGGGTTCATCATTGTTCATCGGGATCAGCTCCTGGACCCCAAGCTAGAAAGAGGGGATGCAGCGGCGCTTGGTCTGTTTGGTAGGGTTTCCAGGCTGAGAAGCTGCGGCAGAATCTCTTTTTGTGGGGGTTCTTCTTTTCACTTTTCTATTGAGTTTTTGAATCCATGGAAGCGTATAAGAACTGGGTTAGAAGGAACAGAGACTACGTGAACTCGCTGGAATCTCTTGCCAATGTAAGCCCTTCCTTTTTATTTTTTCTACTGGAAATTCTAATTCAATTTGTGGGCGCTATTTGTGAGATTGTAAATTTGAGGTCTTGCTTATGTAGCATTCCTGCTTCTTGTTTATGATCTGTTTCTTTGGTAACTGATCTTCAGTTGGGTAAGTTCGCTTGGCTATTTGATGTATGGATTAGCACTGCAGTTGAGCTTATTGGAAATCTTGAAATTTAGAAGAAGGAATTTTTGTGTTTCTTATTTGGACTGCTAATGTAGTGATTTAAGTTATTTGACTACTTTATGGGAAGCTCTATTGTAGAATACTTTGAGTTGAATTAAGTTATCGATGTACTAAATTAAGCTCTAATGTTCTTTACAATGTTCTAGTGGATCCTCTACGTTGGATTGAGATGTTGGTGATTTGATCTATCTCATTTTTTTATGCTTTTCTTCACACTTAATGGCCCAAGTAATTCAGTTTGAGATCAATTACAATGACAATGATGATGATGTATCAACTAAAATGACGATGATGATGATGTTAAATTTCTAATGGAGTATGAAACAAAAAATGGGTAGGAAGAAAGAAAGCACATAAGAGATACGTGGTTCGGTCATCCACAGACAACAAGGACTACATGATTGATTCCATTTGAAGAGATGGTGTAAAAGGATCCATGTAATGGATCTGACATAGCAGTGTCGTAAATGAATATTGAGAGAATGAGAATTAATAAAACTGGTTGATCACAATATCAACTATATGATTGATTCTGCTTGATGATTGGCCAAGTATGAAATCTGGAACTCACAGTAGCAAATGAGCCATGTCTTCTAATGATGGTGCTTGAAAACTACTCTAAAGTGAGGACACTGCTTAAAGAACAATGTGATTAAATTACATTAAACTGAGATAGATGATGTTGATGTTGATCCCCTTTAGACTAAAGGGTTGGAGATTTGATTGACTTGCAAGACTGAAACTCATTTTAAGATAAACGAAGAAACTGCAATACTGGAACCACTCTCATACAATGTTAGATTTCTCAGAGAATGTGAAATAAAAAGTTATTGCAAGGAAAAACATAAGGGATACATAATTCAGTCTCAGTGACCTATGTCCATTTACAAAGTGCCCAAAGACCTATGTGATTGATTCCTTTGATCATGATCTTGATTTGGCTCCCTAATATTTTCCATTATAGAAAGATTATACTGTCCAAAAGATGGTGACTGTCATCTCTGTATATTGGGTTTCTTGAGAATTAATTCAGCTGATTATGAGGAGCTCATATTTCGTGTTCATCTGGTGGTGATATGATAAGAAATTTTGTATCATTCGGTTACTGAAATTTAAGTTTCTTTGGCATTTGACAATCATTATCTCATACAGATTGGAAGATATTTATTTGCAGGGTTTAACATGGCTTCTTCCTGAACGATTTTCCACCTCAGAGATAGGACCAGAAGCAGGTTTTGTGAAATTTTGGTAACTTTTGGCTACTTCCTTGTTCTTGTTAAAGTAATCATCTGATTGGATCACTTAGATTACTGAAGAGTTTTATAATCTTCTGCAGTAACTGCAATATTGGGCATAATCACTGCTGTCAATGAACATATAATTGATACAACACCCACCCAGAAGCATGGAGGATCTGCTGCTGCTCCTTCGTTCCCATACTCTTTATGCATATCTGCACTTAAGGACTTGGAAACAGTTGTTGAAGTTGCTGCAGAGCAGTATTATGGTGATAAAAAGTGGAACTTTATTGCTGTGACAGAAACAGTAAAGTAGTAACTCACTCAAGTTTTCTCAGCTGTTGCTTTTCTCCTAACATAGTAGCATATGTATTATAACTGATGTTTATTGTAATCCAGGGTGATAGTGAGGTTAGCTTCATTCCGGAACAGTGGATACAAGATGCTTCTTCATGGAGGGCAGACAGTTAATGTGGAAGAACATTATGAGAGTTCAAGCTCTCATCAAATAAATGGGGGTCTTTCAGCAGCTACCTGGCTACAAGGTAATCCTGGACAAAACCCATGGGGTGTAGAAGGAAGGGCATTGTCTGCTTTGAATACATTTGGACGAAATGCTCGGATGGCGTCAACACCAGTATGGATGGGAAGGGTTCAGCAGCAACAAGCAATAATCACACCTCCAAGTGATTAGCTTCTATTGAATTTACATGATTTAGATAACATGATGTTACTGGTGGTTCTGATAATTTTTGCAATTTGTCCTTTTCACAGCTCCAGTGGCTGATCTGCCCTCCCTTTCTACAATAATAGCTGAGAAGGGTTTTAATGGAGCGCTATTTGTTATTGGAGAGGTCCTCTTTATTACAAGGCCCCTTCTTTATGTCCTACTTATTCGTAGATATGGTACACGGTCATGGACTCCTTGGTTTCTGTCACTGGGTGTGGACTTGCTTGGAGTAGGATTTCTATCATACGTCAAAAAACTTGGAAAGACTGAAGGAGGGAAACAGTTTTGCCTATCTGCGCCTGAGAGTGATGAGGTTATTTTTTATCTAAAGTATTCTGAATAGCAATATTTCTTACTGCACTGTTTCCTATATATACTGAACGTTGCAACTCCTGGTGCCATTCGTTAATCATAAATGTCCGATTCAGTTGAGAAGACGGAAATTGTTGTGGGCTCTTTACCTTATGAGGGAGCCATTCTTCAGCAAGTATACCAGGTACCATCATAGTTTTTAATACTGGTATATGATGGCTTTAAAACCCGAGGAAAAGGGACTCTAGAGAAGTCTAACAAATTAATGATTTGAACATTTCAGAGGAAAACTTGAAGGCACTGAAAAGCTGATGGAACCTGTCCCAGTGATAGGGACCCTAGCAGGTAATTGTCATGTTGTCTTCACCTCTTGTACAATTAAAAACGTGTATGGTATATTGGACTTGTTTTTTTTTTTTAAAATTTAAATTGAGATTTAAAATGGAAATCTTTTTATCCATTGATTCTGCAGCAAAACTGGTGGAACTTATCATGGGAGCCCAATCCCGGTACACTTACATGTCAGGATCATAGTAGGAAGATTATGCATTTGGTATGCTAAACCTTTGGTCAATAATCTTTCCTGCCACAGGTCTTTGTTTTTTGATGTATTGTCTAGAGTAAAGGAAATAAATGCTCTCTAGGAAGAAGTTTTGTATTTTTTTGTCTGTATCAGCGATGAAAAAGAAAGTGTCAGAAAGACATTTAGGAAAGATGCATTTTGAACTGAAGGAGGCCCAAGGCTGCCGTCAAGGGAACATATAAAAGTTGGTCACGGAATACGCTTTTACAGGATTCGTTAGTTTGCAGTGACTGGAATAAGCATCTTGTACCTTTTAGATCTTGATAAAATAGGAGCCTGGAAGTCCCTACCTACAGTTCACATGATGTTTAAGCCTTTCACGGCCTTTTGTCTAAACAAAGTGTGCTAATTTTTTTTTGTGGGAGTTGGTCTTTTTCTGCTCTTCAGCAGGTCACATAGGACGCAAATTCTGAAATGAACTTACGTGTTTGTGCACACAGTGAATGGGGTCAAAAGGGGCCAATTTCCGTTTGAATTGGATTATTTATGGTAAATTTGTTTGTTAGGTGTGTAAGATTTAATTGAGTACTAATTGGAATGTTAACTTTGTTTAAAATTTTTAATTATGGAATTTTAGTTGTAAACGTTTCCTTTTTTATTTAATTCCATTATATTCAAGTCTTCATTTCTTCTCATCATTCACAAGTTGCAACAGGTATCAGTTGTAGCTATTTTTTTTTTTCACAACTGTCCAAATTTTTACTTCAAATTTTTAATTATGGAAACTTAGCTGTAAACGTTTTATTTTTATTTTTTTTTAAATTCCATCGTCTTTAAGTCTTCATTTAATTGAATGATTTTTAGGAAATTAACCTTGTTCAAAATTTATAACTATGACAATTTAGTTTGTATATGTTTGCATTGTTATTTAATTCCTTTGTCTTGATTTCTTCTTCTCCATCTCAAGTTCACCGCCTCTTTATTTGTTTTTTTTTTTAGCAATTGTCGTTATATTCATGGTTTTAAGTAGGAAGTTAAAAGGTCTATGTAACTATGTTATTAAATTTGAACGAGCCTCGTAATTATTCCACATAGTTGTTTGGTGGTTTTAATTTTTTATGGCAATATTTTTTTATCATGTGATGGTTTTACTAAACATATTAATATATTTGATTTCCAGTTTAATACGCTTAACATACAATTTAATACATAGACTATACAGTTTAATACAATTAACTTTCAGTTTAATACGTATTCAACGTATTTCTAGTTTAACACATATTCTACACAAATTAATATAATTTATTTATAGTTAACACATATTCCATACAGATTAATAATTTGACTTCTAGTTTAATACATTTCATATACAATTTAATACATAGCCCATATAGTCTAATACAATTGATTTCCAGTTTAACATATATCTCATACAGTTTAATAAATTTCAGCTCCAGTTTTATAAATTTTGCATTTTGTTGTTGTCGATGGCGATGATGATGTCGATTAGAGTATTGGTGGCAATGATGAGTTTGGTGATTTTTTTTTTGTGACAATGTCATTTTCTCATGTGATGGTTTGCTACACTGATTAATACATTTGATTTCTAGTTTAATACATTTCACATATAGTCTAATACATAGCCAAATAGTTTAATACAATTCACTTATAGTTTAATATATATTCCACACAGTTTAATACATTTACTTATAATTTAACAGATCCCACACAGAGTCCCACATCCATACATTGTTGTCCTCCCCACACACATACAACTTTTCAACCACAACATGGAACCACACAAATTTGTCATAAGAACAAACAATTCCCGCATACAGGTCTACTTTATCGAATAATACAATACAAAACCAGAAACAAACAATTAAAACGATTACCACACACAAATTCCAGACAATTCCTTTCAAGAACGCACAAATAAATTCAAAAACCCTTCCCAATGAACAATACAGCATGAACCTAGAAATGTACAAGTAATAAACAACTCACAAACATGATTTTGGACTTACCCAGCCTTCTTCCCACAAATTATACAACTAGCTTCTTCACTTTTAGCCCGAATCAGAAGAATCTCGCACCAGGTTTGCACCAACTTCATGTCTGGCAGCACACCAAGTTGTTGCACTGTTCTTCCTCCTCCAGTTGTGCACCAGAATCTCTTCTCTTTTGTTTTTGGTGCCTGGGTTCACAACACCTTTTTTTGTTGGTTTTCTCGACAGAGAAAGCAACCGAGAGCAGAGGGATCATGGTTTTTCTCGTGGGATTATGGTAGAAACTAATTTTGGCTAGTCTTTTATATGGTAAATGACTCTAATCAAGTAACTCCTCATTTTCCCCCCCTAATTTTTCTCTCCTCCCTCTCTGTTTTGAACTGAATGTAACGTCTGGGATGGATGGAACTTATTAGTAGGTAGTAAATGTATATGCACTTAGGTAGATAGTCTCATAACTCCACATAGGATTAAGGATTTCCATCGAGAATGGACTTCAATAGTCTATTTGGATTGAGAGAAGTGAAAGGAAGAAGGAAGAAAATTAATACGACTTCCTTGTTTAGGTAGGAGTAAATAAAATGGGGGGAGAGAGTCATTATTCCTCACTTCCTTTACGTATACATTTCTTTCATCTTTCCAGATTGGGGGAGAAATAATTAATCTCTTTCTTTCTCTTCCCTCTCTTTCCCTTACATTCTTTTATTAATTGAATCCAAATAGACAATGAGGGAAGAAGAGGTATACATCTCAAAAACTTGATTTCAAAACCTAATTTTGGGTTGTAAGCAAACTGAGCTGAGCTTGAATGCCTTACGGTTGGGTTGGCTTGATTTGTTTTAAGACTCTTGCTTGGTGGTTCATAAAATACAAGCTTGAGCTCAGATCCAAGGCTCCATAGACTTGACAAACCAAAGCGACTGTAACTTTTTAAAGTTTATGGGGTTAAATGTGACTATTACCTAACTTTATGGGGGGTTAAGTGTAACTAACCCTATATGAGTAAATATAATTATAACAGAACCAGAATGGGTGTATGTGTAATTAACGTACACTTCAATATAAGGTTTGAGTTAGAATTTGAATATCATAACTTGGAAATTTCACAAGTCTCAAAAGCGATTGTTTTATAAATCCCTTATTGATCAACTAAGCGTAAAATCCATATTTAGTTCTGTAACTTTAAGAATTTGTCCTAATGTGGTCTCTTAACTTTAAAATTGACTATTAAAATCCCCTAACTTAACTCACGTGTCCTATTTTGATATTTATCATCAATTCAGGCAATATTTCGAACAGCAATTGCCTACGCTACACCCAAATTGCCACATGGCATTATCTTACGTGGCAATGAGTGACAAGACTGGAAGAATAATAAGTCTCGAGCTAAAATTGACAAAGATAAATAATTTTAGGAACTAAAAAGGTTTAACCCTAATTTCATCCTCACCAGTTCCCCACCACCACCATCTTGCCATCTCTATGTCTTCCCGTCTATGCCGTAACCATCTCTTCATCTCCCATGATACCTCTATAGTCTTCCCCGTCGATAACTGTCTCAATCGCCGTGTGAAGCACTCCTTGTAGAACTCCGGTGCCATGAACTCGAATAAGAGAGTGTTAGGTAACTTGATTCGTCACTTAAATCCAAAATTGAGGCATTTGTGTTCGTTTTCCTAGATCTTGATTTAGACCTGCAACCCGTATCCATCTCCATGATCTTCGGACTACCGATTTTGGCAGTTTGCCGAAAATCTCCGCCATAAAATTTCTAGAAAATCGAAGAAGAAATTGACTAGAAATCAAAAAAAGGCATTGATTGGAGAAGTTCAACCAGTGATTTTGCTTTCGATTGGAGAAGTAGATAAGTGTTTGGTTTGAGACAGAGTCAGAGTTCGATCAGAGATGGAGTTGGGGGCCTGAGAAGATTTGACAGCTTATATACATTTAAGTTCCTAATATTATTAGTTTGTGTCAATTTCAACCTAAAGTTTTATATTCTTCTAATATAGTCATTCATTGTTATGAAGTAGAACGCCATGTGTCAGTTTAAGTGCCATGTAGGCATTTTCTGTTAGAAATAAAAACTGAACTAATGGTAGGAACTAAAATAGGACACGAAAGTTGAGTTAGGTACTTTAATAGTCACTTTTAGAGTTAAGAGACCACATTTGAACGATTCTTAAAGTTAGGAGACTAAATATGAATTTTACCCGATCAACTAAGAAGCCAGTGCCAAAAGAGCTAGAGCAAAATAAGAACTTAAACCCAATATTCCTTTTATCTTGGTGAGGCCCTATTTCATGCTTTGGGGACTCTAATCATTGATATTATCATTGGACTTGACCAAATGAATAATTGATTTGAGCAGTAGCACATAGTCTCAACATCATTCACTTCCCATATTGATCTGCTCTACTTCTACTCGTATTATTGCCTTAATCTCCATCTTTCTGTGAGGCATCTCCATGGGGATCATAGAAATGATAAATTATAAATCTCATTCATCGAAATAACATAAAAAATTTTAATATTTCTTTCAAGGTACAATAACAGTACTTTAGTTAATAGCAGTATGAAACACATTAAAGATGGACATTTGGGATGGTGGTTGAACCCAAGTTCATGGTCTATTTTAGATAACTTCGATATTCAAAGTTTGAGCCACCATGAATTTAAAAATTTTGTGTGCTGTGGGCTCAACTATTTTTATAATAATTCTAATTGGCCAAAAAAAATAAAGAAGAAAAAAGTTAAAATCAAGAAACCAAGAAAGAAAATGAGGGGATGACATACCATCCTGCCACCAAGAAGAAGCTCCTTTACAATGGTAAAATCCAAAGTTGGCCCTTAACTTTTAAGTTTGTTTTAAAAATGTCTCCAAACTTTAAATGTGATTGTTAAAGTTTCTTAACTGGCTCATCCTATTTTGGTCTTTATCATCAGCTCAATCGTTATTTTTGACAAAAAATGCCTATGTGGCACTCAAATTGTCATGTGGTCTCCTATTTCATGACAATAAGTAACAAAACTAGAAAAATCATAAATTTTAAGCTAGAATTGATACAAAAAATAATTTTAGAAACTTAAAAGTTTAATTAACCCAATCTTCCCCAATTTTCTCTTCTCAAGGAGTGCCACCGTCTTATGGAAGATGTTGTCTACGCCCACCACTATCCCCGTCAACTACTGCCACTCACTTCGCCTCACTAGTTCTGCTCTATCCACTTTCTCCATCGGCAAGCCCTTCTTCATCTCCCACAAAACCGCCGTTGTCCTTCATGCAAGATAAGAGAACCATGAGATGTAGAAAATACTTGGTATGTGACCTGGAGAAGTGACCCATAAGACACTATTGATTTGGGTTGATGGCACCTTGTGGATAAATTTCAGCACATCACAGTTGGTGCCGCTTTGCAATTTGATGGTGATGCATTGCTAGTGATTTTTTCGGCTATTAGGGTTATTGGGTAACAAGCGATTGACATCACTATCGATGGGTCAACTTAGGTTGGCGGTTGGGAAAGAGATGAATTGGTACTTCGCCATCAATCTAGCCACCTTAACTTTGAAGTTGTGCGCTTTGAGTAATTTCAACGCTAATCTAACTAACCGGAATACATGTAAGAATTGGAGAAGTGATTGGAGAGACAATTTTGATCGGAGAAGTAGATAAGCTTGGTCAAAGATAGAGTCGAAGCCAGAGAAACCGAACTAGAGAAGTGATTTTGATTGAAGAATGAGATTTTCATTTCAATTGGAGAAGGGATTTCTATTCGAGAAGTAGAGAAGCTCGGTCAGAGACAGAGTCGGAGGCCAGAAAAGCCAAACTTTGGTTTGATTTTCCAGATAGAGATTTGGAAAAGATGATATTGTTACCTAATATCTGTTTACATTTCTAAGATTAATAGTTTGTGTCAATTTGAAATTAATTTAAAATTTTGTATTCTTTTAATATAGTCGTTTGTTATAAAATAGGATACCACGAGGTAAAATATGTGCCACGTAGGCAAGTTCTGTTAAAAATAACACTTAAACTAACGATGGAAACCAAACTAGGATACACCGGACGAATTAGGGAACTTTAATAAACCCTTTTAGAGTTAAGAGACCAATTTAGTACAAACCTTAAAGTTATGAGACCACATTTGTATTTCACTCAAGTTTACGAGCAAATACCAAAGAGTTGATTTATAATTGAAAATCCTGAAAAGCAAACTTAGGTCCGTAGAGTTTGATGCCACCAAAATAATGCGAACTAGCGAAGTGAATTCTACCGGAACTACGGCCAAACCAAACTACCTTTTTTTCTTTTTCATAAAAGTTAATTTATTCTAATTACCAATAAACTAAATGATATCTTACAAATCAATAGCATAGGACATTAAAAAACAACAAAAACATATAAATTGGTCAACAAAAAGCTATGAATCTTGTGACATTAAATGAAGTGAATAGCATTGGATCAAGTCAAAATCTTCTAAATAAATCAGGATATACCTAAATAAATAACTCAATAGTAACAAGAAAAAAAATCTAGATAAATGGCAAGAAAAATAAAAGAAACAATGTACGATCATCTTGATATATTATTTGTAAATGTTTCACCATCTAAGTCTCAGTCATTTTCCACATCTTGCTTGGTCACAATTTTTTTCATATCCACCAATTTTGAAAATGGGTCATATAGATCTATCTCTTGTAAAGCGTTAGATGAACTAGATGGTGCTTTTATTAATGGTAATAAAAGAATTTTGTGGATGAGAAAGAAAACATTGAAAGCGATTTATGATAATCGGATGAAGTATTGGTGAAAAATCAATTAGTTTAACCTAAATTGATATCTAAGTCTAGTTGGATACATAAAGAATAAAGAAGAAAAAATGACGTGGAGGAAGAAGAAAGGTTGCGACTAGGTTAAGAGTTAAAAACCAAACTTCTTGAGTCTAAGGACTTTTTAACTTAGCCGTCTAACATTTCTAGACAATCCTTGATTAATATCACATTTCATAATGTGAATTTTGATTTCAAAATATTAATCTTGTAGTAAAATATGATTGTAGCAATAGCCTCAACTCTTCTTGGGGTTTTTTCCATGTAAGTAGAAAAAATTCATAATCATGGTAATTTTATAATTTCATTTTCATTGATCACCCATATGAGCATTGTGTCTAAAAATTATCTAATGTAAAATTTTGTCACTTTACTTTTATATAAATTTTTTGCGTTAATTAACCTCTCACAAGAATAGATTGTTATTATAGACTTTGTTCAATTGAACTTAACATAGTCATGGTCAAGTTAGAGTACAATAGTGGTGAAGAAGATAATCCTTAATTATTAATCTTAGATGTTTTGAAACTTCAACTCAAGTTGTTTACGCCTAGGACACCAAATTGGATGTTAAGAATTCGAATCATTTTACTGTCAAAATTTTCATAAAATACCAGTTATGTTGGTTAAGTAAATTTTTGGGTCTCAAAAAAGCAAAGTATCTTCTGCCATTATACATGTACAAATCTTTCTAATTATCAGAAAAAAAATCTTAGATCTACGCTATTAAAATCCTTTTTATATCTTTGTGCTCTTTTCAATTTATGTTGAGCTAAAAAATGTTCACGTAATATTCCAGCATTTTTCTGAATAAAGAAAAAGTAAAAACAAAAGGATGCTTAGATCATGTGTCGTAGTAATTAATTAATGAGGTGTCTCACTGAGTGTGAGTACCGTTAGTGGAATGTATGTGGTGGGCAAGAGTTTGTGCCTAGAACTGCTTGCTGTGGCCTGTGGGCCGTAGGAGTGGGCCACAATACCACGAACCGAGGTGTGGGGCCCCACCCCCAAAGCACAAGGAAAGGGTCCCCCGAGGGAGCCGAAACGGGTATAAGGCCCCATGGACCACGCGCTTTCGTATTTTATTTAGGATGAATTACTTGTACATGGGCTGTTTCAGTTTAGTGCAACCGCAAATTTATGAGGTCTTTTAAGTCCGGGTCGTGTCGGGTTTAACCGCAGTTTGACCCAAGCACCCGCGTCAGCTGCTAATGTGCCCCCTGTCTTGCTTGTATTTACATTCATGTGCCACTCTTGTGTTGACTTAGCTTGCCCATGATTGTTCTCTCACGGACACCAACCACAGCCTACTCGGAGAATGGTGAGGGCGACTCCACGTCTCGAGAAATGGTGAGGACGACGGCGTGGAGTAAGGCAACTGTGCTGGGGTGTTGATGGTGGATCAGGCAATCGGCAACCGAATCCAATGACCGGGGTGGCAGCAGTGGCGGAACTAGGATTTTCGGTTCGGGGGGCGAGCCCGAAGGAGAGTCGACCAAACCCGGAGGAGAGGGACGGTATCGCGGTGAGGTAAAGCTGGAGATTGGGAGTAATTCGTACTAATTAAAAGATTAGGATGTAACTCGTACAAGTTAAAAAATTTGGAGGACTAATAGTGCATTTTTCCATGTTAGAATATCTGTTTAAGACTAGAGGGAATAATTACTCATTTGGTAACTATTTTCTTTAGCGCTTACCTTACTGCCCCCGTCTTCATATTCTTTCAATATTTCCGAGAGGGCAAAAATGCACTTCTAGTCCTTAATTTCTCTTAAATTAACCAATTAAGTAACTATATTTAAATTTTTTCAAAATTTTCGAGGGGGCAGCGGCACCCCCCTGCCCCTACGTAGGTCCACCCGTGGCAGCCGGCGATGGAGGAAACTTGGTCTGCCCAACCGCTCACGATTTGGCGACTGGGGGCAAAACTTGAGAAGTGGTTCTCAAGGTGTGGCATCTGGCTGTAAATAAACGCAAAACAAGGGCCATATTAGTAGCTGACATGGGTGCTTGTATTAACTTGCGTTGAAACCCGACTTAAAAGGACTTCAGTAATTTGCATTAAAGGGAAACGAATTTTTTTCCTGTCAAATTCAGAAATCTAAACTTATTACCCCGTTTTTTACACAGTCTAAATCTAAAATCAGTGTTTTAAATTATAAGTTAAAGTTATCTAAGATTCGTTTTACAGAAAATTTAAATTATCTAAGATTCTTTTCATAGATAATTGGTAGTATAAATCATCAGTTTTTCATCTTTATAAATTCAAACAATTTTTTCCCTATATTTTAAAAAACAAGTGGGTAGGAGTAAAATTTCCAACCTGCTAAGTGGAAGAGTGACTTATAAAAAGAAGCTTTAGGGGAAAAATATACTCTCTCGGTTCAAAAAATTATACTACATTTTTTTTGGGTTATTATAAAAAAGTTGATTCGTTTTTCTTAATAACGTTTTTAAAGTTCAATTTATGCTAGTACTCTTAAGAAAAAATATAAATTACATAGAACCTAAAAAATATAAATTTATTTAAATTCTCACTACACAAAAAGAATTTTATTTTTTAAATCGTTATTTAAACTCACTAAAAAAAATTCTATATAAATTTATTTAAATTCTTACTACACAAAA
The DNA here is from genome assembly GCA_005392925.1 of Aquilaria sinensis. Lineage (NCBI taxonomy): Eukaryota > Viridiplantae > Streptophyta > Magnoliopsida > Malvales > Thymelaeaceae > Aquilaria > Aquilaria sinensis. The sequence continues at coordinate 411,239 of SMDT01003002.1, read as the reverse complement.
ATAATTTTATTTTTTAAATCGTTATTTCAACTCACTACAAAAAATTCTAAGGATTTTTTTAATTATAGCTTTATGTGCAAAAATGAAAAACAATAAAAATTACACATCATCTTTATATTCGTGCCCAGATAGACAGTTTATTTTTTATGGTATTGATGGAGTAATTGGCTATTTCCCCATTTTATTTCTTTTTTACACATATTACAGTTTTCTTTTTCACATTGGGCGAAATTAATTTTGTTTTAATGGTTTCAAAAACTATGAACTTTTTTACTACTTTATTGTTCAATAGCGTTAAAACCATTAGTCAGCTGTAGTTAAAGACCGCTGTCTTTGATAATAACAAAACAAGGTAGAAATATTAAATATGTTACTAATGTTTTAGATAAGAGATGGATATGTTATTATAATTTTTTTTTTCCCCAATTTCTTACTAATTCTTTAAATGGGCCGTATATACTACTGCTAGATAGAAAATAACAAAAAATTATAAAAATAGCAGATTTTGAAAAATAACATATTTGTAAAAATACCACGTTTGTAAGTTTTACATTTACAAAATGCATATTAAACTATCACTGATTACTAGATTAAGAAATGTAATAGATGCACAAATCTTTACTCTTTAGGCTTGGAAACCACAGATAAAATTAAGGTAATTTCTATTGAAGTTGTAGGAATATGACTAATTGTCCTTTTCTTAATAGTTCTCAACTTGTAAATGTTTATTGATATAAGCTCTAATTACGAATAACGATGGAACAAATTATTCACTTAACCTCGCGATTAATTTTTTTTTTTTTACTTTTCACTTGGTGAATTTGAGTTCACAGTCTTACTATTCTTGGTTAAGCTCCTCATCTTTCAAAAAGTCATGCTGTATACATGCATAAGTTAGAACCCCTTTTAGATTTGAAATTATACAATTGTTGAAGTCATAGAAGAAATTTTGTTATATATTATACTTACACTCAGTGGCAAACCTATATAGGCTGGGGGCAATACCACATACGGAAATTTTAAAAATGTATAGAGATTAGGTACTAATTTAGTTGTTTTGTCAAAAGTTATAGGTCAAGTATGAATTTTTTTTCACAGTTAATAGAATAAAATATAAATATGAGAAACAATAAAATATGCGGCAGGAAGATGGGGACTATACATGTAATTTCTAACCACCAAAATGAAAATGTAGCTGTAGTAAACAAAAAAAAAATAAAAAAATAAAATAAAAGTCGGAGTACAGGCTACAGTGAACAGAGCACTGGTTTCTAAGGGCAAGTGGGTCTGTACAGTGGCATTAAGGTGGTGGGTCCCCGGGCCACCGAAGCAAAGAGATAGGGGAGAGGCCATATATATATGACCGATTTGAGCATGAGGTGGGCTAGGCCCCATGGACCATGGGTGCCTCTTTCTTCACCAGACTACGCCCACAACAATTGCTCCCTGCGGGCCCCACGCAGAACCACAATGTCAGTAGCTGAGATGGGACGATGATCTTGCATCATAAAGTGGCTCAAATAATTGAATCTCTACCGTCTGATTGACGGACCAGTGATCAGATTTAGGGATGTTGGGGGCCTATGGGCTCCCTCAACTTTGTTTGGGCTGCGTCGCATGCAATAATATCTCCGTCGGAATGACCTCGAAGTCGGTCATCACTATTGCGCACTTCTTTTATGCTCCCACGATAACCTCCAAATCATTTTCTTTAACAATTGAAAAGTTCCTAATTCAATATTACAATGAAGTTCCAAAACAAGAGGGGGGTATTCTGAAGAATGAATTCTAGAATAGAGGGACTCGATGATGATGTGACAGAAAGAAAATTTTTCCTTTTTAATTTTTCTTCAGCAAAAATTTGAATAGTGGAAAACTTTATTTTTAAAATTCTTCAAAACTTATGCTATAAAATAGAAAATATAGTTTTAGATGTTTCAATTTTAATATATAAGTTTTCTAAATTTTAGAATGAATTATTTTCAATGGATCATTACATTTAAATAATATTGACTTTTAAATTAAATTGATTCCAAAGAAAAAAAAAGATATAGAAATTCAAATAAAATTATTTGAATTAATTAACTTAAGTGCGAATAAGGTGTTAATATTTTGATTGAGATTAACGCCTAGATCGTTTTAACTTAAATTAATTAAATTTCAAATGACTTATTTTTATTTTTATATTTTTTTTATCTAAAATTAATTTTAATTAAAATTCAACATTATGCAGGTGAAATAATCTATTGAAAATAAAATTTTTATAATCTCACTAAATTTTATGAATTTTTCTAGTTTTAGGCATTAAAAAATAAAAATTCATAAAAATTTAATTTCAAATGGATTATTGCATCTACATAATATTAAATTTCAAATAAATTTGGTTCTAGGTAAAATAAATATAATAGTAAAAATGAGTCAATTAACTTAAATTAAAACAAATTGGCCATACATATTTTTTGTGAGTGCTTTTCAATATGAAATTGCCAACTAATATATGCACGTTGCTTAAAGAGGATTGCATATTAGTCTTCACTGCCCCTTTTGTGATTTTGAGGGAGACGATATTTCCCACACTTTAACGGCTACGCTATTTTACATGGCCTAAATATTGAACCCCTACGTGAGGATATCTCTTGTTGAACTGAACTTGAAAAGGTTGCATGACAACAGGAAAGGAGTCTCAATAAGAAGAATATTGCTTATAAAGCAGTATATGTTCTTTCTTCTTTGGATAGATCAATATCGGCAAAACGTCAGGAGAGCCATCCAATGTTTTATTTGTCTTCAAAACAGAGATATTTTCTTAAATTTTGGTCTAGGTTTGGGTTGTGGGTTGCTTGTTGGTTTATTCTCTTTATTTGCTTAGGGTACAGGTTATTTCGGAGGGGTTCTCTTTTTTTTTTTTCAGCTGCTTTTGGGTATTAGGTTCATGGGTTTTGAGTTTATTTGTTTTTGGTTCCTGGGTATTATTCTCTTAATTCGCCTTCCATAATCTTTCTCTCTAAAATAATATTCGTACTCTTTTAGTTCTAATAAATTCTTAATTTTGCCCATCAAAACAAACAAAAAAAAAAAACAAGAAGCATTTTTTACTTTTTGCCTCTTGTTTGCTTTTCTATTTGTCGGAAACTTGGTGTGCTAGAAATACAAAAAAATCTTTGAAAGCACACGTAGAATAGCTTACAGGATTATAAACAAAGCTGCTGAGTATTATGCCCTTGGGTCAGCCATTGGTAATGGCAAGAAAAATTTGGAAGTGATCAACATCCTATGGTTTCCTCCTCGTGCAAACTATTTCAAACTAAAATGTGGATGGCTTCTATCAAAGAAATAGGAACCTAGCAGGAGCAGGAGGTCTCATCAGAAATCAACTTGGTAATTGGTTAGGGTAGCTTCCGACAGGAACTTGGGAATCGAGAAGGGAAGTGCTGGCAAAGAGGGTTGCAATGGTCGAGTTGAACTGAAGATCTTATGCACTGCCCCCTCTTTCTGGTTGATTTAGTTTTGTATGAAACCAGAGGAGTAGATCTCCCTCGCTTTTGTAAGGCCAGTAAGTCTGCCGGACCTCTTGCTTCTGTTAGATGTTAGTTCTAAAAATAAAAATAAGAGATTTTATATGTAATTGTTTTAATCTAAACAAATTCAGTTACAAGATCTCTAATAATTTTTACGCTTCCCAAGTATTCCTACTATGATCTTGGTACATGTGGTTTTAAATGTTTTTTTTTTCTATTCACTACACATTTAAATAATCGTTGACGAAATCGACAAGATGAGAGAGTACTGTTGAAGCAAAATACAAAGTAAGCACTTCATTCGTTTAAAATATTTTTCATTTTTCAATTTTTTTTTTGTAAAAATTATGAGTATTGGAACAATTAAGTATGTTCTTTTTCAAAATTATTATCGGCAAATAACACAATTACTTTGAAACTTAGTCTAAAACTATGTCTAATAATACAAATTAATTTTAAATAAAAGTTTCGATCAACTCAAAATAATAATACTGAGACCAATTTTACACTCTTTTTCTTTCCTGCTTCATAATACTTTAACACACACGCACATATATATGAGCTACTTGAGGGGAGTAACAAAATATGGAAAAAGTTATATAAATTGTTAAACGTGACATACATTTTAGGATACCAAAAAAACAAAAACAAAAAAACAAAAGTTACAGATATTTTAGAATGAAGGAGTACATATTTTCTGGTGGAAGAGCATCATGAAAATCTTTGGGATTCTTTACTAATAAAGTTTGTTGTTATCCAAAGTAGATTGATTTTACTTTCAGACATATTGTGTTCTATGAATTATAGGTAAATCACATGATATACCTCGTTATATATATATTATTATTAATTTTTTAAGATTTTATATATTAAAATATTATTTTAAATTAAAAATATCAAATCTAATTTTTTTGGCATATTTTTATATATATTCTAATTATTTTCATAATATTTTCCTAATATATAAATAAAAGTACTTATATTAAAATAATTTGTTATTTTACTTATGTATATATGTAATACATTTCTCTAATCCGAAATAAATTGACAATAAATAAATAAAATAAATAAAATAAATACCCAGAATATCTCTATATTTTTTAGCTTTAATTTACTCTTGTTCCTGGAACTTTTCTTGTATGCCTTCGCGGCTGTTTACTGGACTCAGATATTGCATGCAAATTAAATGAAATATCATTGGACAACTGTCGGACATTAATTATTATAACAAGCGATGATTGTTGTAAAATCTTTCAATGTAATGGTCGCATAAATTTTAATTTCGTTCGCTGCTATTTATATTAATTCAGGATTATTGTTAGAAGCGTTAGTTATCCTCAAATTAAGAGAGCGATAAGTAGAAGTGTTCTTTTTAAGGAAGAAGAGACATGAAAATAATTTGTTTAGTTTGGCATTTTGGCTCATCCAATCCAAGCATTTCCAAATTTCCATTCAAGGAGTTGGACTCTGGTAATGTGGAAAAGCAACAGCGCCCTCGAGGCATGGGACCTACCACGTGTCGTCATCTCGGTCGGGCTCCCCAGTCAGGAATCAATCCCGACCGTTGATTCCAATGATCAGAAAACAAAAAGCCAAAATTCCGCTTGCTCAGGAGAATCGGCAGCTCGCCCCTCTCCCCACAATATAAATCCTCCTGGTTCTCTCCTCCGTTCGTTGTCTTTTGATTCCTCTGTTTTACGCTACTCACCTCTTCCATGGCAGCGACTCGAGAGCTAGAAGTGGAGGAGGACAAATCTTCCCGCCCCGTCAATATCAGAGTCGACGGCGGCGGCAACCATAACCATCACGAAAAGTCTCACGGTGTTACACCCAAGGAAGAGCCCGAAACTGGAGGAGCGACGATCAGCGTCATGCCGGTGGCTGTTCCCATGCCGTTAGCGACGGCGCCTCCGCCGAAAAGGGCTTCAACTAAAGATCGTCACACCAAGGTTGAGGGCCGTGGTCGGAGGATCCGTATGCCTGCCACCTGCGCCGCACGCATCTTCCAGCTCACCCGCGAATTAGGCCACAAATCAGACGGAGAAACCATCAGGTGGCTGCTGGAGCACGCCGAGCCGGCGATAATCGCCGCAACCGGTACCGGCACGGTTCCCGCCATCGCGATGTCGGTTAACGGGACGCTCAAAATCCCAACGACATCTAACGCTACTTCGGATTCGGGTGACCCAGCGGCCAACAAAAAGCGTAAGCGACCGGCAAACAGCGAATATGTGGACATAAACGACGTCGTTTCTCTCTCAGCCGGGTTGGCTCCCATGACAGCAACGCAAGCGCAACCGCTGCCGCAACAGCCGCCCCAAGCGTCGGTGGCACCCCAAGGGTTGGTTCCGGTGTGGGCGATTCCGTCGAACGCCGTCGTCCCTGGCGCATTCTTGATGGTCCCACAAGTAACTTCCGTCGCGGGGCCTTCGAATCAGCCGCAGGTATTTGCATTTCCGGCCAATGCGACGCCGTTTATTAACATTTCCGCTCGACCCATCTCGTCTTTCGTGTCGACCATGCAAGTTACGCCGGTTCAGCTGCAAGCTAATGCGGCCGTCTCGATCCCTGCCGTTTCTTCGTCGAGTACAGCAAAAAAGACTTCATTCATGGACGCAACTTCAACCTCCGCACCTCCCGCGACAACCACAGGAACTTCGACGACGCAGACGCTGAGAGACTTCTCGTTGGAGATTTACGACAAGCAAGAGCTTCAGTTCATGACCCGCTCTTCCAACCATTGATGGGAAGCGGATAAAGAATCTCGGTTTGTGGGTCGATCCGTTTTTATTGGCCGGGGTTTCGTCGTTCTCGAGGCATCCGCCATTAACGAGCGAAGCTTGGAGCTGGAAGGAGGGGGTATAGCACGTGCACACGTGACGGGAGTTTTAAATGTGCGCACGTGTAAGATGGGGTCGGAGTAGGCTGGTGGGCTCCACACATACTTGTGGTGGGTCAACCCTCGACCGAAAAAAACAAAGGGAAAGGGTAGTAGGGCTGCGTGGGCCGTTCAAAAGAGTGGGACTCTATCTTGTTTTCTCCGGGTATTTTTTTTTTCTTTTTTTACTACTACTTTCCAAGAGGTTTATGTGTTGGCGTGGGCAGGGGGCCAGCTAATGGGTGGGTCATGTGAGGTGGGGCGCGGGTCCCAAAAGGTGGACCAGGAGAGAGGGGGACCAGGGTTGCATGGTTCCCGAGGCGGGCGCGTGGTGGTCCCTACTTAGAGTGGGGGGGTCGTGGGTGGGAGGGCCGATCGAGACGCGTGGCCCAAACCCATCTGGTCTGGAAGCAGACACGTGTGCGAGGAATGGTGGGGCAGCTGACCAGACATGGGTCCAGGGGGCTGGGTGGGGCCTAAAGACAACGTGATCGCGATGAGGTTGATGGTGGGGATCTGAATCTGATGCGGCCATTGAAATTACCAGCTTCAGTTCCCCCTGCCCAGCTTTTATTATTGAAATTCTTAACCCTTGTCAACCAAATGGTATAAGAAATCTGTAAATCGTAGTTGTATTAGCAATTTCTCGACAAGTGTATATAAATTAATGTCCCAAAAATCTGAATTCTTGGTGGAAGATGTGATGATGGGTTGGTATTTGGTTGCACTAAATTGCAATCACGTGATTGTGATTTATATATTTTTCAAATTGCATTTAGTTAAGTAATTGTAACTAAATACGAAATGATTCACCAGAGTTACAGTGACAGGCAAAGCACTTTGCGTTGTGAGACATTTGATGGTGGGCTGGGGTAGTGGGCCGGTTGAGCTTGTAATGTCTAATATTGAGTAGGGAAAGAGGGTGAGAACCCGTGTCAAGGGCTAAATAGCCGGCAAACATTTTATAGGGCTAAATCGCTGGGGTGTGTGTGTGTGAGACAGTGTGAGTCTGGCCCGAGGCCACTTCTCCCAGTCCCTGCCCGTAAAGGGCACAGCAGCGAGCTTTGGGCTTTTTGGGCAGTAGTCCTAGCCAGCATCAAGGCCCGGGTCCACCTTTCTCGTAAGCCAACCTGTTTTTCCTCACGTCTACGGACCCCACCGCTCCCCGACGCCTGTGCCTAATCCTTCTTATGGCCTCAAAATTCTTTACCCCAGCGTGTGGGGCTTCATTTAGAAATGGAATTATATTATGCATACCACTTACCCAAGAGTTTGAACTACCACCAGTTTTGTTTTTTGTTTTTTATGAAATATCTATCGTCTCAGAAGGTAAATTGGGCTTTTGGTCTACAAATCTATAAGCAGGCAAGAGAAATTTGTTAAATCATTACATATATTTCTACGCTTGAAAGCACTTTTAGTTTCTAAACTCCGTCAACTTGGATAGTTAGCCCCTTAAACATTGTTGAGTACAAAGTCATTAAGCTTAGTGAAATGAGATGATCAACCCCTTCAACTACGGATGATGGTAGAGTGAAATATGGATGAAGATCTCAAAGTTTGAGTTTCACTCAGTTTATATTTATTTATGCTTCATTTATATTCTCCTTGGTTTAAGTATGGACAAGTTGTCAAACTGGATTTTTATTTTAAATCAAACTTAGCTTGCTAACAACTTGACTCGGCTTAATTTGATTTTAGCTTTAAATAATATTTTTCCCTTTAGCTAAATAATTTGTTCAAACTTAGCTCAAACTTCATTCAACTAAAAGCTTGTTTATAATATATTTTTCACTCCAAGCTTGAATAAGTTATCAAGCTCAATAATCATTCCAAACCAAGCTTAACTTACAACTTCGTTCAACTCTGTTCAATTTCACCCTTACATGATTGTTACGTGCCACCCAAATGCATAATTGCCTTTACAGTAATACGGTTAGCACTTCTATCTTTATCTCTATCTTTTCTTCTTGTTTTTTCTTGAGTTTGTAATCTTCTTTGACTTTGACTTTGGTCATGAGCATAAATGCCCATTAACCAATTCATAGGGAATATAACAAGTTCATACTAGATGAGAGAGGCTAGTAGTGGTTGCCGGCTTGTATGTGCCCTTAGCCAGAAACACTAAATTGGGCTGTTGGACAATGAAGACATTTCAAAACAGTTGTGGGTGTGGCGTATCAAATCGGGCATGGTAAGGTGCTTTAGATGCAAAAATTGAGGAAAAACCAAAGCTCACTAGTGCCAGGAATTCGACTTTACAAACAAGTCATGCACGGTCAAAGGTTGACTATTCTATTCTTCACCAAGCTCAGCTCAGCTCAAGGGCTGAGTTTGAATAGAATTCAAGTTTAAGGGGCTAAATGTCTAGGTTGGCTAAGTACATGCTCTAAAAGTGCTTGTAGGCCATTGGTTAAAATTTTCCCAACATAATTTTCTGTGTCTGAGAAATTATGACTGACTTGACATGCAACAGCGAGTTTAAGACATGGGTTGCACTTGTAGAGCGAATACGGCACTAGTTGGCTAAATTCTTGTGTCTTTTTGGTCTTTTATTCATTTTTCAAGAAAGAACTATTACTTTTAATCAAACTTAAAAAATAGTGACAATTCCCTAGAATTGAAACCAATGGATGATAGACTAATGACATATAGGTCCACTAAAAAGCGAAAGCAGATTAAAACAATCATGAGACAGAATTTTTTGGGTTGGTTTAATAAGTTTTAACATTATTCTGCGACTAAATTAATACAAGGATACAACAAGTAAAACTTAAAAGCAATTATTTTGCCTAACTGAAAATAATTACTCTAATAATTTTGAATCTATATCATTTATATAAAAGCATAAATGGTCCAATTATCTGTTGAAATATGGTTGTGTCAAAATTTTGATTCTTTTCTTGTGTCTTCTAGTGTCCCAGTAATCTGTAACCAATATATGCAGGAGCTGATGCCCCAAAACTCATTTCTCATGGCATGAAATTATTAAGTTCTCTTGGATGGCAAGAAACAACCTGCATGGGTTTCTTCCAACATCAAGGAAACTTGCATGGTAAGGGAAGGGATTGACATTCCTTTTCCTATCAACTTCAACTTGGTACTTCATCAAGCGTCCTCTCATCTCTGTAATAAACCTCTAACTTTTTTGAGTTAATGACTGAAATGCAATAAACAAATTAGTGTTTACTAAGATCATCCAACATGTTACAAGGTTTAGCATATTATATATGCCAAAATGCTACAGTATAAGGAAGAAAACAAATAGAACTATAGACAGGCTGGTATGCTTTATAAGTAGTAAGGAGGAATACTAGAATTCTTTGCATTCAATGACATATTATGAATCAATAAAAAAAATGTTTAGCCATTAAAAGCTATAAAGTGATAACTATATGTTTCTTCATGACAGTAAACAGTTGTGTTTTTGTGATATGGAATTAAATACCTAAGGTGTACTTGTAGCATTAGGTTGGGGGTTCTATCAACCAATGCATCAAGTCCATTAATAAGCTCACGGTTTATAAAACAATAGAAATTTAAGTAGTTTTATGGTGAGAAAGCTTCCTCAAGCCCAATCTCCAGCAGAGCCTTATAAATTGTCTCATACATAATTTGCATGGTTTTGTGCTACAATAATCACAAACATCCTAAATTAACTAAATAACTTTCTAGGCAAGTCCAATGTAACATGCAGGGAAAACACTGAAAGAAAAAGGAGAATGAAGTAAGTATCTCCTACTTGAGCTTAGCAAAACATAATTAATAGTTATTGTAGTGAAATTTCAAACTGATTGTTGGTGCATTTAGGTAAAGGGATATTGTTTGACCTTACACCTAGGCATGAAGTTGGTAGGTTTTACATTAACCTTAAATATTCTGGGAGTAAGGTAAGATTGTTCAAGTCCTACTTAAATAAAAATACTACCATCCCTATTATTCTAAAAAGGCAATCGGTACATTTATTAATATACATTAAAATTTTGGCTCAACCTCATAGTTGGACAATCAACTGATCAATTTTATCAAATACTTGAGCATGTGCAATAGATAATCCGAAATACAAATTTCAATTTTAAGCTGCTCAACTTACTGCACATTCATAATTACCTGCCAAAATAAAATCCCTTCAATTGGGACACCTTCCGGCCATATTGGAATAAGAATATATGTAGTAAATCTCTTATTTGCCTTTATTTTACTTGCTATCTTAAGTGCTATTTCCATGAGAATCAAGTTATCAGCACCTGCAGAAATAGAACGGGTATAGTTTTGGGTTTAAACATACTAAAATGGTAAAATTTCATACAAGAAAAAAAAATACAACCTAAAAGATGTTGTTTGTAAGAGCAATATAGCTCTGCATTTTCAAAAGAAAATTTAGCTATTGGAAGTTGGTTTTCTATTACATTCTACTTTAACATAACTATGATTATGTTTTTTCTTGAAATTTTCAATTTGTGTTGTAAGTCATTATTTACTGTGTAGAATAGAATCATTCAAAATTGAAGGGTTAATCAAAGACCTTGGGCTTTTAATATTATATAATCAGACTGTAAATAGTAAGTTTTGTACTCATCCCTAGGAAAAAGTCACAATAGCTCTAGCTAGCCAATTTGTTTCATTGCATTTACCTTTGGAACTAGAAAGTCCATCCATTTATCAAATAAAAGTTAAGACTAGGCATTCACTTGGCCTCAATAGAGTTGCAATAAAGACATGCACCTTTGCCTGTTGGTTGGTGTTTAAGCTTAACTTCCCACCCTAACTTATCCTCAATCCTTCTACTCTGTATGTACTTTGCATTTCTGACAATCAAAGGAAGAAAAAAAGGGTATGGCCTACAATTTTTGAAGTACCATGGTCTGAATATGTGTTACTTAGTTCATGGCAAACAAAAGATGCGCAGATGTTGAAGTAAAATTTTTACCCAAGTCTTTATAGGAGGAAGGCAATGATTTTTCTATTATTGTTACCAACTTCAGCATCCATAATGACAGTCTTCTGGTGGTGTGTATAAATTGTTCCAACTTCCTTGTAGACATACAATACAAATACAATTAACTTTTATAATTAATGCAACTGAAACAAGGTTGAGATAAATCACATTGTTAAAGTGATTGAAAAATAGTTGCAGCCACATGAATAAACCAAGGTGTAGGTAGGAAACTACTAGCATAATTGGTAAAGTTGTGTCTATCCTAATTCATAACAATTTTTAATGTCTTACCATATTAACAAAGAAAAATGAAAAATAAATATAGGATGTCATGCCATAAAAAACAGATAAAATAGAATGATGTTCTTCTTTACCATGGTTAAAATGGAAGTTAAATTCTAAAAGATAGTTGCCTAAATGCCTACCTTTTGCTTGGCACAACTATGCCATTTTTTAGTAATACGGGGACAAAGTAGCACCTAAATTGAAGAGTGCTTGAAAAAGTGACTTGTTTCTTTATCATAAGTTTGTATTATCCCATCATGTTTCAAGTAATTCAAAGATGACACTATAAATTTATGTTAAGTGAAGTAAAACAAATCCAACTGATATTCATTATCATATGGCAATAATTTGAAATTTGCAACTAGCTGTACTTTATCATGTACACTTATTTCTAAATTCTCATTGGATGAAGAAGAGATGGAAAATAATTGGGTATATGATTTCCATGACTTATGTCCTGAGGTATATTGGAAACTAATAAATAGAAACACATTAAGTGTATAAGAAACAAGTAAGAAATATGTAAAAGTTTTTTATTGTTTTTTTGATTAATTTCCTAGTTTATTATGGATGGAATTGTGGCCAGTGTTATTAGAATTAATGGTTTTTAGTTATTTGTAAATAAAACAAATAAAAGAAACCAAGTTTAAACAAAACTTGGGTCATAAGTAACTTAAGGGCTTGATATGTAGAGTCCAAGATAAGGGTTGAGTTTTGGTCACTTAAACCATATGGGAAATTTTTTAATCTTCGCCTAGGAATGATTTATTATATTGTTAAATGATCAATTATAGGTAATTATTTAAGCTACTGGAGGAAGACCTTAGAAAAGACTAAAATTAAAACAACCGAGACATTGGATTGGACATGAAATGATTATATTTAATATTGCTAAGGTAAGGGTAAAATTTAGTTATCTCATGCTTATTTATATTAATGTTAGTTGAGAAATTTGTATATGAGTACAAATGGCTACATTGTTCAGGAATAAGCATGAAAAGAGTAGGTAAAGGCAAAGTAGTTCACAATTAGAATTAGTGTGGAATGTACCTAGATTGTGAAGTAATTGTGTGGATAAGGGTCACCAATGTGGTAAATGTACCATGTTTCTACAAGTGATTAGCCACTTCAATAATATGATGGATACATATAGGGTTGGCCTCACAAGGCTACACCTAGCAGTAGATGCCTTATGGCAGAGTACACATGTTGTGGGTACTCCCCAATTGTGTGTATCCAAGGGCCCAAGGGTATAAGGCAAAGATAGAAACAAGGAACATCTATGGGCTATTGCCAACATGCTTAGATACACCAAAGATTAAGCCAATAGGCTGCCCTAAGGGCAAACCACAGGGTGGGCAATATGTAAGAGCAAAAAGGGTGACCTAGGGGTACTTAGGGTTATGGGTGCACTCAAGTGTCCCGATGACACATATTGTATACGAAGCCATTACGGAACCCTAAATAGTGTTAAGTGGCATAAAGACCTTGGGAGACCTAAGTAATCATTAGGAAGGCTTAAGGAGTTGAGGGTGCCCTAAGTGGGTAAAGAAGTCCCAAAATGGCACTGCATTATATCTGTAAAAATTGAAAAATGGGCCAATATACTTACTTTTACACATAAAAGGAAAAGGTAAATCTGATACTAATGGAATCCTAGCAAGTCCAATAATATACTGGCTATGAGCTGGTAATCTAAAGGGAACAGGGAACATGTAATTTTCTTAATGAGGATAGAGACTTGGGGTTCTCTTATAGATACGACTAAAGGGGAAATTAGAGGTAAAGTGCTCTATTGTGACCTTTCAACATGGTGATTATACATTTTGAGGCCTGGTGATTAATAGTTGACCATGTATAAGGGGGTAACTTGCGGGGACCTCTAACATAGAATAATCATTGTTGGAATGCTGTCACAACTATGTATATACTTTATACATAGAGTCCTATGTATTTGCTTACAAGTACATAAGACCTTATTGAGTATTCATGGAATACTCACCCTTTATGATTATGTGTAGGTTATGTAAATATGGAGCCTAGCAATCTTAGCATTGTTTGCTCAAGATAGTCAAGGCAGTAAACATTGGACATGAAGGCACTGAAAGGTGTCAAACTCCAGAGGCACTATGGTATTAAAAGGTATACAGTACAGGTCTATAGTATAGATCTTGTACTATGATACTTATGCCATATACGGTCTTGTATGCCTCAAAAAGTGGATGCCTCTAATAACATTGTGTTTAACTTGGATGAAGAAACTTGTATGTACTAGTCTACATGATATGGAACATGTATAAGAGATAGTTGCTTCAATGTGGATAAAGGAAATATATGTTTTATGCTTTGCTACTATATTAATATTGTTTTTAAGTGTTGGCCAGCCATGTTTTCTATTGTATGTTTTAAAATGAATAACAAAGCTACTTATGCATGATTATTACTAGAACTAAGCTAGAAAGCTTAAGAGTATATGTATGTTTTATTGAACAATCGAGCAATAAAAATGGTAATTCACGTACATAAAATGAGTTTTTGCTTTGCAATGGCTTAATAAAGAGCCATTAATCTGAGGAGGCTTTACTCCCTATGTGAGTAAGGCAGGTGCTACAATACTTCAGTAGGGTAGTGTACGCCTCATTTCTAAATAGTAATTCAGCATCTAATTGTTCTCAAGCCATTTTCATTGATTGCAAGTATCAAATGGTAGACATGAGAATCAACAAGCTTCATCATCGGCATAGGGGGACTAACCAGGTAATAAATAAACTCGTTAAGCATAGAGCATTTATGGATTATCCCTTCATGTATTTTGACCATTTTCTAACATTCATCATAAATATTGTTTTTCAAAAGCCCAAAATGTATAAAAAAATTGGACCTCTGGATCTTAGGTTTAGTTTTCCTTGTTGTTCAAACAATGTCAGTACAAGGGATGTCTTAATCCTTACTTTAGGTTCTCATATTGGAGTTTTCCTTTTGTGCAAGGGCAAGGCTACTGTGATGTAATCTACATTGTCTAATTTATCTTCTTTCCACCAAAAAAAGCAGTAGCATACTTACGAGTTGCAAACCTTAGCAACTAAACCTAAGAGAGAAAAAGAAGAAAGAACATGTTAGCAACCAAACCTTTGTTGTATCTTTTTTTTTTTTTACCAATTTTGGTTTGTGTTATTTTTTCCGTTACATTGCTCGCTACCATCTGCAACCTATCTCAGATTTAGCATTGATCATATTTATGATGAGATCACAACTTGGAATCTTTGATCCAGTTCAGATGGGAGTTGCTGTTGATTTTTGTTCGGTGTTATTTTAGATCAGGGTTTTATTTGGCATTTTCTGTTTAGGTCCACCGGCAAGATCTATATTTCTATTTGAGTCCATTTTGAAAGTATGAAAATCTCAAACAACTGAGGTGACCAGGTTGATTCTAACGGGTTTGTTTTTTGTCCTTTCAAAGACGTTGAATAATCGACATATGATCACAATTTTCAGGGTGATTTGGGTTCACTTAGCAATTCTCAGGTTAATTCCAGTATTAAGTCTGCTTGTTAGTTCATCCAATTTAATGATAGTATTATGTGTCTAATTTTATATTGGCGTATTTGTTGGTTTTGCATTTTTATGGGATCTTCACTCAAATTGTAAATGTGAATCTTGTTATTCAAGAATGTTTTCTTTTCTTTACAGTATCATAAAGAAGTTTACAAGCAAAAATGTAAAGAAAATGGTCTCTATGTCAAGTCTTTATATAGCTTCAGGTTGTTATATTAGTGGTAGATGCCATATAGTTTTTGGCTAAAGCAATGAATAACCATCATTAAAAAAAAAAGCAAAAGCAAATACTAGTAAAAGGAAAAAGGATGACTTCATCATTAATTCTTGCATTGTTTTTTGGAATTACTTGGCCACAAGTATTGTTTGTGCATTGCTGCTAGTGATGCGCTAGGTCTCTATTGAAAAATGATATTTTAGGAACTAAAAGACAAATTTGCTTAGTGGAACGTTGAAAGCATGCTTTCCATCATGTTAGAGCGCAAATCTTAGGGAATTTTGCACTTAGGGCACAAATTCCCTTTGATGTCAAAAGCGGCTAGGTTGGAAGCGCTTTCATATAATCTAGAGGGCAAGTTGCAAGTTGTCTCATTCATAGTTCATTCAATATGTATACATATTAGTAAAGTTTGACTATTTGAGGGGTATACGCGAGCTTATGCCTCTTTTCTTTACTCAATATATCATTCCATTTATCGGTTGGGTAATCTCAAACTAGTTATTATATTATAAACGTATGTGTAATTAGACAAACTTATCCATTTAAACCTCTTTTTAGTTTTCAATAAAAATTCAGTTTATCCTCTTATTTTAAAAAACTATATTTTCAATGCTTGTATTCCTACAAATTTAATCTCCTAATAATAATTAGACATATTTAAAATAAAATTAGATATGCTTTCTTTGCTAAAAAACATTAAATATTTATAAAATAATTACTACTTATTTCTAAAAGGTGTGGAATGTTACTGTTTATGAACAGTGCAAATCATTGTCACAAACAGTTCTGCTCATTTCTTTTCTTTGCTTTTGCCCGGATGCAATCAAATCTTTTTGAAGTTTGATGTAGCTTTTTGCAAGGTAATCTTGTTTGTGAGGGCATTTATTGTTATTTATCCGTTTTTAGTTTGTTTCACGTTCCTCTTAGATGAAAAAACGATTTTAGTCTCTGAATTTCTACTGTTCTCCCATTTCACTCCCTAAGTTTGACTCATGTAATGTTTAAGTCCTCAAACCTAATAATTACTTAATTAAGATTCTTTCTATTTGCTCTCTTGGTCCCTAAACTCTTTTTGTTTTTTTTTTATGTACCATTTTCCAAAGTAAAACATTTGTCATCATGATTTGTTTATTTTTTAGTTAAATTGTTTCTACTTTTTATTTATTTATCAAGTCAATTGTTAAATCCTTAATACCTAAAGTTTTTTGATATCGTGTCTTAGTCCCCAAATTTTTTTGTTACTTTTGTATATTATTATTTTCTAAAATAAAACTTTAGTCATTTTAATTTGCCTACTTTTGGCTATACTTCAGGTGGATTTGACTTTGGCTAAATGTTTTATTTTTTTTTCTTTTTACCTTTACTAAGTTAATGGTTAAACTATTAATTGGTTAACATAAATTAAATACATTTTTAGATTTTAGTTATATATTTTTATTATTGATGATTGAGATTTGTAGCATGACTTATTTACTTTGGAAGCTTTATGGTTTAATAAAGTAGTTGGGTCTATAATTGCCAAAATAGGAAAAAAAATCCAAATAAATTTCTTAGCGATATTAAAAATTGGAATTTGAGTTGATAAAAAGATGTAAATTTTTAGTGAATTATTTTTAATGAAAAAAATATTCATCATTTTGAAACATGTGAATTCTTATATTTCACAGTATTATGTTTTCATAACTAATTATTTTAATGATAAGAAAATAAAATAAAGGGAGTTCAAAAATAAAATAAAGTGATATTTTAATTAATGATCATAAATTTATGGGTGATAATTTTTTAATTATTTATTATTGATATTTGTTTTAATGCTAGATTTATCAAGAAAAAAATATATATTACAACGTGTGGGTTCAAACTAGACTAGTATTCAGTACAGTGTTTAGTATAGCTGTGGTATGATGTGCTTTTGGTATATAATATTATTTCCTGATTATCCAATACTATTATTTAAAAATGTCTTATTTTCAATGCGCCCACGTCCTTTTCATACCGCAGACCAAAGTGTATGTCGTTCACGTGGACAACATCATTCCAGAAACTTGAGAAAGCTCTCTCACAAGTCCCCAGGAGTGGTATTGAAAAAGTGGCAGTAAGGCTTTCGAAGAAAAGATGTCTTCTGTGAAGAAGAAAAGCAAGAATGATGCTACTTCTATGAGCAATGAGCAATGCGCAATGCTTGGGGATTGAAGAGAAAAGCAAAGGTTTGTTTCTTAAGGTTCCCATCAATTGGAGTCATTTCGTCAAGTTTGGGCAATGAGAGTGGCAATGGCAATAACGATTAGGGTTGAAAGAGAAGGATGCTGATTGAGATGATGGGTCATGCATTAATTGCTTCCAATTTGCAGTGACTTGGTCATTGTTTTTCAACGGATTTTTCCATGTTTTTCCTGGCCCATTTAAGTCGAGGATGAAGGCGTTCAATAAAAAAATGAGGGATGGGGATGAAGGGCACTTAAATACATGTAATCATAAATTGAAAGAAAAAAGGGGCCAACTTGGCCACCAAGTTCCTGCTTCTCCATTGACCTCTTTCTCATTCTGCTCATACATGGGGATGGATAACTCAGCTTCTCTCTCTCTCTGATTCGGTTGGCAAAAGCAGCCATCTTGTGCTTGCTTCTTCTGGTCACAGCCTCCGCAGACCAGAAAGTGTATGTCGTTCACATGGACAACATCATTCCAGAAACTTGAGAAAGCTCTCTCACAAGCCCCAAGGAATGGTATGAAAGCGTGATGGCAGAAGTCTTTGCTGAGCAGGACGAAGCAGCGCCCGAGCTTCTCTCTGTATACATACACCACTGCAGCCTCTGGTTTTGCTGCAAAGCTCTCCTCCAAGCAACTGGATATACTCAGCAAGGTCAGTGGTTTCATTTCTGCCACTCCTGACGAAGTGCCTAGTCTCCACACCACGCGCACCCCTCAATTCCTTGGCTCTCCTCCAAGCGGCAGGGGACTCTGGATTGCTCCCAACTTGGAAACAAATGTAATAGTTGGCCTGTTGGATACTGGAATCTGGCTAGAACATGTTAGTTTCCGAGATTCTGGCATGTCCCCGGTTCCCTCAAGATGGGAGGGTGCGTGCGAGACGGGTACAAATTTCTCAGCATCAAACCGCAATTAAAAACAAACTGGTGCGAGAGCCTTGTTCAAAGGTCATGACGCTATGATAGCCAAGACGGACGGGTCTAAAGATTACCCATCTCCTAGTGACTCAAATGGCCGTGGGACACACACTGCATCAACTGTAGCAGGGAATCTTGTTCCGGACCGGACGTAAACCTTCTTGGCTTGGCCAAAGGCTTGGCTGGTGGGATCAAGAATTGCTGTATATAAAGTTTGCTGGTCAGAGGGTTGTGCTAGCTGCCTGCCATGGACACAGCAATTCAAGATGGTGTTGACGTTCTGTCACTATCTCTGGGAGGATCTTCCAAGCCTTATTATTGCTGTAGGATCATTCAAGGATGTCGAACATGGGATTTTTGTTTCCTAATCTGCGAGTAGTTCAGTTGTCAGCAACGTTGCACCATGGATTATGACCGTCGCTGCGATCAAGCTACCTTGTTCGGGACTTTCCAACAACTGTCAAGGTATAGGAGACAGGAGCTTTCACAGGCTCATCTTTATATGTAAGCAAGGCAACAGAGCATCTCCCGCTCTACATCAAATTTTAACCTCACTTCTCAATAATGGCTATTAACCCTACAGAATGACTTTCAAGGTAAATTTTGATGTTGATTTTCATGATTCTAAAAAACTTTATGTATAGTAGGAGTATTTGAGCCCACCATGTTAACAGATGACGGAGCTTACAATCTTAAGTGGGTTTTGTAATTTTAAGTTTGTATTTTCAAGGAAAAGAATTTTAGGGAGAATTGGAAAACACTTGTTTGTTGTCTTCTCAATTCTCCACATTTGGAGAAGTATATAGTTCAGTCCTGACTAAAACCCCAACTTTAAGCCCTAATTAGATGTGCTTAGTCAACAATTAGGACATGAAACTATGGGCTCCTTTAACTTGAGAGGTATCAATGTTGGCACATATTTTTTAATTGTGATGACTTATTTGATCGGAAAGAAAATATTAACTGCATATTTGCCCTAAAACGTTACTTTAGTGAGTGATTTATGCCCTTCGACGTAAGATGAGTGACATATTTTATACTTGTGAAACTTACAATTACCTCCCTGAGGTATGCCCTAATTCACAGTTTGTCCCCTTTATTTTAAGAAACCTATACTTTACCCCTTATTTTTTTTACAATAACAACTTTTGAAACTATATTTAAACTATACTATAGTTATCTTCCAGTAATTTTAATCTCTTTAATATTTTTTTATAGTTAATAGATATTTTAAATTATCAATTTTTCTTCTTGTAAATACATATTAGTATTTTTTAAAGGTCAGTTGGTTTTGAAAAAAATATCAAAAATCTTGAAATTACTATAACATTATTATCAAACAGTTTAAATTAGGGTTACAAAAATTGTTATCAGACACTGTAAAGCGAACGTGGGGTAAAATGTATGTTTTTTAAAATAGAGAGGGTACAGTGTAGGTTAGACCAAATAATAGGGGGATTGTTGTAATTTTCCCTTTATATTTTCCTCATTTCGCTCAAGCTCCTGCAAGTGATGCGTCCTTGTTGTAACAGAGATATTTTCACCCGCTGCGATGTCGATGCCGAAGACGATAAGCGATGCGTAGATCGAGAGCTAAATCAGTAGAATTTGATGTCTGTCGATCATAACCATGGGAAGCACCAAAAAACGAGCGGTGCAGCAACTTTCCCCTCCGCCGCCACAGCCGCAGCCGAAGCGCCCCTCCTTCGCTTCCTACCACGACACGCCGAACCTCCCCCCCAAAGTCAAGCTTCTTTGCGACATCATCGCCACCACCCCTGCCGCGTCCGTTGAAACCCTCCTCGAAGACGCCGGCCTCCGCGTTCTCCAGTCCGACGTTGAGAACGTCCTCAAGCTATCCTACGCCTTCCCCGGCGCCGCCGTCAAGTTCTTTCGCTGGGCCGGCCACCAGCTCCTCCACAAGCACTCCCCCTATTCCTGGAACCTTGTCGTTGACCTGCTCGGTAAGAACGCCCTCTTCGACGCCATGTGGGACGCCGTTAAGTCCATAAGGCAGGAAGGCTTGGTTTCTTTGGCTACTTTTGCTTCAATTTTTAGCAGTTATGTGGTACACGATCGTGTCCAAGATGCTATTACGACTTTTGAGGTTATGGAACAATATGGCTGTTCTAGGGATGCTGTAGCTCTGAATTCTCTATTAAGTGCTATCTGTAGAGAGGGGAAAACAGCTGATGCTGCCGAGTTTTTGCGAGTTTCTAAGAGTAGACACAAGCTTGATGCTGATACATATGCAATTTTGCTAGAGGGATGGGAGGCTGAAGGGAATGTGGTCAGTTCTAGGCAAACTTTCTTGGAGATGGTTAGTGAGATTGGATGGGATCCACAGAATGTACCAGCTTATGATTCCTTTTTAAGTACACTGCTCAAAGGTCCTGATGGAATGAAGGAGGTGATGACATTCATTGAAACGATGGTGGACTGGAGATGCTACCCAGGAATGAAGTTTTTCAATGTTGCTCTGGAAGACTGTTTGAAGAGGGTTGATGTTAGGGGATCCTGGTTGCTTTGGGAAGTGATGGTTAAGAAGGTTGGCTTTAAACCAGATACCCAGATGTGTAACCTGATTCTCGATTTGTATTGTGTTACCAACAGCGTTGATTTGGCAAACAAATTGTTTGATGAGATGGTTAACTATGGAATCTTCCCAAATTCTCAATCTTACAATTTGTTGTTCCAGTTCTACATCAAGAGCAAGATGTTGAAGGAGGCTTCTGTTCTTTTCAATGAAATGGTGAAAAATGAGTGCTATCCCAGCCAAAAGAATTGCTCTTCAGCAGTTAAGGTGTTTCTTGATCTTGGCGACCCCTATGTGGCTACAAGAATTTGGAGATTCATGATTGAAAGATATGACTCTGATTTGGAGGAGACTGGAAACTTTCTGGTTCTTCGGCTTCGTGATATCAACATGCTTCCAGAGGCAGTCAAGTATGGCGAGGACATGATTGAGAGGGGAATCAAGTTGTCTTCTTTCTCGTTGTCAAAACTTAAGCAAAGTCTTGTCAAAGCAAGAAAAGGTTTTGTGTATGAAGATCTCCTTAGAAGGTGGAGAATCTCATTAGACAGGTAAAAAGTCAGAAGAACACTTGAATAGACTATTCCATGTTTGCTCCCAACATGTATTTATCTGTTACATGTCTACTACTTTTAAATTTAATAGGATCTCTTAATTGGAGAGCAACATCAAACGATCAACGCGAGAGACTATCTGTCCATTTAAGATGCTATTGTCATTTAATGACATCTGATCCGGTAAGCTTCATATGCTAATGGCTTCATTTGCCTTCTTCTGAACTTAAAAAAAAAAACAGAGAGAGAGGGGGGGAGAGAGAAGAAGAAGAAGAAGAAGAAAGAAAGAAATCTAACCCTATCCCCAAGTGACTGCTATGGGACTTTTCACTGTTTGTCTTCCATGTATCCAAACCAGTGATCCAAAAGAATACCCACTGGATGTTGATGATTTTTTTCTCCCTGTAAAACTGACCTTGAAACTCAGCTTCTGCCCAAGTTTTTCAAACTTCAAAACCTTAGGCTCAACGCTTACTGATACTTCAGAAGGTTCTTTCACTTGAACTGTGTAAGTGGCTTGAGGACTTCCAACATTTGTTACTGTCCTCTTATAAGTCACTGCATTGGCTATACTCTTGCTCTTAAAGTTTACTGCAAAAGAAGGATAGTTAAGATCTCCCGGTTGCATTCTTACTTTCTTGGCACAACTGAAATGCTTCCCTGCAAATAATGCTATTTGGGCGGCTGTAAAGTTTAGGCTGCACAAGTAGTTTTGATAATCTTCACTGGTTATGTCATATATCAATCCTGGATCAGCAGCCCTTTCAGGATCAACATGGCCTGAACCAAATGCGAAAGGCGTTGCATAACTAGAGTTACCCGAGGCGATGTCTGTGATTTGGCCATAGATGTTGTTTGTTGTGTATGCAGTTGTCATGAGGGCTGATTTGATCGCTGCAGGTGACCAATCCTTGTGAGCCGACTTCAGGAGTGCAGCTATGCCACTGACATGAGGGCAAGACATTGAAGTTCCTGAAACTACGTTGAAAAGAACACTCCTTTTGTCACTCTCTAGTTCTGATGGTGAAACATTTGGTGGCCATGCTGCTAAAATGTTCACTCCTGGTGCAGTTACATCTGGTTTGATCACATCAGGTCCAACTAGACTAGGGCCTCTTGATGAAAATGCTGCCATGACTGGTGCAGGATTTCCATATGTTGTTCCATTGAACGCAATTGAAGCGGTTGGTGATCTTGAAGAGTTTAAGTACTGTCTGATGGCTTTGGCTGCTGAGGCTCCTAATGAAGTTGCGGGCAGAACATGGGGGTCAGCGAAAAGCTCCTCACCATCATCTTCTGGATTGATCAGCAGCATTCCAGCTCCTCCAGCCAATTTCACTTGTTCCCCCTTTTCAGGCCTTTCACTGAATCCTCTTTCGCAGACAACAATTTTCCCTTTCACGAGCTTTTTATCAAGTGAACCTTTAGTACAATACTCAGCTCCTTGGCCACCTGCTGTTTGTCCATATGCAAGCAGGAGCTCCTCTGTTGCCTTACCTACATATAAAGATGAACCTGTGAAAGCTCTTCCATCTCCTAGCTTGACAGTTGTTAGAAAGTCCCGATCAAGGTAGCTCGCGGCAACGGTCATAATCCATGGTGCAACGTTGCTGACAACTGAACTAGTTGGTCCTGAATTACCTGCAGAACAGGAAACAAAAATCCCATTTTGGACAGCCTTGAATGATCCTACAGCAATAATGTCACTATAATAAGGCTTGGGAAATCCTCCAAGAGATAGTGATAGAACATCAACACCATCTTGAATTGCTTGGTCCATGGCAGCTAGTATATCAGAGTTAGCACA
Organism: Aquilaria sinensis; assembly: GCA_005392925.1. NCBI lineage: Eukaryota > Viridiplantae > Streptophyta > Magnoliopsida > Malvales > Thymelaeaceae > Aquilaria > Aquilaria sinensis. Next base: position 387,822 of record SMDT01003002.1, on the reverse strand, counting down.
ACCCTCTGACCAGCAAACTTTATATACAGCAATTCTTGATGTATATCTCATCCCAACAGCAAAGCCTTTGGCCAAGCCAAGAAAGCTTGTGTCCGGAACAAGATTCCCTGCTGCAGTTGATGCAGTGTGTGTTCCATGGCCATCTGAGTCTCTAGGAGATCGGTAATCTTTAGATTCATCCATCTTGCCTATCACAGCCTCATAGCCTTTGAAAAAGGCTCTCGCACCAATTAGTTTTCTATTGCAGTTTGATGCTGAAAAATTTGTACCCATCTCGCATGCACCCTTCCATCTTAATGGAACAGGGGACATGTCAGAATCTTGGAAACTGACATGTTCTGGCCAGATTCCGGAGTCCAACAGACCAACTATTACATCTGTTTCCAAGTTGGGAGCGCTCCAAAGTCCCTTGCCGCTTTGTAGGCCAAGGAATTGAGGGGTGTGCGTGGTATGGAGCCTCAGCATTTCATCAGGAGTGGCAGAAATGAAACCACTGACTTTTCTAAGTATATCCAGCTGCTTGGAGGAGAGCTTTGCAGCAAAACCAGATGCTGCAGCATTGTATACATAAAGAAGCTTGGGTGCCGTCGCTTCATCTTGTTGAGCAGAGACGTCAGTTACAGTTCTCATCACTGTCTCATACCATTCTCTGAAACTTTCTGGAGAGCTTCCTGAAGTTTCTAGAATGCTGCCATCCATGTGAACAACATACGTCTGTTGATTGGCGGAGGCAGTTGCCAGAAGGAAAAGGCACAGAATGGCTGTTTTAGATATCATGCTTTAGAGAATGTGTGAGAAGAAAGATAAAGATTGGAGAGGAATGAGAATGAGCAACTAGGAAGTATCTTATATAGGCAGAAGATGGCAGGTGAGGTGGCATATGAATATAGTTTCCAGATGGGTAAACTGGGGAGAGGGATTAAAAATGCATGATCTTCCACTATTATGCATGCAGGGGAGAGAGACCAATGAAGAAGCAGGAGCTTGGAGATGGCCAAGAAACTCTGCTTCTTAGAACGCAAGGACAGAAGTGTTGTTGATATTTATGCTGTGAGCATGAGATACATAGTAATGCTTTAGTGATGTGGACCTTTTGTGGTGGGTATGGTCGGAAGACACGAAGTAGTTGGACTCGTGTCATCTCCACCTTGTGGACCTTTGGAGTTCGAAACTTCAGTTTATTGCTTTAAAAGGGTAATCTGAATTAGTGGAGCATTGTACTAGTACCATATATTTTGATTTTGTGTTTTAAAACTGCATATTTCTTTCACACAAAGCATGATCCTTGCGACTTCTTTGCTTTTGGGTTTCTTAAATTTTTTTAAAGACCCGACTCATGATGCCAAATACATAGCAGATTTTCTTGTGTTTGGTGATGACCCATGGGATTGTCTTCACACTGAAGGAACTGCATTAATGGGTAATGATAATGGGAACATCATTGATAGAAACATTGATTGAAGTCCCATTCTGAAGTCTTGTACAGATCAGAATTCATATTTCATTCTAAATGAATAATGGCCAATGAAAATTTGAGAAAAGAAAAATAACCAAACTTGATCTTTAACAGAGAAATGACGTGCATGTGTCTTAGTGTAGAAGGAGATGTCTATGGGGGAATGGTGGCACATTTATGGGGCCATGGAAGATTGATGATTAAAAAGGTTGCTGGGAAACAGGAAGTTGAGTCGTGTCCGTGTCAAATAAGCACTTGGAGATAGGGGCATGGATGGGGATAATGGGAAAGTGAGTGAAGTAGAAGTGAGAATTTAGGCACCAGAAGCAGGTCATGCGTAAACACTAGTTCTATCTTGTTCGGCAAAAGAGAGCAAAGAAATCGTGTTTTCTTTTCTACTGTGGGGCGCCTCTTCCAATCCAACTGAGTGGGTCGATGAAACGATTTCATTCTATTTCAGTCTTCGAATTAAATGCATAATTTTTACCGCATCTGAGCTCCCAACCTCCACAGGCTCCACCAATTTGGTGAAAATTCATTTGCTCTTTGTTTCTTTTTCTGGTCGAATTTTGGGTTCAATTATTGCAGATGTAGGACATTCTAGAATATCAAGATGTCATTATTAAAGTGAAATCAAGCACTCCAATTCTACAAATTATAATATGGCCTTCAGTTGTAGGGTATGAATAAAGTAGGGGAAATTATAAAATACCCCTAATTTGTACCTTCTACAATTTTTGTCCCTCGTTTTTAGAAGTATACACTTATAGCCTTGAATATTGAAGGGATGGCCTTTATTAACCTGTCCGTTAAAATGATGTTGGAAGACGCTTTTACCTCTTAAATTAACCAATGTCCCACTTTACGATACCTAACCCACTCTTTTAACTATAAAGAGGAGAAACCTTATTAGGGATAGTCTAAGATTTGAATCTAAGAGACCATAATAAATTGTTTAAGTATGTTATTAAATCTAGCCCAGCCTGATTAAATGGATTGGTTCAATTGTGACCTAGGAGACATAGTGGGCCAAGTGGTACTCTTAAAACCATTTAGGTTGTAGCTCGGTCAAACTTAAAAGACTTGAAAAACTTGGTGACCTATTTGGCTCGATTCACTTGGGTAAAACCAGATTTATATGAGCTTGTCATTTGTTTTTACTGTGTGTGCTTGATAACTTTACTAGCTCAATTGTTTTGGGTTAATATTTTACTAGCTTTAACTAACCCAAACTTACAAGGTTGAAAAAAAAAACCATGATTATAACTATATCAATGCTTTTATTCTTGCATTATTTTAGAATATTGAATATTTTAAGTTTGAAATGTGAAATGATTGGCTATCCATAAGTGTTATTTTATCATGAAATAGAAAATAGTAAAATGTTATTATACGATTTATGTATGAAAAAAATATAAAAATATGCTATATTTTGGATAGAAGCAGCAAGACATACTTGGCGAGGTGCAAGGATGCTAATTTGTGAAGGCTAATATGCATTCTAGTTTGCCCAATTGGTTGAACTAGTCAAACTAGTTGGCCGGCCACTTAATCACCACTTCGATTTGCTCCTCGTATCTCGAGTTAATTCATTTTAACTTAAGTCAACTTAATTCAAAATTATTTATTTTTATTTTTACATATTTTTTACCTGAAACCAAATTCATTTGAAAAACCAATATTAAGTAGATGTAATAATTAATTTGAAAGTAAATTTTCATGATGTTATTAAATTTTTATAAAATTTTATAGTTTTATGCATTAAAAAGAAGAATTCATAAAAAATCAATAAGATTATAAAAATTGTATTTTCAATGGATTAATATACTTACATAATATTGACTTTTAAATAAAATTAATTTTAGATGAAAAAGATATAAAATAAAGATAAACTATTTTAAATTAAATTGACTTAAGTTAAAATGAGTCTGACAAAGCAAACAGATCCATAATCAACTGTAATTATAATTTATACATATGGCATAGGGGTATTAAGTGTGATTCACAATCACACATTGTTGGACAGAATGGCCAAGTTCCAAACCTAAATTTCAACGTTAGTTGCATTGGCCCAAAGTCATTTATATGGTTTCACTATTAAAATCAGGTCTTCGATTGGGCTAACTAGACAAACCTCACTGACTGAGACCCATGATTCCCCGTTTTAGCTTCGCCTTTCTACATCATTTTTGTGGTTTTCGTCTATGCTTCTTCTTCTTAGGCCATAAGTCTTCACATTCTGATCAGAATGAAAGTTTTCATATAAAACTCAAAAATAGTTACTAGTTAGCTTACTAGGTAAAAAGTTGTTGCTCTAAGTCAAATTTCTGTTAATTCAATCATTATCTTTATAGTTGTTTTGTCAGAAAAAAAAAGATCACTAACTTTTAAAAGTGATGAGAGTTAAAGGAAAGGAGATGAAATTTAAATCTCTACATGCTTCTAAATGTATGTGTGTATATAAATTTAATCTAACACTCGTTAAGAAAAGTTTATGTCAACTACTACATATAATAATAATAACAACAACAATAATAATATGCATCAAGTTGCATTTCCTAACTAAGATTAAATTGTAAAATCATATTAATGCGCTCAAAGCTGACAATGTATGACACATTTATCATCTTAACGATTTTTATGCTATCAAAGTCATAACTATAACATTAACCTAATAACAAATAAGTAAAAAAACAACAATGTCAAATCTATCATAAAAGCAGCATCAATTTTGAGTATAAAGTAACAAAATTTTGACAACTTTAATGTTACACTCGGAGCCACTCTACAATTTGTATAAATAGTGATTGCACCAAAATGATAAAGCCCATGTTAGTAAACAGGGCACAAAGATTTATATAAATCAGACAATAGATTTTCTTAGTAGTACAGAATACTTGCTCTTAGACAGGTGAGGAAAAATAAGCAACACATATGCATGTACACAACAAAGTACAAAAAATAAGTTCTAATAACTAAAAGGGACAACCGGACAAGTACTGGAAATGAGAGGATATGAATTGTTATATCGTTGGGAATGTTTTGTTTTATGGTAAAGTTCATATATGGCCGAAAACATTTAATTATTGCTTTGATTATTTTGTTGGTCCTAAACACTTTTAAAATGACTTCCAAAGCTGATGTAAAACTTATGGGTGATCAAAATGAAACATTCTTAATAAGTTTTTGACAAATTTAAAATATTTTAAATAAGTTTAGAATTAAAATATAACAGATGATAGATCAGAGACTAAAATAATATAATAATCAAATGTTAAAGACTATCATCGTATTTACGCTAACAATATATAAGCAGAGTAAGATGCTAAGATAAGGATTTTTTAAACATAAGAGAGGAAGAAGAGTTCAATTTTAATTTGTAGAAATTGTAACTTATCTAAATTGTTGTTTTCTTAAAAAAAAAAACTTAAATTATTACTATATTCAAAATAAGGAAGTCAATTGTTGTAGATGAATAGTACCTTTACTTTGCGAGCCAATTCTATTCCATTTCCTCAATCCCAAGTTTTTTGCACAATTTTAATTTTTTGACTTAAATTTATTTATATTAATATTTTCTAACTTTTTTTAAAAATATACTTGGAAACTATAAAAATTATAATTTTTAAATATGAATTTTTTAAAAATTTTTCTCAAATATTATTATAACTAAATTTAACTCAAACTTAAATAGAAAATTGAAATAGTGCCAAAAAACTTGGGACGAAGGTAATAGTATTTTTAAAGGTGTGATAGTTTTTCTCTTAGCTTCATTATCTTTTTGGCGTAAATATAAAATACTCTTAGACTACATGCTACACTCATACATTCATCATATTTATGAAGCTGCCACTGTGCCTTGAATAGTATATTTATTTGTAGGAAACAATACTTCACAAAACCACACATTTGTCTGAATGGAATAATATTTCTTAATGAATCAAAAAATATTATTTACAAAACTACTAGAGAACAGCACTTCATAGAATAGCATATTTGTCTGGAGAAAATAATATTTTTTAATGAATCAAACAGTATTATTTACGAAACTACTACCGTGCCTTAAACAACACATTTGTCTAGATAGAATAACACCTCACAAAATAGCATATTTGTCTGAATGAAACAACATTTCTTAATGAATCAAACAATATTATTTACAAACATTTTTTTTTTAGAAATTAACAATATTTTACACAACATTATATTTGTAATAATAGAACAACACTTTTTATTGAAAGGAATAACATCATTTACGAATAGCACATCTTACAAAATGAATAGTATACTACAGAACTGCACATTTGTCAGAATCAAATAACATTATTTATGAATAATATTTACATTTTTTATGCACACCTCATTTTCATATTATTTACAAAAATGTCATCACACTTGAACAGCATATCCTACAAAATTGAACGCATTTTTTGCTAAAAAAAATAACATATTACAGCACTCCTTACTATTTGAAAATAATGTATGTTCAATAAAAGTGTTGTTCTATTCATACAAATGTGGTATTTTTTTATATATTTTTTATTTAGTAAAATGTGCTATTTTGTGATATTGTGTAGATAATTTGATAGTAATAGCGCATTTGCAGTTTGAAAACATTGAGGTACAAATCAGTGGCAAAGGTAAGTAATATATGGGCTGGGCTATGGCCCATCCTAAGATTTTGATATTTTCATATATATATATATATATAGTACTAAATTTTACATATAGAAAATTAGGCAAATTGTGTACTATTTTTGTTAAGTTTTAGTGGCTCATTTTATTTTTATATAATTGATTGGAGCCCACTTTATTTATTATTAGTCTTTTTAGTTCCTAGTGCTCCAACCCCCTATACAACAAAAGCCTCATTTTCCCTATACCCATCTTCATGAGTTTTTCACTTAACCTTCCACCGAGGGTTTATTCATCAAGTATTGATTCTTTCTCCCATTGAGGGTTTATTCATCAAGTATCGATTCTTTCTCATGCTGTACTTCTAATATTATGTTTCTTCATGTATGAAATTGATTTGTCAAGTTTTCTCATAAATCATGCTAAGCACCTTTTGGTTGCTAAGAGTATAAACACAAAATTAAGAAACCATTTCTTGCCTTAGTTGCAAGATAAACAGAATCACCAGTTGAAGTAGGTGTATTTAGATTGATCGTATAATTCAATCAAATTATTTTACTTTATCAAATTTTTAATTGAATCAGATATAAGGGGCTTGCTTATGCTAGATTATTGTTCTTTTTTGTATGTGTTTTTTCTATTGAATATGATTGGGTCTAATTTAATTTAGTATAATTTAGCTGATAGGTTAATTTATCTTATCATGGCTATTCCAATATGTACTTTTACCACCGAACATGCATTTTTATGAAAATTGTGAAAACCTGGCTACGCAATGAAATGAATTATGAGTTTATTGTTGATAGTATAGTTATTTACATTGAGTAGGATACAACATGAATTTTAGTCTAGACTCTATTCTGAGTGATTTTTATGTCAAAGAGTGTTATGCATAATTTAACTTGTAAACATTATTCATATTTTTTTTTATGTTATAAGATACTGTATTATAATATTATAGTATATATATGTATATTTTTTTACATTGTTTGCCCACCCTAGATGAAATTTCTAGCTCTACCACTGGTACAAATTAGTGTTCAACTTTGTATAATATGATATTCTTTCTACATAAAGGTGTTTATTTGATGTAGTGGTGTTCATTTCCTAAAATATGCTGTTTAAAATGTGGTGATCGTCTTATAAATGTAGTGTTCCTTTCTCTATTTGTGTTATTTAAGAAGCAATGACAATTTTGTAAATACTGTGAAAGTATGAGTATAACACAATGATCAAGTTCAGTATATAGCTACTCATATTTTTTATAGGTGAACGTTTTTTTGCGGGCCTTTATCACTTTTTTCCCTTTGGTTTTGTCTTAGATTTTTGCTTATATCTATTTTTAGTTTTTGAGTACTTGATCTATCCCATTTTAGTCTCCAAACTTTCTTATCCAGTGGTCAACCCCCAAATTCTTGGTTTTTTTCTTGATGGCCCGAAATTGTCAGTGACAATGCACAAGTCTATTGCATTTATCATTTAGCAGTCAATCACTTGATTTCTCTTTTTTGAAAGCCTTTTTTTAGGGGGGGAATAATTAAACCGCTCTTTCAATCCTTAAATATTATGTTTGCAAACTTTGCTTGGTTATGACTGAGCTTTTGACTATTCTTCACCATATTCAAACCGTGTCCCTATTGCAATGTAAGGACCAGATGTTCCGTATTTCTAAATATGTATGGGTTGTTCATTTTGGTATGTGATCATGATATCTCAAGATATAATTGAATGACCCGTGTCCATTTATTATAGTCATAAATGGCTATGATGCGTCATCCTGATGATTAATGTAGGAACTGATGAATGCATGAAGATCTTTCAAGTTTAGGACTAATAGAGTACATGTTTATTGTTTGTAACTGTGCTAAATTATTTGATGGTGATGAGAAGTTGGGAATTAGGAAAATGAATTTATAATGAGCGAGTACATCTCTTGGTTGCGAAGGCGAAGAAAATTTAATGACTTTAATATAACAATACTTCACAAAATTGTACATTTGCTTGAGTAGAATAATATTTTTTAATGAATCAAACAACATTATTTACAAAATTACTAAAGAACAGCATTTCATAGAATGACACATTTGTCTGGAGATAATAATATTTTTTAATGAATCAAACAATATTATTTACGAAACTGTCACCGTGCCTTGAATAACACATTTATCTAGAGGGAATAACACCTTATAGAAGAGCACATTTATTTGAAGGGAACAACATTTCTCAATGAAACAAATAATATTATTTACGAACAGTTTTCTTTCAAAATTAACAATCTTTTACACAACACTACATTTATAAGAATAAAACAACATTTCTTACTGAAAGGAACAACATCATTTATGAATAACACATACTGAAAGGAATAACATCATTTATGAATAACACATCTTATAAAATCAACAATATACTATAGAATTGCACATTTGTCTGAATCAAACAACATTATTTATGAATAATATTTACAATTTAACTTACACTTCATTTTCACATTATTTATAAAAATGTCATCACACTTGAATAGTACATCCTACAAAATTGAACAACACTTTTTGCTAAACGGAACAACATATTACAATATTTCTTATTATTTGAAAATAATGTTTCGTTAGTAAAAAGTGTTGCTCTATTCATACAAATGTGATGTTCTCTTATATATTGTTCATTTAATAAAATGTACTATTATGTGATATGGTGTAGATAATTTGACAGTAATAGTGCGTTTATATTTGAAAAACATTGAGATACAAATTAGTATTTAGCTTTGTATAATGTGGTGTTCTTTATACAGGAAGGTGCCGCTGCACTTCAACAGTTGTAACATAAGTGTAAGTTGTCGCAAATAATAAAATCTTGGGGATCCAAGTATTAAACCATAGATTAGTGAATTAAAAAAATACAAATTACAAATTTTTAACAAAGAAAGTATTTATGCAATGTGTGAACAAATGTTGATTGAAACTCAAATTCAAATAAAATAGCTAAGATTAGAGGATCCATTTTTAGAATATCAGCAGTTATGGTTAATTTTAGCTCATCTTGCCACTCAATTAGGATCCACACATAAAGGAGGTCCCAATCAGTAAATTTAATAATCAAATTTCAGAAATGTTAGGCACGAGTTAGTATTAGCTTTTATTAATCTTATAACGTCAATACTTGCTAATAGGTTCAAGTATCCATCATACCAACATTTAACCACAATAACTTAAGATTCTAATATAGCTGACATAACCTTATTCTATAGAGAAAATCAAGTATGTTTTGTACCAATGATCGACTATGATGAATCAAGATTCCCACTTAATAAGGAGAGTGGTTAAATCGATTAAAAAAGTAAATACCGTTAATGTTACAAACCATTTAAATTAGTCATAATCTTTATACCAAAAGCTTCACCCTTTTACCTTAGCAAAATAAAAATTAGTTAGTCATGATAAGAGTAAACAACATATATAAAAATGAAATAAACATGGATTGAAAGATCAAAATAAGAATAAGAAGAAAGAGCCTTGAATAGAACTTTAGGATTGAAAAGTTAACATTGATACAAGAACTCTAAAATAGCTTAGGAACAAGCTTAATTTCATCCTCATCCACCTGCCTATTTATAAAGGCTTGGGGTAGGCAAAATAGTAAATGGTAGGTGAAACAAGTCAACAATGGTGACCCAGACTTCTTCTAATTTTTTGACCACCATACACATCGATTTAGCTCTTCTTCAAAGCACGAGATTTGTAGATCTCATTTTTATCTTAAAAAAAATAGCTTCATCATTAAAAATTGACATTTGTAGCCCAAGTTATGATTTTTCTACCAAAATTGCTCTTCAGCACGCGGCAGAACAGATGGTCTAATTTATAATCAAATTTCAGCAATGAAAAAAGATCAAACTGGTTCTCAGCATGTGCAGTAAAGTTGAAGATCTATGTGTTGGCTTTATGATGAATTTGGAATCAATCAGTTCCGACATCCACAACTCCAAATATGATTTTTCTCGTAAAAGGTCAACAAGTGCGTGAATTTGTTGGAACTAATTCTGTTTACTATCTAAATTTGGCCTTCTTTATCTATCAATTATGCTAGACCATGAATTAAAAATTATAGATGTTTGAGGCCCCGATCATTTGTTTAAGAATTGTAAGATATTGTGATTTTATCCACCTATATAAAAAGTAGTTATTTAGTATATTTTGTAAATATGGATGAATAGTAACTCACGTATGAACAGTAGCTGCTATATGAACAATGAAATGCGGTGAACAATAATCATACTCAAAGTATATAATGATGATTTAAACTCTTAATAGCTATACACTTATGAGTATTCATCAGGTACTATTCGACGTAGTAGTGTTCATTTCCTAAGATATGACGTTTAAAATGTGGTGACTGTCTTGTATGGGTAGTGTCCATTTATCTATTTGTGCTATTCAAGAAGCGTTGACAATTTTGTAAGCACTGTGAAAATATGAATGTAACACATAGATCAGGCTCATCATGTAGCTACTCATTTTTCTGATAGGCAAATATTTTTTTGTGGGCCTTTATCACATTTTTCCCATTGGTTTTGTCTCAGATTTTTGTTTATATCTATTTTCAATTTGTGGGTACTTGATCTTTCCCGTTTTAGTCTCTAAACTTTTTTATCTAGTGGTCAACCCCCATATTTTTGGTTTTTTTTTCTTGATGGCCCAAAACTGTTCAGTGATAATGCATGGGCCTTGTTGCATTTCTCATCTAATAGTCAATTACTTGATTTATCTTTTTTTAAAGCTTTTTTTCTTTTTCGGAAATAGTTAAACCCTTCTTTCAATCCTTAAATATTATTTTTGTAAACTTTGCTTGGTTATAATTGAGCTTCACCACATTCAAACTGTGTCCCTGTTGCAACATGAGAACCACTTCCAAGTGTTAGGTATTTCTAAATATGTACAAGTTGTTCATTTTAGCATGTGATTGTGATATCTCTAGATGTAATTGAATGATCCGTGTACATTTATTATAGTCATAGACAGCTGTGATACGCCATCCGGATGATTAATGTAGGAACTGATGAATACATGAAGATCTTTCGAGTTTATTACTAATAGAGTAGATGTTTATTGTTCGAATCTGTTCTAAATTGTTTTATGGTGATGAGAATTAGAAAAATGAATTTATAACGGGCGAGTATATTTCCTGGCTGCGAAGGCGAAGAAAATCAAAGTTGGAGTCTTCGCTTTGAGTAGCTAAAAAAACATGATCTACCGGACCTGTGTCTAGACACAGGATATAGCGAATCTGCCGGACCTGTTTCAAGCTTGAAAAAGAAGATGCCGTTCCCTTCCTTCCTTTCACTTCCACTTCACTCCCGATCTCAAGTTCTCAGCTTTAGCATCGCAAAGTGAAACCCTTTTACCCATTCGGATCCGGGTATTCGGACTGAGATGCGAGATTAGCTCACCCTGTAGCAATGGGTCACTTGAATCTCGCGGCGTCGAAGCGGAACCCTCGCCAATGGAAGCTCCTTGACATAGTTACCGCCTCGTTTTTCGGCCTGGTCTTTCTCTTCTTCCTGCTCGTCTTCACCCCTCTCGGCGACTCCCTCGCCGCCTCCGGGAGGCAGGCACTGCTGGTATCCACCGTGGATCCCCGGCAGCGCCACCGCCTGGTGGCGCTTGTGGAGCTCGGCCACCATCATCAGCCCATCGAATCGTGCCCGGCCGAGGCCGTCGACCACATGCCATGCGAGGATCCTCGGCGGAACAGTCAGCTCAGTAGAGAGATGAATTTCTATAGGGAGAGGCATTGCCCCTTGCCGGATGAGATGCCTCTCTGCTTGATCCCTCCTCCGCCTGGCTACAGGGTTCCTGTTCAGTGGCCTGAGAGCTTGCACAAGGTATTTGCTGTATCTCTCCCTTCCATTCAATTCGCTGTTGTTTCCTTGTTTTGTTTTCTTTTTGTCGTTTTTAATTCGTTTAAGATTCAATTAGAGATACGGCTCTTCGTAGAAATAATCTTCTGATGAAGTCCTGAGGCTATCTAGGCTGTGATATAGACATTAGGGTATAATGGACTAAGCAATATTGGTGACAACATAACTAGCTTGTTGGAGTTCAATATACCTTTGACATTCTTGAAGTCCTGCTTCAAGATCTCAGTTGTTCGAGCAGTATCTTTAGGTGAATAATTGCCCAACGCTGATGGAGCTTGTGATATGCGTATGGATTTGTCCCATAATTAGTTTCTGTTCCCAAGAGGAAATGTGTTTAGGCTGAGTTTGGGGAGACTATCTGAATATTAAGCTTTCAGAAGTAATAATATGATGTCATTCAAATGCTATCACAAGCATTTACACTTCAAAGAATCAGGAAACCCTGCTTTGGTCATCCTTGAATTGAGGTAACTGAGGATCCGGAATCTGTTACTTATCTTTGCTAGAGTTCTTCCACAAAATCAACACATTCATTTCACAATTTTCTTAAGTCTACATTCTTCTTAAACGTGGTTAACTTTACTTTTGATTTGTAGATATGGCATGCAAATTTGCCACACAATAAAATTGCAGACAGGAAAGGTCATCAAGGATGGATGAAAGAACAGGGTGAATATTTCATTTTCCCTGGAGGGGGTACTATGTTTCCAGATGGAGCTGCCCCATACATTGAGAAACTTGGGCAATACATTCCAATAAGTGGTGGAACTCTTAGAACTGCTCTTGATATGGGATGTGGGGTTAGTGGCTCTTTCTTTTTCCAGAACACTTCTAAGTGTATTTCTCTTTTTGTTAGAGATCAAAGAATTTAATCCTTGTGCAGGTTGCAAGTTTTGGTGGTTCATTGTTATCTCAAGGCATCTTGACTCTCTCATTTGCTCCAAGGGATTCCCACAAAGCACAGATACAGTTTGCTTTGGAACGAGGGATTCCAGCTTTTGTTCTTATGCTCGGAACACGCAGACTCCCATTTCCTGCATTTTCATTTGACTTCATCCATTGTTCTCGGTGTTTGATACCTTTTACAGCCTATAGTAAGTTATGCATGCTTTGACTTTCTTTAACCTGATCTTTCTGTAATTGTTCTTATTATTAAGAAATTTGATTTTCGCAGATGCAACTTATTTTGTCGAAGTAGATCGGTTACTTCGCCCAGGAGGCTATCTGGTCATCTCTGGACCTCCTGTACAATGGCCTAAACAAGATAAAGAGTGGGCAGACCTGCAATCTGTTGCAAGAGCATTGTGCTATGAATTGATTGCTGTGGATGGGAGCACAGTCATTTGGAAGAAACCTACAGGAGATTCATGCCTGCTGAATCCTAATGAGTTTGGGCTGGACTTCTGTGAGGAGTCTGATGATCCAAGCTATGCATGGCAAGTGTTTGGATTTGTAGCAATCATGAATTTTGTGACAGCCTTATGTGTTTGATTAAGAGTTTGCACCAAGTTTTAGGTGGACCTGATCTAGCTGCAGCTTGCATAATTCTTGTTCTTTTAAGCCCCGATTTATTTTAAAATAAAAAATTGTGAAATGAAAGAAGGAGAAGAATGCACAGATTGAGATTATTTTTTCTGAGGTTGAATCGTTTTTTATTCAGGTACTTTAAATTAAAAAGATGTGTGAGCAGAACATCTTCTGTGAAGGGAGAGTATGCTATCGGTCACATCCCAAAGTGGCCAGAAAGACTGACAAGTGCTGCTTCAAGGGTCTTAGCCATGAAAAATGGGATTGATTTGTTCGAGGCTGACACAAGGCGGTGGGCAAGGAGAGTTGCCTATTACAAGAATACTTTAAATTTGAAGCTGGGCAATCCAGCTATACGCAACATAATGGACATGAATGCATTTTTTGGAGGTTTTGCAGCAGCACTCCAATCTGATCCTGTGTGGGTGATGAATGTTGTTCCTTCTCGAAAGCCATCAACTCTTGATGTGATTTATGACAGAGGCCTTATTGGGGTCTATCATGATTGGTAAAATACCTCCCTTACTGGTGCTTGCTTCTCTCTGAAGAAGAAAATCAATGAGAAAATTCCTTCCTAATCCACCTTTATCATATTGTTTCAGTTGCTGTTGTTATCTCTAGATCATTGGAAAAGGATTAAATACAACCATACCTATAAGTGACTCGTATAGTGCCATTAAGTTGTTCTGTACATTAATGACCTTCACAGCTATCTCAAGCCTGGCCGCAAATATGTCTAGTTTTTTCTTGTTTTTAGTTGCTTGAAGAGTATGGTTTCTTGCTGGAATACCTAGAGTCTGTGATCATGACTCATGAGGATGAAACTTAGACTTTGGTCTGTTTGTAAAGTGGTGGCAAAATTGTTATTGCTACCGAGTTCTGATTGGAAATTTTCTCATTTTTCAGGTGTGAGCCTTTCTCGACATATCCTCGTACATATGATTTCATCCATGCTGCTGGTATTGAAACACTGACAAACAAGGGCAGGTATATGCTTTTACTTATAAAAGTGGCGTTCATATGGTGGGAGAAAATATTTAAGAAAAATAACATTTAGATGTGTTAAACTGCCACCTTTTTTTCAACTGCCTTTGTGAAGATGATATTTGTCCTAATGTTATTTTAGTAAGATTTTGGTGTTGCCTCTCTAATTCAATCTTATTAGCTGTTTCTAGAAGTTGGCATACACTAAAGGACTGTTGCTTCCGCATTTTACTTTGATCACATATTAGATTGCTTTTGGGTTGAAGCATTCTTTTTCATGGTCTGCTATGATATTTTTTCACAGGTGCAACCTTGTTGATTTAATGGTGGAGATGGACCGAATCTTGCGGCCAGAAGGAACAGTTGTTATTCGAGATTCACCGGAAGTCATTGACAAAGCAACACGCATAGCTCATGCGGTAAGGTGGACTGCCACCATTCATGATAAAGAGCCTGGGTCACAAAGTAGAGAGAAGATTCTTGTTGCCACCAAAACTTTTTGGAATCTAGCTTCAGCATCCCATTGAAACAGCACAAGGTCCCTTATCTCTGTAATGTAGGTTTTTTGTCCCCTTCTGCAACCTTTTTCTTTGGATGGCCAACAAGTCAGCTCAAACAGCATCGAAGGATGCAATTCTTGTTTCTTGTTCCCAGTTTGGTTTATTTATAACAAGTAATTTAGTTTTGAAGTCTTGATGAGGTATAAGATAAGAATCGAAAGCTGCAGTTTTATAGTACATGTAGAGGTGAAAAAATCGATTTGTAGTCAACTTTATCAATTGATACTGATTTATCAGCCAAACAGTGTTGTCTTCATTTTGGTGCACTTATAGCTTCGGTAGATGTATCATCTGTCCTGTTTACTTTGACGCTTACATTGACTGCGTGGGCAGCCATTTAACGGGATTAACATGGTAGGATTGTCTTCTTTTACAGTCTGCTCTCTGCTCAGCTAAACACTTTCCAGACATGTTATATCATGGCTTGGTCATAAGCAAGTTGCAAGACTCTGTTGGTGTCGCTTTTTAAATTGATACCCCGAATCGTCAAACTTGCGATGGAAGTTATTGCTTATCAGAAGTAAAGCTAGTAATGCTGTATGCCAATGAACTGAACCTTTGTTCTTTGGTAGGGACAGCTGGGGCTGGCCATATTCAAATCTCAAGTAATGGTTTGAAGGGAGTGAGTAGGGGAGGGACTCGAGGTTGAGAGGGATTTATGTCTTGAAAGGGTCAGAAACTGGCAAATTTCAAAAATCAGGTAATCCCATAAGAGAGAAAATAGGTTATGGGTTGTGACTGAAAGGTGAAACTGCATTTGCAGGAACAGTTGGCCACCCCAGTCCCACTCCCAATCCCAAGTGGGGACTTGGCGGAGGATTGGGAAATTGTTAGGACCATCTCAAGAAATAATTGCTAGCCAGAGCTTCCACTTGGAGGACAACCAAATCAATACTGGTCAAAACTAGTAGCAGCTGTGTTTGGGCTTTATCTGTCAGCAAGTGCCAGTTGCATGAATTGAAGTCTCACTAGTGCCTGCTCAATTCGAGCGCCCTAAATGTCCATCCCAGCCATTAGTTCATCCACCCGTCGGACTGACTGTACACTAAGCTCTGCCTCTGCTTGGGAACTTGTCTTCTGTTTTCCCCACAATAGCTCACTGGAATGGTCATTGCTCTGCTTGGTTGTAGAGTCTCACACCACCATCCGTTGAGTTCAGGCAGGGGTGAGGAATGAGATGCTTTTAAAACCTCTGTCCTTGATGGAACTTAAAAAGGGAAAAGGGAGGATCGAATTAATACATTCCTTGTCAATCTGTCAGACTTGTTGAGAATTTAAGAGGGGGTTTGAGTTTGGGAAATTGGAGAAAAGGACAAGAGGCCCATTAATGTGAAGACTTAAGTGGTGGTGGTGCCATTAATTGGGACGCCAAACGAAAGGAAAAAGTGTAGGTGGAAGGGGACCTGATCAACTGGCTTTTCGAACCTAATTTTGTGCCCTAATTCCTTCAATCTGGGGACCTCATCAACTCTTGGGAATTGGTCTTCCTCTTCCCATTCCCATGGACAAACCCCTAATTTAAGATTTCTTCAAATCACAACCTAATGACAAGGATGTGCAACAGTGAGATTTGAAAATTGAAAAAAAAATAAAAAAGAAAAAGAGGTCGTCAGTTGATCACTAATCGAATTTATTAACTATGTTTCTCTATAGGATAGTGGTCAGCGTGTTACAACCATTATATGTTTTTATTTTATTTTTTAGTATTATTCACATAGGTTTGCCATAATCCAGAGGCTAACCACATATCTGAACAGTCTCTCTTGTTATTTTACTTGATTAAATTTGCAACCCCAACTTCCGGGAAAAAAAAAATTGCAATTTCCATTGTCACACACGACAAATGTTTTTGTTCACATCGTTTGAAGTCTCAATAATCATTTCTCCAAAAAAAATAATATTCTCTCCCCAAAGTATTCGACAATAACAGTTGTTGACAAGTTTGATTACAACGGTAAAACTTTATAATTACCTACAACAGTAAACTTTTTACAAATGATAAATTGTCTAGTTATACATTATTCAGTTATCATAAATGTTCAAGCACTGTTCAGTTCTAATCATTGTAATGTTAAATATTTAACTATAATAGCAAGCATTTAATTATTATTGTACATTGTTTTTATTTTAAATTTTTTTAAAAGCTCCATAATCAGTTTCAAAACTAAAACTATATAGGTAAAATAATGTCTTGGACCCTCTAGCATAATGACTAAGACACGATAGAACATTTAGAGAGATCTAGAGTTCAACTTTGACACCTTAACTTCTTATACAATACAGCAAATAAACTAATTCAGTTGCCTTTGGGGTTTTGAAAAGCTAGCTTTCCCACACCCTTAATAATAATAATAATAATAATAATAATAATAATATGTGGTGGTATATTTTTTTTCCTTGTATACTTGTAATTATGGTTATGAATACCAAAAAATATAGTATAATAATTATTTTTTTAACGAAAAGGTGTTTAAATCAGTCAAGATAGTAAAAGAAAAACTAGAACAATGGTACAAGTTCAGCCAATTAGGACAGCGAATTAACCTTACAAACCGTATATTATTTTTTTAAAAAAACTGAATTTTTAAGAAAATATTTTTAATGGGTAAATTTCATTTATGATCCCTAACCTTATCGCATCATCCTAAACAGATCCCTAACTTTCATTTTGTCCTCTTAAAGTCCTTAACCTCCATATTTCTGTCTAAATTAGGGTCATTCCATTATTTTCATGGTTAACTTTGACGGAATTTCTATGAAAAATACCAACATTGGTCTTACATTTTCTTATTCCCATTCAAATAACCCTTAAGCTAATAAATTTACCACTACAACTATTATGCCCCCATTTCCCTCCATCATCATCTCCGGCCACCACATCCTAACTTATTTACTTAAGATCACATCCCCATATTCTCGTCCCCATTTGCTACTTGAAATCAGTAAATTTACCACTATCTTTATAAACCCAAACTCATTAACCCTTCCAAGCCCTTTGCATGACACTTCTCCTAAACCTAGAAATTTGTCTTCTCCTATTCGATAGTCATTGCAGTTTGATGCCTCTCTCACCATTGTACCCAGATTGTCAACAGCCTATGCCCCAACACCTTTTTGCTCCGATGACTCATCGCCTTGACCCTTGTAGCCGAGAGCTTATTCAACTGACTACAAAGATCATACCGATGCGTTTATCTGCTCGTGCTCAGGCGTTGTTTCTGCCTTTATCCCCAAATTTGTCGTGGCACTGGAGATGGTAGTCTTGGGAACTGAATTGGCGATGGAGAATGTTGGGATAGTGAAGAGGAAGGCCATGGAGAGCATTGGGACAATGGCAGAAGGTCGAATCGTGGGTGCAGGGGAAAGCCAATAAAGATCAACGATGGATCAGTCGACGAAGATTTCGAGCGCCACAGTGACGCCTTGATCAGCCTCTGTCACTTCAAACCCATTCAATTCTGCACCTCCATGGACGATTTCGTGGCTGCTTCTCTAGATCTGCATCGTCCCACATTGCACCCAGCTTTCCTTTCCATTACTTAGTACTTCAATTGCGTCTATTAGACGATGTAGAAAAAGAAATCTTGATAAGGGTTTCTGGTGGTGAGATAGGTGGTGAAACAGGGGTTTTTGTTGAAATTGGTAGCAATTAGACCCATTAATAGATTTGATTTATAAGCGGCCTCAGAGGAGGATACAGT
Source organism: Aquilaria sinensis (assembly GCA_005392925.1). NCBI lineage: Eukaryota > Viridiplantae > Streptophyta > Magnoliopsida > Malvales > Thymelaeaceae > Aquilaria > Aquilaria sinensis. Next base: position 369,042 of record SMDT01003002.1, on the reverse strand, counting down.
GGGACCAGAAGATGGTAGGGAGGGAGAGGAGAAAATGGTGATTAGAGTTTTAAGTTTATAATTCTGAGGTTGCTTTGCTTAGGTATTTGTAATTGAGATTCCATAAAATATAACCATAAAAGTGACAGAAGAACCATGATTGGAATATGATTGGGTACATTGGGGACTTTAAGAGGACAAAATGAAGTTTAAGGATCTAATTAGGACAACGCGATAAGGTTGAGGACCATAAATAAAATTTATCCTATTTTTAATTTACTCAGCCTAAAAAAATAAAAATAATAAAACATTAAGACCTTTCACCAAAAAATCTTTTATAAGTACTTTCCAAAATTATTAAAGTATATATTTTCAGTAATCATGCCATTTGGGGGAAACAATCACTATATAGTATAAAATAAATATTGTTAATGCATTATTTTAAAATGATTTGGCGTTGCTCTTTTTTATCTTTCCACTGGTTGATTATTCAACATATGCTTGGAAAAAAATTTTAAAATAGTCATTTAGTAATTACTAATTGGTATTAAGTTCTTAACAACTACATATCAACGATTATACTCTTCAACCTTAAACTCATTCACAGCTCTTATTATGACTAGGCGACTTGCATGACTACAAAAACTTCAACGGTAATCTTTAATCAACACTGGGTAAAATCTTTTGATGGGAACATTAGTATTTGTCTCTTAAGGATTAGGTGAAATTACACTTTACCTCCTTATATTTTAGAAATTTACTTTGTCTCTTTAGTTTTAATACAGTTTGACAGTAACTTCTAAAATATTAATTTAGACATTACGGTAGCCATCTTTTAGTAATTTTAATCTATATGGTTTTTTTTTACTGTTAATGGACATTTTAAATTATCAAATTTTTCTTCCTGTATTTCTTTCAATTTTTAAAATAATATTTTTTAAATGCCAATTAATTGTAAAAAAAATATCATACAGATTGAAATTACTTGATGATGACAACCATACAATCTAAATTAAGATTTCAGAAGTTGTCGTTAAATTGTATTAAAAATGCAGGGGATAAGATGTATATTTTTTAAATAGAAGGGATCAAGTGTAATTTCACATAAACCTCATAGGTAAATTGTAATTAACCCATCTTTTAAAACTTGAATAATTATCACTTTAAAAAAATAAGGATAGAAAATAAAATTTAAGGACTCTAATTACTAATAGATAGAAATTAAGGGCCTAAGTTGTAATCTCCACGGCTTAGAGATTGAGAAATAAAGTTGATAAACCAGGCGGTGTTTAATGGTGTTGTAAAACTAAGGGTGAGTATGAGTTGGATAAACCTGAAATTTAGCCCAAACCACCCTTACTGAGTTGGGTTTGGATTGGGTAAAAATAGATTATGGTTCACTGTTTAGTTCAACATATGGGAGAACCATCTATTTTCGGGTTGTTCCGATTTCATATGAAATCAACCCAATGTGGAACTGAACCAAAGATATATGCATAAATATATAATAAAAATTATGATATTACTTGTATATTTATGTATAAACATGCATATTTAAACATACATTTAAATATGTACATTACTAAATTGCTATATCTATATGATAAGAGCTAAAAAACCTAAGAATCAAAATTGAAAAAACCAAACTTGTGGTTTTGATTCTGTTTGGTTCTCAATTCTCAAGTTGAATAAAATATTTTTTAAATCATTACTATTTTGGGTTGCTTTAGTTTTTAGTTCCACTAAAAAATCGAACCAATCAGACTCATGCTCACCCCTATTAAAAACCATGATGCTTCTAGCATTTCTGCTATGAAAATAACTGATTATCAGACAAATGCGTTTATTGTAGTGGGATCTTTCACGGTTGGACTCATTCTAGTAAAAGAATTATTTTGTTAGTGTTATTAAAATCATTTAGAATCATTTAGAAGCAGTACAATTCTATTTGGTATTTAGGTTCTAAAAGATGCAATACCATTACCAATGATATGCATGTCAATGGCACTAATTAAAGTTCTATCGTTACAATTGCAAAATGAATTTTTGCTATTAACAAGTTAAAACGTAGCATCATAGCTTGTATATGGCTTAAAAAGAGAGCACTTCTAGGTCAAAAAGCTATTAAATGTAATCCTACTTATAATATTTATTATTTGTTTAAGTTGTATGTCAATTGAAACCATACCTTTTAAGAGACTCGAGCTACTTTTGAAATGAATCTGTGTAAAAGTAAGTAAATTTTGTTAATTTTCTTTTTTGGGCTGGCTGTGAAAAAATTCATTGAAGAAATTAAACAAGTAGGCCTTTTACAGAGCCGCAAAACACTTAAAAGATAAAATTTGATTCTCAAAAAGATGAGTAAATGTCACAATCCTCTAGTATAATGGCTAACGCTCAATTAGACATTTGGGGAAGTTTAAAGTTTGACTTTGGCCCTCATTTCCTACAACATACTACAAATAAGCTGATCCAGTGTTTTTCAAACAAAAAACATTAATATTTCTCTTTCCTTAATTACAGTAAAGTATGTAATTTATTCTTCCACTGTAATTATAATGATGCTCCTAAATACCAAAACAAAAAAAGAAAATATGGATCAATAAAAGTTTGATTGCAGTTATAGTATGTAATATTATATTATTCCCTTGTACATTTATAATGATGTTTCTGAATAATAAAAAGTGAATAAAAGTATAGGTTTAAATCAAATTAACAGCAGACACAGTGAAAAAGAGAATGAAAATATGCATGCATCAGGGGAAAACAAACCCAAAACAATCCTCTAAAAAAAGTTTATGCCTACTCTCGCCCATCAGAGTTTATTGGATCTTGTCATCCCATTTGTGATTGTGCCATCAGCCACTTCACACTTGCACTCCAACGTGATAGAATTTAGCGTAGCACGAGTTTGTAGAGACGAATTCACCATATCCATAAGGGAAAATTACAAAACCCACCTGTGGTTTGGTTTAATATACAGTTTAACTCCTCTATTTTGAAAAACCTACACTTTGCCCCCTATTTGTTTTACTGTGTCCGAAAACAACTTCTAAAACTCTAATTTAAACTATATGATAATAATGTTTCAGTAATTTTAAGATTTTTGATTTTTTTTTACAGCCAAACCGATCTTTAAAAAATACTAATATGTAATTACATGTGGAAAAAGTACGTTTATAAAAAAAACTGATAATTTAAAATGTCTATTAATTATAAAAAAAATACTAGAGAGATTGAAATTACTGGAAGATTATTATCGTATAGTTTAAATACAGTTTTAGAAGTTGTTATCAGGCAGTGTAAAAAAATAGGGGGCAAAGTGTAGGTTTCTCAAAGTAAATGGGGTAAACTATAGGTTAGACCAAATCACAGAGGGGTTTTTGTAATTTTCCCTATCCGTAATTATTGCACTCTATTTCCTAGTGGTGCCCTAATTGGGAAAAAAAAGTATGAGGAGACATATAGACACTTAATATATAACTGGGGTCACAAACTAATAGTTTAACCTTTTGACAATGTTATACATTTCTTCTCATTTGATTGCCACATTTCTAATCTAGATACCAAGATTGTCAAATTGAGACTTGATGTAGAATCTTGTTTTGTTTTCTATGAATCATAGTCATAAAATTGTATCACAATTGTAATCATAAATGATTATAATGATAGAATCTAATCAAATTATTTTTTCTACTTCAGATCATAAGATCTTATGATTCTAATATTCGAACCGAGATTTTGATAACGTTGGCAGGTACCATAAAATGACCCTAAAGACATTACGTGTGGAAAGAGGAAATACAAAATGTTGGTTACTGAACTATTGGATCAATTAACTCATTTTTTTCCTTGGATTTGGTGTTAATTATACTGTCCCTTACTATTTTCAACTCCTATAGAATAAAGTTTTCTTGCATACAGAGAGAATAAAGAAAGTGATAATTTAAGCTTAAATTTAACTTTCAAAAAATTATTATAATGGTAAATTTGTCGAATGAAAATTATCATATAATTTAAATTTAAATTTAAAAAGTGAAATTTGACAATAATGTAAAATAAGCAAGAGGTATAAGTGTAGGTTTTGAAACTTGAAGGTAAAAGTGTAATTAGTGTTCAATTATAAGGGATAAATTTCAATCACCCTCAGCTATTTGCATAATTTACTTATTTTTTTGTTATAAGAAACATTTAAAAGGAAGAGTATTAGTGTGTGTTTTTGACAGTTGTGATTTTCCTTTTTTTAAAAAAAATAAAATTGAAGGCTGTTGGACCACATTGAACCACCAAAATCTTACATTTGCAGGTAAGGAAGACTCAACTCGCACAATTACTGGTGGTTTTGAAACCTGCCGAGTAACATTGTGATCTATAAACACGTGCCTCCATTTATATACACGTGAAATCGGCCCCTAGCTGTGCTTTATTGTTGTGAAACATTTAATGACTTTTAAGTATTTAACATAACAAATAATTCGATGTTCCATCATCATGATGGAAACGCTTATTTATACCAATAAAATATGTGGTTACGATCACAAAAAAGGGTCAATTACTTTGGTAAAAGGTTTACTCATAAATGTTCGGTCATAAAAAATGATTAGTTTAATGGCACAAGTTTATTGTCACAAAATAAATAAACAAAAACATTAAAGCCATCTATTTATCCTCGGGTGACATTATAATACTACTAGAAAAGATCAAGTATATAATTCACTATCTGTTAATGAATGGTTATCATATATCATTTCGACAAAAAAAAAAATAGTGAACATCATAAACTTGGGCATGATATTAATGTACATTGATGTAAGTGAAATAGGCTTAGATACTTCAAATAAAAAATTTTAAACTTCATTCAAAACCTTATATGAGGTGCACTTAAAAAAAACTGGGATATTAGGATTAATTTTAGAGAGGGTTAAGAATTACCTATACTATCTTGAGGATTATCTGAACCTACAATTTTATCCCCTATTTGAAATATTTATACCTACCCCTTTAAACCTAACACCCTTAGACCACTTAACAGCTAAACAGTTAAAGCTTATCTACTTAACCCTTAACTTTTCTTGGATTGTGAAAATTGGCACATCAACTCGTAATAACTCTAAAAATACTACCTTCTTTGGTCGGTATCATGGACTACTTACCAGGACAATGTGCTGGGCCATCACCGACATGGGTATTGTTTTCTCACCTGCTTGAACCCTAAAGCTCCATATTGCTTTCCACATCAAACTACACTTCAAATTGATAAGAACTAGATCCATCACTGAACTCAAATAAAAATTATCAGCATAATTTGACAAATAGCATATCACTAGGGGTGTTATCGAGCCAAGCCAAGTCCGAACCTCTCAGGCTCGAGTTCGACTTGTTTTACTCTATGGGGTGCTTGGGCTCAAGCCCGATGAGCTTGAGGAAATGGTACTTAAGTTTAGCTCGGGATGGTGCTCGAGCTCGATTTGAATGTTTGAAAGGTTCAAAAAACCTATTAATGAGCTTGATGTGTAACCTTGGTTCCAAAAAAATATTAAAACAACAACAAAATCTTAGCCAAATTGCAACCTTAATCTCAGCCAAATACTAAACTTAATTTTAGTAAATACCAAACTTAATCTCAGTAAATCAAAGTAGCCAAATACCAATAGTCACGTGATTGAAGTCCATATTAGTGACAGAGGGAAGCGTGTGCGATAAAGGAGATTGGGGGAATTGGCGACAAAGGTTGTGCAATAGAGGAGATTGGGGCATAATCTAATTGTGAAGGTGCCAAATTGATAAGCCACACATTGTTGGAGGAAAATCGTAAACTGAGCGACACTGTTGGCATTGGAGAACGGCGCAAAGGCGCGCATCACTTGACAGAAGAGATTAACAGATATGCTATCTAGGGCCAAAGTCTGAAAAGGTGGGGGAAATGTGCGGTGGACTACTTTAGCACAACACCGTCGTGCATTGGAGACTCAGAGAGCTTACAGTAGCGAGCTGAAAGTCTGAGAGGAATGAAGGCTGCGTCACATGCATCTGTTGCCTATTGTTGACTTTTAGATTTTAGGTTTTTAGTTTTTACTTCATTTTAATTATTAACTATATAATCTTAACATTTATATTATTATTATTTATATTAATATTATATAAAGATTGATAGTCTCGAAAAACTATCAAACCAAATAGTAGTCTTTTTAGGCTCAATTCGATAAGTTATTCGAGTGGTAAAATCAGCTCGATTTCGTGCTTGAAATTCAGAAGGCTCAGTTTGTTAATAGAAATTTCGAGCTCGAACTCGCATAGCTCGATAATGCCCAGTCACTAACACCCTTACACATCACTAACCAAACTGGATTGAGGCTAATTAGCAACGAGCGCATCCACAACCAAGCACCCACTATTAGTGGTTGTGGTCAAATCTATAGTATCAATCCTGACTCTAACTCTAAACAACCTCCAACCTCCCTTTGGACAATTCAAAAACCTCCCGGTTGGCATTAGTTTCACTCATCACAATTGACGTGTTGCAGAGCGAGATCTTAGTATACGGCTCCTTCAATTATAGACTGTAGGAGCAATTGACATTGGGGAATTGCTTGAGGAGCTTGAGCCCAACCTCTTCATCAAATTTACTTTCATATGAGATTTACTCTTAATAGCAAAAATGGTTGCAGCAAGTCTTGGTCCATGGGTTCATCTTGCTTTTTTTTTTTTTTTTCAATGAGGCAATCCAACCCAAGTCTAGAACTTGAGAAAAAAATAGAAACCAATCCTCCCAATCAATGCCCATCACTCATCATCTGTCAACCGTCACCTCGAAAGCAAAAACGGTGACCCTTTTGTCAACCACTACAATTTAGGTTAAAAAATAGATAGAGAATATGGGTCGGTAATGGTTGTTGAATTGAGCACAAACAGCCCTTAATCACATCATCTTGGTTGGTTTGTGTAGATGAACTGAAGTGGCAGCGGAGGGCAGAAGAGACAAGATGGGATTGTTGACCAATAGAGTGAAGAGAAATGAGATCAAACCAGGGGCTATCTTCGCCTATGCTTTGCTTTTTCTTTCTTTTTCTGCTTGTTCTTTTTTTCCTGTCTTGTGTGAGATTTTATTCAATTTTCATGAACCAAGACTCAATGCAATCATTTTTGCTATTAAGAGTAATTAATGTCAAACATGGTTTGGATCTTAGGATTATCCAGAGCATGGGGGTGTTCAAGGGTGATAAGGTTGTGGCTGGAAACAAGGTGGTGGAGTGGCAATTTTTAAAAATTTAGTGATAAATTTGCACATTTTCAAAAATGTAAAGGTCAAGCACAAAATGTACCAAATAGACTAACAAAGGTAATGATTGGGGGGAGTAAATGTATGTATCCTAAACAAAGGGGATGAAAGTATAGGTTTAGATAAATCTTGAATGGGGGCTAAGGTAGGTTTCCCAAACTTGTAAACAGGTAAAAATACGGGTTACTTGCATTTGTGGTTCCTAACCTTTTATTAGTATACTATTTTGGACTCTAACCTCTATTTCTTGCATAAAAAATCCCTAATATCGTTTAAGTAATTCCATTTTGTACCTTTTGTCAACTAGAGCAATTAAGTTGGACGAAAAAAAATGAAAAACTAAGTTTAGCCTATGAAATTTTTTTCTTTGTCTTAGAAACCTTGAAACTTTCTCATTTAACAATCAAACCACCATATACACAACCCTCTATACTCATGTCCCCTCTGGTAACTGTCTTCCACCGCTCATCGCTAATCGTCCACTTTTGTCCACCACCTCAAGAAACCTCTCAACAAAACCTTTTTCCAAAATCACAAACCAAATGGAGCCTATCATCCATCCTTCAATTAGGCTCTCATCCTGTCCTCATCATTTCATTGTCATTCGTCGTGGAAGAGTGCTTCTCCAAGAACGAGCTATATGGTTTTTGGACCACAGTTTCTTCCACTGCTCCTACAATCCTGAATTTCCCATTTCCTAGTTCTTTATCGATCCTATTTCCTTATTTTTCTCTGAATCCATGAAACCATCTCGTTCACTCCCAACCGCTTCTTGTTCTACTGTCCTGGGTCTCAACACCCGATAACAATGGAAGCCCACATGGATGGATATGAAGTATAACTTCATATCCATCATCGATCGAGCTTCTTTTTGTGGGGATAGGTGTCAGATATGATCAACATGGTCTTATGCTTATCTTTGTTTTTGATTCATCTCCATTGTGCACGTGAATTGGGTTATAATCAGAAGGGGGGTAACAAAGACAGGCATGGGCATTAGGGAAGGTGGATTGGGAGTGGGGTTGGATGGCAATCCAATTTCAATGCCAGCGATTCGTGTTTGGTAATCCAACACTTCGCTTGGGTTTTCTTTTTTGTTTTTTATTTATTTTTGATCTGATGAGTTATGAAGTGTTGGGAAAAGATTAGATTCTTGTGTATTCTAGAGATATGGTGCTAGCTTTTGCAGGTCTGTGGGTTCCTTTTTTATACTATTCATTTACCAAGTTTTTTGGAGGTTGGTGTTCCCATTTTTGGCGTGATTGACTTTTTTCCTTTTATATTTCGGCATTCCTTTTTTTATGGATGTTTAAGGAGAAATTTGGATTCTTTTTTTCTATCAAAACTCTTCCTGTTGGGGATGGAGAGGCACAAAAATATGTTGAGAAATACAGAGGTCAATTGGCGGTAGTAGAGTGACAGTGGCCAAAGGGACATGAGTGTGGCAGGTTGTAGAAGTGGTGATTTGACTGTTAGATGAAAAAGTTTTAAGGTTTCTAAGGTATATAGACAATTTTCAAGGGTTAAAACTAGTTTTCTACTTTTTTTTGTCTAACTTGATAGCTCTAGTTGATGGCAGGTGAAAAATAGAATAATTAAATGAGGTTAGGAACTTTCTATGCAAAAAAATGAGATTATAGACTTTTTATGTAAGAAATCGAGAATAGGGTACAAAATAATACAATAATAAAAAATTAAGACCCATGGACACAATTAATCCCAAACTATACAAAGGTTGCACCGAAAGAAAAATAACTTGGAGGGGAAGGATGATTAATGTGTTGGGGTTTTGGGCTGAAGGCAGGGCATCGACAATCATGTCATGTGGGGATGCGGGTGATGTCACATTTAGAAAGAGAGCAATTATAGTTTATAGGGACCCACCCCCAATCCAATCCAATCTTTTATCTTCTGCTTCTCTTCAACTAATAAGCCTTTACCTGCCTCTAACCCATCAGGCCATCACCATGCCATTTCAGCAACAGATACAACGCCTTTTATTTCACACATGAGTTTTTCACAACTCGGGAAATTAGATTTTTAATATACTTAGAACAAGTTATACACTCAAATATTTATTAAAAATTTTAAAAAAGAAAAAGAGAAAATTTTCACATATAAACATTACGTCATGTACCTGATCAAAAAGGCAGCAATTATCAAAGTTCATCATGTTTTATAGTTCAGTTGTTAAAGTTTTAAGCCCTGATTTGTGATTTGGCGTTAAAGGTTTAGAAAGACTATCTAAGGGAAGTTTAAGCTTTTTAATTTCACATTTTCATCTCCATAATTAAAAAAATTGTTTAAAACTCTAACAATAGCCATAAAAACTATTTCTAAATGCGGCCTTAAATTTTTTTTTTTTGTTTTCTCATATTGTTGGTCAGTTGGATACTAAAAAAATTATTTTGCCTTGAAATGAATCAATAACCATCACCCTTGATTCATGAGTTTTAAAATTTTCAGCAATTGTTTGATAGTTTTGGGATTGTTTAAGAACCTTTTTTTTTTTTTTTTGTGCATAGAATGAAATTAGCTAAAAAGTTAAGGGAAGGTAGAGAGTAATGAAGTCGCAACATTGTGAGCAAGAGTGATGTGCTGTCTAGGTACCACAATGTACTGTACAGCGTTAGAGAGACTCTATCATACAACAAAGGTCCGGAGTTATATGGGTCTTTAAAATGTTGAGCTATGTAGTTCCTCTATCTAAGAACTTTTGTGATTACTACACTCATCCGATTGTTCCTTTCTTTTAATTAACCTTTTGAAATCGAGCTTCCCAGCTCATTAATCCTCATAGTTAAACAAAAAATTTTAAAAAATATTTATAAATTGTAAAATCATATCCAACATTTTGCATGTAAATTTATATATTTATGTGTCATCTATTAGTAAAAGATTTACGAAGACAACCAGCGGATTACACAATTAATAAGAGTTAGAGTCCATACTTTATTTGATGATTTTTTCCTTTAATAATCAATGGATGTATGAGGTGAACGATGGATTATGTAACAAACTAGCTTTATATCTGTCCCATGAACAGGATTATTATTTGATAAAGTTGTTATATGATGAAGTGAATAATTATATAATAATGCATAAATGTTTATTTTTTTTTGTAATAAAAAATAACATGCAAAAAAATTTGCATGTTATTTATAAATGAGCAGACGAATAATAAACATAAGAGTGTTATAAATAATTTTTGTATACATTAGGTATGAAAAGTCACCTTTCGTACATTTCGAATAGCTATAACTGAAATATAAAGAAATAAATGAAACCATTTGTTTTATGGAAAAGAACGAATAACCTTCGTAATATAAATAAATAATGGTCAAATAACAAATGGTTAAATACGTACAAATGGTTATTTTGCTCTTGGATTTTACAACAATTACAATTGTAAATTTTAAGAAGCTCAAAAATAACTTTTAATTTCTTTTTAAAAATTATAATTTTTGAATAATTTAGTAATAAGTTGGAATATAAATGAATTTAAAAATAATTATTTATTTTCCAAAAAATGTTTAAGTGATTATTAACCAGAACAACTTTTGAAGGATAATGGTTAAAGAATGCAAAATGTAAATAATCACTTTCTTTAAAATGACAAATAATATATGTGCTTGAGTGTTTCTTTGGTCGATTAACAAAAAAAAATCAGCAAATGGAGAAAAGGGGAGCACACGCAAGGAAGTCAAGCTGTCCCATTTGGTCCGGGTTTAATTAATCCCAAATTTTCCTTTTGAGTAATCGGATTTAAGTAGCATCTACTAATGTCAGTAAGCGACTATTACCCACTAACCCATTTAAGATATATGTTTATTTTTTTTAGATTTTTTTTGTATATTTTCAAAAAAATGTGCATATCTACAATTAATTTATAACTTAAAAACTGTATGGTAATTTATATTAAATTATAATTTTATTTTGAGATAAAATCATATTTTAAATATAAAAATACTAATTTGGGATGGGTGTAAGTGGGGTCAAGTAAGATTAGTTAAACCTGTATCCACCTCATGGCTTTGCAACCAGTAGGTGGAGTTTGAGTGACCAAGTTTGAGGAGGATAATGGCGGGTAGAGTATTTTTTTTTTTTTACATCCCTAAACACAGGCAAAAAGAGAGAATTTTTAAGCAGATGACTTTAACTAAATTAGAATTTGAATGTCCTTTATCTATATTATGATGTTATATAATAGTTTTTTATTATCTCATGTGGGCAAAATCAAATTTTTAGTTTTAAAGAATGAGTAAATATGATATGGCAGTCCACTAGCAGAAAAATGTGACATGACAAATTAAGGATAGAAAGTGCAATTAATTTGTATATAAGTTAGATATCACTATCTTTTGGCAATTAAGTGTTGCCTTTTATTAAGGGCATGTTTGGGTTTTAAGATTAAAATTTGACATGTTAATCAATTAGCATATCAATCAACTCAATAATTACTTTATATATACATACATACATACATACATACATACATATATATAAAGGAGAAACTTACTCATTCCCCAGGACTACTTTCTTTAGCATTACTTTTATATTATATTTGTAACATTAATTTTACAATTTATTTGTAATAATTAATACTTAAGTCCTTATATAACTCTCACTCCAAAATTCACTCATTCCTTAAGACTACTTCTTTTACCATTAATTGCATAGTGTGTTTGTATGGTTTAATAACTTAGGCTCTCATATAGTCATGATTCCAAAATTTAGATTTTGAATTATAATTCTTAGTGAGCACTTTCTATCATAGTGGAGAGTCATTGAAATTTTATTTTTCATATATTTTAGTAATTGAATTTATATAAATATGAAGAAGAAACTCACCCACCTCCCAATGCTACTTCTTTTAGCATTAACTTCATAGTACATTTGTAGCATTAATTTCAAAATTCATTTACAGTAATTAATACTTAGGTACTTATATAGCCCTTACTATAAAATTCACCAATTTCTCCAAGACTATTTCTTTTATCATTAATTGCATAGTGCATTTGTATTGTTTAATAACTTAGGTCGTCATATAGTCATGACTTTAAAATTTAGATTTTGAAATATAATTTTTAGTGAGCTTTTTATGTTATAGTAAAGGGCCCTTACAATTCTACTTTTTAAATATTTTAGTAATTGAATTTAAATTTCTATCCTCTTAGCATAATAAAACACCATGCATTGAAAAGGAACAGGTACAAAAGAACATATATAACTTGAAAAAGAACACAGATATAAAGAACTAACCGTAATACATAAAAGAGCATATAAGAATTAAAAAAGAACATAGATAATAAACATATAGGAACCAAAAGAGAACAAAATTACAAGAGAATAAACAACAATACATAAAAAGAAATACAAGAATTCAAAATGAACATAAACAAAAGAGCATGAGAACCGGTATTGTAAAAATAAATAGAGCATTGGATATATATTTTTTTCACTAATTATATTTTTTTTAAACTATGCATGTGTTATTTTTACAGATGAAAGTATGTTGGACAAATAATAAGTAATAATTAATATATAATAAAAGAACAAATATTGTTCAATGATAGAGCAATGGAAAAGATTAGAACAGGCCAAATATCAATATTAAAATATATAGGAACTAAAAAAGAATAAACAATAATGCATAAAAAAACAAACAATATTTATAAAGTTTAAAAATAAATAATATTTATAAAGTTTAAAGTTTTATCAATTTAAATTTTAAAGATACACCATCTTTATATAGTTGTGTTAAAGTTTACGGTTTAAATTTCCACCAATTCGAATTTTAGGATTAATTATAATTTATACTTATATATGGACTATACTTTACAAATATTTTAGATCCACCATTAAATAAAAAAATACATACAAACTGATTAAAAACTTACAGAAAACTCTCTTAAACTTGATGAGAGTTAGATTTAGAGGGGAAAAAAGAAAAAGAAAAAGAGAGATATTTGAGGCAGTAGAGTTTTAGTGGTGGGGCAGCATTGGCAAAACTCTCTTAAACTCCCACATTGAATTGGCTTGATAATATTTGTTGAAGAGTTGAATGGAATTTATTAAACCCCCACGTGTGCGATTAAATATCACCAGGTCACGTATTAATTGAGCCAAGCCTGCTTAATTTGATGCTCACTGCTTCTCGCTTTGTGCCTGTGTTTCGGACACTTCCACCGGCCCCGGGGAATAAGAAACAACATATTGCTCTTAAAGTTATAAATTGAGGTAAAAGTTTATAAATTTGGGATAATGATAAAGGTTTTAAATTTAGGGTCTTGTATCTACGTCATGTTTCTTACTTCTCTCCCTTGTGAACTCAAAAGTGGTATAAACTACCTCGTTGATATATATATGTTTGATATGCTCAATTGACTATACGTAGACCTAAAATCGTAAACCAAGTATTTGATGATTGTAAGATAAGATTATGGAATGTTAGAATAAAAAAAGTAGAATTGAGCATCTACCCTCTTAAAAAAAAAAAAAGCATACCTACAACAAAAAAGCTAATTAGAACCATTAAAATGGAATCACTAAGTTTAAGCCGGTTTGATTGTTTGGAGGGGTAGCAACTTCTGAACTAGATTGTATGACTGGTTCTAAATCTAGGCCCGATTTGAGGACAAAATCATGTCTAAACCGGTTGAAACTGGTTCATCATAAAGTTACCTTTTATATGCAAGTGGTTCGCATCTGAGCTAGTTAACAAGTTCTTTTATGCTATAGATCTAAACTGATTGGTGTTACTGGTTACAAACTTCTAGGACCACCTCAAATCCAATAGTTTTCATACACTGGTTAGTGAGCGGTTCCAAATATTTAGAACTAGTCAAAACCAATTATAAGGTGTACTTTTAAACCAGCTCTAATTAGCTTTTTTGGTGTTGTGGCAATTTATATCACCATGGTATATATTACGTCAAGTCTAATAACATTGATCACAACTCAAATATAAAATCAGTCAATAAAACTTCTGCTTGCATCACATAAGCTATACTTTTAAAAAAGGATTAACGCTATAGAGACCTAATGAGTCTACTTGTGTTACTCACATAGACGAAATCCTCCCCTTAGTAAAGTTGGCATTTGATATCGCCAAACCCTGATTTGTCTTAAATTACTTTCGAGTAAGCTTGTAACTAGTTCGAAGGAAACACTTCAATTTAATGTCTGAGAAACAATTTTTTATTGTTTTTATTTTGGAAAAAGTATTTATTTATTTATAATTTTTATATTTTTCATACTTTAAAACGTGAAAAAATATAAGCAAATATTATTTCTCAAATAAAAATCAAATGGGCAATCGGGAAGATAGATATTACCCTTCTGATTTATTAAATTGGTTGAGGTCTGCTGTTTTCATCATATACTCCTATCTAACATGGTTCAAATCATGGAATATTCAATTAATAAGATGCAACACTATGAGAATTAATTAAAGAGTGTAATTAGTGATTTCCGGCATTTTCTGATCATTAAAAATCCCATAAGTTGATGAACCTGACCAATAATTTGTCGTAGTTAATCGATTGCTACTTAATTACTCTCAGTGGTAATCAAAGCTTCCAGAAAAACAAAAGGCTTCAGAATTCAAATGATTTACTGGCACTTGGTACGCAATAATTCTTTTCCAACAATATCATATTAATTACAGCGAAATTAGTTCTAGAATTAATTTTGCTCTTCCGGGTTTCTTCGGTCATTACCATTAATGGTACATAAATTAATTCAAGAACTATGAACATATATATCGTGTTCTTTCCTTGTATTATTTCGTTAACTGTCCTTTTCAGTAGTCATTCGCGGAAGGAGAACTTTTATTTGAGCAAATTGAGAATAATTGAAATTAGTTACGTAGGGTGCTAAGTATTGACATCCTAATTTTCAACACCAATAAAAATTTGTGGGTTTGTTTATTTCATTTAACGGTACTCATATACTGGATTCAATTTTGTAATGTTGTTTAACTTGAAGCCAAGTGAAGTGCGCACATAAAATTGAATTAATGAACTAAATGACATTACAATAAACTTTTTGGAGTCACACAGTCACTTGCTTGGTGCTGCAATTAGTGTATGTTGCTAATTATTCTATATTTCAAAGTGCCCCTTATATTTATATATATTTAAAATTTATATTCCAAAACTATATTTTATGGCATAAAACAAGTGTGAATATATCAAATCTCGTTTCCTCAAAATTGGAGATATATACAAATTAGATACTAAATATGTATGAGCTTGATATATAAAAAAAAAATGAGTGATATATACAAGTCATATGTGACATATATACAAACAAGATCAAAATATATTACTGATATATTCAATAGCATGTATGTGCCCAGCCTCTTATAGAAAAATAGGTTTAAATGTGTCAAAATACCACTTCGATGTGGTGATTATGATCCCCTCCAAAGGTTGGGATATTTGTGTGGCAACTATTAAATGAAAGACAACCAACTAGAGACTTTTTAGTTGGAAGGAAGGTGCTGGAAATATAAAATGCAAGCTGCTTATTGTGCAATACAGGTAGAGAGATGTTGAAATATCACTTATTCTTACATTGTGATTTTGTGTGGAGATTATGGACATTGGTTTTGAAAGTCTGGAATTTGTGTTGGCCTGTTCCAAGCACGGATTTCCTTATGCAATGGAAAGATTTCTCAAACCGGGTACCTTCAAAAGAGGTGTGGATGTTGTTCTTTTGCACCACGACCACGGCATGGAGTGCCTGGCAAACTAGAAATGAGAAAATTTTTAGACGCAAAGCCGCAGATGGCCACATAGTAGATGGCATGGAGTGGCTGGTCAATGGATTGCTGCTAAATGGCCACATAGTAGATTTACATTTATTGATCTAGTTCTGGCCCCCTGCTAAGGTGGGAGTTGAGAAGAGGAAAGAAAAGGATAAGGAGCTGATTGCATGGAAATTGCTGGGAAAGGGCTGCCTGAAATTCAATGTGCATGGATGTTGTGGTTAATACAAGAACCAGGAAAGAAGCTGTAGGTGGCATTCTTCTAGATGGTAACAGCAAGGTGTTATCCATTTTTTCAAAATCTGTACACTTTGGGAGGGTGGTTGAGGTGGAATTAGCAGCTATAATGGAAGCCTTGTGAATTGTGGATCGATCAAAGGAGAGATATATGGCCGGAAAAGCTAATTGTGGAAAGTGATTCAAAGATGGCTATTGACTGGATAAATGGATATGGCAAATGGACCATGGAAGCTAACTGATATACTATGATAGATTGTGAACTTCAAAAAAAGACTTATGTGATTGTAGCTTAGAGTATCTTCCAAGGGAAGCCAATGATAACGCCGATATTTTAGCCAAGCTTGGAATGAATAGATCATGTCCCTTATATTTGTAGTTTGTGTAATTGTATATTGTGTTGGGTTGTAATAGGCCTTTATATGATCTCCACCTTTTATCATGGAATAAGAAGTCTTTTGCCTTTCAAAAAAAAAAAAAAATCCTACTTCTTGCCAACATTTTAGATATGTGCAAACTAGATGGTGAATATTTATGAAATTTGATATATAAAGTAAGTAATAAATATTTACAAAACAAGTGACACTTATGTATAAATAAGATCAGAGATATATTACTGAAATATAAGTGAATAAAATTTTACATATGAATAATAATGTATTGACATTATTTGTATAAATAAGTTTATTTTTTTGTACATATGTGATTACATGTTAGCATGATTCTATTTATTTATTTAATCACATATATATGTATACATATGATCAAATGCTCGCCACCATGATCGTATACGACGATACCTAGTTCTCCACCTTTAACGCTTGCTCTGACAACTTGTCTGTCTTCTTCTTTGATCGACCGCTACTTCTGTCTCCCTTGTTCTCTCCCTGCTCTTGTGATTCTTCCAAAGTGATCTGCGCTGCGTCTACCACATAGTGAAACAGCTTGTACTCATCCGTCCTGCCGCCGCCATTGTGAATCGGTGAGAGGAGAAGAGGAGCTGAATCATGTAAAGATAGGACATGCTTGTAATTTTTTAATTTTAATCAGGGTATGGGGTAGTGCATATACAAGGTATGAAGTGTCTTATATATAAATAGTAGTTGTAAATTGTGGAGATATATAAAGAGTTGCTTCGAGTTGACCACTCAAACTCAAGTGTGTTTGTAAAAGATTATGAATTTTCGTCAAAATCTTCTTTATGGAAGGACTATGTTGGGAGAGAATCTCTTCATATATTTGGTCAAAGATACCACTCGATTGTATTTTAAAAGAAAAAGATTTATGAGGAACAAATCTAGACCCGCAAATATTTGTATAAAATTGGAGTTTACAAAAAGATGAGGTACACTGTAGATTTATATAGGAATAAAAAGTATATTACGCTCACTTAAAATTCAATTGCCCAACAAATATATAATACATGGATGTGTACAAATATTTTTTGAGTAAATTGCATAAATAATCCCTAATCTTTAACCATTGTTTCGTTTCAATCTCTAATCTATTGAATGTTCAGTTTTGGTCTCAAATCTATTAACAATTTTCATTTTAGTCCTAAATATATTAAAAACATTTTATTTGGTCCCCACTGAATGAAATATGTTAACTTAAAATATTCGTCTGATAAAAAAATTTTAAATTATAATTTAAACTATTCAGTAACTGTCGTACAATAAATTTAATCTATATAATAATTTTTATAGTTAATAGAAAATTTGAATCATCTTTTTTTTTCTTTCTATTAATTGAATTTATTTTATTTAGAAATAAAAAATTATTAATTTAAATTATTTATTTGCTATCAAAAAATATTAAACTGCTTAAATTTACTGGAACATTTAAATTAAAATTTTAAAAGTTTATATTAGATAGTTATTCTAAGTTAATGAATTTCATCTGGTGAGAAACCAAAAACAAACAATTTTAGTAGATTAAGGACCAAAACAGAATATTCAATAGGTTAGGGACTAAAACAAAATGATAATTAAAGGTTAGGGATTATTTACACAATTTACTCAATATTTTTTCATAGAAGATTTTATAGTTCTAATACTACCTGAAAGTCATCTATTGAAAAAAATAAATGACTGATCAAAATCTTCAAACACTTATCTTAAAATAAAAATGTTGAATGAATTTTTGTACAATTTTTTTTTACCAGACAATAGTTAAAATTGTAAATGAGCGTCTGACCTTCTTATATCTAAATTACCCATAAATTATTTGACAAGCCATCTAATAACAGAAAAATTAATGATATGTCTAGCACTCTGCGTCTAAAAATATAGGATTTTTTATTTTTACATCCCAAACTTTGAATGATATTTATGCTTAAAACTCTGATGTTTGAAAATATGCACTTATTCACCTGTTTTTTTTCATTCCGTCTGATAAATATTGATTAAAATTATAGTTACCCTCTTTAAATAGAGGACGATATTAAATTTACACTTTGAAGTTTGGAAATACATACTTTATTCTCTTGCTTTTTTACATAGTCTGGTAGCAATTTCTGATAACTATATTATATAATTTCAAATTTTACTGATTGCAAAAAAAAAAAAAAAAGTCCAAAAAAGAGCTTTGTTTAGGAGTTGACAAATAAGTCCTGGACCATCACCTTCAAAATTTCTAATCTAATTGTGTCAAAGAAAGCTCACTAGCAAAAGACCACCACCATCAAGCTGGCAACCCAATAAAATCCAAATCTAGAACAATTTCAAGCTATGTCGTGCATCATCCCTCGCCAAGCTTCCCTCATTGTTCTCTTCAACGGCCTCATAAGTCCTCCAGATGTGGATACAATACAAGAGTCAAAGTTCCACATTAATGTTCGAGAGAGGACTTGTTCAAGTACTTGCTTTTAGCGTATTCTGAAATTTCCCATTCACTGGTTGATTTTCCATTGGCTTTTGTGGCTATCTGTTGTGATAATTGGAGTCAATTGATGTTCTGTTCCTCTTTCTTAATAGTGATTTCTTAATCAGCAAAAATATCAAATTTGGCACCAATGTTTTGGATTGGAGGCGGATATGTAACTATAGTTTTTTTTTTAACCTAATCTCGCACTAATGATTTAAAATGGGATAAATATGCCACTAAAGTTTCAAATTAAGAGTAGATATACTACTGACAGTTAAAAAATTAATGAAAAATGTTAAAAAGCTATTAAAAAATGTTAAAAATAATAAAATTTAAAAATTTAGGGTGATAATGCAAGGTTTAATAAACTTTAAACACTTTTTCCAATTAGACTCTCTCTCCTTTTCAAATGCTGACAAGGAGATTAGATAGAGAAACAGAGGAAGGGTGACAATGGGGCTAGGGCATTAGTGATAGAGACAACGATAGCGACAGCGATAGGGTTGAAGTACTGATAACAGATATCAAACCCTCTTTTAGCGAAAATCTCAAAGGTCCTGATATTTTTTTAAAGTGCATAATAACCCCAAGAATTTAAAACATGCTATTTTTACCTTTTTTGTTATTTTTTAACCGAAAGTGGCATATTTGGCCCATTTTAAAACATGAGTGGGAGATTGGGAAAAAAAAAAACTATAATGGCAAATCTGCTCCCTACCCGAAACATTAATGCAAATTTAATATTTTTGCCTTTCTTAATCCCTCATAGATGAAGTGGAGTCGTCAAATGTCAAAATAAATCTTATTATTTGAATGTAAGGAAAGATTTGAGTGAATGGTTAAAGAGGCTTTTTCCTATTCAAAATCCATGTTCAATTGTAAAATGTGATGAGAGATAGTGTACCTGGATTTTTTTTTTTTTTACTAAGACTAACTATTATGCTAAATTAAAATAGACAATGAGAGGCTTTGGTCATTTTGCCAACAAAGAATTTGGGTTTCGTGATGTTTTTGAAAGTGTTTGGACCAATTACTACTAACTTCTAAAGATTAACAATGATCACTGGTGGATGAATAGTGTCATTGTTATGAGTTAGTTGAGCATAGTTGATTTTGAGCAATGGTTCAGTGTCTTTTTTTTTTCTTTTTTGGTTTTTTAGGTTTCAATTGGTTTGTTTTTTAGTTTTATCTCATTTCAAAAAGAGCTTGCCTTTATGAGAGCCTAGATTGCAATTTTTCTGATTTTAGTATGTCTTAAGTTTGCTTCGGTTAAAATGCAGTTTCAGTCCCTAATTTTCTATTTTTTTTTATTTTTTGGACCTGATTAAAGTTCGTGTTACATTTTAGTCCCCAAATTTTATAACTATTTAATTAGATCTTCTATTTGCTATCTTGGCCCCCAAGCTTTTCTTTTTTATGTTTTTTACGTACTATCGTCTAAAGTAAGACATTGGTAATCATAATTTATTTATTTTTCAGTTAAACCATTTTTTATCTTCATTAAGTCAATTATTAATTTTCTAAGGTATAGAGATTATTTTCAGGGGTTAAATCCTTAATACATAAAGTTTTTTCATTTTTTTTGTCTTAATCCAAATTTTTTTTATTGATTTTCTTTATTGTTGTTTTATAAAATAAAGCTTTAATCATTATAATTTGCCTATTTTTTGTTTGGTTCCGGTTGATTCGACTTTAGTTAGTCTTTTTTTTCACTTTCTTTTCTTTTTATCTTTATTAAGTTAATGGTTAAATTGTTAATTGATTAACATATACTCCTTTCATCTTGGGTTCTCTACTCTATTTATGTTTGGCACAGAGATTAAGAAATGATAAAAGTATGTATCTTTTTTCCATTTTACCCTTGGTTATACATTTCTCCTACCTTATCTGGTACTTCTATTGTTTACAATTGTTCTTCTCCAGCTACCTCATCCTCCGCCATCAACTACAATTTCTCAGGCAACCCTGCCTTCTCGATCTTCTTTTCTCTAGTCTCGTTGTCGCCCTCTTCTTCGATTTCTCCATCTACTTTCATGTCTTTCACATCCCTGGCATCAGATATCTCAAAGTCCTTTCTCCAATCTCTTCGCGTCTAATTTCTTCGCTCCTTTCTCTTTTACTGCGTCTGATCTATCAGCGTTTGATTTCCTCGCTTCAATCTCTCAATGTTTGATCTCCTTACCTAATCTCTCGTCGTCTGATCTTCTTGCTCCGATTTCTCGACATTTGATATCCTCATCGGCGTCTGATCTCTTGATATTTGATCTCCTCGTTGGTGTCTGATTTCCTGGCTCTGATCTCTTGACGTCTGATCACCTGGCTTTGATCTCTCGGCATCTGATCACCTCACCTTGATCTTCTTGCCCAATCGCCGGCCACTTAGAGCCCCGACCTCTTCACCTTGTCGACCGCCGCCCCCGACCTCATCGCCCCATCATTCGCAGCCCTGATTGTTCATCGCGAGCATGCTGACGGTGGCCACAATCGGTATCGACTTAAGCAGAACAAGAACAAAACCAATAGAGTAAAGTAGATAGGAGAAAGGTATAATTGTAAAGTTGTTTAGTAAAACTTACTAAAAATGAAAATGGTGTAAAGAATTTAGAACAGCCCAAAATGGCAAATGGAGCAGAAAACCTGGGGCGGAGGGAGTATTAAATATAGTTTTGTATTTCTGTCATTTTTTTATCATTATTGATTATTAAGATCTGTAGCATCAATTATTTACTTTAAGCTCTATAGTTTATTAAAGTAATTTGTCCATAATTGTTAAATTTGAGAGTAAATTTTTCTAGATCAATTTTTCATCGATATTAAAGATTAGATTTTGTGTTAATAGGAGATGAAAATTTTTATTGATTTTTGTAATTAATAAACAAAAGATGCATTATTTGGAAGCACATAACGTGTTTTATGTCGCATTGTTATTATTAAAATTTATTACAAAAAAGATCCATTACGATGTGCGAGTCACCAAACTTCTCCATTTATTCTATTGGTCTCTAAATTTTTTGTTATTTTTTTATTTATTGTCTTCTAAAGCAAAATATTGGTAATCATGATTTGTTTCTCTTATTTTTTTAATCAACTATAGTGATTTTGTTTAACTTTTTTTTTCATTATTGTTTTTTAAAACAAAGCTTTAGTCACTATAAGTTGTTTACTTTTTGTTATTGTTCAAGCTGATTCATTTTATCTAATGTTTTCATTTATTTTCTTTATTCTTTTATTAAGTTGATTGTTGAGCCTCCAATTCTTAAAATCTTTATATTTACTCTCTTGCCTTGATGACCATTTTTTATTATTTTTTGTTTATTAATCATTAAACCCTACTTTTTATGACTGAAATTCCACTATTTATCTTATATTATTATAATTTTCATATTATTTCTTTTTTCTAAACAAAATTTTAGTTTCAACAATTTATCTCTTAATACTTAGAATATATTTTTTTTTTGCTTTCTTAGTCCCAAAATTTTACCATGATTTTTTTATCCTGGTTCTTGCTTTTCTTTTTTCTTTTTTATAATTTTTTTATGTCAATGATCACTACTGTTTATATTCATGTTTAATGTTGATACGAACTGAACCACAGCAATGCGCAGGTGTGATGAACCTTGTTATAACTGTATATTAATTGGTAAGGGGATTACTGTTCATGAATACTGCTTTTTTTATTTTGTGTTTTTATTTAAGTAATGATCTAACCTCTTTTTAACCCTCTACAAATTTCTTTTCTTCCATTTTGGTCCCTAAACTATTTCATCTGACAATTAGACTTAGAGAGATAGTAAGAGAGCAGTGACATTGTTTTTTTTTTCTTTTTCTTAAGTAATGGTCTAATCTCCTTTTAGCCCAATACAGATTTCTTTTCTTCTATTTTGGTCCCTAAACTATTTCATCTAACTGTTAGGCTTTGAGAGATAGTATGAGGGTAGTAATAAGATTGATAAATCTGCAACTTTAGAGACTGTATCTACTAAGGATAAATACTACAAGGACTTTCTCCACTTTTTTTTTAATCCTTTTTTACATTTTTTCTACCAAAGATAAGCATCACTTTTTATAGGAAGATTATTTCTATCTTCTATGAAAAAAATTTAGCCGCTTTATCTAATTTTGGCCATGGATTGGATTGCTCTGAGACTTTGCTTTGAATTTTCAGTTTAAATCCCCAGTTCATACCATTTTTATTTTTAATTTTTTAAATTTTTTGTCAATAGTTAAACACCACTTTAATTGCTAACAAATTCTACTATTTATCCTATTAATCCTAAAAATTTATTGTAAAGATATTAGACTCATTAGGCCATGTTTTATGTCAACTCCAAATCTCAGTTTTTTTATTGAATTCTTTTCCATCAATTGTTAAACTCAGATTGCTAGAACCCTAATTTTTCCCCTCTTCATCCCCAGACTTTATTATTTAATGATTATTTTATTATATTTACATAAAATAATACTATAGATTGAACCATTGTAAAGCATGAGACATATAAACCTCATATTTATTAAGTAATGAGTTGTGTAAGTTCATTAGCTATATGTATAACTTGACTCAATTTAAATTAAGATTTTAAAATTTTCCACCAAATAATGAAATAAAAAAGCAATAGAGAAAGTGTAGATAAGTGTATTTATAATATCTATAACTCTGATTAACAATGTTAAAAATTAAATATTTCTAAACATAGGTAGGTAAGTGTAATATTACTCAAAATTCAGGAGTAAGCATAAAAAACCAAAAAAAAAAAAAAACGAATGTCTAACTAGTTACTACCGGTGATAATATGAATCACAATGTCAACTACTAATCTCCTCGAATTAACTATTGTAAGATTTTTTTGTTCACTGAAAACAAAACAAAGAAGGCTACTGAAAGAGAAAAAGAAATAGTGAAGATATTAACATAATTTTACCTATCCAAGAACTTTTTTTGTTACATAATCCAGATGGAGCACATGTAAGAATGCGAATGAGTAAGAACCTTTGCGATCGTTAAATAAAGAAAGGACAAAAAAGCTGAAACTAGTATACTACGATTATACCCCAAATCCCATCCCATGATCAGTCGCTGCAAAATTTTCACAGCGAGTCACATTTTTCACTTGAGTTGGCCTGCCCTTAAGCAGGGTAAAAAGGAAGAGCTGGAAAAGAGTTACTGTGCAAAGTCACAGACTTTTGGAGGAGGGCGAAGAAACATGGCAGAGTTTGGAAGTCAACCGGCCTTTTTTGGTGTTATGTATTTGTAAGGCTTCGAAGACTCCACATCTCGTGTTTTATCTTCACCTCATTCTTCTCATTTTCTTTTCTTTTCTTTTTTCCTTTTTTCCTTTTCTCTCTCTCTCTCTTGTTCTTTTGTTATCTTTTTTGTTAATTCTTTTTTCTTTCTTCTTCAGAGCCCAAATCTTCAGCCTTTTCGTTAATGCCTTGTTTATTTCATTGTTGGGGGACTTTCGTTCCCATTCGCAACAGTCAAAGCATGCAGAGTACGAGAAGATAACACAAACCCTTTACCCGAAACTAGGGTTCTTTTTCTCCCTCTTGCTTTCTTCTTCCCCAGCTCGTCTCTCAGACCCAGAAAAATTTTTGAGTCTATTTAGGATTCTCTTGAGGAAAAGGGGAGAGGGTTACAGAAGTGCTAAGTTTTCAAGTGTTGATTTTTCTTTCTCTTTCTTTCTCTCTTTCCTTACTTCTGGACAGAGAGGGAGCTGGAGACATTTGGATTTCCTTCATTATCCTTTTGTCTCCTCTACCCCCTCTCTTTCTCTACTTTTTTTTTTCTCATCAAATTTCCTTGTTTAGCCTTGTCCATATTCACTTTCCTGTAAGTTTTTACCAATTTCCAGCAGAGGTCAGAGGAAAGGGAAGCAGAATAGAAAAAGGGGTTTTTATTTCATGAGTTTTGGGGGTTTCCTTGAGAACGGCTCTGGCGGTGCGAGAATCGTGGCAGATATACCTTACAACGGCAACAACAGCATGCCCGCCGGCGCCATCGCTCCGCCGCGCCTCCTCTCTCCTTCTCTCCCCAAGAATTTGTTCTCTTCTCCTGGCCTCTCCCTCGCTCTTGTAATTTAATTCACTCTCAACACAGCTCACCTCTTTAATTCCTTACCTTTTTTGGGTTTCTGATCTTTTTTGGGGTTTTTTGGTTGGGGTTGTTGCAGCAGCAGCCGCTTATTGAGAACAACCAAAGCGACGGCGCTCGAATGGGTGAGAATTTCGAGGGCAGTGTGGGGCGGCGGAGCAGGGAGGAGGAGCACGAAAGCAGATCTGGAAGTGATAATCTGGAGGGTGCCTCCGGTGACGATCAAGACGCTGCCGACAAACCTCCCCGGAAGAAACGCTACCACAGACACACTCCTCAGCAAATTCAAGAGCTTGAAGCGTACGAATCCGTTCTTAGTTTAGTCGTGATGATTCAATTTTAATAGGTGCTGGTTTTTATTTTTTTTTTCTTGTTTCCTGTGTGTGGTGCAGTCTCTTCAAGGAGTGCCCTCATCCCGATGAGAAACAGAGATTGGAGCTCAGCAAACGGCTTTGCTTGGAAACCAGACAAGTTAAGTTCTGGTTCCAAAACCGTCGAACCCAAATGAAGGTGTCAAATCGATCTCCGTGCGTTTTTGTTTTAGTGTCTCGTTCATGGGATCTTATGATTAATCTGATTCCGATCGGTTAATTGTTTCTGTGAAGACCCAATTGGAGCGCCACGAGAACACGTTGCTGAGGCAAGAGAATGACAAGCTTCGAGCAGAAAACATGTCAATTCGAGACGCCATGCGCAACCCGATTTGCACCAACTGCGGCGGGCCAGCCATCATCGGCGACATCTCGCTGGAGGAGCAACATCTACGAATCGAGAACGCTCGCCTCAAGGACGAGCTAGATCGCGTCTGCGCCCTCGCCGGGAAGTTCCTCGGGCGCCCCGTTTCGTCACTCACAGCCGGTGCATTGCCGCCGCCGTTGCCTAACTCAAGCCTCGAACTCGGCGTTGGAAGCAACGGTTTCGGCGGCTTGAGCACCGTCACCACATTGCCCCTCGGCCCAGATTTTCCAGGAGGGATATCGAGCTCCCTTCCGATGGTCCATTCTAACAGTCGGCAGGTAAGCGGCATCACCGGGATGGATAGATCGATGGAGCGGTCCATGTTTCTGGAGCTGGCGCTGGCGGCGATGGAGGAGCTGGTGAAGATGGCTCAGACGGAGGAGCCGCTGTGGGTTAAAGGGCTGGAGGGCATGCGAGACGTGTTGAACCAGGAGGAGTACGTGAGGACCTTTACGCCTTGCATCGGATTGAAGCCGAGCGGGTTCGTCTCAGAGGCTTCCAGAGAAACGGGCACGGTCATCATCAATAGCCTGGCTCTTGTTGAAACATTGATGGACTCGGTGAGCCATTTTGTTGATTTTCTCTTGAATTCTTGGAATGCGGGAAGAGAACTAAAATTGGTGTGTTTGTGGGGCAGAACCGGTGGTCGGAGATGTTTCCGTGTATGATTGCGAGAAGCTCCACGACGGATGTGATATCCCCCGGGATGGGGGGAACCAGAAGCGGTGCACTGCAGCTGGTAATGAATTAGAAGTTAGTTGCTGTTGCTCAATTGAAGAAGTTGGTGAAATTTAAGGTTGATTATATATTAATTGGTAATTTTAATTTACACGTGACGTGAGACAGATGCATGGGGAGCTTCAAGTGCTATCGCCATTGGTTCCGGTGAGAGAAGTGAATTTCCTGCGGTTCTGCAAGCAGCACGCGGAGGGGGTGTGGGCGGTGGTGGATGTGTCCATCGACAGCGTCCGAGAGCCTTCAGGTGCACCCACTTTTGTAAGCTGTCGGCGCCTTCCTTCTGGTTGTGTGGTGCAAGATATGCCCAATGGCTACTCCAAGGTAAGACCAAGAAACAAGTAGTACTAATTACAAGTTTAATTTTGAATTAGGCAATTTAGTACCACTTAATTGTGTCACTTTTTTATACAAGTTCGATTGAATGGAGTTGGTTTAGGGACACTTAAATAAAATAGCTGGATTATTTATTTATTTATTTATTTTGATTTGGTCTGGTAATTACTCCCCGAAATACTCAAGACTGTGTGGAACCCGAACCTTCTTAAGCCCTTAATTTAATAGAACTAAGGATGCTTCTTCCGCTGACAAAACCAAAACCAATAGTTTGAAGCTCCAAGTTTCAACGTGAGTTTTGTTTGCTCAATCAGACATATAACATAAAATAACACCCCCAAGCCATTAGACTATGAATAGAACCCTCCATTAGGGTCTTAATTTTTGTGCCTTGGACACATTAATTTGTATATGATTTAGGGCAAAATGCATCGCAATCGGCCAGACTTAGGGGTGCATAAACAATACATTTGATGTTTCTATTCCAATCTTTGATGCCAAATCTCGGTCATCCCAAATCTGTAGCTCCATTTGTTTATTTATTTCAAGTCATGGAAAAGCGTGCGTGTGAACTGTGAAGTGGTTCCAGGCCAGCCCTGCCCCCCTTGATGCGTCTGGTTTTTCTATTTCTACTCAAATCATGACCTTGGAGTCAAAATTCCAAGACCTGGCTCATTTTGTCTCTATCTGCCCTTTCTCATTTGCCCTTTCGGGCGACAAATCTCGATGCCAACCTCTCCCCTCATTCTTGTTCCTTGAAATCATGCAGCTATCTTAATTTATATTTCTGGCTACACTGCCTTTTTCTTTTATTTTTCAAATATATGTTACTGCTACTAGCTAGTATTTTAGTCTTCAATCCACTAATTTCCCATTTCTTTAATTGTGCCAAATCTCGAGCCATTCCCGAGATTTGCCCCACAATTTTTTTTATTGTGCTGGAGACTGACTTCTTTGTTCTCTTATAGCATCATGTGTTTGATTCCTGCTAATTTAGGACAATGATTGAATAACTTAGGGATGTATAAGTGCATGTCTTTTGAGCTTAATTACTTGCTTTGGTTTTTTCCTATATCCGGAACACACTAGTGCCAAATTTAAACCTTTAGTGGTTGGAAAGCACTTAATGAAATGTATTTTATTCGGTACCTACGGTTTGTAGACTGGGAAAACTTCCAAAGTGTACAATTCTAATGATTTCTTTTTACCTAATTAATTCATACTTATAATTTTACCATAATTTGTCATCATTTAATACGAAGATTTTTAATGTAATTAATTTTAGTTAAAACTTTCATTTCACCGAAAAGTATGAATCACAACTTTCTGAAGGTTCTGATTATTCAATAATATTTTACTATATGGGCGGCCCCTTTATTATGACAGGGAAAAAATGAATTAATTGTGTGAAGAACTTTGCCTGCCTGCGCTGGGCAAATAAAGCACAAGGCTACAAAATCATTAGCAGTTGCAAATAAATAAAATAAAGACGGGCAAGCTGCTATGCCTATGATATGATTCTGTAGAATTGTTACAGTTGCATTGAATGGCTTGTTTATTTCCAGGTGTTTGTTGATTATAAATCCTTCTGCACAGTCCAGAAGAGAAAAACAATTTGTTTAATAGTAGCAAGTAATTAATGATGAAAATGCGTGCAGGTTACATGGGTTGAACACGCGGAATATGAGGAGAGCCAAATCCACCATCTGTTCCGGCCCCTCATAAGCTCCGGCATGGGCTTCGGCGCCCAGCGCTGGATCGCCACCCTCCAGCGCCAATGTGAATGCCTCGCCATCCTCATGTCCTCCTCCGTCCCCACCCGTGATCATACCGGTAATTGAGACTAGTGGCACTGATTATTTATGCTTCAATGCTTTTAGGGCAGAGAGAAATTAGTGGTCTTAATTAGATGTGTGTTTATTTCTGTAGCTATAACGGCGACGGGACGACGGAGCATGCTGAAGCTGGCGCAGCGCATGACGGACAACTTCTGCGCGGGGGTTTGCGCCTCCACGGTGCATAAGTGGAACAAGCTCAACGTGGGGAACGTGGACGAGGACGTCCGGGTGATGACCCGGAAGAGCGTCGACGACCCGGGGGAGCCGCCGGGGATTGTCCTCAGCGCCGCCACCTCCGTTTGGCTCCCCGTCTCACCTCAGCGGCTCTTCGACTTCCTGCGCGATGAACGGCTGAGGAGCGAGTGGGACATCCTCTCCAACGGCGGCCCCATGCAGGAGATGGCCCACATCGCCAAGGGCCAAGATCACGGCAACTGCGTCTCCCTCCTCCGCGCCAGCGTAAGTTACCAGTAGTAATTTTTTCTAGTAATAATTAGTGTCTTTTTTTGTCTATTTTCTGGATATGGGAACGACGGGTGGAAATTATTGGGTTGCGCGTGGAAGTGACGGAATTAACCTTCTGGGGTGGGAGGTCTTTGTCGGGGTCAGATGAAAAGTTTAAATGAGAAAGTTGGGAGTATCCAGGAGGACAGTTTTTGTGGCGGATTCGAAATCTACGTACTGCTGGGTTTTTCTGAGATTTCAAAAAGTCAAAGTAAAGGACACTCGAAGCCTTTCTCACTTTTGTTCTGACCTTCCCCTAGTTTAACTTTTGCCGTGGTAGGTTTTGTAAATTTTGTAGATTCGAGAGAGGGTTTTGAAAAGAGTTGTTGATTTCCTCGATTTTTGGTGCAGGCGATGAACTCAAACCAGAGCAGTATGCTGATACTGCAGGAGACATGTATAGACGCGACGGGGTCGCTTGTTGTGTACGCGCCTGTTGACATCCCCGCCATGCACGTGGTCATGAACGGCGGTGATTCGGCCTACGTGGCCCTCCTGCCCTCCGGCTTCGCCATCGTCCCCGACGGCCCCGGAACGGCCGGCGGGGGTAGGGTGGGTGGGTCCCTCCTGACGGTGGCTTTCCAGATCCTGGTGAACAGCCTGCCCACGGCCAAGCTGACGGTGGAGTCGGTGGAAACGGTGAACAATCTCATATCCTGCACCGTCCAGAAAATTAAGGCGGCGCTTCAGTGCGAGAGCTGACGCAAGGTCACGTGAAAGAAGCAGTAGATCCTGCCTTTATTTTCTCCTGCCCTAAATTACAGCTGAAGAAAAGTCTCTTCTTCGCCTCGCCTCGCCTCTAACACGGTCTGGTCGAGGTCTTTCTTTTGACTTTGTATGTAGTGTGCGTCCTTAGGCCCATAGGTTCAGTACTGTTTTGTGGTGAGAGCATTTTGCGTGGATTTATTTTTACTTTTATTTTTGTTTTTTAGCTGTGTGGAGGGGTGTGTGACTCGGTCGGGGTGGTGAGTCAAGAACGAACCGCGCGATAGATAGTTCTTGTGTCGTGGTGATCCGTGGCTGGTGTAGGCCAAAGGCTGTGTATCAGCACAGGACAAGGGTGGTGGTTCGGGTATTGACTCGGGTCGCCCCGACCAGATTAAACTAGAGATTCAGATTGGTCGTTACCTAAACACTTTCGACTTCTTCAATATATTTTGATTCAATGTTGATTAATTCACTCCTTTATATCTTTTTTTTATTTTTATTTTCTGTAATTGCATTTATGTGACCTATTATAAATTTAAACTAGTCAATGTAGAACGAAAAACAGGTTGAGAGACTGGAGAAAATATATATTCCTTTGTTCATATTATCTTATATCTTGATTACATATTATGAGATCGTATCTATTAATTCATCTTAGAGTAATAATAAATGGCCAACAATAATAGCTCTGTAAATAGATTAAAAGATACTACTTAATTAAAATTATATGCAAATGGAAATGGTAGGAGAGTGCCGCTTTCACCATTTATCATGTTGATTGGTGGGGGGAGTGGTGGGACGCGCCGCCGATGGGGGTGGCTATGAGGTAACAAGGTGGAGGGTAGGGTGGGTGGCGTGCATTGGGGCGGGTTGCAATAAATGAGTGAGCAGAAGCTGTTGGGAGAAAACGTTGCTTTCATTTAATGCCCAAGGTTTGGATGTGTCTCAGGGCTTACGTGGAACGACCAATAGAAGGTCGCCACGTCGCTAGATAGACAGAAGAAATAAGGGCAAGGGAAGGGATTCATCCAACCATGTCCCTTATCCATGGGTGAGTGAATCTGGCTTGGCTTCGTTCTTCTTTCCAGTGTACGTATGGACGTTAAGTGAAGTGTGATGGTCGGCCGAGAGGCTCAGGTAGCTGCCTGTGATGAGGATAAGCATATCTGAGATTGGAACGCAACCTCTTCAATTTTTGTTTCGGATGTTTTAGCCTTCAGGACATTGCATGTCTTTTCTAAAAGGCCCTTAATTGGATCCCACAATAGCTGCACGGATTTCAAACTTCACTTGCACCTTTATAAATACGCCAAAATGCGCCCTCGATTCCTCAACTTTACTGATTCAAGCAAGTTAGTTAGTTAACATTTACTCAGCATGACATAGTTCATTATCTTTCAAAAATTATGCAAGTTAATCCATGATCTTTAAAAAATTATGCTAGTTAATCCCTCAGCTAAACGGAATGGCTGACAGCATTAGTTCCACAGCATAGGTAGCCTCTCTCCTTAGCACTGTCTGCTTCTCTTCCTTAAGCAAACCCTTGATCCAATAGAAAAGAAAAATCTAATGTCATATCTGCCAAACCACATTCTATCTCATTGAAATAGGCAAGAATTATTTGACCGGCTGGCCTTTTTTTGCCAATGAAGAGAGGTCGATTGGAAGGCTTAGACTTATTTGAATTGAAAAACGATGGACCATTGGATTGGGAAAGAGGAGGAGCAAGTAGGGCTATAAATGAATTGAACGAACACGAACGAGAGCCATTTGTGTTTGTTCGTTTAGGTTTTTAACTAACACAAACACGAACATGAACAAGCCTTGTTTATGTTCGTTCGTTCATTTGGTATAAAATGGTTGTTCGTGTTCATTCATATTCATTCGTGAACAACAATAAATAAACCAAAAGAACGAACTTATTCATGAAAAATACTACACGAACACAAACACGTTCATGAACAATGTATAGAATATGTTCATAAAGATTAAAACGAACATAAATGAACAATCTCCTACAGTAGTCACACTCTCCTCGATGGCTCAATCTGGTTTTGTCTCCACCTTATCCCTTTGACGCTCTCCTCCAACGCTCAATTTGGTTTTGTCTCCGTCTCCTCCCTCTGACACTTAATCTGGTTTTGTCACTGTCTCCTCCCTCCGACGCTCTCCCTCGACCCCCGATTCATTAACCATTGATTCATTTGGTTAATGAATTCATTTTTTGCTTTGATTTGATTGATTTGTGTTTGATGGGCCTCATGTTCTCCGAATTTGTGTTTCATTTAGTTCCAAATTGTTTGATTGACCTCCTGTTCTCCAAATTTGTTTTTAGACTGTTCTCCTGTACTTCGATTCATTTGATTTGTCTTTTGATTCTAGGCTTTGATAATTTGCAGTGTGTGGACAGAATGGTAATGGTAGTGATTGTTTTTTTGGTTTTTTTTCTATGGTATCGAGTGACGATGGCGACAGTGGATTTCATGGCAAATTAATTAGTTTGGTAGTGATGATTTTTTTGGTTTTTTTTCTATGGTATTGAGTGACGATGGCGGCAGTGGGTTTCATGGCAAATTAATTAGTTTGATTGAAAGGGGTTTAAAAGTGGGGGGCAAATTTGCTATTGAATAAGGTTAGGAGGATAAAGTTAGATATTTTCTCTTTTTTATGGTAATGGTGATTCACATAGTTAAATTGGTAGGGGGATATGGTAGACAAAATGCAAGGTTTGAGCATATCTCAGGGGTTTTTTTTGTAATTTTCTTTTTTATTTATCACTTTATTTTGTTCACATAAATTGAGAAAATTGAAAAAGAAAATGAATATTGAAATTATAGTTAAAAGGATAGTATGATGAAGTCATTTACTAAATATAAAAATAGTGTAAAGATTTAAAATTATCCAAAATAAAATATGTAATAGTTTTAAGGCGAAAGAAGTAACTGATGTTAGTAGCAAAATTTTTATTTGTAGGATTTTATGATTAATTGTGCTTTAACAAAGGGAAAATTACTTGAACCCCCATGAGGTATACCTTAACCTACATTTGTGCCCCTCTTTTTTCAAATACCTACAATTACCTTACTCTAAAACTAACTCTGTTAATAACTATTAAAGGGGGAAAAAAAGTACCTGAATTTACGATCATAGCCTTCTTCATCAGAAACTTTACTCCCAAACTTTGTAATTTTATTTTCTCAACTAAATTAAATTAAATGTTTCTCTCCCTTCGGAAATCTAGATTTGAAGATTTGGGTTCAAAAACCTTCACCCATACTAGAGAATCAGAGAAACAAATCCAGACAACCTAGACACATTTCCATGAAAAATAAAAATTCTTCTACATCTCAATAATTCTACTGCATGATTCACAACCCAGACATGTTTCCACAAAAAATTCCCTCCCACGAACACGGGTTTCAAAAGAAAACTCGGAATCTAAAGTGCCCAAATCCCCAATTTCATTAATCAAAACAATTTCAATGTAATTGATCAAAATTGTTGCTGACAAATCCAAAAACACATGCCCATGTACGTTGACATGAGATTTTTGTAAAGATTCCAATTAGTAATTAAGATTTTCATACAATCTGTTTCTTTTTTGTAGCGAAATGAGGGTCGTCGACTTGTCCCAGGCGCCGGCGAAATCCACCACTGACTTGAAGATAAAGGAAACGGGGGAAGCCAGCATTAAAAGTTCGGGTGTCTCAAATTGTCGACGGAAGAGTGAAATTGGAAGAGGATGCTTCACATTTGCCGCTAGAATGAGCAGCGTGGAGCTGCCGAAGAAAGAGGCGAACATTCTGAAAGGCCTACAATTCTCATGGCCGCAAAGTCCACCCGTCTGATTCTGTGATGTAGGGAAAGAAGGAAACGATCAAAAGCTACATGGGCAAAGGGAAATGATAGAGGGGGCGTTGAAGATCTCGAGGTCGGGAACGGTCTGAGTTCTTCATGAACGATAGAAGGAAACCTTGATCAATGTCGAATCTGGGCTTGGGATCTGTCAGAATAACGTATAGACCATTTTTCTTGAGATTCAATTTGGAAGAGACGGTATCAGGACCCTTGTAGGAGGTGGAGAAAAGGACAGATGGTCTACTTTGAGGACAGGGCTTAGCTTGTTAGACTTAGAAGGCAGAGGGGCAAAGTTTTTAAGGGAGAAATCTAGGAGGGCACAAGTAGGCTTTTTTTTTTTTTTGTCATAACTGTGATTAACAGAGTTAAATTTTTAGAAGGGTAAGTGTAGGTGTTTAAGACTGGGAGGACACAAGTATAGACTAGGGTACACTTAAGGGAGAGTTTTGGTAAGTTTACCCTTAAACAAATAGGAGTGCATACATATATTTGGACCAACTAGATACCACACAAGCATGCCTTCTGCTGGTTGATTCACATAATTCTTGCAACACTTGATTTGCTCGACGCTAGCAGCTAGCTATCTAAAAGAACCAGGAGAGTGTAGAGCTCATTAAGACCGTTTTCTCACCTTACTTGTTGACTACAAAAATAAAATAAAATCAAATCAAATCAAAATCAAAATCAAAACCAAAAAATAAAAAACATATTAAATGGTGAAGATAGTTATTGAGCACGTCAAAAGGGTTTTCTGGTAAATTTGAATAATTTAATATCAGTTTGAAAATTATTTGATAGGTTTATTTTTGAGTTTGTTAGCTTAAATCCAATAAACATAAGGATTTTAGTTTTTGTTTAGGATTTGATATTAGCTTTCCTATTTGAGAAGTCATAATTAGTTCGAGTTTATTTACTACTCCCTCCATCCCATATTTTTTAAAATACTTTCCATTTTGGGTTGTCTCATATTTTTTAAAATATTTTCTTTTTTAGTAAATTTTATCATTTATCTTTACCATTATACCATCTCTCATCTCTCAGTTCCTCTCTTCTACCCTAAAACATGCAGCCTAATCTCTTTGTTTTTGTTCTCTTCTTCGATCTCAGCATGGATGAGGCAACAAACAGAGACGAGGCGACGAATAGACGGCAGTGACAAGGCAATGAACGGAGAAGACGACGACAAGGCGATGGACGGAGACAACGAGGCGATAAATGGAGATGACGGCAACGAGGCAACGGATGGAAATGACGACGATGATAGATAGAGGTGACAAATAGAGGCGGGCGACAGCTTGAAGTGACCAAAGACAAAGATGATAGATGACAAAAGAAGAAGATTGAATACTGAGACGACTAAAGGATCTTTGATCGACGTGATTAATCAAGGCGACGAATTGATCGAGGGATCTTCGATCAAGACGAATCGAAGGATGGCTTTCTTCGTCGGCCTCGGATCTTTCCTACTGGCGAGATCGTGACCAATCGACAAAGGCCAAACATGGGACAGACATGAGCTAGGCGGTGATCGACGCGTAGGTGTGCCAGATATGAAGGGCATAACGGGAAAATAAGTGATTACACAGATCTCGCCTAGAACTTCATGTAAAACCATTTGTTTCAAACCATACAGGATGGAGAGAGTATTTTGATATAGTTTAGGTTTTATGTGTAGCCTATAAAAGGCATG
The DNA here is from genome assembly GCA_005392925.1 of Aquilaria sinensis. Taxonomy (NCBI): domain Eukaryota; kingdom Viridiplantae; phylum Streptophyta; class Magnoliopsida; order Malvales; family Thymelaeaceae; genus Aquilaria; species Aquilaria sinensis. The sequence goes on along the minus strand of SMDT01003002.1, from coordinate 333,414 downwards.
TTGTGGTGGGGTTTTGTATATGAAAGAAAAACCAATTATTGTGAAGAGGCAAGATATCAAAGTTTTAGGAATGAGAAAAGGTCCAGAAGCTGAAGTAAGTTAGGAGGAAAAGTCTTTTGTGATTCTCATATTTTATAATTGTGTGGGGGAAAAACTATGATGTTATTAGTAGTGTGCAGAGGATTTGTAAGCATGTGAGTACTAAGGGTATATCTCTACTTTAATCTCTACATTTTACTTGAGTGAATTTCTCATATCTATGGATGTAAGCTAATTAAGAGATGAACAACGTTAAATTTGTGTGTGCTTATTTGATTATGTTTGTTATTCCTCTGTGTGTCTGAGTGACTGAGGAAATATTTTTCCAACATTATTATTTGCTGTGTTCACATGGTGTGTTTGACTGATTACACCCTAAATCTGAACCATTCTGTATAGGTGACCGGGTTATCCAATACAAAATCGAACCACACCATACACCACAAAATTTAATTAAAACCCAACCCGTATAGAATGCGGTTTAGGCCGATTTGGTGTGGCCGGTTTATCTTTTTAATCATATAAAACAGTTTAGGCTACTTAACAATACTTGTCTTAAAGGTAATACATTGTTCTCAAAGCCATATAATTTTTTAAACATCATTAATTCCATATTTTAGAATATCATAGACAACTTTACAAAGAATTCTCAAACCTAATATGATTGTCTACTACTAACTTTCCTTTTCCCATAGTAGTGGAGACTTGTGTTGAAATATTAGTTGCAACATGTGGGGCTGAAAACTAGTTGAGCTGAGTTGAGTAGTGGGTTGATCATATTTGGCTTGAATAATTTATCGACCTTGATATTTTGTTCATATTTGGATTAAAAATAATATAAACGAAATGTGAACGAGCTTTTATTCGCTTGAGCTTGAGTTGAGCTCGAGCTATTCGCTTAAATTAAGAAAAAAAAATCTAAAATTAGACTGAGTTAAACCGAGTAGTAAGAAAATTGAGCTTTGTTTGAATTGTATATCGAGCTTTAAATTTTGTTCATGCTTGGCTTAATAACTTTCCGAATGAGTCACGAATGACCTTTAAATCAAGCCAAACTCGAGCTGTTTGTTCATTTTTTTACCCTCTCGCAACATGGTCCTCTTGCTCTTATGTTGGGGCTTCATGATTACAATTCGGTTGTTGGTGGTGAAAGAAGTTTTGTTTTCTACTCCAAAATTAATCATCTGCAACAACCACATTTATTTGTTATTGCAACATTAAAAATAAAAGCATTAGCTGCTCCATTTTGTTATTGCATGAGTTTTGAGTGTAGTGAATGTGTCGAAGAAGTTAGAGCTGAAGTAGGAAAAAAATGACTAGAAAAACATATAAGGAAGAGAATGTGAAGCATGTGAACATTGATGCGCAACAACAACTAGGTATTTACATGGGAGGAAGGTGGGTGATGAACCGAGAGGATCTACGTTGATAAACTTCCTAAGAGCAGTCTACTTATCTAGATGAAAGAGCATAAAAGAACACTCAAATAATTAAATGGCAATATTGGCTTAGACTTGAGAGAGTTAGGTTCATCTTTGAGAGAGTTAGGTTCATCTTCATGGGCTAGGAAAGAGAGCAGAGCTTAACTTTCTTTTTAGGCTAGCAAAGATTGCAGTGCTGTTTGGATTTATTGAGTTTTAAAATTTTGAACTGCACCACATATACATCTATTTTTTTATTTTTAAAACCCAATTTGCATCGTAACCAGCATAAAATTGCATATCCACCGAATAAATTCAATTCAATTTATACAGTTTCACAGGTTGAGAGAGCTGGATGAAAACCCCTAATTTTTATTATTACCGCTCCTAGAAAATTTGGAGAATGATATCTTTGTTCTCTACTCTACTTATCAACGTACAATTTCATAAGCCCAAACCCCCAATTAACCAAATCCCACAGGAAATGTCATAATAACGACCATAAGTAAAATCTTGAGTTTTTTTTCTTAAAAAAATATTTTTGAGCAATTTCGTGGCATATGTGGTTTGGATGTACAATAGGCAATGAAGTCTTGAACTCACGCATCTCACGGGTGGACTAGAAGGTTATAAAACTAGAAAGGAATATTACACTTACCCTCATGATATTTTTTGAAACATAAACATTTTCCCATGTTTTAAACGTATTAAGGCAGTCATTGATTCAAGTTATTGTTGCTCTCTCTAGATTTAGGAATGTTTGGAAATATATACTTTTTCTCTTGCATTTTTTACATTGTTTATCATTTGCATCTAAAATATTAATTTAAATTATTTAGTAAATATGTCCGGTGAATATTTATTTACTGAAAGACTTAAAATTTTATGGATTATTGTTGGATGATAAAAGAAAAACAATATGAAAAGTATAGATTTCCAAACATCGATCATATAACTGTAATATCCAAGTATATAAGGTAAGTGTAATATCAACCAAAATTGATAGGGAATTATAGTATACCCAAAGTAGAATCTTTTGAAATTATGTCTCTAGAATTTACTGAGATGTTGTTCATAAGAAAAAAAAACTTAAACTCAGGCATGGGATACAGATATCATGAGTCACAACGTTCAGTTGATTAATTAGTTTCCCTCTAGGAAGCACCAGATACGTGGCTTGCCCTAAAGTGGGCGCAAATTGGGATCACAATGCTGGAACCAAACTTGAAGTAAAAAGGAAAGTGTTCTAGTAACTAACAATTATTATAAGATCCAAATATTCCTAATATCTGATGCGGAAATCTTAACATGACAAGTCACGGACGTGACAAACCTGTTCATGCCGCTCGATAAGTGGACTTTACATGAAGAACACAACATATGACTGCACAGATGCATTCGTCACATTTATGATCCATCATATTATAGAGACCCTATCTAATGGTTTAATAAAAGGACAAAATTGGCCTCTACTGCCATTGATCAATGATCGATCATCGATGCAGGGTGCAGACCAAATCCCATGTTATCACTTCTACATCATGATTAATTTATGAATTATAGTGTGTGTACGTACATACTGTAACTAATGGTATGATTATTTGATGCATAAAGATCAGAGGTATGCATGTATAAAGACTTGTTATTTCGTACATAAATGTATCTTTATTTATAATATAACTTACTGTTACGGATTGTACACAATTAACATTAATATGTGTCGTACTCTACTCTGTTATATAAATTGACATGTAAAAAAATATTACTATGAATTATGAAAATTTGAGATGGTGGTACACACAAAGTATTAAATATTGTTATTATTGGGTATATTATAACACATATTGTTACTGTTTCTGTATCAAATGAAATGTTAGAATATCATTTTAAGAAAAAATATATTAAATATAAAAGTTTAAGTTTTGTACCATTTTATATATATTCTAATTTTTTTCATTGTCATTTTTTAAATATAAATAAGATATAAACATTAGTTTGTTTCATGCAAAAAAACATAAAATTTATTCTTATACAAGCCACGTGAGATACTTGTTTAAACTCAGTGGGGGATCTGGAATTTTTGAAAAAAGGGTCCTTGTATATGTACAACTACTAGACTTAATATTAAACAATGTAGCTTATAAATCACATAAACTATAATGGAAAAAGTTTTAGAAGAGAATATGTATAAATAATGCTTCCATTTAACATTTTTTGTGCCATTGGGCGACTAACTTTAATAGGAGTTAGAAAATTATAAGCAATATGAGAAGATGAGTGAGATGTTCATGTAGTATAAAATGTAAAAATAAAAAGGCCCATTTTAACTCTTAAATTTATACATTTCTTTCTAGTTAGATTATTAACTTTATCTTGTGTCAAATTAGTTCTATAATTTTTTTCATATGTTTGAAGAAAAAAGAGTGGCGAAAGAAGTTTAAGGCCTGTATAGGTAAATGTAATAAAGTTCAAAGGCCAGTATAAGACTTTTGTTACGATTCTAATTGCCAGTAAAAAGAAGACTAACTAATTTTTTTTTTTAATCTTTCTCAAGGTAGGAGGAACACATTCTTTTGTTCCAATAAATATTATGCAAAATATGACGGTCCATTAGAAAATTTAAAGGAGATCCAATTACTAAACTATATATCTCTTATTAATATTTTTTTGAAAAAGTAGGTCCACGGACCTCCATATATTGCATGTACATCTGCCACCGATGAAACTATGCAAGAATTACAATAATTTTCAAATCTCAATTATGTGAACATTATTTGTAAATTAAAATTTATTTGTAAATAAAAATAAATTTGATATTTATATAAAAATTGGTACAGTACTTAAATTTTATTATTTTACATACTTATGTGTGGTACAATAGTGTGAAGTGACAATCTCACACATGCATAGGCAGCTTCACAATGGGGGCAATGAGGGCAATTGCCCCCACTGAACTCTTGAAAATCTTACGTTATATATGTTTATAGTTAGTAAGTATATGCATTTATCTATGATTTGCTCCCTCTAATTCTTTGAAGTTTTTGGAACCATAGGACACTCACTCAAACATATACTAAATTTGGGTACTTAGTATACATTTAGTCATTTTATAGTTAGCTAATATATATATATATATAGCAAATTGAGGGCATTACTTATAATTCCACTATAAATTTTGCAATTGTTCGTTGCTTAACGAATTCTTTGCTTTTTATAAATTCACTTGCTTTATGTCTTCTTACCTCGTCTCACCCCTTTAGTAGTTCTTACTTTCGTTTTATATTTTTTGAAAGATTAGTTGTATTATTTTTTATATGCTATAATTTTATTTTTTATTTAATTTTTATATAGTATTGAACCTTTTAATGTTACTTGGCCAATTCATTCATACGTTTTCTTAACTCAAAATTATATTATAAAAGATAGTTACAAAAAAATCATATTATTAATCTACCATATACATCACTTGATCCTATTTAAGTTAATTCTTTTGACTGCACAGGAAAAAATTCTCTTGTATCTAATTTCCACAAATCCTAATATATTTGATCTTTTTTATTATTTTCATAATTATTCATTTTTAAAAAAACATGTTTCTCTCATAATTATCAACTTACAAATAATGCAATTCATTTTTTTTTTGTTGTAGATATATAATTCTCTATTTCATTTATTCTTAAAAAATAAAAAGGATGTTGATTAATTGCTTTCATATTATACTGCAATATGTCAATAAATAATAAATATCTCATAAAATACAATATTTTAAAACACATCTCAAATGCAAAAAGAACAAATTCTATTGAAATTTGAGAGAAAAAAACTAAAAAAAGAACAATTTGATGCATTTTTAAGCAAAAAAATATCTATGTTATAAAAATATATATATATACATATATATATAGTATGTATTTATACATATAATTAATGTATTTATATATCAGTTAAATATAAATTGACAAAAAACTCAACATCAATAGCAACTATGTTTAAAATTTTAAAAATTTTAAACAAATGAAGCAATAAATTTGCCCCAACATAATATAATTTTTGGAACCAACACTGCACGTATGCATTGCGTTAAATCACGTACCATATAAAATACTGCAATAAACTGACAAAATATATATAAAAACTTAGCAGTATATAAAATACCGGATGATGAATGTATTTGATGAAAAAAATGATAAATTGTGAAGACACTTACACCATGTAACGCTTAAAATTTTGTGAAATACAGTAAAATTAAAGATCATGATACACGTGAGGGTGGAAGGCATATGTGGATTGGATGCAGATAGGGAAAGGTGAGGAGGAAGAGGTTCATAAAAGTCAAGAAAGGGAGATGCTATCCCAATTACGGAAGCAGCAGTCAGTTTTGGACACTGCTTTTCCACCTTAACCCTTTTATATTTTTTCCCCTTCCTCCCCCTTGTCGTATTCAAAATTTTTATTGAAAAAGAATAATATAATGCGATTCCTAAAAAGAAAAGGAAAAAGCTTCCATATTAATTTTTTTTTAAAAAAAGTAATGAAATCTTCTCAAAATTTTTAGACTGAAATTCGTACAATTATGTTTGTGTATATGTATGTTTTTATTCCATCCAGAGATGTTGTAGATAGAATATCCGCTGATGCATAAATCGTCAATCATGGCATGCACATAAAACAAATTCGTAAAATATGATAAATGACATACCCAACCAATGTTAGGTACCAGTAAAATAGACTCCAACATCTTAATAAACGATCCCGTATTCGAGCTTATGCCTTTATATATGGAGAAGACTTATTTAAGAGATGTTCCAACTAATTTAGTATATTATGAGTGGGCTTCAAAACTACTTCTTTTATCTTAAAATTCTTGCTCAATTTATTTTTAACAATTAATCTTGGATTTCTTATTTTTAATATTTTAATATATAAATGAAAAAATTTTATATATGAATGATAAATTGAGACATATAGTTTCTAAATATATTTTTAATTTTTTTTGTTTCTAATAAATAATAATATGAACAAATTCAATTCAAAATACAATAAAAAGTTAAATTAGTCAAAATTTTTGAAATAGATGGAGTAGTATATTCATCCAAATAACAAATTTGTATAAAATGACAAACAATGCCACACATTTTTTAGTACTCAAAATTATCTATGATACAAGTATAGAGTGTTTTTAAGGAGAAGAGAGGGATAGGGGGGACATGAAACCGGATAAAGAATGTGAAAGTTATATTCCTTTGCCAACTAAGTTAGGAAGGCAGGAGAATTTCTACACATTTTGTGGTAATAAATTCCTACAATACTTCGAATTCTATAAAACAAAGGATACACAATTACTTTCCTTTTGCATATTGCTACACCTATTGAACAATATTAAAACTTTTGCACCAACCATTAGTATTATATAATAGTTAAAACAAATGGATCATATAGACAATTCTAATCACATGTGATAACAACAATACTTTTTCTAGATCTATTTGTAGTTCTAGTGTTGGGGAAGTTTGAATTGAAAAGATCTATCAAATAAGATATTATATACAATAATGACCACATACATATTCCCAAAAGTTTAAACCAATAAGACATTAAACCACCATCATATATATAAATCTCATTTTGGAACATATTTTTAACATTTAGTACTACAATTCTCATTTTTAGTCTGCTGTATGTTCTCATAGTTGGTCATTAATAGAGACATTATATGATAACCATTATGTCGAGATGCACAACATAATGCATATCGATTAAATATAGTGTCTGTCATAGTGATGGAGGGTCACTATTGAATTATTGATATTGAAGAGAAAATTGGAATTAAATAAAAAAAAGTCTTGGTTTCATACGTTTGCAGCCCCTCCTCATCATGTGCTTGTGGGCTCCGTAAGATAAGACACAAATCCATTGACGATCGGCTGGCTTCCTTCCCCTTGCGTTTTGCTGTGGACCATTATGTTTCCCAACCGAATATCCCAGATGTTATACTGCACCTTCTTCATCACTTTGTTGCTAAGCGCAAAGGGTTCAATCTCATGTGACTATCATTTTGGCTCTTGGACATATTCCTTCCCTAGATTATTATTAGCCTCAATTTTATTTTATTTTTTTAAAAAAAATTCGCTTAATTTTTTTAATTGTTACTGGTCATATGCTACATTATACTCTCTCTGACGCATTGTGTTTGCAACATTAATTTCCCTTCCGGATGTACAGCCAATTCGTTTCGACTTTAGCCAATTGGCTACAAAATGACTTTTTTTTTTTATTTTTACATCTTTTTTACTTGAAACTAATTTTAATTAAAAGCCAATATTATGTAGTTACAATAATCAATTAAAAATATAATTTTTATAATCTTACTAAATTTTTATGAATTTTTCTAGTTTCAAGTCTTAAAAAAGAAAAATTCATAAAAAATTAACAACATCCTAAAAATTTACTTTCAAATTGATTATTGCATCTACATACTATTGACTTTCAAATGAAATTGCTTTCACATAAAAAAGATGAAAAAGTTAAAAAAAAGTCAGTTGACTTAAGATGAAACGAATTGGCCCGTAATTCTTTTGCTCTCAAATTCTTTGCAATATTTGTCATTTACAAAAGTTGATTTTTTTATTTTTTATATTTTAGTATATAAATGAAAAATCTTTATATATACATAATAAATAAAGACCTATAGTTTTTAAAAATATATATTTTAAAATTTTTCTAATAAATAATAATATAAATAAATTTAAGTTAAACTTAAGTAAAAAAATTGATTAAATGTGTCAAAGAATGTGTGAAGTATAAATATTTTTCAATTTTAACCCCTAGTTTTTTCCTTCTTCAAGTTTACTTAAAGTTTTTTTAAGGATAACTTAAAAAAAAAAAAAGCACTACAAACACAGACACATTTTTTTTTAATTTGTGCATTTGAAAATATTGCAAACAAAATCGAATGAATGAACTACTATATAATATCAATAGCTTCTCATTCTAAAAATCCTCAGGAACAGTATCATATCATGTTAGTTCTATTTTTTTTTTTTTAAAAAAAAGGCACTACAAAACAGACACATTTTTTTTTTTAAATTTGTCCACTTGAAATTATTGCAAACAAAATCGAATGAATGAACTACTATATAATATCAATAGCTTCTCATTCTAAAAATCGTCAGGAACAGTATCATAACATGTTAGTTCAACTCCAATGTCCCCTCAATCTGTGGGGACGTCAGATGAAATTCAAGCAATATTACGTCTAGTTCATAAAGTTGGGGGGTTTTACTAGCACATAATTTGATTTGAAATATATATTAAACTTAATATTTTATTTCTATTTGAATTAAAATAATATGAATGAGTTATCCGCTTAAATTAAGAAGAAAAATTAAAATTGAGTATAAAGTAATAAGTAAATTTAGTTTTGTTTGAATTGTGCATTATTAAGTTTAAAATTTTATTTAAACTTAACTTGATAACAGTTTTAACAACCACAAATAAATTTTAAACTACTCGTTCATTTTTCACGCTTACCCAACGTGGCAGAAACCTAAGAAAAATAAACATTTTGGAGCTTTTTAATGGTGAAGAAACTTTGGGTTGCAACTTGCATGGAAAAGCTTAAGATCAGGTAAAGGAAAATTATATTATCACCAACGACAGACGTCGGTAATTAATGAATCTGTATCATCCGTGATAATGAGTTCTACATGAGCCTACACTCACAAACAAGCCAGATCCATTCCGATGTCTATCATCTCATCGGTGATATAGTCTAGTCAGCGCCTTTTGGTAAATACGAGTCTAAAATACCTTTTGGGCCACCAATGATTGATTGGCTAAAGGCAAGAATTGAACTCCCAATGTCAGAAGTTAATAGACCAATACCAGTCATCTCGTCTCTCATCTGTTCACATCTGAAGATGCACAATAGCTTTTTTAAGATTTTCTTTGATGGGCCAATGCAGCTAATTGGTTAAACAACAGTTGTAACTACGGCTTTTAGTTATCGTTGCAAATTCATTTGTAGCCTCTATTTTGTTGTATATATCATTTTAGTCATTCACAGGATGGATATTATTAAAGTTGATAAAGGTGTAAACAAGCATCAAAACTCAAGGAAAAAGCAAGATCTTCCACTATTTTCTGCAGTGAAAGATGTTACATCTTAGGGTTTCCACGGTCTCTTACTTGTACTGCAAGTTGCAACTAAGAAGTGGTAGATATGGAACTTTATTCTGAAGTTAATAGTGATGTCCTTTGACCGGGAGCTCACATTTTAGATGTTTATTTGGTGATTGGTTAACATCATAATTATTGTATATTTAATGACTGTGTTTCTATGATTGGTTATTATCATCATCATTATTATGGGTGTGAAAAAGTTGGATAAGAAAGTATCTACCTCATTACCTACACCTTCATTGTGATTTAGGGTAACATATCTTGTCATTGACTAGTTTGAAAAAAATAGATTACACCTTTGGGAATTGACATTAATTTCCTTCAATAAAATTTGAACTGCCATTGATTCAACAGTTTTAATGTGATCATCAGTTGAAAGTTGTTACCGAGAAAGTGGGCTTCTTTTTAGTTTTGGATGAACACAGATTTAACTTTGTAGTTTTTGATTCAGTAGTACACTTTTAGGTAGAGTCATAGAAATGCTGTTTTCTAAATGTCAGTTCATAACTTCTATTTTATTAACTTATTTACATATGTTACATGTACACTGCTTTTTCTATGTTTCATAGGATATTTATACCTTTTCCATGAAGATTAGATGGTACCTTACTAAATTGACCAATTCCTACGTGGACTAGTCTTTTGTACTTAGTGGAATGATTAGAAAGTTCGCAGAAAAGTTTGTGGGCACCGGTTTGACTCCTTGGGAGGACCAATTCTGCCTTTAATAGTTTTTTTCCCCTGGTTGTTTCTTTGTTGCTGGTTTTTATTTTTCTTCATTCGTTTTTTTTTTGGTCTTGTTTTCTTCTTTCACAGATTTTTCTTCTTTCTTTCCGTTTTTCAAGTTTTTACAGTTTTTATTTTTTTCCCCATATTTTCATCTTATTTCTTGTATTTAACTTTGTCTTTTTTTTTTTTGTGTTTCCGGTTTTATTCCCTTTTTTTAAAATATATTTTCCCCTTAGCTTTATTTCACTTTTTGTTTTTTATTATTCTTATTTTTATCTATTTTTCCTTTATTTTTTTTCAAAATTTTCAATATACATATATATCAAAAGAACATATAAAAACTAAAAATGAATAGATTTAATAAAAGAATAAAAAATAATGTATAAATGAACATAAAGAAACTGAAAAAGAACACAAATAAGGAAACATGAGAAGAAGTAATGCAAACCAAACATGAGAACATATTGAATAATATGAATGTACATATTTTCGCTTCCTTCGACACAACCAACTCCCCCTCCTTTGCGTGATTTTACTCTGTAATAGCAGCTACCAGGGGACACCTGCAAGAGAAGAAATCAAACACCTGAATCCTAATCTATCAAAGCTGAACCATGGCACAAGGTGCACCACCTTGTTTACCGATGTTTTCTTTACTTGACAAATGCTGGTACGAAAAAGAAGGAAACTGACAAGCAAATGCCCTCCGTAACTATGCCAGCGTCTTATTCCAGAACATGCAAGGAAACCAGAAAAATACTATTACAAAACATGCTAGCTCGTAGCAGGTGACGTAAATGCTTTCGGGTGCAGACTTGCCTCTGCAAGCTACTTTCTAGCGTCTTTCTTTATGATGCTGGAAATCTCCTGCCATTAATTACTTCAAGTTGTTCAGGATACATTGGTGAGGTCCATGCTGACTTCTAGTTCAGAGTAGACAATAGAGTTGGTATTTTGACCAGCCGATGGAACATTCTTGAGTGTCCCCGTTCTATGGCCATCAACCAGCTATATCCCCTGGTGTTGTCCATGGTTGGGTCACCGGGACAACTAAATTTATTGTTGCTTCGATGGCACATCCAATTTAGTTTGGTAGGCCTTGAGGTTCCAAGAATATCTCTATGCAACATCGTCCTGGTCACCGGATCGGCAATGGTCACGTATCTCGGTTTCTGTGAGTTTCTTGTGACAGAACCTTGTGAGATTAATATTCTTTACCCCACATGACATAAGATTCTTGGTCTTGAGAAGAATTACGGTCAATCGTTCCCGCAAGATAGCCAGGAGATTCAAACTTCCGCTGCATGGAGTATTTGAAATTGGCAAGCTTTTGGTTTCTCTGCTTAGACTTTGGACCGGTTCAAGGGCCGTATCTCAAGATTGTTGATGTCCCAAAACAAAAAGGAGGGGCAATATGAATCAAAACTTGTACAAGTTTGATTGTTGCTGTATAAAATGGTTCTCTTATTATCTGATCAATGGGTACAACTTGTTAGGCATCTGCTGTAATTACAAAAAAGTGAGAGGATGAAAAGCTTATCAAAACTGCTGCATCTTACACTTTTCAACTGCTTATCGAGTTTGTCCACCCCATCCACCAACGATGGAAGCAGGAAAAAAAACTTTCGCTACCAACAAAGATCAAAGCTTTCACATTTCAGAAGTACTTCTACCAATAGTCTCCACAGGAGCATTTTCCTTCTCTGAAATGGTGAAAACAATTAGAATCCCTCAAAATGATATGACGAAGATAACCTCTCGATATATATTTCATAGCCGTATGACAATCCCCACAAACCCTAAGATTCTTGAAAATCCTAATTGGTGCTCCTGGTGGCACTGTGAGAAGTCCAAATGCAACCGCTAGTTTCTCACTGTGAAAAGCCAGACTGAGCTCCTTCCCTTCTTTATCAGTGTCATGGAGTGCAAAATTCATGTCCGCCACATACCCATCTTTCTTAATCAGCTCCATGATCTCATCTATTTTCAAATAGATCTCAGCTGCTCTTGGATGACTTCTATCGTCGGACATAAACGTGTGCACTTTACTCTTATTTTCAGTCCAACTACATCCAGGTTCCTTACTTATCTTCTTTGACTTCATCATTCTTCTAATTCTTGCTGCTTTGTCCCATTTACCAGCAGCAGAGAACAAGTTTGACAACATTATGTAAGGTACAGCATTTTCAGGTTCCAGTTCAATCAAGTTTTTTGCTGCTCTTTCTGCCAATTCCAAGTTACCATGTATTCTACATGCACTGAGCAGGGCCTTCCATATAGTTGCATCCGGTTCAACATCCATCTGATGCAGTAGTTCCTCTGCTTCATCAAGCTTTCCATGGCGGCCCAGAAGATCAACCATACATGCATAGTGTTCGATACCTGGCTTGATTCCATAAACCTTATTCATCGAGTCAAAGTAGTAACGGGCACTTTCTAAAAGACCAGCATGGCTGCAAGCAAATAGTAAGCCTATAAATGTAACAAAGTCTGGTCTTATTCCACTTGCTAGCATCTGGTCATAAAACCATATGGAGTCCTTTCCTCTACCATTCTGAGCATAACCAACTATGAGAGCAGTCCAAGTAACAACATCTCGACTTTGCATGGACTCGAAGATCCCATTTGCATCTTCCACACATCCACACTTAGTGTAAAATGTAAGAAGGGAATTATCAACTGAAAGCAATGATTGGAGACCAGACTTAATGAAGTCTGAATGAACTTGTCGCCCAAATTCCAAAACCGTAAGTTCAGCGCAAGCACCAAAAACACTAGCAATCACAATATGATCAGGAAAAATTTCTGCAGTTCGCATGTCACAAAATAACTTGAGAGCTTCTTCATAACAACCATTGTGTGCACACCCTGTGACTAGAGAGGTCCAACTGATGACATCTGTACTTTGCATATGCTTGAAAACTGTAAAAGCTAAGCTCAGGTTTCCTTGTTTTGCATACATGTCAACAAGAGCATTTGCCACAAGCCTGTATGCTTCAAATCCAGTCTTCATAATCAGACAATGGACAGATTTTGCATTTTTTACATCTTTCAAAGATGCAAAACAATTCAAAACAGATGGATATGTAAACTCATCCATCTTCATGCCATTTTTGTGCATGTTCTGAAACAGTGACAAGGCTTCCCCCTCACAACCCAGCCTCACATACCCACCTATCAAGGAGTTCCAAGAAACCACATCATCATCTTCCATTTTCTCGAGCAGCCTCCTAGCACTCTTTAGATCCCTACATTTCGAGTACATATCAATTAATGAGCTCAGGACATAGGCATTAGCTTCAAACCCAGCTCTAACTATATAGCCATGCACTTGGGCCCCAAAGTCAGAAGCTTCAATTGCTGCACAAGCTGATAAAACACTGGGCAAAGTAAACTGATTGGATTGCACACCGTTGGATTTCATGTCACGAAAAAATTCAACTGCTTTAAGCCCATTTCCATTCTTAGAATAACCAGTAACCATAGCAGTCCACATTACATGATTTTTCTTGTCACGCAATGATGAGAACAGATATTCAGCTTCCACTAGGCATTTGCATTTCGCATACATGTCAACTAGCCCAGTGACAACAAATTCATTCGTGTCTAATTGGTTCTTTATCACACATCCATGAATCTGCTTCCCTCTGCGGAGCAAACTGAGAGTGGAGCACAACCTTAAAACACTACCTATCGTGTATTGGGTTAGGCTTTGTCCCTCTAATTGCATCCTCCAAAATAAATCAACTGTTTCGATTTCAAACCCATACTTACTATACCCAGAAATTAGTGAATTCCAAGTTATAGATTCCTTAATGGGAGCATCATCAAACAGGTTTTTGGCTTCAATTAGCCTCCCAGAATTGGCATAGGCAGCTATCATGGTGTTCCATGAGAACTCGTCCCGTACTGGCATTTTGTCGAACAATAGGCGGGCATCCTCTATCCGCCCCGACTTCGACAAACCACTCAAGACCCGATTGGACTCGAGCACCAACTGGCCGGATGGCGCAATTTCCCTGACAAAATGAACCGACTTCACATGCCTCCATGGCTGGAATGACTTTTGAGCGCAATGTAAAACTTTCAAGTCGAACTTAAACATCGCCGCTACCTTAATCCCGCTGCTTATGTAGAACAACGGAGACCAGACAATCCATAAGTTACGAAAACTTCATCCAAAATTTCCAACAGCTCCCCCGGCATAGCTGCCTCCGCATCTAGTCGGTCCATTCCCGGTGCGGCACCAGGCCCATAAGTTCCATAGCTACGTCAGCGGCGCCTGCCGCAATGCTTGCCTGTCGCCACCTCCGCTCCCTCCCTCGCGTGGAGGAGACAAGCGTCGCTTCGCACAGAGAGGTCAAGTCTCTGTGATTCCGCCTAGAGCGCAACGATAAGTTCGACGAAATTAACTACCGAAACTCTTCACAGCAGTTCGCTCAGAGAAGCCGTGCGCTATACAATACGTTCGACGAAATTATCCTCCTCAGATTCCGCAGAAGTACTCAGCGCTGTAGTGTAGTCATCTACCCTGTTTCTAATTTTCTCCGAGTTCTTTACTTCAAAACCCGTTTGCTCTGTTTTATCGGAACCAAAAAAAAAAAAAAAAAAAAAGAAGAAAAAAAACAGAGAAAGAAAAAGATGAAAAAGAAACCCGTCTGCTCTGTTTCTAACGTCGCTGCAGTGGCTTACACCAGTCATCCTGAACTATCATCTATCTTATATATTTATCCTTAAACTATAAGCTGTTGCACCATCATCCTCAAATTATTGGTATTTTAACAATATTCATATTCTATAACTAAATTGAAAATTTAAAATAACTTGAAGTTCTAAGCAAGCAACTAGACCATAAATTTAAAATTAAGATTGACAAAATTTATCTGATTTTTCAAAGAAAAAGGATGTTTGGCATTAATAGAGAAAAGAATTGGCAAGTAGGAATGGAACTATGTAGGGATGGGGGGGGAATTCAAAATTTTTTATTAGTAGTAGTTGATATGATATAAAATTGTAAAAATTTTAAAGTTAGGTACTTATTTGTAAATTATAAAATTAATTATGGGCTTTGGTGGATTTTATCCTTTTTAAATGTTTTAACGCAAACTTTCTTCTCCTTAACAACACAAATAAAAAACTTTAGCAGAACTCTATAGGAAAGAAACACATGAACGACGAGCGAATTAGCCTCAGTTTATCTCTTTATCTTACATCTATCTCCATAGAAATTTCAGCGATAGGATATTGGCCCGCCAGTGGCAACACAACTTCTTCTCTCCATCACTGATCACCATTTGTCCATCTTCACCTTCTTGTTGAGTTTTTGGAAAAAAGCCGGCAGTCCGACAGGTTAGGTGTTTTCTGAATTTTCTTTTCTTTTCCGTTAATTCTTAGTGTTTCTATCAATTACTCACTCGAATTGCAAATAAAGTGTACTAATCAGTAAAGCTAAGATCTTATGTATGTATCTAAGGATTTGAAGGAGTGTCATGTTAAATTTTGAGTTATAAACTTTTGAATTGAACTAAATTATTATAGACTTTCAAATTTTATAAATTTATATATATATAATATTATTTGATATTTTCTAGTATTGATCATAAATTTATACATGTTAACAACATACATACACCCACATCTTCGCCCTGCCCCTAGGCACAATTCTTAGCTATGATCCTATTGGCAAGTCAAACTATTTATTAGCAATTAAAAAAGTTTTAACAGTTTAAATTTACTTACTGAGAGATAGTCAGAAGATTGTTTAAATTTTATATTTATAGTTAAATTTCTTCCTTAGACATTCATTTTAGTTTAAATTATCAATTTAGCCACAAAGGATGAATATTAAATTTTAAGTGATAGTGTAACAATTTATAGTTTGAGTATAAAGATGCAACATAGGTGATAGTTTAATGGTGCCATTTTCTAGCTTTTATAACTAAGGGTGGCATATGGAGCCAATTTAAAACTATGTTGGCACACCCGCTCCAATGCCTTAACATTAGGGGCATATTTGCTATTTGTTCCATTCGTATTATAGAAGTGTGTGATGGGCGTACGTGACCCCTAACTTTTAATTATTGTACCATTTTAGACCTAACATCGATTTTGTACATAAAAAATTCCTAATCTCATTTAAATTTTTCATTTTGAACATTTTGTGAATACAAAACATTAGTGTAGATGGAAAATATCACGTTGCACGCTAAAGTGAACGATTTGCCATGCTAGCACAATAAATAATAGAAGAAAATGCTAACTTTATTGCCTAAAAACTTTTCTTTCAACAAATGCTTCTTAAAGCATTTAATTTTAATAAAAAAACTCTCCTCCCCTCCCTCCTCCAGCAAACCCTCTCTTCCATTCGCCTCCTGTCCTTCGGCTGCCTCCCCTCCTTCATCTGGCTCCTTCTCCTCTATCCGCCTCCTGTCCTCTAGTTGCCTCCCACTCCTTCATTCGGCTCTATCTCCTTTGGCCCACCTCCCTTTCCTCTACCCGCCTCTAATCACCGGCAACTATGCAGCGCCGCCACAAGAGGACCAACATCACATTGGGCCATTTCAACTTTCACAACAGGGAGTGCCCAACAAGATCAACACCTTGTCGAACCTCCTAGGTGAAATGGGAGGTGGTTTTGGTGAAATTGAAGGTGGATGGTGGCAATGATGGGGCTGGTACTCGATCGTCGTAGTGGTGTTGGCAGTGGGAGAAGGGTCGTTAGGTTCCCGTTTGTGGAAATTTCATTGGCAGCCATAGGCAGTGTATTCAAGGAAAGTCAGGTCGGACGGGTTTGAAGTTGAAGGGGGCATGAACTTGCCGTATCTGTCAAGTACGTGGCTGCCGAGGCTAGCGGTGTGGTTCTTAAGGAGAGGAAGGCAGGTCAGAGAAAAGGCAGGTGGCAGGAGGAGAGGGAGGCAATAGGAGGACAGGAGATAGATGGAGACGAGGGTTCGGTAGAGGGGGGAAGGGAGGGGAGTTTTTTTGTTAAAATTAAATGTTTTAACGATGATTTGTTAAAGGAAAAGTTTTTAAGCATTAAAGTTAGCATTTTCTCTTATTATTTATTGTGCCAGTGTGGCAAATCGTTCACTTTGGCGTGCCACATGACATTTTTCATCCACACTAACGTTTTTTTGTCCATAAAAGGTTCAAAATGAAACATTTAAACGATATTAGGGATTTTTTATGTAAACAATCGAGGTTAGGGTCTAAAGTGATACAATAATTAAAGATTAGGGGCCACGGACTCAATTTACGCAGATTGTGACATTACGTTTGAATTAAGGCCAAAATACCTCTTCAGCCCTCAAACTCGGATGACCAGGACACTTAGCCCCCTGGACTTCAACTCAGGCCAACTCAGCCCCTGAACTTGGTTAAACGGGTCAGTCAACCCCCTTGACCATCACGTGCGATCACGTGATTTCAATAAGTATAACAATGTTTGTCCTCCCAGGTTTTCTGACATGAATAAATCCTTAGGGTTAGAACTATAACTAAATATAAACAACAGGGAGTAAATTCGTAATTATTTTCTACAGATAACAACACAAATAAAATTATATAACATCTCCCAAACTTCCTGATTGTTTCCTAATCTATCCTAATTTTATAAATGTTATAAAACACCCATCGTCTTCCTTGGGCCGTCCGCCGACCTTCGCCCTTCGCCCTTCGCCCTTCCCCACCTTTAGCTCTTCGCCCTTCACCGTTCGCCGCCCTTCTCCCTCCGCCCTTCGCCCTTGGTCGGCCTTTGCCCTTCACCCTTCACCGCCGTTCTTCCTTCACCGTTCACCCTTTGCCCTTCGCCGTCCGCTGCTCTTCACCCTTCACGTGGCCTCATTGCGTCCTCCCACATGGCAGGTTTCCGACGCCGGAGGAAGACAAGTTGGATTCTGTAGAAAACATGGCGACATGCAGGTGAGGTGAACGGCGTTAAAGACAACGATCACGTGACGACACGTGTGGGTCAAAAGGGTTGACTGACCCGTTTAACCAAGTTCAGGGGCTGCGTTGGCCCGAGTTGAAGTCCAGGGGGCTAAGTATCCTGGCCATCCGAGTTTGAGGGCTGAAGAGGTATTTTGGCCTTGAATTAACGGTGCCGCCAGGCAATTTTATCCAGTTCTGTCTCTGAGCTGAGAAGTTGGGAACGAAGCGGTACGAATGCTGAGACATGGCTTCTTCTTCTCACCTCTGGGTTATACACAAAGCTTCGCCGGTCTTCTCCGAGTTCGCTACTAGTCGCTTGCCTTGTCCCGTGATGACTCGACCGGCCTCTCCGTCCAGGTTCAAATGCTCGGCGGGCCAGACCGGATTCTTCACCCGTCTTGGCCGATTGCTCAAGGAGAAGGCCAAAAGCGACGTTGACAAAATCTTCTCCGGATTCTCCAAAACCAGAGACAACCTTGCCGTCATCGATGAGCTTCTGCTCTACTGGAACCTCGCCGAAACAGACCGAGTGCTCGACGAACTCGAAGAGGTTTCATTATTCTCTTCCTTTTTCCCTTCTGAGCTGTAATTCACTCACCGGCTTAATTAAAGTTAGAGCAACTAGCGAGAATTTATGAATTATAAGGTGTTTTTTTCCATGTCTTTTTCTGAATTACAGGTTTTGTTGGTTTCTGATTTTGGCCCTAGAATCACAGTGAAAATAGTAGAGAGCTTGCGAGACGATATTCTGGCGGGAAAGCTCAAATCAGGAGCGGAAATCAAGGTTTTTACCAATGTTTTATAGTGCATTATAATGAGAAATGAAGGTCTTAACCATATATTGGATTTCTGGTGTTCCTAGAATGCATTGAAGAATAGTGTATTGGATCTTTTAACCAAGAAGGGAACTAAGACAGACCTTCAGCTTGGATTCAGGTGGGGATGATGTCTTTACTATCTCTTGGGTTCTTTCACTGTGCTGCCAGAATAAAGTCTTACTCCCTGATGTCTGTACCAATTTAAGCTCCTTGTGGCACCTTGTCATTAGTTTTTATTTTATTTTTTTTCTGAAAGAAGTTCCTTTGATTTTGTTCCGTTGGATTATCAGGAAGCCAGCTGTAATTATGATTGTTGGTGTAAATGGAGGTGGGAAGACAACATCTCTCGGTAAGATAAATTTCAAGTCAGTTTAATATAGACTTAGCAGATGAAGTCAGAGATAAAAATTCTGCTTTAGTTCGAACAGTTAGTTTGATGTTGTTACACTACTACAAATCTTAATCTATACTTTAAAAAAAAGGTCGCATCTAAACTTTTCTTTTTAAAAATTTTGGGAGGCCAACTTTATCTGTTCATATAAGATGGTTACCTATGAATTTTTCCCTGATCCATTGATGGGGTTGCTTTCCCTTAATCTTTTTCCCTCCTCTTGCAGGAAAGCTTGCTTACAGAATGAAGAATGAAGGAGCGAAGGTAATCTGCTAGTTTGTGGAATTTCTTTGATTTAAATGCTAAGCATTATTGCTTAATGAATCAGATCAAATTTGAAATGATACATCATTTTTGAGTGAGAAAGATATTGAGGACTGAGTTCAAACTTTAGAATGTCACTGAAAGTAAGCACAAAGGGTCAGTACCTAGAGCAGAATTAACTGCATTTGTATTTTCAACGTGTGAAAAATGAACCAATAAAACCTAAAGGGATCATATATAGTCATTGCTGTTTTAGTTTCCTTAACGTGTACCACTGTTCTAATTTTATTGCTTCATTTGTTAGAAGATGAGAATGTTTTGTACTGGATTCTTTTAGTCACACATCTTCAAGTTATGCAACTCCGAATGACCCCTAGAATGTATGCTCAAGTAGTTCTTTATTTATTACGTTCATTATGATCTGAATGTGTACCAGGTATTGATGGCGGCAGGTGACACATTTAGGGCTGCTGCTAGTGATCAGCTGGAGATATTGGCTGAGAGGTCTGGGTGTGAGATTGTTGTAGCTAAAGAAGACAATTTGAAAGCTTCATCAGGTACAGAAGACTCTTCTAATTTAGAAATTCCTTCAAGATCAAATTGTCGGGTAGAGTTTTAGTGGCACCTGTTAAAGCATAGAACATTTTCGAGTTGTTTATCAGTATTAGATTGTCATTTGATCTTAAAGTGCTTTCTGATAGTTCTTGCCAAGGCTGTGAGACTAGGGAAGGAACAGGGCTTTGATGTTGTTCTCTGCGACACGTCTGGACGTAAGTCTCCTAAACTTTTACACATGTTTCATCATGTGTATTTGTAGGCCTCCAAGATGGTGACACGAAAAGCCTCCTATATTGAAAATTTTCAGGTCTCCACACAAATTTCAGCTTAATGGAAGAGTTGATAGCTTGTAAGAAGGCAGTGGCCAAAGTAGTTTCTGGTGCACCCAATGTAAGACCACATTTTGGCATATTTATTCTTTGAAATAAGCTGTCAAATGTAAAGGTTTTGGATATTTACGTTTTGGTTTTCTTCTGCCCATATAATTTCTTTTTATTCTAGTGGTAAAAACATTGAAACCTTTCTGTCTGCAATTCAAAGTTCAAGTTCTTGAATGAGTTTTAGGTTTTGGTAACTGTTTTGAACTTTGTAGATGTGGTATATGATGATGCATTTGACCTTCCAAAGCATTTTGTACCTATATTCCAACATAAGCATTTCCTTGAATGGACTTTGAAGATGAGAATTGAAAATTTGCAGGAGATCCTGCTAGTTCTGGACGGGAATACTGGTTTGAATATGCTTCCGCAAGCAAGAGAGTTCAATGAGGTAATACATGTTCATCACGTGTTCTTTCTTTTCTTTCGTTATGAAATACGTCCTTCACATGATTGAATAACGAGCCTATCTCTGGTTGGTTTCTTCTTCCAACTTGTCGCAGGTAATCGGTGTGACTGGATTCATCTTGACAAAACTTGATGGTTCAGCCAGAGGCGGCTGCGTGGTATTCCATTGTTTTAACTTTCTTCAAATTATTTGATCAGTTCCCAATGATTGAGCCAGTGCTAAAGTTGATCACGGATTTAACTCATGATGTTTCCCTCTATAAGGTCAGCGTGGTTGACGAGCTGGGGATTCCAGTGAAGTTTGTTGGTGTTGGCGAAGGCCTAGAAGACCTCCAACCCTTTGATCCCGAGGCATTTGTTAATGCTGTGTTCTCATGAATGACATTGCAGGTCTGCATCAACCCTCATGACAATCACATGTTTTTGCTTGTATTTCTCAAAATTCTCCAAATCAATGATCCTAATTTTGCATACTATTTATAGGGAAACTTGTTTCCGGGTTCGAAGGTAAGCCACTCATAGCCGGTCATGACAAAGTTATCAAGGTTGGCTCGTATGGCAGCTTTTGTGGCAAAAATGCAAGTCCACTGGTTTTGAGTGCAATGACGTTTCTACCACATGTACAAATTGTGGGATAGCCTGCAGGAATGGAATATCATTTTCCCCCTTCTATCGGCAGATAAACATATTGATAGTTATTAGTGAGAGCGATTCAAGATGATCAGTTGTTTATAGGTCGAAGTGTCAATCAATGTAAGTCATTTCATGAGTTACACACCTTGAAATGAACCAACAACTACGGAGGAGCGATGAAGGACAAACAAGATTGACTGAACAACCTATTTTCTTAACAGGCTTTTAAGGTCAGGACAACAAATACTGTAATAAGGTGGTGAAATTTGGATCCAGGTGTCTGGACCTGGCTCTAATAAGCACTAATGTTCAACTTGTCATGCGAGAATAAGAAGTGAATCAATAGAAAATTGGTCCATGACAAGTTCGCCGATTATGACCCCGTCGACCGCATCGTTTGCACCTATTCTTTCCAATGAAACCCACCAGAACTGCTTCCCAGGAACCAGTAGCTCCATCAGGAACCTAAAAACCAATTAAAAGTTAGAAATAGGAAAAAGGAGGGGTAGAAGGCACAAGAAGCAGAAGGTTGGACCAATGTCTTGAAAATTTTCAGAATGTATACATATCAAGGGAATGGATCAAAAGAGACATGCATTGATGTAGTGGACTGGGTAAGGACACTTTGTAATTGGATGCCCCATCTCTTTGCATCTGGTACAGCGTTGCTTTAGATCTTCCTTTGTTAGCTGTTCTGTCCACTGCTCCGTGTACCAGTCCGCCAGCCGCTTCCTGGTTCCAGAAGAATTAGAACCCTAAAACCAAGTCCAAAACAAGTTAAGATGGCGGCACAAGGGAAAAGATAGATCATGAGAAATCCACAAGAAAATTCAAAGTTCTGTTTCTTCATTTCCTGTACAAGTTTTGTGTTCCACCAAGGATTAGTTTTTGCTGGTTAGGATGGTAGCAATTCGTAAATACAAACTAAGGGTCATGAACTGGAACCAACCGGAAAACATAAAATTGTAAATCTGAACTTGAAGGGAAGCAACAATGTTTTCAATCAGATACCAACAATCGTGTCCCAAATGGAAATGTGCAAGCAACAAACCAAAAGCTTAAAAATTCCAAATTCACTTAATGATGGACTTATTATCCCCATAGCATTCAATTGACTGAAGTAAACGACTAGATTACTGTCACAATAATGAGCACAAAAGTTTTTAAGGGGAAATTATCGAGTAGAGAGGGGCATACAGAAGTTTTTTTAAAGGGAAATTATTGAGTAGGGAGCTGCATACAAATTTGAACTATCCAAATATATGGGCCTTGGAATTGTTAGGAAGCTTGCACACAACGAATATACCTAATTTGTTCTTCCCAAATGAGCCCTTACTCTTAACAATTCCACCTAATCTAAAGTGGTAGATTCAATAAATGCCACGAAGGAGTACCAACGGTTCATATCATATACCGAAGCATTTTTTTTTCATAGCAATCAACAGTTCTCGTTATGAACATGGATAACAAGGCTGCCTGTGAACATTCCAACTAAACTAATTAATCGAGAAGGATCTCTCAATGTTGTCGACATAAATGACCAAGAGATAGCTACTTCATATGTTGTGTCTAGGCAAAAACATAATACTACAAGTAAAATCTCTCTCTCTCTCTGCTTCCCTTCCTCTCCCTCTTTCTTTATATTGTGATATGGTCATGGTTTATAATAATTACAGATGTGGATGTCGTTGGATGACATGAAGCTCACTTGAGGTCCACTAATCTAATAACGTTTATGTGTTCTTAACCGTGATAGAACATGACCGATTCTCATTTTCCATACATATACACTATAAAGTGAGATCTAAACATAAGAAGAATGAAGTCTGGTAAATGCTTTTATTGATCGTGGGAACTTTCCTAGGCCGCAAGGTATCTTTATTGACACATTATGAAGAGGTTTTTGAGAGATTCCCAAAATCTTCACAACTCATACAACCTTTAGCTCATGGAATTGGTGAATAACATCCAATTTAAAGTAAACAACAAAATTACCGTTACAATACTAAAAAATATGCATTTTCTAACGTCTCTAACAGTCTCACCCAAATCTACATATAGATAAAAAAAATGTGGTGAATCTAGTAGTTTAGAAGGCTAAGAGTGACATGATATCATCAAACCAAGCCAAAAGCACAATAGAAATATGATGAATTGAGTTCAACCAACTTCAGCATCAATCAAGTCTAAGAAGAATAAGTGCGAGATGGTGGGAAGGTCCTTACCTGGTAAACCGACAGAATTTGATTAATGAACCAATTTGGTTTGTAGCTTCAACACAAACAAAGATAGCTGATTCCTAAGGCTCCGTGTAAGCGAGCGGGAGAGAAACAAAATGAACACTGGGGAAGAAAAACAAAAAGAAACAGGCGGGATTTGAATACCTTAACTTCATCCTCAGTATCACTATTCTGGGTCGCAATGGCCGAGCCTTGCGGTGACAACTGATCTGCAAGCCTCTTCCTCTTCCCTTTGTCGGCCATCTTCACCACCAACCAGCTACTCTGGATCCACTGCTCTCGACCTCTTCGTCAGAATCGAAGCAAGAAAGAGGGATTAAGTGGGGAAGTTTTGATGCAAAACCCATTGCTTATACACCACGTGTTGCCATGCCAGTGTAACGGGCAGAACAGGGGATTTTGGTGGGCTGCCTGGTTCTTGAATTTGCTCACTCATTGAATGAGACAAACAGGCTTAAAGGATGATGAGTTGTGTCTGAGATATGGAAATCTTACAAGAGTACAAACCTTTTCTTAAGTTTAAAGACTAATACATTGTAATCGGATAACTTAAATTCAGGTAAACTTTACCATTTTCCCCAGTGAAGAGCGGAGTTTTGACCTTTCAACACCCCTTACTTCTCCAAGAGGTACGATAAGTTTCAAGTCCGTTTTTGGCGATTACCCTTGATGCTTTTACATGATTACAGGCCTGTAGTTGAAACTTGAAACCATTCAAAGCTAGGCTCTGCTCTGCTTCAAATTTCAGTTCAAACTCTCGAATAATCTCAACTTGGTGGGGATTCTGGATAAGGTCACGGTGAAACATCTGCAGGATCGCTAGTTGGGGATTGGATTACTGGTTTCAATATGCTTCCACAGCCAAGAGGGTTCAACGAGGTAATTGTCCTCTATATCTCGATAGTTTCATTTGTATGCCAACACTAGTCGGGGATGGTTTTGCGCGTGACCAACAAGTTAAGGTTTCGTCATGTCTTTAGTGCTTACAATGTGAATTTCAACCTTCAGGTAGCGAATTCATGACCTATCTGTGGCTCGATTCTTGTTTCAACTATAGGACAGTTGGTGGGAGGGTGGATCTTGATGATTCAGCTAGAGGTGGCTTCTGGGTATTCCTTTTGTTTTGTATTTCTCCTTATCATTGGATCAGATTCCAGATGATTGCGCCCCTGCAAAAGTGATTACAGACACAAGTCGACAGGACGTGTGTCCCCGCACATGAGTTTTCCCTTTTGCAGGTTAGTCTGGCTAATGAACTCTGGGGATTCCATTGAAGTTAATTTGGTGTCCGTGAGGCTTCAGGCTTTAGAGTACCTCCAACCCTTTGATCAGGATGCATTTGTTTCGAACTTTCATGAGGTTTCAACCGCATGACAAATCAATGCATCACCCTGCCATACTTGAAAGATATTAAACACTGTGAACCTCTGGTTACTAATTTGCTAGTTACTCCTTTTCCGCTTGGTCTCTTGCAGCAGGAGGTGGTGCCTGGTTGAGGATCACCCCCAGGCACCGCTTAGTATATGAAGAATCATAACATTCCACAATGTAAGTTGCATACAAACTTGTGGCTTATTAATTTGTTCATGAAGCACCAGGTAACCCCAGCTTTACAATATCCAGGAAGGAATTGAATCTTCCTCACAACTTTGAAACTGGAGAGTTATAAAAAGTAGCCCTAGCAGCATAGACCAATTTCCCTGTTTCCTTCATCTTGAAATCTATGGTAACCACCGTTAAATTTCTTCCGCTCCTCACAACAGATCCATCCACTATCAACTCCGCCTGTAGGATAATGCAGGAAATATTCAGAAACATAAACAACAATGATGCAGCAATTTGCAGACACCATAAAATTGCGCTTAGTGACAAGAATTAAGGACAGAATGCGACGAAACTCAACATTGAAAGGGCTCCTTGACACATGATTCTCTATGATTAAAGCCACGCTTGTTTAATCACCTGCTATTTTATCACGTTACAATTCTTTGGTCTGGTAGTTTGATTTGATTTTATCTTAAACTACAAAGACATTGCAGTGTTCTGTCATGTGTCTGGAGGGTTTGCGGCAGGAAGGAGAAAGAGTTGCTGGAAACTAAATCAATCATGAGATGAACAAAAAGTTATGTTGGTGTAGCAACTAAGTAAGGAAAATTTGCACAGGATTATTTATGGCGGAAAAGTCAGTAGCTTTCCCAACTATACACAGAGATTATGAGATGGTAATTTTCACAGAACATATATAAAGGAAGAATAGAAGAAACATAAATTAATAAGTACCATTGAAAACCTACATTTGCAGGAGCGGCAGATAGGTAGGAGATGCCCAATTCACCGAGGAAGAGCTCCTTTTCCTCGGCGACCACCGTTCTAGCGGTCGCGATCGCTACTCTCTCCGCCACAGCAGCCACAGCACCTCCGTGAAGGCCCTCGTAGTAATTCTGCAACAAAAATTGCGATGCGAAAGCCCGTTAAAATTGAACATAAATGATCCCGCAGACACAAGAGAATTAAGAGCGAGAGAATTACAAGGAATGGGGGTTTGACGAATAGGGAGCAGGTGACGCGGCCGCGCTGAACGGCGTTGGCTTTGAGGTGGCCGGTGACGAGATCGGAGAAAAAGTCTTTGGAGGTGTAGTTATGGATGGGGAGATCGGAGACTGTGAATCTCTGGAAGAAGTGTATGACTGCACGTGCGGTTGGAGGGGGGAGGTCTGCGGAGAACGTCGTATTGGGAGACGAAGAAGAAAGGTGAAGAGGTAAAGCAGGCTTCATTGAAGAAGAACTTGCAGTTGTAGAGGATGGGCTTGCCTTTGCCATCCCCCTGCCCTAACACAGTCCTCGTCCTTTGAATTGGGTTTGTTCCAATTATGTTGATCTTGAGGAGGAGTTCGTTCCTGGTAATTGATTTTAACTTCAAAATTTTTAGCCGGTCGAAATAGATGGTGAGGCAGCTCCTTAAATGATATGAACCAGACAGATGGGGCCAGTGCGTACAAGTTTATTAACACGTTTTTTTTTCCCCACTTTCCCACGTTGTCACATAAAAATGCCTGAAAATGTTGGCAAAATTACTATCCGACCAAGTATTATCTTCTCTCATCAGCTGGAACATACTGTAGAAGGAGGAGAACCTAATAGGCCGTGTTGCCTAGGGCATGTGCCCGTCCGGCCATCATGAACTTTTCTGGCTTTGCAGGGAAAGGGAGGGAATTGGTCCTAAGGTTTCAGCTTTTCCGGTTGGAGGCAGTGCGGTACATGTGTCCCCATTGGCGAGAATCTAACGGTTTCTAGAAAAGGGTCAGGTGGGATTTTTTATAGGATTATCAAAATCGTGGTTTGGATTGTAGGATTATGTGGTTCTACGATCTTGATCCTAAAAAATGAGTAAAATCATAGCAAGATTGCTGGTTGTATAGAATCATTTGTAAAATTGTAGGATTGGTAGGATCGTTCGATTGTACCAATCCTAGTTGCTTTTTATTTATGGTGGGTTAGGATTGTTTTTTGCCCAAGTTATAAAATTTAAACAATGTGCAAATGGGCCTGTCAAGTGAGCTGCATCTAATGAACCCGATTTCTCAAATAAAGGAAAAATTAATGTATTAGAATAGGAACATATCAAAACATAGAGTTGAATTAATTTCGAATCTGTGAGTTTTACTTATGTTCTCTCATTATGCTAGTGTAAAGCTTGACTTTTACTTATGTTGCATGTTGTATTTCACTAGTATTTATTATTGTTATGACACTTAAACTTTATTTGGGTTTATAATATAATTGGTTTCTTACATGAACTATAATATTTAGACAAAAAAAAATTTAGGTTTTTGTAGCATCTTACAATTTATGATCCAATCTTACGATCTCAATCTTGCACTGTAAAAAATGATTCAGGGTAGGATCCGAATCTTGACAACCTTAGCTCTTTGTAATGAAAAAAGTGTTTGTGAGATTTCTATTTATCCTTTGGGTAAACTAGTGAAATTTTGTGGTAGAAAGAGCTACTAAGTAGTTTTAAGACCTTATGTACTATTGACTTGTTAGTGGAGGAAAACTCTAAAGTATTGAACTTGAGGAGATGACTAGACTATCAAAGGAAGAAACTGAACATCTATAAAATTTGTGACCAAGTTATTCTCCTTTTGTTTACTTGTTTATTCTAGGTAGCTTGAGTTCTTTCTCTTACTTGAAGTTGGGTGAATTATTGCTACCTTTGAAAATATTTTTAAAGCAAGTTTTTAAAATAAAATGTTGGATTCTTGTGATAGATTTTTCTAATTAGATTAAGTTCATTTGTGTTCTTTGATTTGATTTTTGTGCGAAGGTTTCAAAAGCTCACTTTTTGGTAGTTTTTGAGAAGCAATCAATCCACACCCTATTGGTTACAGACTTGGGACAAGACATGACTTTATAATGTCAACATAACTTAAATTTTTAGTAAATCCTCCATCCAAATTTTTTTGTATGGTTCACTATTTACAACAATTAATCTATGATTTTTTATTTTCAACAATTTAGTATATATAAATACAAAATGTTTATATATAAATAATAAATAAAGACCCATAATTTTTAAATATAATATTTTTTAATTTTTCCAGCAAATAATAATATGGATCAATTCAAGTCAAAAGTGAAATAGATCAAATAACATGGAACAAATCGAGTGATTATGAATTTTATAACCCAATCCAAACAAAGTTCAAGTTGTACCATGATGTAGATGAACAACTAAACCTTGCCAAGGTTCGATATATATTCTACTCCTCCTTCCGCCTCTCTCATACGCTATATAAAGAGGAATATTGTGTAAAAATTGAATGATCACCACAACTTAATGCATTTTAGCAAGTATTGGCCTACTTCGTAATGTAACCTTGCCTGTGAAAATTGTAAGGAGTGCAAGCTTAACAAGCAGTCAACATTAGTTATTCCTACCTCAATGCTACTAAAATACAAGACCCCAAGTTTCACACCAGATTAGGTTATTTCACATTTTAATGCACAACGTCCTTAACCTAAATTATTGCTTCTGCTTGGTATGTGAGATTTTCTCTTCCTGATTATTGCAGGTGTATTCTTGAAACTCTTGGCAGCACTCCTCAACTTTGATTCTAGAGTGTAGCTATCGGCAGGTAGATCGTTATTCGGGCTGGAAACAGTTTGCGTATAGCTTAAGGAACCGAGCCTCAACTCCAGGAGTTCTGTGCTTCCATCATCCATGCAATTGTCGCTGAGTTTACTACATGGTGTAGATGGCAAAGAACTGCCTGATTGACTTGTGTCACAAAGAGCAGCAGGTGAGGTACTAAAAGAGTGAGCTGCTGATTCAGACAGGCTTCTTGAGGGAGAAGCCAGCTTATTAGTTCTTTCTCGCAAAGCTGGGTAACTCATGAAAGGATCATCATCTTTGGGCAGCATCATTCTGCATTTCTCTTGATCCTTTGTGCCTTTATAGTTCTCTCTTCCTTCAACATACCCCAAAACCAAATCCAGTGAGCAAATGTCTTCACTTCTATTCAGAATGCCCTCTGATTCAATGAACCGGGAGCATGGTTTAGTTGCTGTAGTTTTGAGAATATTGGTGTCGTTGCGCAACTGGGAACCACCAGGTGAGGGTACTTCTAGCTTCTTTCTTAGTGAACAGATCCAATGGTTTTTTATCGAGTTCTCTGTCCTGTCAACAACAGAGAGAGAAACAAGTCACTCAGTTTCTCTTCCAAATATATTTTGTTAAGCTCACAATCCATTACTATTTTTGCTGATACATATACCTTCCTTGGAGAAGCTTTGCTATTTCGGCCCACCTGTTCCCATTCACCTCATGTGCCTTGACAAGAGTCAATTCCTCCTCTTTGGTCCATGCAGTTTTCTTTATCTCAGGATTTAAATGGTTGTGCCACCTGAAAATTCAAAAGGTTCTCCTTTTTTATAACTCTTATCTGACTAAAATTGGTGACACTAATGGTGGCATAATTTGACAGTTGATCAGTTACCTTTCTCTACATTGCTTGCCTATGCGGCCAGGCAAGTATTTAGCAATCTCAGACCATTTTTTCTTCCCTTGTTCCTGTACAAGCTTGATGATAAGATTATCTTCCTGAAAAACCCAGAACCACAAAAAAAAAAAAAAAATCAGCTTCTCATGAGCTGCTAGTATCTTGTAGAGGCCCTCATCAAATAAACACAAACGAGAGACAATGTTACTAGATCAGCACCTCCTTGCTCCAGGGTCCTTTAACTAGGTTAGGATTAAGGACCTTCTGCCATCTATGGAGGCACTGAACATCTGATCTTGTAGGAACACATTCAGCTGTAAAGCACAAAGAAAAAAGTATTCTAAATTGTTCCTTTCATTAGAATGCACTCAGAAACAAAGCCACTAAGCCTCTCTCTTTTAGAGGCTGGGAAACTGTTTGGTGCTCACCAATCTTCTTCCAGTTTTTTCCATTGAACTTCTGGACAGCAAAAGCTAAGATCTTGTCCTGTTTCAGAGAAATTGGAGCTGTGCAAGTTATTGCTTGGTACCAGTTCCATAGAACATAATGAATATATAGCTGCTACCAAGCTCGGCTGTGAAATTCAACTAAATTAAGAATAAGCAACTGAAAATTTCATGTTAGAATGTTACCGACCTCCTCCTCTGTCCACCCTCCCTTCGTTGATCGCCTTGTTGGGCCTGTCATCCTCCTAAAGGAAAGCTTATTTATTTACAACACAAGTTAACAAAAACCACATACACACATATACACATATAGATCAAGATCATATATATAAGGCAAAAGATGAAAGACCAACCCTTGGGTTGGGTTCCTGAATGGAGTTACAACTGCATTATCATGAAATCCATCAGAGACTGGTGAACTTCCAAAATCTAAATCCTCCTGTTCTGTATCAGCTTTACCATTCATATCCTTAGCTTCTTCCATTCTCAAACCAAACTTAGGGTAGCAACCCAACTCATAAAATTCCCAAAACGGAAGAAGAAAAGAAGAAATGAAAACCCCAACTCCATGAAATATTTTAATGAAGCTTTAAATAAAACTAAAAATAATTAAATAAATAAGAAACACTCAACCCTAAGTCACATACTAAAAAGCTAAAAGACCCTAAATTAAAGCCCACAAATCATCTCATCAAGGCAAGAACCCATAGTGAAGAAGCAAAAAATCAAAATTAAATATGAAACGAAATTGCAAAGAATTTTGGTTTTCCAGAAAGCAAAAAGGAGCAACTGAGTTCCTGAAAAAGGTATGTTCTCTGGGAAACAATGTAACGGCTAGAAGTGGAGAAGACGAAAGCGGCAAGCCGGCAACAGTTATAAACAGAGCAAAGCTAGAAAGATAAAAGTTAGAAACTTATAAGGGAAAAGAGTGAATTAGGTTGAGCGTGAAAAAAGAAGGAAGAGAGAGAGAAAGGAAGTTTAGCGGGAAGAGAGAGAAGATGGGGTGCAGTGGTGAAGATCAAAGCCTGAGAGATAGAGTAGAGAGGGATGGATGTATCACATATGAACTGAAAGGCGTTACGTTTCGCCTCAAAGTTTCCTTTTGTTTGGGACTCTTCCTGCGCTGTAAGTACAGTAGCGAATGCACCGTCACTCTAGCCAAAATTGGGCCTGTACCGGCCCAATTAGACCACTCCCACTTTCCTTTTTTACCCCCTGTTTCTAACAACAGTGTTTTTCTTTTTCTTTTTCTTTTTTTTTAAAGTATAATCACTCTTTAACATAAAATTAGTCACTTTGAAACGACCTATTCCAAACGGGTCATAAGTTGGGGCAACCAATTCTCCAACAATCTTGTATCAAAATTTTGCGTTTAAGTCGTATTTAATTGATTTCCCCAACTCAGTGAAATACAGAGGATTGATCTCCCAAAAATACAATATGAGCTCATTTTGGCGTATGATGTCCCGAATGGCCTGGGCATTGCTGTGTAGGATGCAAGTACGTGTACGTTTGTGCATCTATGCAAGCGCAAAGAAAGCTGAAATGTAACAGTTAAAATGTCTCACACGGTAAAGTTAAAATGAAAGCGCTATCCAGCAACAACAGTTATAGTGCATCGGAAAACTTGAAGAACTAAACTTAAAAACTACTAGTCAGAATAAGTTCAGAAAAGTTACTGCTTCCAATTCTAATCCTGAAGAAATTTTAGTTCTACAGGTTCCATGTCATTCCAATTGCTTGATAACTTGATGCTCACGCATAACTCCTGCTCTTGGAACCACATGGCTCAGCTGGGCACAGTTCCTCAGTGTTCAGGTTTCCCAGTGCAGAACTCCGTAGAGCACTGTCTGGATCAGCCACTTCCACAATCTCCGGTTCACTGGTACAGGGTAAATTTGATTCAGATGCTGCCAATTCCAAGTTTCCCTCACCTGTCCAGGTAGAAGTAAAAGAACATGATATCAAACCAAAACATACAAACCTCAAAGTTCATACTTCGAATGAAAACATTATCCTCGGGACAGGTAGAGAGATTCATTTCACATTGGATTATCAAACCAACCATAATTTGTGAATCTACTGGATTTCAAAGCATTTTTAAATGTCTGGTGCAAAAACACATACAGTAGCCACGATGATATCAATATATGATCAAGTGATGACTGATGATCATAAAGCAAATTGCTCCAAAGAACAATATAGAAGACAGGGCCATTGAATTCACAGGCAAGGATCTATTAGATGATGTATCTAACAGTGGAGTGGGGACAAGGCACATCTAGGTGGAATGGGTTCCACAGCATGAGGGAACAATGAACAAGGTGTAAACTTTTTAATCATCATCAACAGACTATAGTAAAGGAAAAATGCTACATATGACATGGAATCATTTTTCTTCAAAACATATATTTTTTAAAACATGTGCTTGTTTTAAAAGCAATACCCGTCTCCTTTTGCTTTACTTAGTGAAAGCAGAAGTTACATTTCCCTTTTAGGGCAAAGATCACGCCTTTCCAAAGGAGTAAAAACTGAGAAGCTTCGTAAACGACAACACGTTAACTGGGCAGTGCCTAGGCCCACGTCTACCCCTAAGAGGCACTGGACCGTTTGAGGCCCCGGGAGCCTAGAGCATACAGCTTAAAGCTGCTTTGGAACCAAATTGCCCTATTAGATTAGAAAAATATCAGGACATATGATTCAGGACTTGTGACAAACATCCCTGTTTTATAAACACCTGTTTATTGAAAATCATTCAGGAGTCTCTTCTCTTGGTTCTGCAAAAACTGACCAAGGGCCTTGCTGTGTAGTGTGCCCCATTCTTTTTCCTTACTGTCACTAAGAATAGAAAAGCATTGAAAGAAACTTTCAGAACTCACTCCTATCAGCATCAAACAAGCTAGCCTTCTGCTTCTTCTTGCATGAACACCTGAACCGAAATAAAACCTTCAAGAAAGCAAATGAAGTAAAAATAAATAAATAAAGAACAAAAAGCCGAGGCACTTTTGCAAAATGATTTCACATGGACATAGTGAATGTGCATTGTTTCACCCATTCTAGTGTCACCAATATGGTCATCCAAGCTTTAAAGAGAAACGTAGCACTGTGTCAAAGCATTATTCAAAATAACAATAAGAATAAATCTTAGATCAAAAGATACATGAGAAAATACAGAATCAAGACTGTTAAATTATGAAGACAGCTGAGGACCAGAAGTCACAAATATAACTGAAGATAAACCTATGACTTTAGGCCCAAGAGATCTACCTGGGTTATTAAAGGAGTGGATTAAATGAAATGCCTCACTCTAAGAAGATTCTAAAATCTGAATTGGTTTTGTGGAACATGAAAGGCTTCTGATCAAGGTGTTCTACCAATGCACACCAAGTTTCAAACCTCCTTAATTCATAGCATGAATCAAAAGAAAATTGGTGAATTAATGACTTTTTAATTCATAGTTACCAGCACCTTGATATCTCAGGCTCTTCATTTAGCTGCCAATCATGGCATACACTGATTTTTTTTATTTTTTATTTTTTGCCAAAGCATACTCCAATTGTTAAGAACAGAATATTGGAGCTTTAGAAGTGCAAACTCACAGGGCAGTAGACAGGAAGGTTATTCTCTTTTGCATAGTTCACATATCTCATGAGATCTTCGTAAGTGAAGAATTTCTGCCCTGTCTTTGCACATTTGTAGCACTGCAAAACATTTGGCCAGGATCAAAATTTTATGCCAATTAAAATGACATATATCGCTTTCTTTTCCAAGGAAACAGATGATATGCCACCAATTTTGTCAGGTGAAAATAAAAATGGCCTGGCAAATTTATTTCAAACCAGAGAAAATCTCATGTTATAAGTGACCCATTAAAGTTCCCTCATTCTCCATTTCAGTAAGAAATTGTTACGAAAAGAATTTTATTAATTCTCTTAATCAGTTTCACTAACAAAATGCATGCTTACTTTTTGTACAATCTATATTCGTAAACAGAGTGAATGGTATACAGAATAGTAAGAAGAGCAGGAATGAAGAAAAATAGCGGACTGGGGCTTCACCAGATTAGTTATAGATGCATGTGTGGAATCAGTGGACAGAAATCAAGAAGTGTTAAAGCTTAAAACCTTCATCTGGCATCTTAATGCTCCCTAAATTCTCAAAATCTATTGAAGACTAAAATCAAAGTGTACAGCTACAGGTCCTGTGTTCTCCACAACCTATGCAAAGCTGAGAAAAATAAATAGAAGGAAAAGAGTCTCTCTCTCTCTCTCCCCAACAAAAGAACAAACAGTGGACTTCACCAAGTAGCCAGCAGGCAAAAGATTACATGAACCCCTTGTTAAATGAAAATCACGCTCAACATTAAGCAGTGCAACCAAATCAATTTTTTGTCAATGCCTTGAAGTAGATCATGCAGCCATCAATTTGCGACAGGTAAATAATTTAACTAAGCATATTGTTATGTGATTCACAATTAAAAAGACCACAAACAGCCAGATAATAGAAGGTTTAGCTCCAGAATACCAAGACTTTAGATCCGTCCCTCTGCCTAGCCCGTACTAGCTTCCAACCTTCAGGAATTGGCTTTGAAGGATCATTTTTTTCCATCTCAATGATCAATAATTTTCTTAGATAGTTCTCACAAGAACTCCCTGACGTATTTCACCGAGAAAGGAAAAGCTTTAAGTCCAGATTTGCGAAGACACCAAGGTATTAGTAGGGTAATTTGTGGGCAGGGGAAGGAGCTGTGCAAGCCATTTGTCATCATGTGTTGCACCTTCACATGGAAAGCATGTAACAGCATAGACTGTGGACTCTTCTTTTATTGCCTTTCCTTCTATTGCTCAGAAACTTTCTGTCGCAGTTGACTCCCGGTACACTAACACAATATAAAATACATTAAAAAAAAATATACTATACTTGGCATCAACGATCGAGTACTAATATGGCAAAAGGGTCAGGGGGAACAATGCAAACCCTCAAACAAAAAAGTATAATGCATTTCCGCTTATGTGATCAACCAAATGAACAACTGGAGCCTTAGGAAGCAGGAAACTGTTGAGCCTTAGGATACTTTAACTTCCATAGTGGCAAGACATTACATAACAGCAATTCCACAATGCTTGCAGCATATTTCAGACAGAAAATCCAATTCCCAATCCAAAAAGAAGAAAGAAAGGGTACTGTTATTTCATAGATGGAAAAAATGAAATTCGAAAATTCAGACTTGTGAAAAGAAACCCAATAAGGATATAGCCGTCGAGATAACTAGAAACATTATAATGTCTATGTTTGAATATAATCAAGCAATGAACTTGACCCTAACACAAATCAAGAAATCCAGAACATGATTAATTAGAGGACTAACAGTTCTACGGATTGTATTATCCGGGCAAAAGCATGATTAGCCCTTTACCAGATCGTTGTAGTGGTCGCTATAAGAGCCATGCTGAAGACAGGATCATCAGCAGCTTCGGCAACTAAACCCCAAAATCTGTTCTTTGTTGTGGACATTCTGTGGCTCTTTGCTGGGATCCGTAATAGGAGTCCTCCTAAAGCCTTTGCCACTCAGATTGGTCCGTAGGAACTTCCGCCGGCAAATTGGTTTCCCATCCATCCTGCAGAATTTGGTTGACATAATATTTTGCGCCAACTCCTTTTCTTTTCCACTTGCAAATCTCTCTCGTCTAAAAAGTCATATTCATATCACTGATTCACTGTCACCGTCCGATTAATTTTTTGTTATGGGGCCTCAGACAATATTTCGGTAAAAAGAAAAGCTGAAAGTACGAAATTCCCCCACTCTCGCGCCTAAACCCGATTAGGCCAAACTATACATTTGACCCCTGAACTTACCCAACTCGAGCGAGTTGGTCCACAACTCAATATTCAGTAAATATAAGCCACTGAACTTTGAAAAACTGTGCGAGTTATCCATTAGCTCAGCCATATTGATGGGAAAATTACAAAAGTCCTCTTAATCTCTTTTATTATGGCACATGAAGTACCCTTAGTTTAAAATCATTCAAATAAACTATCTCTTTTACCTAGGGATGAAAATTCGGGTTGTAAGATCATATTTGAGTTGAAACCCGATTTTTATAGCATGTCCCTAACCCTATCCTGACCCTATTCTAGTCATAACCTAAACTGACCCTAAATACTACTGTTTTATTTTGTGATATTCTAATTGGTTTTCATCGATATTTATTTTTTGGCAAATGTGCCTAGAATCAAGAAAATAAATTATTAAAATAATAGTAGAAACAACCTAGAAAGGGGCTCGTAGTCCGCTGTAGGTCAAGCAAATATGTATGGATCAATCAAATATACATATTTGTTATAGTACTAATATTATAAATAAAAGAAGTAGTAAATAAAAATTATGAGTGATTTCTAAAAATTAATTAATGATTAATTCAAAGCATTGAAAAATTGATTTGGTAAATATAAAATATGTAACATAAATCAAAGACCTAACATTTCTAATACGCTAAGGGAAAGTTTGATCCCGCTCCATTTCTTATTTACTAAATTCAAGATATTTAAAAAGCAAGAATTAATTATTCTTTATGTAATTATTTTTTATGTCGGGTCTTTGATTTTATATCACATATTTTATATTTAAATATCTTGAATTTACTAAACAAGAAATGGAGCAGGATCAAACTTTCCCTTGGCGTATTAAAAATGTTGGGTCTTTGATTTTATGTCACATGTTTTATATTTACCAAATCAATTTTTCAATGCTTTGAATTAATCATTAATTAATTTTTAGAAATCACTCATAATTTTATGTATTACTTCTTTTATTTATAATATTAGTACTATAACAAATATGTATATTTGATTGATCCATACATATTTGCTTGACCTATAGTAGACTACAAGCCCTCTTTAGTTTGTTTCTACAACATTATTATTGCAATAATTTATTTTAATGATTTTAGGCACATTTATCAAAAAACAAATATTGATGGAAATCAATCAGAACATCACAAAATAAAACAGTAGGATTTAGGGTCAGGTTGAGTTTGACTAGAATAGGGTCGGGATAGAGTTAGGGACATACTATAAAAATTGAGTTTCAACCCAAACTTGATCTTACAACCCAAACTTTCATCCCTAGGTAAAGGAGATAGTTATTTGAATGATTTTAAATTAAGAGTACTTCATGTGCCATAATAAAAGAGATCAAGAGGAAATTTGTAATTTTTCCATCAATATGGCTAAGCTAATGGACTAACTTGCATAGTTTTTCAAAGTTCAGGGGCTTATATTTACTGAATACTGAGTTGTGGACCAACTCGCGCGATTTGGGTAAGTTCAAGGGCCAAATGTATAGTTTGGCCAACCCGATTACTTAGTATAGTTTTCTCTAGTTTTAATATAGCTATTAAAGTTGTAGTTTGTACTCAAATTGACCACTAATATTACAATTTTAGATGGAATATATCATCAAAAAATTAAAAATCTAACGGTAGACACAAATAATTGTTGGTTTTAAAATATTATGATACTTTTGTAATTTTTAAAGAACTTTAGAAACTTTTTTGTAATTTACCATTTTAATTTTTTTATGTAACAGCAACGGTCATCTATTATTGGATCCACCATTAGTCCATTTAGAAATAATATTAAAATTGTTCACTTTTTTTATGATACAGATTACTCAAATTTTAATCAGATGAAACTCACTCATCCAACATTGATGCGTTTTTTATCGCCATATTCCAAGTATGATGGTTGTTCTGTTACAAATAGTAAAGTCAATGCTATCTCCCCTGGCATCACTTCTGTTACCCACTAATAGATCCGATGATAACTGAGGTACTAACTAACGCACAAAAAAATGAAAACAGTAAGTTATACAAAGTTACTGAAATTTGTAAAAGTTGCATTAGTACTCCAATATATCAAAACCAACAACTTTCATGTTTACCTTAGGTTTTTAATAGCAGTATCCAATTTGGTCCCAAAACTACAACATTGGTTGCCACGTCAGAACCAGGAAAAATTATAGTGGGCAATCTCGTTTAGGAGCTAAACCATAAAGGAAAATTTAGTACTTTTCTCAAAAGAAAAGTGATGATTGAGTGTGACATGATGCAATACTTAACCAAACAAATTGAAATTGAACTGCGGTGCATGGTTTCAGTTTGAAATTTGAAGAGACCGTAGGTTTCCACATGCATATAAGCCAAAGTTACCAAAGCGCCAATAATCTAATGTTTTGATGGTTTTTAGAAATGGTTGACTTTGTATGGATTTATGTGTTTGAATTATAAAAAGGTGAGGTGATGAATTACTATTTTGATGAATATAATTGTTTAACTAGCACTGCGTTATACAAATCATGCTCTTAAAGGACGTCCCAACCCGATCAAAACCGTTTATCTAAACTGAAAAACTCAATCCAACTAGTAGTGTTTTATTCGGTTCTAGTTTGCGGTTTGGTTTGAAAAAAATAGGAAACTAATGAAGATCTGATTGGTTTCAATTTTACTGCCAACAGGCCAACCCACATGAACCAAACAGGCTCTTAATTTATGTTTTTAAATTCCCTAATTTTGGCAGTCAAGATGGAATATAATCCTTCTATTGTAGATCTATATGCAATTAACAATAGTTTTGGAGAAAGAAGCATGTATGGTGGCCCTTTATCATACATAATTGACAAAATAATTAGTTACAAGGTGCACCAGATGCACCTTTTGTATGTTCTTACTATCACTTTATTTACAAGACTGTTGTTTTGTCTAGAAAACCATTTTTTACTGAATGAACAACAATATGCCCCCAAGTCCAAAGTTGTTAGTTACAAGGCTAGCTCTCAGCCCCTACTTCCTGATTCACATGGTGGGTGCACCTGGGTAGGGCGTTCCTTGCTGTTTTCAGGGTGCTCGTGTGGCATTCGGACAAGGAATGATGTGGGACTTGTGTGCTTTAGCTGTTAAGCTCACTTGTTGGGGTGCTACGGTTATGATGGTCTGAGGCAGGTAAGCTTGCCTCGCACTTGTGGAGTTTGCTAGAATGGTTGGCGAAGTAGCAAGCAATTATGGGATTGCAGATTGGATCGATCAAGAACATTAGAGCATAAAGAGTAATAAGTTTATAACCAATGACAAAACTATTAATAATGGAAAACTAAAAGTGTAGAGCCTCCACGACGAGTAAGTTATCCTCAGTTCTTCAACTATCTATACAAATACATATTGATATGTGTGAAAATGCATAGAACATGAAGCCCGACGAAGACGAAGACCCAGACCCTGATGAACCCTTGACCGCCAGTTCACCTCCCCTATTCGGTGGCGGATCTGCCTAATCGCTTGCCCCTTTCTCTTTCCCTTGTGTCCCTGTTTCTAATCAGCTTTGTTCTCTTCCCTAATACAACTCCAACGCTATTTATGCATCGATGGATTGCTCGGCACCCTGATCCCAAAACCATTCACTCGTGCAGCTGCTGATTCCTCTATTTGCTAAGTCTTTTCTTTCTCCCTGGCTTCTCTGGTTCTAATTGCTAGTTCTATGGCCCAATCTCAAATTTCGCAGATCGAGTCCATTGTTGGATTTGATTCGGACCTGCTAATAGGACAATAACAGAAAATTTTAATGTAGGCTTAGCTGTTGCTTTTGTACAATCCTGATGATGCATTTGGAATATGTGATCCAAAACAAGGTGAAGCTAGAATTTTCAGTATTTAAGAAGTAAATATATTTTTATAATGTAAAGAAATTAAAAAAAATAATTTAAAATATATTAAAAATAATTATAGCTTCTTGACCTATTGCGGAGCAAGAAAAAACTTCAATACTTTACACATTTCACATGGAAAGCATGCTGCTGCAGAGACTGTGGACTCTTGTTTTATCCTCTTTCCTTTCTGTTGCCCATAATTTTTTTCTGGCACAGTTTACTCCCTGCAAACTAACACAGCACACAATACTTTAAAGAAAATAAACTATACCTGGCATCAATGAACCAATTCTAATATAGAAATAGTCATGGGGGAAACAATGCCAGGACTCAAATCAAAACCATAATTTCCACCCGCAAATCTGTTTCTGGGAATTCCCTGTGTCTCTGAACATCGAATTTTAAAATTTGAAGAAGATTAAAAAAAACAAAAAACAAATGTGGAAGATATCTAAGAAATAGTAGGGAAAAAATATACTGCGTAACAGCTGTGTATATAGAAATAGAATGGACTGAATTGAAATTTCTATGGTCAAATCGGACAAGGAAAAGGAAAACGGGGACTTAAGTTGTTAAGACGTGCCAGCTTGAAGCGGAGTTGGTGTGACGTCATCTCTGTAAGTATCTGGTTAGAAGGGAACTAAATCCCACACGGATAACTTACAACACAGAAGCGATCTTTATAGGTTCCGACGACAGGTGGCATGTTGTCCCTTCGGGGACATCCGATAAAATTGGAACGATACAGAGAAGATTAGCATGGCCCCTGCGCAAGGATGACACGCATAAATCGAGAAATGGTCCAAATTTTTTTTCCACAACTCCAAACATTTTTATGGGCAATATCTAGTTTTTCTAGAGGGCAATTGGTTTCGGTTTTCTGGTTATTTCGTTGAATTCCTTCAATCCTCTCGTCCCTCAGATGTATATTTCCAAGGAATTTCTTTTGGGTTTTCTGCCTATTCTCTTGCATTCATTTGCCTCCCTAATTTCGTTTTCTGAATGGGCAAACTTGCGCCTGGTTCTTGTCGTCTTTGCGTCTCCAAGCACCGAACATCAAGAAATGTTCCGACTTTAATTATGATTTGCTTTTTCTTATGTGTTTTCCGAGTGTGGATTCGTGAGGAATGAGAAACTAAATATTGTTTGAGGGGGAAGGCGTAAATTCAGTTGATAATTTGCTCTTTGAGCCCCTATAGATTGGCTGTGGTTACTTCTGTACAAGTTTGCCTCTTCCTTCTGCAGTTCAATTTTCGTTTTTGCTGGAATTGATATGTCGCTAACTTTGCTGTTTTGATATTAGAAAAAATCGGAGCTTTGTTAGGATGCTTTAATATCTATACCCACTTTGGTCCTTCTCCAGTATTAGTTTGTCAAGTGCTTATTCTGCAAACTGAATCTACGTTCTGAAAGCTTGCATTATCTCTGGTTTTATGGTGCTTTTATCATCAGTCTATACCAGAAATATGGGCTGTGCCTGTGCTCAGCATGACTAGTTAGGAACTTCCTTTTCCGTGTTTCCTAGCAACCCTGGAAGAAGGTGATGAAGTTGATCTCCAGAAAGTACCTGGTCTCCATCTGCAGTTTGCTATTTAAGTTTGTGAGGGTAGGAACTTAACATATGCTGTCGAGGCATAGTTCATTTTTCGGATGCCATTGATCATCATTGTATCTGTATGTCGGAGTTCTATTTCTTGATTTCTCAGCTAGAAATATGAAACATTATAAAGTTCTGAAGTTCAAAGTCCTTAGCTGTGCTTTTAATTGTGTTTGTAATGGTTGATGTTTTGCCTCCAAATTGACAAGCTGAGGCTAAAAGTTCGAAGAAATGGGAACTGTCTTGCTAAATGTTGATATTGGCCAAACATCATTTGTTGATTGTCGAAGACTAGGTCTCCCAATAAGGCCTTATAATGAAAAAGATGGAGTGGATGCTTCATTTATGTCCTGAATCATTTTTTTTCTTTTTGCCTGGTTTTTGCATGTAACTGAAAATCATATAAGCTTGCATCACTGATTCACTAAGAGATTGCAGTTGTGCTCCTGCAGCCAATGCCTCGCAGCAGTCTAATTTCTAAGCTATTGAACTGCATTTGCAGTTGGTGGTAGGACTTGAATCTTGAAATCCGATGCTAATCTTCAATGTCTTGGTTTACTGCTTGAACTTGTGGGAGCTTCTTCTGATCTCCTGCAAATGGACAAAAGGACGCATAATGTGGTGTTGAATCATGACCCACGAGAAAGTGTTCCTGTAAAGTCATCCATTTATTAGATGAAATTTTATATCCATGACCCCCGAACTAGACCTGATTGGTTGCAGGGTTATTGGGCCTAAAACCAAATTGATAATGGGGGCTTAGGAACTAGGGCACAAACTAGGCGTGAAATGGGCCAGGCGGAGCCCGAGCCTACCGGGCTCGAGCTTGGCCCCTTTACTATTTGGCTCGACCTTGGCCCATAAACTCGTCAAGCTCAAATAACATATATAATTCTTTAGTACTATAATTATAATTTAGATGAAAGTTGGGGACTAAATGTGTAATTTTTTTTACTGAAATAACCTGAGAAGGAAAACTGATAGAAAATATCCCAAATGTTTTAATTATTTGCAGATCTACCCTAAGTTTGTGAACTTCATAAAAGAGCCATTGTCTTCCTCACATCATCAAGAGAGCCAAATCTACAATCGAACCCAGCACCTCATTTAGGTTAGTTCATCATCACCCAATCTCATCCTCATCTCCATCATCTTCGTTCAAATCTTTCTTGCTTGAATTGTCTTGTGCCTAATTTTTGTTGTCATTGTCGTCTGGAAGCTCCTTGTCGTTCAAAATGGCAACACCCGACTACTGTTCTAGCCACCAAAATCTTTAATTTGCCTCACAGGCTAGCCTAGAGAAAGATTCTGTAGAAGGCGGCCCGACTGGGATGGCGGCCTAATGGGGAAGGTGAGGGGCTATGCTAAATCTGCTGATCGTGGTGCTGAGTGGATGGGAAGGAGAAGAGAAGGGCAGAATAACAATGGAAGAGAGTGAAAACGAGCTGAGGAAAAATGGGCTTGATGAGAAAATGGCTGAAGTGACAAAAACTTGGACCTGTTAGGCCCGCAAGCTTAAAGGCCCAAGTATTATCAGGCTCAAGCTCAGCCCTAAAAAAACTTGAGCTTATTTTTTTGCTCAAGCGAGAAAATGCCCAACTCAAAAAACCCTAACTCAAGCTCGAGTTACCCAAACAAAGCATGACCCATTTTAACCCCTAGCACAAACCCATAAAACCCACCATGCATCTATATATGCAAAGAGTATCCCTCTTGTTTTCTTCTAAGTTGGATACTACTGGCATCATTATTGACTTTGCCGTTGCAGCTTCCTCTCCTGGTTACATGCTGGGACCTCCTAACCCTAACTTCTGTTTTTGTATGCAAGTGACTAGAGCCTGCCGGAAACTCAGGTACATATGCCATTTGCTAGGACCCTAAGATGCTTCATGTATCAAACTAAATTCTACAACATCTCAAGAAGTGAGATGGAAGAATATCCCTTTATCATATCCTTGTTTACTTCAAACACTCAAGTCATTGTTTATGTGATAGGTATTGTGCTAGCAACTCTTTAGAGTTGGGTAAACATTGCCGAAGGTTTTGCATCCAAAAGGCATCAAACTTGGGGCGGCAATCCATATGAGACGAAATGGTCAATAGTCAATACTCAATGCTGCTGGATCTTTTGATTGCAAATACTCCAAGTCCTACAGATTCTACTGGAACTGTAGTTAATCAATTCCAAATAAAATACTATATTTATCAAAGTCCTACTAATTTAAAATGTATGGTTGTTATACAATCACTAGAAAGTGAATGGTAGGTATAATGTTGTTGCTGAGTAAACTTTAAAGAACGTAAATAAAAATTGAGTGCACCTTTGGTCCATCTTTTAATAAAGTAAGATTCTCTGCCGTACTCAAACTACACCAGCCTAGAGGTATTTGGTAGAGGAGCCCCACTGTATTATAAAGTCCTCATTAACTCCTTTACCCAACCACGTAAAATATAGGGATAATTACAATATGTTCTTCAAAATTTTGGTAAAATTACATTTTTTTTTGTTTTAATACAGATCAATAACAACTTTTCAAATTTTAATTTAAACTATATGGTACTCATCTTCTAGTAATTTAGATTTATATGATATTTTATTTATAGTTAATTA
The DNA here is from genome assembly GCA_005392925.1 of Aquilaria sinensis. Taxonomy (NCBI): domain Eukaryota; kingdom Viridiplantae; phylum Streptophyta; class Magnoliopsida; order Malvales; family Thymelaeaceae; genus Aquilaria; species Aquilaria sinensis. Next base: position 289,070 of record SMDT01003002.1, on the reverse strand, counting down.
ATATTTAAAAAATATTGTATTTCATTTACAGAAAGAAAATTTTGATAATTTAAAATATTTATTAATTGTAAAAAAAATATTATACAGATTGAAATTATAAAGATTGAAATTACCAAAAATGGCTACCATAATGTTTAAATTAAGATTCAAAAGTTACTATTAAATTATATTAAAAAAAGGACAAAATGTATTATATTTTTTTAAAAAAAAAAAGGGAGGCAAAGTGTAGTTTTATCTAAATTTCAGGAAATAAATTGCAATTAACCCTAAACATATAATATGAAGTTTTGACTTAAGATTTAAGGGAAACTTACAATTATCCTCATGAGGTATGCCCTAATTTACAATTTGCCCCTTATTTTTAAAAACCTACACTTTACACTCTATATTTTTTACACTATTTAATAACAACTTCTAAAATTGTATTTAAACTATATGATAGTCATTTTCCAGTAATTTCAATCTCTCTAATTTTTTTTATAATTAATAAATATTTTTACATTATCAATTTTTTTTTATGTAAATACATTTTCCCTTCATATAAATATACATCAGTATCTTTTAAAGGTTAGTTAACTATGGAAAAAATATCTAAAATCTTGAAATAACTGGAACATAACTATTAGACAGTTTAAATTATGATTTTAAAAGTTGTTGTCAAAAACTATAACAGAAATAGAGGTAAAGTGTAGATTTTTTTAAAATAGAGAGGGTAAAGTGTAAGTTAGACCAAACACTGGGGAGGTTTTGTGATTTTTCCTAAGATTTAATAGACGGCCGGTTTCAACCTTCTGACTCTCGTGTTATGTTTAGGTTAAACTATCTAACATAAAACTAATCGATAATAGATTGAGAGACTTTTACCGCAATGTAAAGCTTAATAAATCATCCTACATAATATGGAAATTTTCCCTAACACAATCCTTTCAAGGCGGGGTCGGGTGACAGCTTTATCCATTCCACAATGCAGACAACTTCCAAAGCCGTCACTTCAAATTTGCTGGCACCAAGTGCTCAATTTGATATTCGCGGCGACTATTTTACATTTCCTGTCTAATGGACTGGTTTGTCGGTGAAGAAATGTTTGCTTGGATGGTTTATTGTGCGCTCAATTCCATGCAACTCACCAATCTGCAAGGTCTTTTATAAATAAATAAACTTTTATTAGTTAATCAGTTGATGAGCAAAGCAAGCTCTTCAACACTAACCCGCCGATTTTTCCCACAAAGCATCCATTACTTACTAACTAATCTGGTCGTCTGGAAGAGGTGCCACCAAAATAGGACTTCGAACCCTGTGTTTTCCATTCTCTTCCACCCACACAATTTCGCCAGGAAATGTTATTGGGCTCTTATCACTTGCATATTTTATGCTCACCCTGTAGCTCTTCTTCTCGTATTTCTTTCCAAAGTACAATCTTTGCGGGGACACGGTAACGACAGAACCCTTTGGGGCTACCACTGAAACTTTGTAACTTGCTGCCCCATCACCCACACTGGTCACCGTTCTCCTGAACTCCCGAACCAGAGTCTCTCTTCTGAGGTAGTTGTACAAAGCAATGAAAGATGGATAATTAAGATCCTCGGACGGGTTCTTGCAGCTGTACTTGTTGCCTGATCGAATGATGGTCACAAGTTGTTCTCTAGTGAGATTTAAGGAGCACAGGAGATTAACGTACTCCTGCGGGGTTGCATCATAGATCAGTCCCGGGTCGAGTGCTCGGTTTGGATCCATTTGGCCCGCTCCAATAGCTAGAGGTGAAGCAGACGTCGAAAGACCATAGAAACCGTCCTTGATCGGTTCCAGCATGTTGTCTAATGGGTTCGCTGTGGTTACCATGGCGGACCTTATGGCAGCTGGGCTCCATTCTGGGTGAGCGCCCCTTAAAAGAGCAGCCACACCAGAAGCATGTGGGCAAGCCATGGAGGTTCCAGACAAGATATCGAAGTCATTTGACAATGCAACCACTGGTCCGATGCTTGCAGTGCGTTGGTTTGGTGGGTAGGCTGCTAAAATGAGCGAACCAGGGGCCATTATGTCTGGTTTCAGAATCCCGGAGTAGATCGGCGAAGGTCCGGTTGACGAGTAAGGTGCCGCAACCGGCGCAGGCTTGGTCCCCAAAATCGTCTGCTGAAACTTGATGCTTGCTCGAGGATCTGCAGAACTTGTGGCGTATTCGGAAACGGCGGACCAATCTTTCGATGAGAGGATCACACCGACATATGATGTTTTTCTCATTTCAGCAGGATCATCCGACACTAAAATGGCTCCTTGAACCCCGGAAGCTAGAACGTACGTCACCTGCTCGTCTATTCCATTAGTGTTGTCGCAAACTATGATGCCATAGGGGATGTCACCAGAGAGTAGAGTAGAATTACAGGGCGACAAGGTCCTGTTATAAATCAAGGGCAAATTTTCGACCAGCGCGCTTGCCGGAAACATGCTCCATCCGGTCAGAGTCACGCCGTTTCCCAGAGTTAAAATCCCGGCGAAAGAACGGTCGATTGTTCCTGCAGCTACCGTCAACACCCAGGGAGTTCCATTATGCAAATTCCCTCGCTCTCGTCCCCTGTTCCCGGCTGATGACGACACTAATACACCCTTCTCCATAGCAGCAAACGAGGCTATTGCAATTGGATCCTCGTATAATGGCGCCCTGCCAAACCCCATAGATATCGAAATCACGTGGACGCCGTCGGCCACAGCTTTGTCCATTCCGGCGAGGACATCAGAGGCGTACCGACCTTCCTCCCAAAGAACTTTGTACACTGCAACCCTCGCACGGGGGGCGATTCCGGTGGCTGTGCCTTTGGCGTACCCAAAAAAGGACGCGTCTTTGACATAATTTCCGGCCGCAGTTGACGCCGTGTGTGTTCCGTGACCATCAGTGTCCCGAGCAGAGTTCATGGTGACGTTGATTCCAGGGTTGGCAGCGATCACTCCTCTGTTGAAGTACTGAGCTCCAATCAACTTGAAGTTACACAGTGAGGCATTGAATTCTTGCCCTTCCTGGCAATATCCCTTCCACTGAGATGGGTAATGGCGGCTCATGCCGTCGTCCTTGAAGCTCTGACTCTCCGGCCAGACACCGGAGTCAATGACGCCGATGACAACGTCTTCACCCAATTTTGAAGAGGGCCAGAGGCCAGAACTGAGGCTGAGGCCGAGGAAATCAGGGGAGTGGGTGGTGTCTACGGTGACAGGCTTGTCAGGGTAAGCTGAGACAAAACCTGGGGAGCCCTTTATTGCTTGAAGTTCGTAGGGGGAGAGAAGAGCACTAAAACCGTGAGCGACATTGTCGTAAGAATAGACAAGAGACGGTGGAGAGCGATGGCCACCGGCGGCGGAGTAATTGGTTGATTGGATGAGAGAGGAGTACCAGTTTTGGTGACTGGAAAACATTTTGGGCATGGAGGATTTATCCATATGGACAATGTAGAGTGATCTTTGTGTTGGTCCAGAATCAGCAAGAAGAGGAGAGAGGAAGAGGAAGAGAAACAGAGGAATGGAATTAACAAAAGCCATTTCCAGGCTCTGCTTCCAACTGAATGGATTCTGCAATCCCCTTATAAAGGCCTGATTTTCTGATTAACGCATGTAAAAGTATAATTTGTCAATAATCTTTGTCTTTTAGATGCTGAATAATTAGGTACTTAGTGAATAATTGAGACAGGGATCCGGACAAAGTGTGGGGTATGAAGAAAAATTAATAGCCAACCCCCTCTCATCAATATGCCTTGTTGCCCGAATTGACAAGCCTCTTCCTGTTTCTTGGCTGTCAGTCAACAAGATAATTCAAAGCAAAAACTGCTGAAATCGCAGAGTTCTTCTACGCTGAATATGATTTGGAGCTACCAAATCTTGTATTCCTTCGGACTTAAGTTTGTTTGTACCATTTCAATTTTTATTTAAATTTAAATTAAATTTATTTATATTAATATTTATTAAAATTTTTAAAGAGTTATATTTAAAAATTACAAAACTTATGATTTTTAAATATAATTTTTTAAAAAACACTAGCAAATATTAATATAAAATTTTAAATTAAACCTAAGTTAAAAAAAAACTGAAATGGGCAGAAAAACTTGGAATAGAAGTAGTATAATTGCTTTTTAAACCCAAGCACTAACTTGTGGGATTTAACTGCTTATCGGGCTCTATCATGAACTTGCGTCCGCATTTCTTTATATTTTTTAATAAATTGTATAAATAATCCCTAACCTTTAAGTATTGATTTGTTTTAGTCCCTAACCTATTGAATATTCTGTTTTGGTCCTAAACCTGTTAAAAAGTTTTTTTTGGTCCTAAACCTCTTAAAAACATTTCATTTTTGCCCACATTGGATGAAATATTTTAATTTAAAATATTCATCTGATAAAAAATTTTTAGATTATAATTTAAACTATCGAGTAATTATCTTACAATAAATTTAATCAGTATAATAATTTTTTTTTGTAAATTCAAATCATCTTCTTTTTTTTTTTTGTAAATTGAATTTATTTTATTCAGGTAGAAAAAACTACTAATTTAAATTATTTATTTGCTATCAAAAAATATTAAATTATTTACTGGAATACAATTACCGAATAAGTAAATCAAAGTTTCAAAAGCTTATATCAGACAGTTATTCTAAGTTATTAAATTTCATCTAATTGAATTTCATTTAGTAAGGGACCAAAACCAAACAATTTTAACAGATTTAGAACCAAAATAGAATATTTAATAGGTTAGGGACTAAAACAAAATGACAATTAAAGGTGAAGGATTATTTACGCAATTTACTCTTATATGTTTTGCTTCACCACTTAGGGGTGAGCATGGGTTGGGTAAACCCGAAACCGAAACCGAACCACCCCCATTGGGTTGGGTTGGGTTGGGTAAAAATTGATCATGGTTCTCGGGTTGGTTCTACATATAGGAGAACCGACGGTTTTTGGGTTGGTTCTGGTCCCATATGAAACCAACCCGAGGTAGAACCGAACCCGATATATATATATATATATAATAAAAATATAGTATTACTAATATATCTATACACACACACACACACACACACACACATATATTTCTTTGAAGTATTATGATGGTTATTTTTTTTTAATATATTAAACTCTTAAACTGATGTTCCAAATTGAAATAGTATGGAAGTTGTGGGATCATTTACGAAATTTCTCCATATTCACTTAAATCACTTTGCTTCATAGACCTACTACTCCTAAGTCATTTTGCTTTCGATCTTTTATTCCAGACCACTCTTTACGACATAATTATGATATTTTTTTCATTTAAGTCATGCAAAATTAAAAATTTATGACATTGACATATTTTAGGTTTTGATACTGAAGAAGATGATCTTAAAGACTCAGTTTTCTATATTGAATGTCATACCAATATTAGAATTACTGGAATGAAGCGAACTAGTTGAGATAAAAGATGCCCCACAAGCAACTATTTTGAACCAATTTTGTAAGAACAACATTTTAAACTCTTTTAAATGTATCTAAGTACTTATATTTAAATATTAATTTAATTGTATATTATGTTGAATATGTCATAAAATTGATTATGGATATAGATTTATTGAATTTTGGTGTTGTTATAGGTATATGATATAAACCGAGAAACCCGAGAACCAGAACCGAGAAACCCAGAACCATGGTTCTGGTTTTGTTCGGTTCTCAGTTTTGGGTTGGGTAGAAAAATTCTAGAACCGATGCCATTTTGGGTTGGTTCGGTTCCACCATAAAACCGAACCAACCCAACCCATGCTCACCCCTATCACCACTACCTGAGTAAGTATGAGTAAAATCCAAATTTGGTCCCTTAATTATTCAACTTGTCCTAAACGGGTTTCCTAACTCTAAAAGTGACTATTAGAGTCCCTTAACTCAAACAACGAGTTCAATTTGAGTCCCATCCGTCAGTTAGGCCGTTAATTTGGATGGAATTGCTTATGTGGCACTTATAATGCCACATGGCATCCTCTTTTAACTAAAATGGATGACGATTTTGTACAGAAATGAAAATTTAAACCCAAACTGACATAAACACAAAATATTAAAACTTAAAACATAAATTAACCCCAATTGTAAAAATTGACCCTTGCATATGATGGTGGCCGGTGACTGGAGATAGAGACAGACGAGACGGAGGCGAATGAAGGTCGACAACTGGAGGAGGAAATCGGTGGCGAAATCAAGGGTTTGAAGTTGGTGATGAAATCGAGGGTTACAGGGGTGAAATCGGCGACAAAATTGATGAAACCGACTTCCAGGAGAGAGGTTCCTCGGGGAAGGATCGAATGTGATCGAAACAGAGCAACAAAATCGGCGATGAGAAACCAAATCGGCGACGATCTCCTCTTTTCTCATTCAATTTGCCATGGGGGCTGCCGATTGGAGTTGGCGGATGGCTGGGTCGGCTGGAGCCGAGTGAACTTCGCGTGAACCAGATTCAAGTACTTGAATTCGGCCCATTTCGTTCAATTTCTTCATTGTGCTGTTAGATCCGCAAGAAGCTTCGTGAAATTGATGATCAGAGAGATGGAATCAGCGAAATGGGATCTCGATGGGGCGGCCGGAGCCATCGATTCTGACGCCGGATTAGCCAAACCGAGCGACAAGCTCTTCATCTTCGAAGCTTTCGTCTGCAAAACGATGCTCGAAGGCTTCGACTCTCCGGATTTTTTACTGAACAAAGATTCTCCCCCGCCGAGTCTCACCCGCGAGCAGTTCTTCGGCAAGTTCAAAGTTCTAAACCCGGCGAGCTCCGTGCGATTCTTGACCAGAACCCGAAATCTTCATTCACGAAGTTCACTCGGCTCAAGTACTTGAATCTGGTTCACGCCAATTTATTTGGTTTCCGGGGTGCCTTCCCACCCAGCAGACGAACGCCGTCGGACCAGAAGGCCAATCGAGAGCTTCAGGATGGAATTGGGGAAGATTGTACTATTTAACTTTTTAAGTACCTAAAATTATATTTCTTGTCAATTTGGGCCTAATATTTATTACCCTTAATCTTGTTACTTATTGTCTTGTCATGTGGCATTGTGGGACCAAGTAGGGAGGTATTAAGTACCATGTGGCATTATAAGTGCCACATAAGCAATTCCATCCAAATTAACGGCCTAACTGACGGATGGGACTCAAATTGAACTCGTTGTTTGAGTTAAGGGACTCTAATAGTCACTTTTAAAGTTAGGGGATCCGTTTAGGACAAGTTGAATAATTAAGGGACCAAATTTGGATTTTACTCGAGTAAGTATCCATGTGTGTGCGGCTGTGAGAGCTCGAAAAGTCCAGCCCCTAGTACTGGAAATTGGAACCAAGGTACAAACACATTTATGATTTAACAACTTAGCAAGTCTTGGTCAAGCCACGCTGGTCACCGAAGGCCCGTAGGGCCGAGAATATCTCGGGGGCGAGCAACGATCAACATGATTTGGAAGTGATTGGTGCCGGCGGCGAGATCTGGAGGCTAACAGCGAAGATGCAATTTAGATGTGAGTCCTGGCTGCAAGATTCAAAGACGATGATTTGTTGTGCCCAACAATATATATATATATATTGTTTTAGACACTTTGATGTATTTATTTAGATATTTTTACTGATTATTTCACTCATTTTTATTTTTGAGTAAAAAATATCTGCATATTGCTTTAAACACTTTTATATATTTACTTGGATATTTGTACATATTTATATAGACGTTTTTATATATTCATTCAGACATTTTTAATTATTGTTTCAGAACATTTATTTCTGAATAGAACAAATTGTTTGTATATTATTTTAAACACTTTCACATATCTTTTTAGACATTTTTAGATATTCACTTAAATATTTTTTTTCTTATTACTTTAAAGACTTTTGCTTTCTCAAAATAATAAATTGTCTGCATATACTCTATACATTTTTACATATTTCATTAGTCACTATTATATATTGTTTAAGATACTTTTACATATTAATTCAGATTCTTTTACTCATTGCTTCATACACTTTTATTTTTGAATAAAGTAAAATTTCCGTACATTGCTTCATACACTTATACATATTACTTCAGACACTTTTCATATGCTTTTACATGTTAGTTCAAACAACTTTGTTTTTTCCTTTAGACACTTTTACACTTTAAATATTATCTAAAGAAAACAAAATGTCTACATATTATCTCATATAATTTTACATACTTCTCCAAACACTTTTAGATATTTCTCCATACACTTATACACTTTGCTTATTGTCAAAAGAAAAAAATATATCTACATATTGTATTATATACTTTCACATACTTCTTCAGAGTTCAAACACTTTTACCTATTCTTTTAGATGTTTTTGGCATCTTGTCTTTGACACTTTTCTAATTTATTGGTAGCGGTGACAAAGGTGAATGAACGGTAAAGACCAAAGGCGATAACTGGCACAATTTGAAGATGATAACTGACACAATCTGAAGGCAACAACTGTCAAATCTAGAAGTAAATGATGATGGCACGAGCCGCAGGTGAACAACTATCACACATGACTACAAAGGTGAGGGGCGACGATGCAATTTGAAGGTCAGATCTGGAGGCGATAAGCAACAAGATCCAAAGGTGAGCTATGAAGAGATTTAGAAGTAAAGAATGGCAAGATCCAATGGCAAAGGGCGGCGAGATCTGGAGGCAACGACGGTGGAAGTGGCAACAAGTAAGGTTTATTGAGGGTGAAGGTGAGTTTTGGGCCAAAGGCAATTTAGTCAAATTTTGGACTGGGTTATGGGTTATATATAGGAAATTAAGGGTGGATTAGTATGTCTAATTAGACATATGTTTATAATATAATAATTACTTCAATTATATGTATAAAAAATAGACAATATGTAAATTAATTAAAGTAAATGTTAGAACTAGATCATTTTGCATTATTCTTACATAAAGTAATTATTTTGCTAGAATTATCAATTTATTAAAATCCTACACTTTAAGATGTTTAAAAAATAATTTTAAAATATTTTTTGTGACTTGCCAAACTAAAGCTTAGTAAATTGACATTTTGAGTAAATAATGGTTTTATATAAGAATAATGTACAACAATACATTAAAATTAATGCAAAATAATCTGACCCTTAAATTTTTAATAAGGTTTATGCACCCACTTTCTATAATAATTTTCACCTTTTGAAATTTCACCTAGGTGAAATTTTCATCGATAATAGAAAAAAGTTCCTTTCTCTAAGTAAAGAATTTAAATTATCTAGTAATTATTCAATAATTATTGCATAGTTAGATTAAGTAAATGCAGCATTCATTTTTGACAAGGGCATCGGTGTTCATATACCAGTATGTAAAAGTTCATATCAATAGATTTTGTTTTTGTTTTAAGTATTCATTTTAGTATTTATGTGATTTATTAGTACAAACATCTCCTACAATTCTGTAAAGACTATAATTTTCATTTATTAATATTAATTAATTGACTAGATTAATAGTACCTATGTCAACTGACATGAGATGGTAAATAGTGTTGTCAATAGTATTTTCTAAATTTCTGATTACAAAAAAAAAATCTAAATTATTTGGCCAAAGATAAACATTTTCTAAATTAAATTATCTATCAAAGTCTAGCGACTGTTCTTTTAGCTAAAAGACAGAAGAGCATCTTCAAGCACACACATAAGTTACATTGACAGTGGCGGAGCCACATAAGGATGGGGGTGCTACTACCCCGAAGAATTTTGAAATTTTTTAAATATTAGGTACTAAGTTGACTATTTTTGAGAAGTTGAGAACCAAATTTGAATTTTTTTCCCTTGAACTAATGAAGAATGTAAAAAGGGTAAATAGCGCCAATAATCCTAAATCTTTACTTTTCATTGAACGTTTGTTCTTAATCTCTCAACTACTGCATATCCATCTCAAATTACTGTCTGGCATTGTAAATTTGTCTTTTGACCAACAGTTAACGTTGTTAATGACAAAATTGAGACAAATATATAACAATTAAGAACTTAGGGAAGAATTTACAACAAAAAAAAAACATTTTTAACAATTATTTAAATATTTTTTTATAAAAGTTAGTTTTTACAAATAATTATTTAAATACTTTTTTTTTCCTAGGTTTTGGCTGTCATTTACCTTACCTCCACCTAGCCCCAAGTCTAAACCTGATTCCGCCCCTGTATACTGGCATGTATACCAGTAACTTGCTAATGAATGATTATCTCATTGAAAACGGAACAGCAATATGAATAGTTTCATTAGCCAATAAAACTTCGAGTTGATCCAGTTTGAATTAGTTGTGATTTTTTAATCACACATAGAATAAACAATTAGCCTGCAGCTGATATTTTTCTTTTCAAACAGTTGTGGCTCTCTTTCTTTTGTGCTTGGACATTATTTTTGGTCAATACAAAAGTGAAAGTGGTTCTAATTTTACCACGTATTAGACTCTGCTACTGTCGTTGTGTGGTTATGTATGAAAGTGTGGCGAACTCATTTCCTCAGCCCTGAGGAGGAAAAATTCGTACCGTGAGATATACTTAAAAGACCAAAACATGTCCTTGACTGACTTGCCATTTACGTTGACCGACCACGGGGAAGTGGTTAATGGAGTTTCCAGTGTTGTCCCGTCCATCTTGTCTGCCCGTGAGTTAAGTTAATTAGTTTTAATTTAAGTTAATTTAATTTAAAATAATTTATTTTTTTATATCTTTTTTATTTTGAATAAATTTCATTTTAAAATCAATATTAAGTAGATATAATAATTCATTTAAAAGCAAATTTTCATTACATTATTCAATTTTTATGATTTTTTTAATAAAAAATTAATATATAATATTATAAAAATTATATTTTAAATGAATTATTACACCTAAATAATACTCCTTCTGTTTCACAAAAGCTGTCCTTTTTACTATTCACAGCAATTAATCTATAATTTTATTTATTTTAAAATTTATTATAAAAATATGAAATTTTTACATGAAAATGAAACTTTAAAGATTCTAGTTTCTAAATATCATTTTTTAGAATTTTTTTTAATTCATATTAATATAAATATATTCAAGTCAAACTTCAGTCAAAAAAGGTAAAAGGGGACAACTAATATGAAACGGAGGAAGTATTGGATTTCAAATAAAATTAGTTATGAGTAAAAGAGATACAAAAATAAAAATAAATCATTCTGAATTAAGTTAGCTTAAGCATTTCCCTTTCTTGATCCCCAACTTTACTCTTGATTACATTAGCCTTACACCTACACTATATTATACCATATCATAAGTTACTGATAATAACACGACATTGTGAATAATGTCCGTTGCTTTCTAGATGTCTATTTTGGAATGATCGCCTTTTTTCTTAGAGGTGATCACTCTTTCTCAAACTTTAGTCATTTTTCTATAAAAAAAAATCACTTTTATGATAACCTATATTGCTATTTTTTAAGTTTTAGCATGGTTCACTATTATGAGTTTTAAACCCTAATTGCAAGTGTACAATAGACATTGAAGTTAGGTAAAAAAAAATATCGTTTCCACGATGATTGATTGAATTATTTGCCAAATATCACTATTCTAAAATAACTTTAGTTAAATAATCAAAGTTAAATGAAGATTTAGGCAAGTAAAGCAAGTAGCTAAACTTAGCTAAGTGAAATGCTACTAACCTAGAGTGTAAGAATGCAATATAAAGTTGTGGTTTTAATCAAATTATGAAAACACACTTCTTATGGATTCACTACTTGCCTTAATTAATTGGTGATTTTAGGTTAGTGACTTAGTTTTATTTCCTTGTTGGTGAAGTACTTAACTGAATTTTTACTTTCTCAAGTGAAAAAATTACCCTTTCTAACCTATGCTTAATAAAGATTTCTATCTGATTACAAACTTAAAAAGAGGCAGTGAAACTCAATTTACCTTTACTTAATGACTTAGACTAATTTTTCAACAAACCCATTGTCATTAAACTTTTCTTTTAGATCCAGTTACTCTTAATCTTTTTCAAAATTTTAGAAGCAATATGAGGTGAAACCTATTGTGGTCATCAATTAGCTAACACAGCATTGAGTACACAAGAAAAATAAGAAGCATTTGAAAGAAAATCAAATCACATAACCATAAGTTCATCCAACATAATCAATCTAAGTAGCTACATCCATAGAAAATGTCAAAGAAACTATTCCATAACTAAGCAATACAAGCTTAGAAAAAGGCAATAAAACTTAATTTACTTTCACCTAATGACTTAGACTAGTTTTCCAACAAGTCCATTGTCATTAAACTTTTCTCTTAGATCCAATTATTCTTAATCTTTTTCAAGATTTTAAAAGTAATATAAGGTGCAACCAATTATGATTATCAATTAGCTAACACAACATTGAGTACAAAGGAAAAATAAAGAAGCATTTGAAAGAAAACCAAATCACGTAACCATAACTTCATCCAACATAATCAATCAAAGTAGCTATATTCATAAAAAGTGTCAAAGAAACTATTCCATAACTAAGCTAAACATAACTATAGAAATGAAATAAAAGCATTCATGGTTAATACAAAAGGAAAAAAGGAAAGAAGAAACCTAAAACCTATAGATGCTTAATTCCTTAAGCTCCTAGAGGTCTTCAATTGCTCCAAGTCTTTTCCAAGTAATGCCCAATAATGCTCCACATGAGGATGCAAGAAAATGCAAGATGTGGTGACAATGGAAAACCTAGGTCTAGCTTAGAGGAAGAAGAGAATGTGAAGTTATAGATTTTTTCCTAGACATTAGCTTCCTTTCTCTTCACCAACCACCAAACGAATAAAATCTCTCCACCAATGACAAGACAAGATTCAAAATAGGAGGTAGGGGACCATAAAACTCGGACACAGGGGCATTGAGGGGCCAGAGGTTGTCATCTGGGCTCTGCAACGCCCAAAATGTGAAAGTCACTAGCACTGCAGTGCCCAAGTCACAAATTCAGCTTCCAACATTGTTGAACTATGGGGGCTGTAGCCCTAATGAACTATTCATCCACACTGTTCTTTTTTTTCTCTACTCGCTTCTGATCCATTCAATGCTTCGATTCTCTTTTCCACCTAACAAAATGAAAGTCCAAATCAATAAAATGATAGAAAATATGGTGTCATGATACAAAAAAAAAAATTGAATTGCTAAAAAGTCAACAATTTTGACTATACAAATTGATCTATTTCATTCACATTTCTTTTTTGTTAGCTTAATTCAGTTTTAGTCCTTAAATTGTTGCCATTTTCCATTTCAATCTCACAGTTCTATTCATTTTTCATTTTCGTCTTCAAACTTAGTACCTATAATTAGTGGTAGGCAGTGGGTTGACTCAGCTGGGCTTGGGCTTGGGCTTGGGTTGGCAAGATCCAACCACAGCCCAGGTAAAAGGTAGGCTGAGCTTGGGCTTGTATCATTTTTTTAAAATTAAATTTGAATTACTATTTTTTTTTTTAAGGGAAACACCACTAATGGTGCAACTTTTATTACTTAAAAAGTCAAATAGCACTTATAATTAATTGGGATATGCCTTACAGGAGAAAATGACAAAACATTTAAAACATAACTAAAATTTAAAACCTAAGATATGTGCTTAACAATATAGCCAGGTTAAATACAAACTAAGAGTAAGAAGGAGAAAAAAAAAATCAATCTTCATCATCAGATGTGACCTTATCATTAGAAAGAAAAAAAAATTAATCTTCGTCACTAGATGTCACCTCATCATCGGAGTTTTTTTTTAATCTTATTTTCAAATTGTAGCAAGACTTAAATCCCGATTGCATACGCAGACTTTAACTGGCTCCATCATCAACCTTGCCTTTTTTTTCAATATTACTTATTTACCTATACTAAAAGTTATATCGGAAGCTACGGTTGAAACCGGAACTATTAGAATCTTTTGGGCAATGATGGACAATATTAGAAACCTTTATCTTTTTTGTTTCCACCACTTTAATATTTCAACATCGCTTGGCTCAAACAATGTATTTAGGTAGTCATCCACTTCAACTAAACCCAAAAAAGTTTTTCATAGATGTTTGAGCATTTGGAGGGTTGGAGTTGAACTTTGATAAGGTGGACGTTCTAGGAGCTACGATTGAAGGAGCTTCGGATCTTACCTTATCTAAATGACTCTCACAATATAACTTATAAAAAGATCATAAGTAATCGGAGGCAGTGACAGACATATCTAAACCATGGTTTTATGCTTGAAATGAGCTCCCAATGGCCTATATACTTATGATGGCTTTTCTTTTCACCAAGAAACTTTGATTTCAAGCTCAATTGGATGGAAAAATGAGGGTGGAGAAAATGAACTCGGGTTTATGGCAGCCACCCTTCACTTTACTCTCTTATAATTTTATAAACCTTGTTTAACACAAAAGCCACCAAAGTATTAGACTTGATACACTTAAGCCCCCATCTTTTGGTAACATTGGCTATCCTTGATTAATCCTTGTTTATTTCAACAAGTTTGGGTTAAAGTTGAAAGTTAAGTTATAAAACTTCATTTTAACCACTCAGGACCTAACCCAGCTACTCAGGAAGCAAAATTATCATTTTTCCCTTAAACTTCATTTAGTGCCTTAACTTTATTGGAAGTTTGTGAACTTTGCTAAACTTTTCTATTCTTGCTATTTAAACTTGAATTAAGGTTCCAAACTTAATTTAGAGCACTTTACCTCCTTCAGGTGTGCTTCCCACTAGGAGAGCCATAACATTCTCCCCTCATTCTGGAATTTGGTCCTTCAAATTCCGCTGTAACTATGGAAAAACACTAGGATATCTTTTCAGCATATCCTGCTTCGTTTCCCAGGTAGCTTCCTCTTCACTGTGGTTAGACCAAAGGATCTTAACTATCGAAATCCACTTAGTTCAAAGTTTCTTGACTTACCTATCAAGTATTTGAACGAGTTTCTCCTTATAGGTCAAGTTTTCCTAAATGGGCACCATTAAAGCGTTAACTACCTGTTCCGGATCCATTGTGCATTTTCTTAGCAGACTAATGTGAAACACGTTATGCACTTGAGATAGGTTAGGTGGTAACGCCAACCAATAAGCAACTTTCCCTATTCATTCCAATACCTCATATGGTCTGATGTACCTAGGGGCTAACTTACCCCTCTGCCTAAAACGGGTAACTCCTTTCATTGGAGACACTTTAAGAAGTACATTGTCCCTAACTTCAAAATTCAAGTCTCTTCTTCTCAAATTAGTATACTTAGTTTGCCTGTCATTGGCTGCCTTAATCCGTTTTTGGATTAACTTGATCTTAGCTGTGGTATCAGCTATGATTTCAGAACCAATAACTACCCTGTCTGCAGGGTCTACCCAACAATGGGGCATCATACATCACCTTCAATACAAAGCCTCGTATGGTGTCATACCAATAACAGTTTGATAACTATTATTATAAGCAAACTTAATAAGTGGTAAATGCTGATCCCAATCACCTCTGAAATCAATAGCACACATGCGTAGCATATCCTCCAAAGTTTGGATTACTCTTTCAGATTGCCCATTAGTTTGAGGATGGAAAGCGGTACTAAGACTAACCTTGCTTCCTAATGCCTGTTGGAAAGCATTCCAAAATTGTGACACAAACCGAGGATCTCTATCAGATATAATCTGATCCGGTTTTCCATGGAGTCTTACAATTTCCTTGAGATACAATTGAGCTAACTTCTCCAATGTATAAGTAATCTTGATAGGCATAAAGCGTGCCAACTTCAGCAACCAATCAACCACTACCCATATAGTATCATGCTGACTCCGGGTATTTGGCAAACCCACAAGGAAATCCATAGTAATGGACCCCCCTATTTCCTCACTGGAAGAGGTAAACTTTGAAGTGTACCCATTGGTTTCTAATGTTCAGCCTTAACCATTTGGCATGTCAGACACTTGGCCACTTGTCCTCCTACATCCTTTTTAAGTCCTGGCCATAAAAAATGCGCCTTTAAGTCATGATACATCTTACTAACACCAGGGTTCATAGTACTAGTATGTGCCTCCAGTAGCACTTGCTGCCTAAGTCCTTCCACATTCGGTATAGAGAAAATCTCTATAGTGTAGTATTCCATGCTTATATTGGAATTCTTTTTTCACAGTACCAAGTTTCATTTCTCTTGAAATTTTCTTCAACAATGGATCTTTCATTTGAGCATCCTTAACTCTAACTAACCAAACTCATTGTATTTCCAGAACGTAGACTAGGGATTTTTCTTGGTTTTGCCAAAACTCATGCAAAGCTAAGAAACAATCTCCCAACGTTCCTTTTGAGGAATTCTTAGCCTGATCTTTAGATAGGACCACTCCTGTGTACTTCCAGCTCAATGCATTTGCTACCACATTTCCTTTCCTAACATAATACTCAATTGAGCAATCATAATCTTTTATGTATTCAATCCATCGATGTTGCCTCTTGTTCAGATCCTTTTGTGTAAACAGATATTTCAAACTCTCATTATCAATGAAGATCCTAAACGACCACCCCATCAAGTAATGCCTTTATAACTTGAGTGCAAAAATTACTACCGTTAGCTCAAGATCGTGAACAGGATAGTTCAACTCATTAGACCTCAACTGTCTTGAACCATAGGTGATCACTTGGCTCTCCTGCATCAACACACACCTTAAACCAGAACCCGATGCATCAGTGTATACTATAAAACCTCTATTTGGATCTGGTAGAATGACTATAGGTGCAGTGGTCAATCTTTTCTTCAACTCCATGTAAGCTTCTTCACACGTCAATGCCCACTCAAACTTCAGAGTTTTCTTGGTCAAGGCCGTTAAACGTGTAGCTATCATAGAGAATTTCTCTATGAATCGCCTGTAGTAGCCTGCCAATCCCAAGAAAGTCCTAACTTCTGTAACTGTAGTTGGTCTCTTCCACTTAACTTCCGCCTAAACCATTTCAGGATCAATAGACAGACCCTGAGCACTGATAATGTTCCCTAAAAATTGAATCCTTTCTAACCAAAACTCACACTTAGACAACTTTGCATAGTACCAATTATCCTTCAGCACTTGCAAAACTGTCCTAAGGTGCCTCTCGTGTTCTGATGAAGATGGTGAATATACCAAAATGGCATTAATGAAAACTTTAACAAACTGATCCAAAAATGGTTTAAAGATTCGATTCATAGCTTCCATGAATACTATTGGAGCGTTAGCACACCGAATGGCATAACTGTATATTCATAGTGTCCACACCTTGTCCTAAAGGTAGTTTTCAAGGTATCTTCCTTCTTAACTCTGCTTTGGAAGTATCCAGACCGGAGGTCAATCCTAGAAAACACCTTTTCTCCCCTGAGTCTATGAAATAGATCATCAATTCTAGGAAGCGAATACTTATTCTTGATTGTTACTGCATTCAACTTTCTATAATCGATGCATAATCTAAAAGTTCCATCCTTCTTCTTCACAAATAACACCAGGGCTCCCCACGGTGATATACTAGGCCTTATAAAGCCTTTCTTTAGCAGTTCCTCCAACTGTTTGTTTAACTCATCCATCTCGGGAGCTGACATTTGAGAAGGTGGTATTGAAATAGGTTCAACCCCAAGCTAAAGATGGATTGCAAACTCAGTATACCTCTTGGGTGGCAACCTAGGCAACTCTACTGGAAACACTTCAGGAAACCAATTGGCTACAGGAATCTTTTCAAGTTCCGCCTCTATGGCCACCCCATTTAGTGAATAATACTCTTATTCTCTAACTATGAGGATGGTATCCATAAGTCTAAGATGTAAACTTTTAGCACTAGATGCTAATCCTCATGTGCAAGTCACTCTAGCTCCTTGAGCATCATTAATGTCAACTGAGTGATTCGTATAGTCAATTTGTGCCTTATCCTTACTTAGCCAATCCATTCCCAACACTAGTTCATAAGACCTCAATTGTATCACCCATAACTCACAATAGAAATCATGGTCGCCTAAT
The DNA here is from genome assembly GCA_005392925.1 of Aquilaria sinensis. Classification (NCBI taxonomy): domain Eukaryota; kingdom Viridiplantae; phylum Streptophyta; class Magnoliopsida; order Malvales; family Thymelaeaceae; genus Aquilaria; species Aquilaria sinensis. The sequence continues at coordinate 271,132 of SMDT01003002.1, read as the reverse complement.
TGCAAGAGATACCTAGTAACCACTTCATTGGTCACAATAAAACTCCTCCCTGCAGTCTTAATAAGTCTTAACTCGCTAGAGATTTCTTGTTGCAACCTAAACTTATCTACCAAGGCAAATGATATCATTGAAAGAGTAGCTCTTGTATCAAATAGCACTCTAACACTACTATTTTGAAAAGTAAAATTACCTCAAACGGTGGCTGGTTCTTTGGTCGCCTGGCTCACCAGGGTGAAAACCCTCGGGTCAACTACTGCTGCGGCTACACCAGGTCGATTTCCTATGGTAAGGGGTGCAAGGGGTGCAAGGGGTAGGTTCCTGGGCAGACCTGGAAAAGGTCGAGCCCGTGGGCATTCCCTCGCCCAATGCGCTTTCTAACCACAGATATTACAAATAGCAGTTCCCAAGGTGCATGGCCTCATACCATGGAACCGCCTACACTTAGGACATAAACCCATCTTCTTTCTCTTGAAGGAACCTTGGCTTTCAACCATCGGCCGCTTCCGGCACTCTTTCATAGGTTTGCTAGTCCAACCTCCACCTTTTTCCTAGGTGCCCTGGAATCCTCAAATTCCCTTTCTAAGGCTAACACCTTCTGCACCACTTGGTGATAACTCCTAATGTCCACTGTCACTATATACCTCTGAAGCACGGGTTTCAGACATTAAAAGAATTTCTTAGCCTTCAAATCATCATTACCAACCATGTAAGGAGCATATAGAATAAGTGAATTGTAACGTTGCTCATACTCACGCACAGACATTTCTGCTTGTACTAGATTCTCAAACTGAATGCTCCTTTGATCCTATGAGCTTCACTAATGTACTCCTGTTGGAACTTCTTCTCGAAGTCTAACCACTTGAGCACTTTTTTCTTGTGCTCTGGTTGAGTACCATTGCTTTCTCCTAGCATCTCCATCACATCATCCCACCATAAACTAGCCTTCCCACTCAAAAAGAAAGGTACTAAGCCCATCCTTTGTTCAGACTCATAACCTCTACAAGTGAAAAGTCTATTCATCCTGGATGACCAATCTTTTGCTTGATCGGGATCTCCTATCCCATCAAAACTCGGTGGATCAACGGTCTTAAACTTTTCCAACAACCTCATTTGATGTGGGGTGTTTCGCCTCCTTGGAGCCTCCATAGCCTTTAGCTCATCTTCCTCCTCCTGAAGATGATTTTTTCGTTCATGAGCCTTAGGCATTCGCTGTTGCTCAGCATGCCTTTCCTGATCCTAGTGTGGATCATTTTCCTCCTGGACAACTTTTCTATCTTCATGATCCTGGAACAACTCAGTCGTGATGGTAGTCATACCTTATGCTACTTGGGCCATAGTCTGAGTTAACCCCTGAAGCACCCTAGATATCTCATCTAGCCTTGCCACAACTGGGTCACTAGAACCTTCACCAGGTTCTCTAGCTCTTTTTGAAGCTCTGGACCTAGTGTCAACCATAGCAACCTGTAACCAAAGCCAGACAACATTCCCCAGATGTTGATCAATACTAACTTTCCTAGCACATGGACTTTCCAAAACTAGATCTCAGTCTTAGCCTATAATATCTATGTAATGAGCTCTAAGCTCTAATACCAAAAACTGACACGGTCGTCCTTTGCCTTTGCCTAGGAGACCTGTGAGAGCTGGTCTCATGGTGGATTGTAATTGGCTAGTTGTATATGTGTACGTATTAAAACTCCGTGATGCTATTTGATTAACTTAGAATATGCAGGATGCGTGTTCTTCATGCTTTGACTTAGATTAACAAAAACCATAGACCATTGATTTGGCCAAGAGATTTCCATAGAAAATAAGTTCAAATAGCCAAAGCATACAAAATCAACAATTATGTGAGTTTACTACACATAACAACTATGTGGGAGCATTCATACATAAAGTAGGCTAATGCCCTCACCCAAGAGCAACCCTAGAGTCTAGGACTCCTCAAAATATAGAGAATGGAGGCAGCTAAAAGTACTATATATACAAGCCTCAACTGAGATCTTTTTAAACTAACTCCCACCTTGGATGCAAGTCCCAATGGTGAGTTCCAAAAGTCTTTGTCCAAGTGCTACTAGGCTCTGCAGCCAAAGGAAGACTCTAGTTAGTACTATTACTTAACCAACAAGTTACCCAAGTAGACTAGAATCATAAAGATTTTTAAGGGAAAATACCTGCAACAAAAGCTAACTACCGCAATAACCTTCAACGGTTACCCGGTCCAACAACTTCAGAATCTGCACAACATAACTAGGGAGTGAGAACTTAAACATTCTCAGTAAGGGTCTTCATTGTACCTGTAAGAAAAGTTACTAAGGACTCCACATATGATAACATATGTAACCTGCTGTGAACTCTTACAGCTTGAGGGTCTGATATATATGCACATATAACTAGGTCCCTTGAGACCTCTCCTCACCTAATCCTTGAACCACAAGGCATAGCCATGTCCTTTAGCAAGCTTAGCTTGCCAGCCTAACTAGTGATAAATCACCAGTTGAACCTCTCCTATTTATGTTGTATAGGGGAATTATGGTGGGACTATTGTAGACTAGGCCATAAAGACCTTGTAGACTAGGTGCACTAAGGTTTCACCTTGCAACCTCGTGGCTAACAGCACGGCTAGGTCACCAAGGGTTCTAAACCTTCCACCCAAGCTAGTGGTATTTAGTTGTGATCCTTAGTAAACTAGTTTTCTTGCTTATGGTACAAGTCACCATAAAACTTTATAAAACTCAAGAAAACTCCTAGGTCTTGAAGGAATTTTGGAAGTCTCAGAGTACCCCCGGAATACTTAGACCCTAAGGTACCCTAAGAACCCCCTTAGGTCTCCCCTCGACCTTCCTAGCAAAACTTGGAAAATTCAGCCAACTTGCCTATGGCGACGCATTGCCACAGTTGGTAACATTCTGCCAATTTTTCTGGTATTGGTGACGCGTCGTGGACAATGGTACCAAACTGGCGACACGTTGCCAATCTGCAAATCTGCAGAATTTTCACAGATTTTGCTGCTATGAACTTTGGACACTTACCAAACATATCAAACATGCTTGGTTAGCCTCCAAACTTCACATACATGTAAAACATGTTGCATAGATCACAACCAACTATCACAAGCCAATCTATGATGCATTATAACATCATTCCAATCATCACAAACCTCATAGTCCACCATGATTCAACCTTGTTCACTAACTAATGCTATTGCTAGAATTACTCAAATTCTTCAAGCAAACTCATTCCAATAGCATTAATTGAACTTAAAAACACAACTCCCTTACCTCAACTCCAAGTAACAAGCAAGAATCAAGCACTCTTCCAATCCACTAAGCTCACCAAAGCACCACCTAAGTTCCAAGCAAAACATAGGCACCCAACATCAAATTCTTGCTTTCTAACCAAAACCCAAGCTCCTAACTAACCAATAAACATGAATTCAATCAAGAACACATTGGTTACCTCGTACTAAAAATAGGGGATGGGAGAAAACATGCTTCCAAGCTCCAAAACCATGGTTTTATGCTTGAAATGAGCTCCCAATGGCCTATATACTTATGATGGCTTCTCTTTTCACCAAGAAACTTTGATTTCAAGCTCAATTGGATGGAAAAATGAGGGTGGAGAGAATGAACTCGGGTTTATGGCAGCCACCCTTCACTTTACCCTCTTATAACCCTTGCTTAACACAAAAGCCACCAAAGTATTAGACTTGATACACTTAAGCCCCCCATCTTTTGGTAACCTTAGCTATTCTTGATTAATCCTTGTTTATTTTAACATGTTTGGGTTAAAGTTGAAAGTTAAGTTATAAAACTTCATTTTAACCACTTAGGACCTAACCCAGCTACTCAGGATGCAAAATTACCATTTTGCCCTTTAACTTCATTTAGTGCTTTAACTTTCTTGGAATTTAGTGAACTTTGCTAAACTTTTCTATTCTTGCTATGTAAACTTGAATTAAGGTTTCAAAACTTAATTTAGAGTACTTTACCTTCCTCAAGCATGCTTCCCATTAGTAGGGCCATAACAATAAGTTTACATATGTATAAGCACCCATCAACATCAAATAAGCTGAGTTCCACCGAGTTGAACAATCCAATTTAAAACGTTTTCAAGAAATTAACCTTCCATTTTCACTACAAAACCTTTTAAACTCAAGATATTCTTTTATCCTTAATTTCAAATACTACAATGAATTTCAAATAGGAACAATTTCAATTTGAAAAACTTTTAAATTCTTTTGGACACATAGGTTTAAAGTATGGAACATGCATATAATATGAAAAAATGCACATTTTAGAGGTGGTTTTAATTGTTGACTTAAAAGTTCAATAGTGACATCATTGTTTTGATGCATTCTCAAATGAAATGCAAAAAATTTTATCAGGACAAAAATATTCATAAAAAAATTTTAGGATGCAATTATAGATATGAAAACTAGTTTGATCAAATTCTATACACCTAAATGATAGAATACATTTTTTCATCACCCAATCATCATCAATCCAATGAACAGTCACACAATAAAATGATTGTCCTATAAAAGATGTCCACGTATCACTTGTGAATGTTACACAATGATATAGAGTTAAGAAATATGCTTGCAAGTTTGATTTTCTGACTTCAAATAATTTGAAGCTTTCGCTCTTAGCGGTACTTCTAAATACTTTTCTAAATATAGGGTTCAATTGTGATTTAATCCAAGATTCTAAATATATATCTTCAGCTTGTGAAAATGGCTTATCAGTAAACATCATCCAATTAATCACGTATTCTCTATAAGATTGTTAGTTAAATCTAAGGATACCACATTCATACCGTTAACCATGAGGATTTACCTTGTGCTTATGAATCCTCGCCCCTAGGGTGATGGCTTGTTGGCATCGATTGGGTTCGGTCCCCTCCATCAAGGCTGGTCGACGTTGCCTCCACCCCTTGAATACCATTATTCGATAGTTGATCATCGAGGTCCAACTCATAATTTGTCATGTTGATTTGGTTATCGTCATGTAAATCTTCGATGTGGACCCCTTTGTTGGATGGCCAGGATCGGCAACGAAACAAGTCTTTAAGGCCGATGGTGCGGGATAAGGAGCTATCCACAGCCTTACCCTTTCCTCTTGATGCTATTAATGAAAAAATGATATTAAAGATGAAGAAGAGATTTGGAAGAGATTAGAAGAAAATGATTAGCAAAAATGCTTGAGAAATTAAAAAAACCAAAAGAGAATGTAGTTGGGGAAGAAAAAAGATTGTAATTGTTGGTGTGAAGAAGGAGTGCAAATGACTCTCTCTATTTATAGGGGAGGCCATATTATTTTTGGACCAAAAAGCACCAAAAAACTAGTTTTTGGAGTGGGCAAAATTGATTTTTTTTTTTTACCAAAATGGTTGAAGCCGTTGGAGGACTTACTTTGTAATTTTTCCTTTTTTTTTTTTGAATTTTTGATTGCAAGTCGTTGGAGGCATAATGTGTAGGGTTTCATGAGCCAAACAACACAGCAAAATTAACCAAAACCCTCTACGATCTAAGTGAAATGAGATAAATCGGGTGTTCGAAATTTTTCGTATCAAGTAAGTAGAGATCTTTCACCCAACCATTGAGTCGAATCACAAAACTTGAATAATTGACGTATTCACGCTCTCTATGGTATACACAAGAATTACTCAAATCACTATGCCTCCTTTAGGTTCCAGCATAAGCGTTCTTCTTGTGCTTGCAGTGCTAACTTACATCCTTCAAGGAAAAACAAGAGAAGAATGTAGCTAAAAATTTCAGAACACTTTTTGAATTTCATCCCAATGAGGTTTTATAAAAATTAACACTATATAACATATATATAGTGATGCAAAACTCCAGAGTCAAATAGGTTTCATAACCCTAATCTAATTAGGCCTAATTTCTGGCTTAATAATGGCTCAACTTTTGAGCCAATAATTAATCCAAAATTATCATGAAACCAAAATAAAATAATTTGGCCAATGCACTCAAATAATCCAATTGGCTTTAAGTGTGGGACCCTATAGGCTCTTACCACATTGACAATAATCATAAATCATATTTATAATCATAAATAATGAGCACATGATTGCTACCTAAGTGACTGTTGGGTTTCGGGAGCCAAACAGCGCAGCGGAATTTAACCGAAACCCTCCAAGATCCAAGTGAAACGGGATAAACCAGGTGTTCGAAAATTTTCATACCTAATTTTCGGTTGAGATCTCTCACTCAACTGTAGAGTCGAATCACAAAACTTGAACAGTTGACGTGTTCAAGCTCTCTATGGTATCCACACGAGCCTCTCGGGATCACCACGCTTCCACCGCGTCCCGGTAGATGCGTTTCTCTTGCGCTCGCAGTGCTAGCTTGCGTCCTCTAAGGAATTGCAAGAGAAAAGTGCGGTTGTCTTTTTGGGAGGCTAGGGCAAGGAGACCTAAATTTCTCACTAAAAGTTGTATTTATAGTGAGACTCAACTTTCAGGCCTAATGGATTTCAAAGCCCTAATCCAATTAGGTTTTAATTTCGAGATTAATAATGGCTCAACTATTGGGCCCATTATTAATACGAAATTATTGTGAAACCAAAACCCAAATTATTAGCCCAAACACTCTAATGATCCAAATAGCTCTATGTGTGTGACCCAATAGGCTCTTACCACGTTGGCAATGATCATAAATCACATTTATGATCATAAGCAATGAACGGTGTCTAGCAACACATCATTGCTACCCAAGTGACAAAATTGTCGATGATTCGACTAAACCTTTATGATCATCACCGATATATGTCATTGTCCCATTGTCCAAGATATCAAGACTAAGCACGAGACATGGAATGTGTCACTCTCGTATAGCCCAATCTTTGGTTTCTTGATTACCGAGTAGACCAACTTAAACTGATGACATTGATATCGTATATCAACTCATCTGAGCATGGCCATGCATTTTTCTAAGTCTTACTCTATCAAGGGGCCCAAAGATATCACTCTTGTTACATAGGAGGGACAAATCCCATATTGATCATACAAATCCCTCCGCATGGTATGTGACATACCCAATGACCTCTTTCAAGTTCACTCAGTTACGAGCAACAAAAGAAAAGTATCAAAGTATGTAACTCACATGTAGGAAACCCTGATGATCTTAGGTCGAAGGACTACATATACCATGATCACTATAAGAATCACTTATGACACTCATATAACGATCCATGTAGTGTTCTCATAGTGGGTCGGTCCAGTACACAAGTTCTTCAACTTGTACCCATATGCAGACTACATATCTCATATTAGTCTCCACATATGCTAGTTGTTATGTATTATTGCAACCCACTCCACAATAATACTAGACTAAGGACGTTTGAGAATATCATTATTCTATGGTTACAATTATGTTTTTTTAAGTTACGTAGAAATAAAATAACAAACATAATTGCTGGATTAATGCCTTAATAAAATATCATGACTCAATGTGCAAAAATACAATCATCTCATGATTGGCCTTTTGGGCACAACACTAACAGTGACAAGATAGTCAATAATTTGTCTAAACCTCTATGATCACTAGTTGTACATGTCATCGTCCCTTTGTTTAGGATATTAAGATAAGGCATGAGACATGAGATGTGTCATCCTCATAACGCTCAATCTATGGTTTCTTGATTTCCGAGTATACTAACTTAAACTGATGACACTGATATCTCATATCAACCCATTCGGGCATAACCATGCATTTTTTCGGTTTCACTTAATCAAGATGCCTAAAGATATCACTCCCGTTATTTAGGGAGGACAAATCTCATCTTATTCATACAAATCTCTTCATATGATATGTGACATACTCAATGATCACTTTCATGTTCATTTAGTTATGAGCAATAAAGAAAAGTATCAAAATATGTAACATACCCAATAACCATCTTCATGTTCACTCTGAGAATCGCTTATGATACTTATATAACAATCTATAGCGTTCTCATGGCAGATTGGTCCAATACATAAGTTTTCAAACTTGTACCCATATGTAGATTGTATATTTCATATTAGTTTTCACATATGCTGGTCTTTATATATTATTACAACTTATTCCATAATAATACTCAATCAGGAATATTTAAGAATATTATTATTCTATTATTATAATTACGTTTAATTATGTTACGTAGAAACAAATAATAAATAAAATTGTTAGAATAATATTTTAATAAAATATCATGACTCAATGTGTGTAATACATTCATCTCATAATTGATTTTTTGGCACAATACTAACATAATAATAGCCCTGGCCTGGGACCAGTGTGTCTGGGCCCAGGTTCCTCTACGTACTGGGCCATGCTGAGCCCCCCTGCGCCACCCTTCTCTTCTAAGCTCGTGCATTGCCCACTCTTTGCCGTGCCTGCACCTAGGCCAAGCTGGGTTTGACCTAATACTTGGCCTGTGCTGGGACGGGCAATGAATACCTTTACCTACAATCTTTCCATTTTTTTCTTTTAGTCCTTAAACCCTTTTTTATTGTATCAATTGTTGAACCTTATTTTTGTTCACTAAAATCCAAATCTTTTACCTTATTGGTCCCCTTCCCCAAACTTTATTATGTATAGATTGAACACTAATTTTAGATTAAAGCAGAGGCCATGTTTTTTTTTTGTTTATATTAAATCAGTGGTTGAACTTTTAATACCTAGATGTTTTCCATTTGCTCTTTTGGTCCACAAACCCTTTTTAATTGTATCACTACTAAACCTCATTTTTAGTCTCTAAAATCCCAATCTTTAACCTTATTGGTCCCTGAACTTTATTATGCATAAACTGAACCCTAATTTTAGATCAAATCAAATACCATGTTTTTTTTTAGTTTTTATTAAATCTATTATTTAACTCTTAGTACCTAAAATTTTTCCATTTGTTTTTTATTTTCTCCCCAAACTCTTTTTGCTGTTAAACCCCACATTTAGTCACTAAATCTCAATCTTTACCTTACTGGTCCCTGAATTTTATTGTGTATAGATTGAACCCTCGTTTTAGGCCAAATCCAAATCTCATCTATTTGTTTTTTATGAAAAGCTTATTCTTGCCACTAACAGCTATTTACCATATTTTAATGTTAACTACGGGCCTTTTGCACGTCATTCGCTACTATATCTGGTCATAGCCAATTGAGGAACCAAGATTTGAACCTTTAACCAGGGTAGTACTAAGAACTAACCACAAGCCTTACTAGATCAAAACTAGTAGTAATTCTTTGTTAAGCAGTTCTCGAATGCTTCTTAATCAGGTAGCCGGCCGTCACTAAAATTGCTCAACTTAATCCAATCCATTACCCTGTACGAAGATAAATTACAATATTTCTTTGATTTTTTGCAAGAACATCTAATGCCACATGTCGTACATCCAATATTTCAGTTTCGAAATTCTGAGTGAATCACAAACCAAGGGGGACGGAGGAACCAGACAAAGGTACTTCAAACATCCCTTCTGTACATATCAATTGGAAACAGTTAGTTGATGTCACAAAACTATGTGCAACGAGCACAACCTGGAATATTTTCCCGCCTGCAGCCTGACTGCTGTTGTCCCACAAGAGCCTATATGTCTGCAGCTCGATGCTTCAGACCAATATGATGCATAAAATACCATTTTGCAGGCATCCTTACCCTGTAATAGATGTGTTTCAGTTGCTTATTTTGAGGGAGGCTCGTCTTGAGCTTCGTTTAGACACAGGAACTGCCAACCCAAGCTCTTTACACTGCTCCTCATCTGGCTGCAATGTCCCTGGAATCGCACCAAATATCCTCCTCGTTGCTTCAGTTCCAGATGTCAGATAATGCATATATGCAGAAGCAGCCTCCATATTTTTTTCTAAGTTCAATGATGCTGAGGCAAATCTCCTGGATGAACTGTTCTCCAGTTTACTATCAAGATCTTGATCTAGTTCGGCAGCTTTTAAGAAGCGTTCTGTTGCGGCCTCCCATGACAGTTCATGCCTTTGAGAATCAGTCAACTGTTCAGGCACCTCAGCTAGTGCCTTTCGACCAGCTTCAACAAAGCCTTTGCTGTCATCATATGTCCAGCAATTCGGGAACTGCTTGAAGAACTCATTAGAAGCATGATTAGCACAAACAACAATTTTGCCCATAGCCAATGCTTCCGCTGTAGTTGTGCAAACAACATCTGTTGTACTTGGATTCAGGAACACTTTATACCTGAAAAGCACATCAAAGAGGGAAAGAAAGTCAATGAGTTGAATCTCCAGATACATCTTAAACACTCCCCATATGGGCCTCAACCCCATTTTATGCGTACAAATAGAGATTAGAGATGCTTCCTTGTCACCAAATGTGCTTTGATTCCAAGGAGCAGAAACTTTAGAGAGTTTATTGTATTTTGGTTGGACTGTGGCATTCCCTTGCATATTCTCAGACGTGCTAACATGGTATAAACAAGAAAATATATGCTTACTCATGGAATAAAGGGTCAGCATGGTTACGACCAGGATGAACTCTAACAGTGACCTCTAGCTTTTTGGCAGCTTCCTTGACTTCCTCTGAATCCTCTCCACTGCCATAGAGGTCTACCTCAAGTCCAGCTAGTTCCTTTTGGTGATCATGAAGAAGTTTGAGGAGTTCTTTGTAGCCCTTGCTCCACACCATCTTACCAATAAAATATGCGCCTTTCATGAAGGCTTGATTACCACCACGAAGTTGCTCATATTTTTGTTTGCCTATTTCAAGGAACTTGGGGCTAACTCCATGAACGTTGCAGATGATGGATCGTGGATAATCTTGGGTGGCAGCTGATAACCTGATAACCTGCAATTACATCAGAGCTGCAACATGAGGCAACCTGTCTCCTATAAGCATTAAGATAAAGCGAAGATAAAATAAAACTCAACTCGCCTTTGTAAGTCCATTCAAATACAACAACATTGCAAAGAAACAGGTGCGAGGAGAGGAGATTGGAAGATTAAGCATTAACATTAAAAAATTTTCTAGCCCAAGGTCTCAATCAGACTAAAGGGACAGGAAAGTGGAAAAGAAGAGAGGGAATTGGGAGGAGGATTGAACTGTCTTTCAAAATCCAAGTCCAGAATCAAAATCCTGAACACTATCTCATTTCCTGGGGGGTGGGGGGGGTGGGGTGGGTCTAATTGAGGAGGGGATTTAACTAACTTTTATGATCCTTCTTCAGAAACTCAAAGGCATAGTTGCTTCGTTTTGTAATTTCCATTAAGCCCCCATCTATATCAAGTAATCTTCTGATCCATCTATATCAAGTAATCTTCTGATCTAACTACACACAGGTGCACAAGTTTGTTTCTATTATTTCTTTAGGAGTTTAAGTTAATTTTAGCATAGGAGAGCAACCACAGTAAATGCATGCTGGCCGCAAATTGGTCATTGTAAGAAGAATACGGAAAGATTACATAGAAGCTTCTGAGAAACTTAGAGCAATAGGTACTCTATTCTATATGCAGTTATTGGCATGAAAAAATGGATGAGCACAACTTCCTTATGACTGTTGCTAACATTGTCCAAGTCATTTATACATGCCAATCAGTCATGGAAAAACAGTAAGGCAAAATAGAAATAAAACCTTGATGAACAGAACTCCAGTTTCTGATTCCATATGCAGAGACAAAACGCTAGTTTGATTTGGCCAACACTAAGACCAAATATTTTAAACTTAGCTTGAAAAAAGCATCTAAGATACAAAGGGGTGTTGTCTACCAACATACGCATCATCATACATCACCTGGAACCAGAAATGCCCCAATATGTATATGACCCAGAACCTTGAAAGCTATTAAAATCACAACAAGCAATATGGAGATTATGGCTTCAGACACCTTCAATTGTAAAACCCTTAAATATGCATTAGACAAAAATATCAGTGGAGAAGAAAAATAAAAAGCTGACATACCTTGTGGCAATAGATACTAACAACCCAACTATTAACATGTTTAAGGAGAAATGCTCGAATTCGTCCATTCTTCTCTCTCCTCACATACTCCAAATAGTTCGTGTGTATGATTCCTATTACCAGATTAAACTTGGTCTTCCATCTCTTCCCATGATGAAACCACGTAAGATGCTCTGGCTCCTCAAGGACAGCAACATCTGCCTCTTCATCGGGAATGGTCTCTGAAATGTCTCCTGCAGGAAGAATGCTTCTCTTGTCTACAGCAAACTGCAACAAAAGAGACATTGGACATAACATCAGCTTCGACCTTTGATGGTTATTTATTGAATCAGGAAACAACCACGCAAATATATATGAATCTACACTATATAGCAGCAAGATCATAGCACGGTATTTAATTAGCAAGAGAGGGTTGAATAGTTTAAGATGCACTTGGACTAATGAACATTACCCACAAACACAGCAAAAAAGCAAGAACAGATTTTCCATAAATGAACTGAAGGGCTCGCAACCTATCAAATGAGATAAAAATTTGCAGAGAAAAAGTCATTAATACCTTCCCGGCATAAAAACGAATGGTGAAGCTAGAGACGAATCCGGTGCTCCCCTCAAGCCATTGACGAATGTAAGATTCATGCTCTGATGGTGAAGCGAAAGTAGTATCACTGGGATATACCAATTTTTGATCTTTCAAAGACAACCAAGGAATCACCAAAGTGACATTTCGCGTCCCATCCTTGGCAAGATAGGCGGCTCGAAACAGAGGGTTAACAGCAGTTCCAGTCATCCATGGCAGAGCCGCCGTGGTGAAAATCGCAATGTGCCGCTTCCGCTCCATTTATTCATCAACTTTGACAGAAGAAGAACAATCCTCCAAACGGGGACCCAGAAGCGTTTTATGACCGGAACTTGACTTTCGCTGTTCGAACTAAACGCGAGGGGGCGGAAACCGGGGGCAGAGAGAGAATGAAAAGTGGCTCTAGAAGATGAAAACCACGAGAATCATCGAAGAATCAGAGCATATTGTTCGCAACCAAATCCAGAAGGCAAGCAACAAATCTCAACGATGTTTTATCCCAAAAAAAACAAAAAAGAAACAGGACTACGACAAGGCTAGATTGAGTTAAGAGTTGGTTGTTGATCAACAAACAAACGAAACTGAGCTGGATGAAGCATTTACCTCTGGTTTGTCGGCGCCGTCTGAGGAAGTGAAAGAAAGTTGAGAAAAGGAAGTTCCTTACGTAAAGCAAAGGACGGACGGAACAAACAGGATTGTTGGGGTTTTATGATATTGTGAAGTTGGGGACCTCGGAGAAGAAAACGATTAGAATAGTCGCTGCCCCGTAGGCGATTTTTGATCGGCGGTGAGTTGGAAAAAAGAAGGCGTAAAACCTAATTTGACTCCTGAACTAAATTGTTCCGGACACATTAGCCTCTAAACTGAAAACTAGCACATGGTTCTCTCTTAACTTAACAAAACAGGGTACATTATGCTCCATTGGTTCAGTTTTTGTACTGCTTTTCGCTTCCAAATAATACTGACTCAAAACAATAAAATTTTGTTTCTATGCATATGGTCATATATTTTTCTGAAGCGAATAAACGACCAATGTATCATTATTAATGGGTCATACCGACTTAATGGCGCAAAGCGTATCATTTAACGAGTTGGGGACAAAGTGTCTACTATGAATTAGTTCAGGGCAAAACACACTTTAGACTAAAAAAGTGGGTCATAGGTCATATATTCCTGCTTGATGAGCCGGTTGATTGGTGGCTCGGGGCCCGTGGCCCAGTATTTGGAGCAAAGAGAGGTGGTTGTTCTTATTCGGTTTCATTGTCCTCAATATTAAAAGCAAAGTAATCTAAAAGATTAGCCAGGGGAGGTCCATCTTGCAGAACTAACTTTATACCCATCCCATCAAACGCACATATATTCGAGATGGGTATTTTTTATTATTCATGATTACTATAAGAAAGATAACAAATAATACATCAAACTATTTAATGAAATATTAAAGAAGTTAGGAATCAATAATGTTCATAAATGTCGGATCTAAAAACTGTTATCTAAATTCCTGGTACACAAAAAAAAAAATAGTAAAAGACGGAATAAATAGAAATAAAATCATGCAATAGAGTACATTATCGATAACCAGGATTCTTCTATATAATTATAAAATTATGAACATTTTTTATTAAGTGAATGAGAGGGAAATGAGGGATAACTTTTGGCCACTGTATGTTTTACTATGATATGATTTGCTCTATATAGAAAAATTCTAGTAAGGAAACGTATGGTTTCTGTCGAAATTAATTACAACCTTCACTATTGATGATCACAATTATGTTTTCTCAAAAATAACCAAGTTTCGTTTAAAATTTATGATTCTTTTAGAAGGTACAATGTTGACTCCTTATTTCCCCTATTATTTTTAGTGATTGATATTTGAATATTCAAATGGATACTAGCGAATTTTTTATTTATATGAGCGAATGTTTCTACTATATTATGGATTCTTCTGTTGTAGTTTTAAAGAATCCTAAACATCGACTATCAATAATAATTAATGTTATACCAATTATAAATTGCATTTTTTGTTTATTGCTAAAAGGAAAATGCCAATGTAGATGTTTATTTACTTAATATGAAAAATACCAAGTGTGCTTTAATAATCCCTTAGATTTAATACACAGTTTTTCAAGTGAAAAATAAATTGGAGGCATTAATTTGCTCTACAATGTTGAAATCACCATGCTTCCATTTTATAATAACTCAATAGCTACTTTTATTATTACATAAAATTTGAAAAAAAAATTAGAAACCATTACCTTTACTTTAAGGACGGTGCATTGTTAAATGACAGAGATTAATATAAATGAACTCATACCATATTTAGAATTCAACTAAAATTCATAACTAAACAATTGTACAAATTCTATAATAGAGAAGTATTTATTAACGCAAAAAGTTAATTAAGATATGTATCTTTCTAAAAAATAATAATTAAGATAATTGACCAAAAAAGGAAAATAAACCCATAAACATCCCTACTACAAAACTGGCGCACAATGTATTAGTAAATTGGTCAAAATTGACTCAATAAGTTAAGGGGTAACAACCTAAATTCAGAACAGGTCAATAAACACCTGCCCAAGTCCATTATTATCAAATTTGATCTGTTTATACTTCTTCAACTTCGTAACTATTTCTTCCTCCTTGATGTTCTTTTGTTTTTTTTACCAGTTCCAGTTCATTTTGCTTCTTCAACTTCATTGCTGGAATTCATCGTTGTCTTATCCTCCTCCTCTTAATCATTCTCTCACCATTGTTATTTGATGTGGTTCCTCCTTCACCAGCTTTGTCATCATTTCCTCTTATTCTTTTCCATTTCCATTTTTCTTGCTGTTATTAGATTTGGTCAAATTTCTACTATTTTATTCATAAAATTTTGTTATTTTGTTATAAGAATTTATTGTTTTATTCATAAAAATTTGTTGCTCTGATTCTTGTTTCTTTCTGCTTAGATCTAGCTCAAAATTCATACACTGATTTGATTCATTATTTGAGTTTATGTTCTAATATGTTATTTGATATGGTCTAGAATTCACTTGAATTGCAAATAAAACAATAAACTTTACTGAATGAACAATGATTTGGACAAAAAAAAAAATAACAATATCAATCAAATGAACAATAATTATGACGTCAACCAAATGAACAATAACTACAAAGGGAATAACAATATTGACTAGAAAAATAGTAATATTAACTAAATGCGCTGAATTTGTAAATATAATAACAAACTTAGCTTTCAATAAACAATAGTCCAGAGTAAAGGAACAACATTATCTATTAAATGAATAATAGTTTTGAGATGACAACAATATCAACTAAAAGTATGTAATATCAAGTCAGAAGAACAATATAAACTAAGTGAACAATACAACCAAATAAAATAAACAACATTATCAACCAAATAAACAATAGATGACAACTTGGTAAATATTATAGAAAACACACACACAAACACATATGCAAACAATATAGCTCGTATAGGTTCTGCTACTATTGTTCCCCATATACTAATTGTCGTTCTTTTATACCATAAGTTTGTTCCTCATATATCAATTGTTGTTACGGAACACTTGTTGTTTATTTACAAAGAATTGTTATTTCTTTTGTTATAATTATTTTTTTCATATAACGTTATTCTTTTTAGTAAGAAATGTTGTTTCGTGATCATTAGAATTTGCTATTCCAAAAATGTTATTTATTCAGTCAAAAAAATATTGTTTTAGAGGCAGTAACAATCTTGTAATTAGTATGTTAATGATGGAATATGATGAAATGATACTCCATTTATACAAGCAAACAACTTTGAATCTCTGAGTTTTGTCATTATTGTCCCCATCTACCAATTGTTGTTTCTTCCAATAAAAATGTTGCTCTCTTTATAAGAATTTGTTATTACATAAAATGTTATTCATTTTGTAATAAATTATTATTCTAGATGTGGTGATGATCTTGTAATTGTGTGTTAGTAAGAATGTACAAGATGATATCGTGCATCCTATAACTACCCAATTTTCTTTCTAATGAAATAATAAAATTTTAAGGACACTTGAAAATGTAAAAAGTCTACCAAAAATCTCAATCATGATGTATGCAACTATCTCGTGCATTTTGCAGATGATCATTTTAATATTTTCCATGACCTTATTTTAAAGTTTTACAAAACTATAAACTGAACCAACAAAAGGCATAAAGCCATTTTTAACCCTTGAACTCATCAGACTCATGCTCTTAAACTCCTTAACTTGGACTTGGTTGAACTCATCCGCTAAACTTGCAAATATGGGATACTTTAGCCCTTATAGCCCTTTGTGCGTATCACGTGACTTAATGTCACTTGCTTTATCTAACACATATTGGCTTGCCCTATGCTCGCCCCTTCTTGGCATTGCTCCACCATTCTCTCCTTCTCCACCCTTCACCATTCGATAATGAGTTCTCCTCCCTTGTTGACTTGATCGCCTTGCCCTATTTATTCTTTACTCATTTTCCGCCTACTCTGCCCATCTTCCACTCTCGCCTCACCCATATTCTTTCTCCAATTCATTTTCTTTCATAGATACTTGTCATGTGTTTCCATTGATGAAAATGTTGTTACAATTGAGGTCTCTGTGGATGACACAGGGCTTATAGGTGTGTAGATAATCCAAGCCCTTTAGAATCTAGCATGGCCATTTTTTGATGGTCTTCATTGAGACATAGTTGTGCGTTTTCTGATACTTTTTCAAAATCCTAGAAGTGAAGACCTTGGTGATGAAGCAAATGTGTTGTGTTCCTAGTCCTTCCAAACATGGAACAATCAGATGATGTTTAGTTATCCAAGCTTTACAACAATCGAACCTCCAAACCAAGACGATTGATTATCACCTGATTGTTATAGAAACACTTTACCTGGTTCCATGCCATTCTTATTGCTTCTTCCTGGTCAAAGGCTTTGTACACTTTCTTCATGGCATTGCTTTCTTGGAGCTTGTTGTAATGATCGTAACAGTTGGTCGGGTCCACCTCATTAAATGTCTTAGTGTCGCCATTGACCACTAGCACATGGGTCAAAATCATGCTGGAATTGTTAGAGCTTTCGCACAAGATATCAAATTCAAAATTTTGATTTTGATGTTTAACCAAAAAAACAAGATTCAGTGTTTGTTATGTACAAAGATGAAACATGAAATTTCCTAAATTTTGAAAGCTAAAAGTGGTAAGGATTAAACACATAAAGTGTTTGTTGAAATGCCTAAATGAGCAAACTGAGGTTTTAGACGAAGCAAATGGTGTTAAGCATGAGATGTGCACATAAGGCCTTATTTTTAAGTGCAAGTTCAAGGGATTAAGTGTCTAGGTTTAGTGAATTCAAAGGCTAAAAATGGCTTTAGGCCCTAACAAAATAGACAGTATAAATTCATCTATCATTATGATTAATTGTCTAGTATCATTACTGTTATATTTTAAAATAAGCTATTAAAAAATAGACTAAATTCCAATGGATTAACATATGGAAAAAAAAAACCTTTAGGACTAAACAAATCAAGAAAAGGAAAATAGAAAATAGGTCAATATAAATATATCTATTTTTCGATTTACTTAATACTTTTTGGAATAGAATTTTTGATATCAAGTAATTACATGAAGTTATAACTAATTTGAATCAAATTAGGTTAGATTCCATTTTAAAGGAGAAGCTCTTAAAAAATATATTTTTTCATTTATAAGTTTCAAACTTGACACTCAATGAATGAGAAGATTTTTCTTCACCTTATATACATTTACATGCTATCATTACATGATATCAACAAACTTATAAGAAAATAATAGCGCAAATTAAATACGCAATGGGAAACAAATGTTCATAAAGTTCTTTTTGGTTAGAAAGTATTATGTGTTCACTTTTTTTTATGTCCTACAACAAAGCCATATTATATAGTTAATTTTCTAATTAATTTTTCTAAATTATTTTCATTATCGATAAAGGGCGAAATTTCATCTTTTATCCTTAATTCAGTTTTAGAATGTAAAACATACATAGGATCTTTTGAACTACAGCAAAAAAATAGTACTCTCTCCATCCCATATATTTTGCATCTTTTTTCTTTATGGGTTGCCCTATAACTTTCACACCATTTCCTTCTTTAGTAAGTTTTATTTATTTAAAAGACAATTATGCCCCTATTTCTCTCCTTCTCATCTGCTTCCCATAGCCCTTCACCTTTTCTTCTAATGCCATCCAATCCTCTGATAAGTGATAACCTCACTCTCTAAATCCGCACTCTCACCTCCAATGCCATCCAATTTGCCATTAGTATTTTCTCCTAAAACCTCAAAACTGCCTACCCCATGGCCAAGTCCATCCTCCTTAATAGTGCCTTTAAATCCACTTCATTCCTTGAATTGAACCTCCACTTAAACATCAAATCTAAGATCGATAGATTCAAGAACAGATCAAGAATTTCCTCATTAGCCAGTAATCAAGGTACCATGAAGACATTTTTACCAGGCTCTACCACTTCTAATAGGTGTCAATTAGTATGGTCAAAAGTGTTGACTTTTTATCAATTTTGAGCATTTTTTTCCATATCACCATACCACATTTTTCTATCATTTTTTTTCTTTAAACTTCCATTTTATAGCGTAAAGAAGGGAATTAAAGCATCGGATCGGATTGGAAGTGAGCAAAGTAAAAAAAAAATGCAGATAAACAGTTCATTAGGGCTCCAACCCTATAATTCAATAATTCTGAAAGCTGAATTCAAGACCTAGGGCCTGGGGCACCAGTGACTTTTGAGTTTTTGGCATTACGGTGCCCCATATGGCCTTTTCTAATGCCCCAGCACCCCTGTATCCGGGTTTTGTGGTCCCCCCACCCATTTTGAATTAAGGCTTGCAATTAGTAGAGATATTCTATCCTTTTAGAGGTTGGTAAAAAGAAGAGGGCTTATCTATTGAAAAAATCTAGAACTTCTTCATTATTTTCTTCCTCCAAGCTTGAGCTAGGTTTTTCATTTTCCATCATTTCTTGTATATTCCACTATTTTTGGAGGCATTTGTAAAGATTTGCTTAAAAGAGGTCAGGAGCATTTGAAGATTTCTTGAAGCCTTGAGGAGTCAAGCTCAATTTATCACTTGGGTTTCTTCTTTCCTCTTTCTTGTACTTGGACATGGATGACATTTTATATATTTTCATGTTTATGCTTAAATTAGTGATAGAGTAGTTTTCTCTACACTTTCTATAGTTGTAGCTACTTGAATTAGTTATATTGGTTGGATTAATGACTATTTAACTTTGATTTTCTTTCAAATACTTGTTTTCTCTTCTCTTAACTTAATGTTATGTTAGTTTATTGATGGCCACAATTTCTTATGCCATGAATTACTTTTAAACTCTTGAAAATGATTAAAATTAGGAGAAGAATGTGATGACTATAGACTTTTTGGGAGGCTAGTCTAAGTTATTAGATGAAGTTAAATTAAACTTGATAATGTCTTTCTTAAACTAACAATTTGGATTAGAGTCCTTTATAATTTAAGCTTGAAAGAATGACCCTTTCACTTGGAAGAGTAAAGGCCCAATTAGTTAGCTTTACCAACAAGTTGGAAACTAAACCATTAGCCTTAATTCACCAACTAATCAAGTTAAGTAGTGAATACATAGGAAGTGAGCTTTCATAATTTGATAAAAACCATATTTTAGCATTACATTATTACATTAGAGATTAGTGACATTTTACTTAGCTAGGTTTAGTTTATTTAATTTACTTGTTTAGCCCTTCATTCAATTGTTTTTGTTTAGCTAAAATTGTCTTGAAGTGCTGGTATTTATGAATTGATACAAATCAATTCTTATGAAAATGATATTCACTCACCCTATCTACACGTGACCTATGCACTTGTGAATAGTGGTTTTTAAACTCATAACAAGTTTTTAGAGATGTTATCAGGGATTGATTGTATTGAATTAAAAATATCATTGTTAAGAGATTACTAAACCTTTTACTTCTTTACTTATTTATTCCTTTGTGCTTAAGTATTTCTTTGGTAGGTGCTATTGGTATATGACCCATTCCTGATATACTATTTTGTTGTCATTGATACTAAAGATAGAGAGACATCTTAGAAAGCTTCGTGCAATATCTCACTTGGGTGTATCTAGTTCCACTCATACATCTATGGAAGGTGGTGGAGATAATCTTAACGGCAATGAAGGCAACAATGGATATATTGGTAGCATGGATCATTAAGGTGAAGTTTATCCAAAGAATCCACAAAGACCTATTAGAGAGTACATCCAACCTTTGGTAATAGAGAACTATTGAAAAATTATGAAGCCACTAGTGCAAGCTAACAATTTTGAGTTGAAATCGGCTTTGATTTCTCTCAGTTAACAAAACTAATTTGGAAAGTTGGCTGATTACAACACACATATATCGGACTTCTTAGAGGTGTGTTACACTTTCAATGCCAATAAAGTTACCATTGATGCCATTAGACTTCGATGGTTTTCTTTTTCACTCTGGACAAAGCTAAAGAATAATATTAGTCACTTCAACTGGGAAGTATTACTACGTGGAGTGAAATGGATGAAAAGTTCTTGAGCAAGTTCTTCTCTTCATCTAAGGCAACCCACTTGAGAGCTTCCATAGTGACATTCAAGCAACATGAGACAGAGTCTATTTCAGAGGCATGAGAGAGGTTCAAGGTTCCCTCAACATGGATTCTTAGATTGGTAACAAATCTAACTTTTTTATGAAGGTTTGGTTCCCACTTCAAGGTTTATGATTGATGCTTTAGCCGGTAGATCCTTGATGTCTACGATGGCGGAAGAGGCTTTCTAAATTCTAAAGACATTGGCACTTAATAGAGAGCAATGGCCAGGTGAAGGAGCTCAACTAAGGAAAGGGGTACTTAAGGTTGATCAATTGCTGCTTTATTAGTAGAAAATAACTTCTCTTATGAATCAAATATCCAAGTTGACTAATAAAAAAGAGCCAACCATTGAACAAGCTGCCACTTCTACTTCCAACATGTATAGAGCACTTATAGAGATGAAGTATGAGGAAGCAAATTTCATGGGCAACCAAAATTTTGGGCATGAAGGTAACAACTTGGGAAGAAATACAACTTCAATTAGAGAAATCATGAAAATTTTTCCTATGGTAACATAAGGAATGTCCAACAACCATATCCTATCGGATTTAACTAAGTAGCAATGGAGAAGAAGCCTACTATAGAGAAAGTAATAATGTTTTTTATTAAAAAAACAAAGGATAGAATGAAAAAGAATGAGGCAAAGATAGCAAACTTAGGTAACAACTTGGCAAATATGAAGACCAAAATTAGTGCAAGTATTATGAACCCTGAGTACCAAGTGGGACAATTGGTAAACTCCATGAAGACTTTTTAAAAAGGCAAATTCCCCAGTGACACTAAATTGAACCCTAGGGAACAATGTCATACAATCACATTTAGAGGAGGAAAGAAGCTTGAAAATCCCTACATGAGGACACTTACTTAAAAGGAATCAATCTTGGAAGATGAATTGCAAGTTCAAGAAGAAGAGAAAATGGTAGGGTTATTAAAAGAGCAATCCCAAAAAGTGCAAAAACTCATACCTAATCCACCATTGTTTTTTCCACAAAGGTTCCAAAAGAAAATGCTTGATGAACAATATGACAGGTTCTTGGACATTTTCAAGAAGCTTCGCATTAACATCCCATTCTTGGAGACTTTAACTTAAATGCCAAATTTGGGGGAAATTTTTTAAAGAAATCATTGCAAGAAAATTAAATTTGAAAAGTATGAGACCATATGCGTCATGGAAGAATATAGTGCAATTGTCCAACAAAAGCTTCCACCCAAATTGAAGAACCCTGGGAGATTCACTATTCCATGCACAATTGGGGAAGTTGAGTTCAAGAAGATATTATGTGACTTTAGGGTAAGTGTAAACTTAATGCCCTTAGTAATTGCAAACAAGTTAGGGTTAAATATAAAGCCTTCCACAATACAACTACAAATCGCAAATAAGTATATCAAGTATCCATGGAGAGTAATAGAAGATGTTTTGATAAAGTTAGTAAACTTGACTTCCCCATGGATTTTGTGATTCTTGACACGGAAGAAGACAATTAAGTCTCTCTCATTTTTGGAAGACCATTCTTGGCCCCCGCTGGAGCAACTATAAATGTGACAAGAGGCAAGCTCATATTCAATGTTGAAGATAGAAATGTAGAGTTCAACATATTTGATGCTAGCATTCCCTTTCTTAAGATGGAAGTATATATGGTTGATGTGGTCATAGAATCTAACCAAGAAAATTCTTCTACTTTTATTATAGATGGTGGCTAAAGAGAAATCCATGAATTTGAGCCCCCGATCTCAAGGAGAAAGTAAAAGATAAAGCAAGACACATATTGAATAAAGAAAAGAAGAAGGCAACAATAAAGGAAAAGTGGGTAGCTACAAGAGATGGAAATATTGAGAGTCCCAAAGTATATAAAGAATAAAAAAATAGAGACTTAAGGATGGAGAAAAACATATTTTATTAGATGAAGCTTGAACTCTTAAAACTTCCTAGAAATCCTTACAATGGAGATAATGTGGAGCCATATCACCTACCTTAGTACTAAAGAAGGTGTTGGTGTCTAGCTAAAGGTAATAAATCAAGCACTTGTTGGGAGGCACCCTAACATCTTTTCCTTCCTTTATGATAGCCGAAGTGCTATCGCCCTTGCAGCCCGTGAACTGTGGTCAGACACCGCATTTGGGAAGTCGAGCGTCACCCACAAGGAGTGCCAGTGCAGACCTCGGAAGGGATGAAGTCTGGCGCCTCGAACGTACAACTTCGGTGGCCAGTCAGCATCCCTGAGGACGGCAGCTCCGACCTCGGAAAGATAGTGCGTTGCATCCCTCGAAAATGTGGCCAAACCACATTTGGGGAGAAGGACCAGCCACATTTGGCAGGAGAAAATCCCCCGAACAAGGAGCTTCAGTGCTAGGGAATCTCCCGAACTACTGGCATGACTCCGGAAGAAGGGTCCTCACTCCGAAGGACGACCTCGAGCAAAGGGACCTCGGGGGTATGGCAGAAGCAATTAAAGAGCCTCTAACATGTCGCCCGCACACGCTACACACCGCCCTCATATGCGCTTTGACACGCCGGCACTATCTACGTCCTGTCATGTAGGGCTATCCCTACCCTAGCCCGTGGCCCGAAGAGCCTACAAGCGGCTAGAGGCCCCTACGCCCAAAAGGCACAGATTACATCCGACCAAACACATGTCGCGATCTGAACGGGCCATACCCTCCTATATTTACTCAGGAAATGGCCTCAATAGGGGCTCTCTTTCTCGACTCCCGCAAAAAAAAAAAAAAAGAGATAACAGGCAAGAATCCTTGGCCCTTAGTGTTTCCTCTCCACCTCCAAAAAACTGACTTGGGCATTGGAGGCTCCTCCCCGCAAAAAGACTCCGGGGACTTCCTAACCCTTGTTTTTCGAGTGTTTTAGACAAGTCCACCTAGGAAATATACACTTCAGGTGTTCTCCCTCACTGGAAGTCCCTCCCGGTCTCACCATGTCACACAACGAAGATGCTGCAGGGCATCATTTGGCGCCGTCTATGGGAAACCACCCTCAGGTCACCGTCGTTGAAACTTGGTGTTCTAAGGACAAGGGACTTCCGAAGTCCCCGTCCGCGCCAGAAGTTCAACCGGCAACCGAACAAACTGCAGCAGGGACTTCCTTGCCTAAGGATGAACGTCCTTTGACTATTACTATGCGCATTCTCCACGAGTTCCAATGCTCTGTTGTGGCCAAAATGACGCAGCAGTTAGACCAAAGATGGCCATAGCCAACTTCGGATCGAATGCCCTCTTCACCAGCACCTCGGCGGGAGAAGAGCCCCAAATCAACTCACCGGAGTTTCGGGAAGTGGGGATCAATGTGATGAGTCCTCAACGGAAAATATACCCTTCAGGGAGCGACCTATCGGAGAAACGGGGCCAAAGCAACCTAGAGCTCCCCGCTGAAGGAGTTTCTCACATAAAGGAAAGTCACCATCTCCTTGGCGCCGAAGTCACTCCCAAAAAAGGAGACGTCAATCTCCGTTCCTAGAAGCTTATAGGCAGCAAGAAGAAGAGCCCAGTGCCACACTCCTCATGGAGAAAATTTTAAAGAGGCTAGAAAGAGAGGAGAGGCAGGTAGCTCGGAAGCCCGTCTGGGCTAGGTTGTCAGAGACCTTCAATGGAGACGAATCACCATTCACTCGAGCAGTGGTCGAGGCACCTATGTCGAGTGATTTTTGGGTACCTCGGTTGGAGACCTACGATGGCTGAACGGACCCCTAGGCTCATCTGACCAAGTACAAGCGCAGCATGGTGCTGCACGGTGCTGATGACGCCACCCTGTGCAAATGTTTTGAGGTCACCCTTGCTAGGCCAGCAACGGCATGGTACAACTCACTGGCCCCTGGAAACATCATGGAGTTCCAAGAATTGTCTACCGCCTTCACACAGCAGTTCATCGGGAGCCGGCCAACGGTGAAGATGTCAGTCCAAATGTTCGACATAGCGCAGAAAAATGGGGAAACCATTCGCGACTATGTTAAAAGGTTCAACAGGGAAGTCTTAAGTGTGTCCCAGACTTCAGGCCAGAAATACATATCCTGGCCATGACACGAGGACTTCTGATAGACTCTCAGCTGTTCTATGAATTCTCCAAGGATCCCTCCGACACACTCAGTGAATTTTATCGAAGGGCAGAGCAGCACATGATTGCCGAAGAACTGAGAATGAGAGGCTCGAAACCTAATCACATTCGCACCGAGGGGCCGAGCCAGCAAACTCGTTACCCAGCTGAACTAGGGGGACGACCTCGGAAGTTTAAAGGAAGGAAGCCACTGGCTTTCACTCCCCTGAACACCACAAGGACGAACATCCTTATGGCGATGGAAAGGCAAAGAACTCAGATTCAACGACTGAAGGCCATGACCTTAGACAACAAGAAGAACATGAAAAAGTTCTGCCAGTTCCATCAGGACCACGAGCATGATACCGAGGACTGCTTCCAACTGAGGAAATACATAGAATCGCTAATAAAGCAAGGTCAACTCCGGCGTTACCTTCGGATTCCCTCCCCAAAGGGAAGGAGAGAAGAAGAAGGAAAATGAGATGATGAGGAGTACGACTTCGACAGGCGCCAGAACCGAAGTCTGAAAAGTTGCCCGCCGCCCCCGGCAGGAGTGATACAAATGATCACAACAGGACTGCCATCGGCAGAAAGGAAAAGAAATGCTAGAGAGATTTCGGTGATGGAGTTTGGAAACCCATCAAAGAAGCTTGTTCGGAAAGATGGGTCCACTGTCATTTTTCCTCATGATGATCCGCTGCTGATTATGGCGAGGATAAGAAGCTGGGACGTCAAGAGAGTACTGCTTGATGATGGTTCAAACGCGGACGTCCTATTCTCACACCTGCTACTGAGCTTGGGTATATCAAGGAGTGACCTCAAGTCCGTCACTTCTCCTACTTTTGGAGTAGGACCGTCCGAACTCCCCGTCCTCGGGTGGGTAGACCTTCCTCTGATGCTAAAGGGAACTTTAGTAGACAATAAAAGTAAGCTGTTTGACTCTGTAATGACAAGGTTCATCGTCATAGATGTCCCTTTTTCATACAACGCCATTCATAGGAGGCAAACGCAAGGAAACCTCCACATTCGCCCGGATGTGAAGTACCTAACTATCACCTTCGCCACCAAGGATGGAGATGCTGAGATCTTCATCGACCAGGGGGAGGTGAGAAAGGTGTTCGTTAAGGAGAGAAAAGCCCCAGTGACGAACTGCGCGTAGACTACGGAAACGAAGGTTCTACCCACACAAGAGTCAAAAGAAAAAGGAACAGAAGATCCTGAGAAAGTATAAACGGAAGAAATAGAGCTTGTCCCAGGCCGAAATACCCGAATAAGGAAAAAATTGGCCGAAGGTCATAAGGAAAAACTTGTATCTTTCCTACTAATGAATAAAGATCTGTTCGCCTACTCGCCGAAAGACATGCCTGGGGTAGACCCTTGCATAATACAATATAGTCTCAAAGTGAGCTCAGAGGCAAAGCCCGTACGCCAAAAGAAGCGAAGCCTCTCGGCACACAAAAACAACTTCGTCAAAACCGAAGTCCAGCACTTGATAGATGTAGGCGTAATCAGGGAAGTTAATTACCTCGAATGGCTAATCAATGTGGTCATCACCACAAAAGAAGGGAGCAACAAGCTCCGAATGTGCATCGACTTCCGAAACGTAAATGATGCTTGCCCTAAGGACTCATATCCTCTCTTGCCAATAGATCAGTTAGTAGACTCGACCGCTGAATATGGACTCCTGAGCTTCCTCGATGCTTTCAGTGGGTATCATCAAATCAGGATGGACCCCGAAGATGAGAAAAAAACCGCCTTCATCACCGAGGTCGGTACGTATTGCTACGTCAGAATGCCCTTCGGGCTTAAAAATGCAAGAGCCACCTACCAGAGGCTAATAAACAGTCTTTAACGACCAAATAGGAAGAAACATGGAAGTCTACATTGATGACATGATAGTCAAGAGTAAATTGACCGACAGTCATATTACCGACTTGAAGGAAACTTTCCACCAACTTAGAGCATTCGGAATTCGTCTTAATCCTAAAAAATGCGTCTTCGGTGTAAGTTCAGGCAAGTTCCTCAGATTTGTGGTATCGGAAAGAGGTATCGATGCCAATCCGGAAAAAGTCAAAGCGCTCCTTGAATTTCAAACTCTTGTTACAACAAAGGATGTGCAAATGCTCACCGGGAGAATAACGTCCCTTAGCAGATTTATTTCTTGGTATGGGGACCGCTGCCGAGCATTCTTTAAGGTTCTCACCAAGGCAGTAAAAAATGGTGGTAACCTCGGAAACAATGACCATCCTTGGAATGAGGATTGCCAAAAGGCCTGGGAAGAGCTCAAAGTGTATCTGGCTTGTCTACCCACTCTTCGGCAGCCACGGGAAAGAGAACCCCTTGTGCTATACTTCGCGGTTGTTGAAAAAGCACTAAGTTCGATTCCTGTGAAGGAAGAGGGAGTGGTGCAATGGCCAGTATACTACGTGAGCAAGTCCCTGCATAGCGCCGAAATCAGGTATCCCCTACTACAAAAAGCTATCTATGCCCTGGTGCTAGCAAGCAGAAGACTGTGTCCATATTTTCAAGCTCACCCCATCATTATCCAAAGTAACCTACCTCTTCGGGATGTCATGAAGAGGGTAGACCATTCGGGAAGGCTTTCCAAGTGGTGCATAGAGCTCAGTGAGTATGATATTACTTACGAGCCAAGGAAAGCAATAAAAGCCTAAGCTCTAGCAGACTTCATTGCCGAAGTGCTTTTTGCCAAAGATGATCAATCCGACCTCGGCAAAAGTGAGCCAGAATGGACTCTGTTTATAGATGGGGCCTCGGGCTTTGAACACCAGGGAGCTGGGGTAGTTATTTGCGGCCCCGAAGGCATGGAAGTAATGAAAACCATCAAATTCGGGTTTAATGTCACCAACAATAGGGCAGAATACGAAGCTCTCATAGCAGGATTGCACATTGCTAGAAAGATTGGTGTAAGAAACCTAAAGGCCCACAGTGATTCTCAGCTGGTGGTCCGGCAGATGGCGGGGGATTATAGCGCAAAAGATCCAACTTTGGCAAAATACCATGAGCTTGTGTCAAAGCTCATCCAGGAGTTCGACACGGTCCATATCGAAAATATGTCTCGGCGAAACAATGCCGAAGCAGACAGTCTGGCCAAATCAAAGAGGTTCACCGAAGTACTGAGCCACCCGAGCATTGCGATAATGAGCATAGCAGCCTCGGAAGAAGGATGGGAAAATCCTATAAAGAGGTACTTTACAACCTTGGAGCTTCCTGATGACCCTCGCGAAGCAGCAAAAGTGCGAAGACGCTCTGGACGATATTTCCTAATCGGGGAAAAACTGTACCGACAGGGATACGCAAGTCCATTGCAAAGGTGTGTCAGCAAAGAGGATACTCAGACAATTCTCGAGGAAGTCAATGAGGGAATTTGTGGTTCCCACATCAGGACTAACGCTTTGGCAAGAGTGATACTTCGCCAATGGTACTTTTGGCCCACATTAAGAAATGACGCAAGACAGTTTATCCAAAAATGTGGCAGTTGCCAAAGACATGCCAACGTTCAAAGGTTGCCCTTGGAATTAATAACCTCGGCTGACAACCCCTGTCCCTTTGCAGCATGGGGCATTGACC
Source organism: Aquilaria sinensis (assembly GCA_005392925.1). NCBI lineage: Eukaryota > Viridiplantae > Streptophyta > Magnoliopsida > Malvales > Thymelaeaceae > Aquilaria > Aquilaria sinensis. The sequence goes on along the minus strand of SMDT01003002.1, from coordinate 242,373 downwards.
TCATCGGGTCACTCCCGACAGCACCCAGAGGAGTGAAATTCTGCGTGGTTGCAATAGACTACTTCACCAAATGGGTGGAGGCAGAGCCCTTGGCAACCATTTCAGCAAAGGATATACAAAAATTCGTCTGGAAAAGCATCATATGCAGATTCGGCATACCGAGGGTGATAGTGGCCGACAATGGTTCCCAATTTATTGACAAAGGATTTCAAGAATTCATTACCGACCTCGAAATAAAGATGCACTTCGCCCCGGTAGCTCATCCTCAGAGCAACGGACAAGTAGAGGTATCCAACAGAACTATAAAAGATGGTCTGAAAAAGAGATTTGGGGAAGCAAAGGAAAAATGGCCAGGAGAACTTCCTAGTGTGTTGTGGAGCTATTGGACAACACCCCGAAGGGCCACGGGTGAGACACCATTTTCGCTCATCTTCGGCATAGAGGCCATTATCCCTATGGAGGTAGTACAGCCATCAATCAGAATACAAGTGTTCGACGAAAGAGGGAACGACCTCGGATTGAGAACTAAGCTTGACCTAATTGACGAACACAGAGAGGTGGCCGAGCTCAGAAGGAAGGCCTTTCAGCAAAGAGTGGCCATAGCCGCAAATTTGCACGTTAGGCCAAAAGGAATAAGGAAAGGAGACCTCGTCCTCCGAAAGGCCGAGTTTGAACCTCGAAGACCGTCCTATGGGGTACTTTGGCCGAACTAGAAAGGACCTTACTTGGTCCTTGACGAGGTCCAAAAGGGAGTATACAAGCTTGGCGACGCCGAAGAGGGAGAACTGAAAAATACATGGCACTCGGATGCCTTGAAGAAATTCTATACTTAGAATTTTAGTAAGAAATTGTACAAGTTAGAAACTTTTTCTAAGTACAAAAGTTTTCTTCCATCTGAGAGTACTCGACCGAGCAAAGCTTAAACATGCACTCCCGAAAGTCACTTTTTCCTTCCGAAGTTAATTGGGTTATATGCCCAAAAAGAGTGAAGTCTATCAAATATGGCCGACGAAGGCAGACTAAAATTTGCCTAAGGGATTCGTCAAAGGTGAACATTTACCCGAAGGTTAGCCGACAAAACGGGCAAAGCATACATTTTTGAAATCCCTTGACTGAAAGTGGTCGGGGCAAGTGGAAACAAAAACTATTGCAAAGACTTAACCAAGTTATGAAGGAAGGAAAAATTTATTGAATAAGGCCTTGGTACAAGGAGAAGGTTATAGGAAGAAAAATTACAAGGAAAAAGAAGAAGGCAAAGGCCCTAGAATATCTAAGGGATCCCGGCGTCATGGGAAGCTCCGGCTCCTGTGTCTTTAGCCGCCGCCTTCGGTGCTGAAGGAGGGGCAAATAATAGGTTGAGGAGCTCGATTTTCAACCAGGTCCACCGAGGCCCCTCGGGAACATCCAGGGCAGCCAGGAAGGAAAGGTCGAGATCTAGATATTTCTTCAGAACTTGATGGCGAGCGAGGCAGAAGCCGTCCTGGAAGGCAACCTTGGTTGCCTGGACTGCTTTGTCTTTCTCAATGCCTAAGTTTTCTACCTCGTTCTCAAGATCTGCAACCTCCTTTTCCAGTGCCTTTATCTTCTTCTTCTTCTTTGAACCCTTCTTCAGTGCCTCGACCTCGGCTTGAAGTTCGGTGTTGTCAGCGAGTGCCTTCGCCAGGAAAGCAGAAACTTCTTCCTTCTCCTTTTGGATGGCCTCGTTGGCCGAGGTCAAGCTCACAACCTTTTCACCAAGGTCGGACATCTTCTTGGAGAAATCCTTTAAGAGCTCCTCCTAGCCCTTCAAGAATTCCTCCCGAAGCTTGGTAACCTCTTCCTTGGCTATTCGGCTCAACTCAGCGTTTTTCACAACCGAGCTGGTGCAAAAGACCCTAGCCTTCTCCAGTTTATCTTTGGCCCAAGCTCGGACCGAAGATTACTTTGCTGCCCAAGCTCGGAGGTATCCACTATACTCCAGAAGCTGCGAAAAAGGAAAAGGTACTCAATCAAATTTGCGTGAGGAAAGCCAAAACACTTAGAAAAAAAAAAGTGGGAAGGAAAATGAATAGGCCTGAAGAACTACCTGGGCAGCATGCTCAGAAACCCTAGCGGCAAGGGCATCCTCGGTGGCGCACTCCTCGGCAACTGCCTTGAAGGAAGCCGGAGTGAGCACGCCCCTTGCCATCTGGGGAGCCATTTCCCGGCAATCCTCGGAGAACAGATTCATGTCCTCCGTGAAAGACCAAAACGGCTCCCTCGGAACCTTGTCCTTCGAGATGTGGGAATCCCGAAGAGCCCGCCTTCGGGTATGCTCAACCATCCAAGCTGAGGGTGCCGGTTCTTCTGCAAAAGTAAGCATACGTTTCATCAGATAAAACTTCTTAGCTATGCAAGCTATAAGGTTACGAGTACTAAAAAGAGGATAAGAGACAAACCTGGCGCAACCTCAGCAACGTCGTCATCGGAGTCCCGGACCTCCTCCACGTCGGTAGGGATGTTTTTGCCCTTGTCCTTTCAGCATTTTTCTAACTCTTCAGCAGAGGGACCCCCTGCCAAAGAGCCCAAAAGATCAGCGAACGTGGCGGGACTCATAGAAGCAGCAATGGTGACTACCCCCGCAGGAAGCTCAGCGGGAGTTTCAGGCTCGGCGGGAGTTTCAGGCTCACGGACAACCTCTGCCACATCTCCCGGGGGTGGAAGAAGGGTGTCCTTCTCCTCCTTCTTGGCTAAAAACGGTCCGCTCCCAGTAGTCTTGTACCTCTTGGAGATGCCCTTCTTCGTTTGTTCCCCCTTCTTGGCTTGGCCGAGGAAGAGGGACTTGTAGTAGGCAGCAGACTCGTCGCCCATTTCTGAAAAAAAAAAAAAGAAAACATCATTGTAAATCCAGACGGATATTTATACTGAAGACTTTGAAAGGAAGCTTACTTTCAAAAAAAGGCCTTATAAGTGAGCTCGCCCCCGAAGAAGCTTATAAGTGAGCTCCCCCCGAAGGAGCTTCACTAGCCAAGACTCCTTCCCGTCGATGGCAGGAGCAGGCATGCCGAGATCCGTCTTGTGCTCCTTAATTACCCCCAACTCCTGAAGGACCTCCTCCGTCATGAGCTTCCACATGATGGGGAAGGGGTAAAGGGAGCGTGGAGGGACCTTGGCATCCTAGTCGACGACAGCACGGATACGTCTGTCGAAGTCCGCAAACCTCACCACCAACTCGGGAGTTAGCAGCTTCTTGGGGTCCATGACATCCGTCTCCAGCTTTCCCCGAGCCCACTTAGTCAGGACGTACGACCAGGCCTCCGCCATCTTTAGGAAGAAGAACTTCCTTTGCCACCCTCGCCAGCTATCTTTAGTAGCGAAGGTGAACATGAATTTTTTGCTCATAGATCCCTGAGGTAGCATAAAATAAAAGCCACCCTTCGGGACTAGATAGAGCTTGTAATACTACATGAACAGGATAAAATGATGTTCTACCTCGAAGACCCCGCACATGCAGAGGAAGGCGTTGAAATAGCAATATGAGTTGGAAGGAAGTTGATTCACGGCTATGCCATAAAATTGGCAAAAGTCACAAATCATCTTCGGCAGAGGAAACCGAAGTCCGGCCTTCAGTTGGGCACGGAAGACGGTAACCTCGTCCTTACGATTCATAAAGCTAAAATGCCCAAGAGGAGGTAGTCTGGTGACAGCATAAGAAGGGAGGAAAAATTTGGTTGTCCACTTCTTTAATTTCTCCGAAGTAGAACAAGAACGGTAAGACATGAGAGGCTGCCAGCTCTCGGGGATAGGTGCAACAGACATAATTGGAACGGACGAAGACATGGTTGGCCAAAAAGTGACTTCGGAAAAAAGTATTGAGGGACTTTAGGAAGAAGAAAAATGACTTTGGGAAGGTAGAAAAGTAAGAAACCGAAGGACCCTTAGAATCAAAACCCACCAAAAGTTTTGCCGAAATCAGGGTTTGAAGACGTCGTCGTGAATGGTGGCCGGAAATCACTTCACCGTTAGCACCGGCACAAAGAAAGAGGAGAAAGAACGAAAACAGACGAGAGCAAAGCGAGAGCAAAGAGAAAACAAGAAAGGATTATGACGGAGGAAGGTTTATATAGACCGAGGAAGGGTAGCCGAATCGATGTCATAATTGCTCCTTGAAGGCGAACCGTCGCCATAACTGCCTCTCGCACGTGAAAAGAGGCGGCTGGTGTAACCGACGTGACCGCCCCCCAACTAGTGCCCGCCACGTGTCAACCAGCGCGAGAAACTAGGACACGCTTTCTGACACCCCAAAAAATCCGGGCACGGCGCTCTAGGCTGACACGCCTGGTTACGAGGCACGACGGTCCACTGAGCTGCAGCAAAAAAAGTAAAGAGATTGGGCGCCTCGAGGACACCAAAGGGCAGATAGTGACACCTGGCTAGACAGGGCAGGCCTTCGGACAACGAAGTGCCTTTTCCGTGAATGTCACATTCCGAGTCCTGAAAAGTGCCCCCAGAAGGTCTGTAAACTGAAGTCTCCACTTCGGCTTCTCGAGGGGGGGCATGTGATAACCGAAGTGCTGTCGCCCTTGCAGCCTGTGAACTATGATCAGATATCGCATTCGGGAAGTCGAGCATCACCCACAAGGAGTGCCAGTGCAGACCTCGGAAGGGATGAAGTCTAGCGCCTCGAGCATACAACTTCGATGGCCAGTCAGCACCCCTGAGGACGGCAGCTCCGACCTCGGAAAGATAGCGTGTCGCATCCCTCAGAAATCTGGCCAAACCACATTTGAGGAGAAGGACCAGCCACCTTTGGTAGGAGAAAATCCCCCGAACAAAGAGCTTCAGTGCTAGGGAATCTCCCAAACTACTGGCACAACTCCGGAAGAAGGGTCTTAGCTCCGAAGGATGAACTCGAGCAAGGGGACCTCGGGGGTACGGCAGAAGCAATTAAGGAGCCTCTAACATGTCGCCCGCACACGCTACACGCCGCCCTCATATGCGCTCTGACACACTGGCACTGTCCACGTCCTGTCATGTAGGGCTATCCCTACCCTAGCCCGTGGCCCAATGAGCCTACAAACGGCTAGAGGCCCCCACGCCCAAAAGGCACAGATTACATCCGACTAAACACGTGTCGCGATCTGAATGGGCCATACCCTCCTATATTTACTCAGGAAATGGCCTCAACAGGGGCACTCTCTCTCGACTCCCGCAAAAAAGAGATAACAGGCAAGAATCCTTGGCCCTTAGTGCTCATCTCAACCTTCAAAAAACTGACTTGGGCATCGGAGGCTCCTCCCCGGAAAAAGACTCCGGGGACCTCCTAACCCCTGTTTTTCGAGTGTTTCAGACAGGTCCTCCCGGAAAATATACACTTCAGGCATTCTCCCTCACTGGAAGTCCCTCCCGGTCTCACCATGTCACACAACGAAAATGCTGCAGGGCATCACTTTGTGTTTTTAATTGTTTTTTCAATAAGTTGAGTTTTGGAAAAAATATCTCTTAATTGCTCATTGTGGTTATTGTATTATGGAAAGATTAAGAACAAACATGAAAAAATGAAGTGTCACATTCACCAAGAATTTAAGTATGAGTAATTGGTGGCTAGAACATATGCCTCCCAAGTATAATTCTTGGACACAATTTTTTTTTATCAACATTGAGGGCAATGTTGGTTTTAAGTTAGGGGGATGTGTTTTTGGATGATGCTTATTTGAGTGCTTTCCTATAACTTGACATTTAGTTGTGACATGGCCCCTCTTAGCCTTGCCTAGGAAACCTATGAGAATGGGCCTCACGTTGGTTGCAATTGGCTAGTTATTTATATGCACCATTGTTAAAACTTAATGTCACTAGTTAATTAACCTATAAATGCAAGCATGCATGCTCTTTTACTTTGACTTGAGTAAATGGAAAACCATAAAACAATCACATTGCCTAGGCATTTTTCCATGGAAACTTAAGTTCAAATAGCCAAAGTATATAAATCCATCATTTATATCATCATAACTACACATAATAACAATGTGAGGGCATTCAACAAAAGAAGACTAATGCTCCTCACCCAAGAATAACCCTAGAGCCTTTTACTCTATCCATAAACAAATGAGGTATCTAGTGTATGAAATGTACACAAGGCTCTCCTATTGAGATCTTCTCATCTAACTCCTACCTTAGATGCAATCGCGGTAGTAAGCCTTAAAATTCCTCCAAGTACTCTACTAGTCATTGTGGCCAAGAAAACTATAGTTAGTACCTTGACTTAACCAACAAGTAACTATAAGAATTTGAATCACAAAAATTCTCATAACAAAGTACCTATAACAAAAGACTACCTCAACAACTTTCAGCCGTTATCGGATTCAACGGTGTTAGAATCTGCACAACATAAACTAGGGAGTGAGAATTTGAAAATTCTCAGTAAGGGATCTTTATCTGCAAGGAAAAATACTAAGGACAACACATAAATAATCATATGTAATCTGATGTGAGCTCATACAATGTGAGGCTAAACTTATGCGTATATGTTTCAATCCCTTGGGACTTATCATTTCCCAAATCCTTAAACTACAAGGCAAAACCTTATATACTAGCAAGCAATGCTTACTAGCCTAACTAGTGAAGTTCATTACTAGTTGAACCTCCTTTACGTTGTACAAGAGCACTATGGTTGGATCAATTTTAACTTGGTTTCGAGGAACCAACTAGGTGTACTAAGGTCTACACATTAGAACCTCATACTTAAAGGTACAACTAGGTTCTTGATGGTACTAAACCTCACACCCAAGCTAATGGTACTACATTGTGGCCATTTATAACTTAGTTTCCTTACTTATAGTATAAGCAACCATAAAACTCAAGAAAACTCTTAGGACTTGAAGGAACTTTGGAAGTCTTGGGGTACCACCGTGACACCTCGACCCTTAGGTACCTTAAAATCCCCATTGGACCTCTTCTTGAACCTTTTAGCAAAAGTTGGTTTTGTTGGCCCTTATAATTGTGGTGACACGTTGCCATAGTATACAACCCCCTAGTTGTTTCATGAGGTCTTGGTGATGCATCCTCAACCTTGGTGACATGTCGCCAACGTCTTTGTGCCCAAAAAATGCCAACTTTTGCTATATGCACCTTGGAAGGCCTCCTAAGCATAGCAAACATGCTTGGAATGGCTTCCAACTTCTCATACCTATAAAATATGTTGCATAGGCCATAATACACCATTACAAACATAACTATGATGTATTAAAACATCATGCCAAGTTCAATCAAGTACCCAGTCCACCATGAACAACTTTACTCGTTAATCAATGTTATTGTTAAAACTACTTGTTTCCAACAAGCAACAATACTCCAGTAACATCAATTAAACTTGAAACTCTAAATCTCTTACCTTGATTTTAAGTCATAAGCAAGAGTTAAGCAACCATTCACTAAAAACAAAGTTCCATAATGTTCTACCTAAGTTCCAAGTAAATCAAAGAAAATGACACCAAGTTAACACCAACTAAGCAAAATCGAAGCCACAAAACATTAAATAAACAAGAAATAAACAAGAAATCTTGGTTACCTTTGCATAAACCTAGCCAACACAAGGAAAAAAGTGAAAAACACCTCCAAGACCACGAACCAAGCTTAAAATGAGCTACCCGGTGCTTGTATACCTTTGGAGCCTTCAAATTCCATTAAGAAACTTTGATTTTGGCCAAGAAATCAAGAAGAAATGGTGAGGGCAATGGGGAGCTCGGGTTTGGGAGTGAAAATAAGCAAGAATGGCAGCCACACCTTTTCTCCCACAATTTTAAAACCTTTAAACCAATAAGCTATCAAACTTTCTTAAAAGTGACAAAAAGCCTCATTCCCCAAATAGTAACCTAAGTCAAACTTAGTCAAATCTCTAACACTCAGGTTAATTTTTGGGTTTTAAACAATGGTTGGGTCTTAAAGACACATTTTTACTCTTGGGACTTGGCCGGCTCGACACTTTGGAAGTAAAACTACCATTTTGTCCCTGACCTCGTTTGATGTCATAAACTCCTCGGAACTTAGTAAACTTTTCCTAACTTACTTAATCTTGCCTTGTGAACTTAAAATAAATTAGGATTTAATTTATTTTGTCTCCCCTAGTTGAGTTTCCTACTAGGAGGGCCGTAACAAGTTGTGTTGTTCTTGTTTAGACTAGTTTTGTATAGTTTTTTTTTTCATGAAAGCACATGCATTTAGGAGCATATAGTTATACTTTTAGGTTGTATACATCTAAGAATCCAATGCGTACTCTTTATCATGGTTGATTGAATCCTTTTGCAAAATCAAATCACTTGTAAGTTTTGTTCAGTAGAGAAAGATCTTTATTTGTCACTAATGGTAGAAACAACACCAAGTGAGATATTTGGGCCTCGTGTAATATTTAAGCATGATGGATACTTTCTTTCTTTTAAGTGGTGCTTGCTTTTATATTGAACCTTTAATTTGCTTGTGGATCCTTTTATATCCGAATTGTTACATGCGAATAGCGGATAAAAAAGAAAAATTAGGGTTAATTACATATCCAAATAGTCAGCCCTTCATTATAATCCTTAATTAACCCCCTTTGACATATTTATTGTTTAAACCTACATGTTGAGCCATATCTAATTTCATTCACCCTCTTTTGGTCCTTAAAATGAGTTGAGCATTTTACTTGTGGGCTTAGGGAGGTGTGAGGATCCTTTTTCATGTTAGTGTAAGCAATGAATAAGTTTGGGGGAATTGTTTGGTTTTTATATTAATGGTGAGAAATATATAGTTTTGGTTTTATTACATTGATAGAAGATGCAAGATTTTCGATACTTTAAAAGGTTGAATGAATTTTTTTCTAGCTTTTTTAAAAATCACTTTTTCCTAAAAAAAAAAAAAAGGCTAAAATGAGCACATTATGAAAAAGCCCTCATTTAAACGTTAAAAAAAATTGAATGAATTGAATAAAGAAAAAGGGAAAATAAAAGTGCTTCATTGCATTACTTGAAGTTCACTTAGATACTTCATTAAAATCATGCATGTAGAGTTGTTTAGGAAGCTACTTGGAAGCTAAACAATTGCATGTTCTAGGTGTTTAATGGCTTGAGTGGGTCTTGAAAGTCAAAAGTTGCTTGTACCCTTGTGTAAAATGATTGACTTGTTTCCTTAGCTCCACCATAAAGTGCCTCTTACCGACTTCTATCCATACTAAGCCCAGCCCTGATACAACCTTGAAAATGTGCCATTAGACTTATAATTTGCATACATATTCCTTACGGACAATTAGTGGATTGTTTAGGTCCACTTGCTAATTTATGGGTGAAGTCACATTGTGAGCCTTTACATACACTAAGCCTACTTGAAATAGAGAGTGAAACACTTAGGGAGTAACCATCTATCATTAGTGACAAAGTTTTTCTTTCTTTATTTACCTTAACTTTTCTTGAGATGATTTTGTGAAGTGGATGATTTCATAATATAGTATTGGGCATGCATTGTTAGCTTATATGTTTTGGTTGTTTTATTTTCTAGTTTGAGCATGTTAAGGACTAACATAGTTTTAAGTTTAAGGGAGTTGATGGGTGTTAATTAGTATGGTAAAAAATGTTGATCTTTTATTAATTTTGATCATTTTTTTTCTATATCACCACACCACATTTTCTACTTTTTCTTACTTTAGACTTTTATTTTGTAGGGTGGAAAAAAGAACCAAAGCATCAGATCTGATTGGAAATGAGTAGAGAAAAAAATGAAAATTGTGGATGAATAGTTCATTGGGCCTGCAGCGCATTCTAGGAGCTAAATTCCAGAACTTGGTGTTGTTGCGTTAGTGACTTTTGAGTTTTAGGTGCTGCAACCCCCAGATGGCTTCCTTTGGCACCCCAGTGCCCTTGTTTTCGGGTTTAGTGGTTTTCCACCTCCCATTTTGAATCAAGGCTTGCAATTGGTGAAGGGATTTTACCCTTTTGGTGGTTTGTGAAGAGAAGAGGGCTTATCTCTTGGAAAAATCTAGAACTTCTTCATTCTTTTCTTCCTTCAAGTTTAAGCTAGGTTTTTCACTCTTCATTATTTCTTACATTTCCCATCTTTTGTGGATGCATTTGTGAAGGTTTGCTTGAAAGGGGCTAGAAACACTTGGAGATTTTTTAAACCTTGAGGTGTCAAGCTCAATTTATCACTTGGGTTTTTTCTTTCCTTTTTTTTTTTTTTGTACTTTGACATGGATGCCATTTTATGTATTTTCATGTTTTTGTTTAGTTTAGTTATAAAATAGTTTTCTCTACACTTTCTATGTTTGTAGCTACTTAAATTGGTTATGTTGGTTAGATTAATGACTATTTGACTTTGTTTTTCTTTTAAATGCTTGTTTACTCTTCTCTTGAACTTAATGTAGTGTTAGTTAATTGATGACCATAATTATCTACACTATGAATTTTTTTAAAATTTTAGGAAAAATTAAAAGTGATTAAAACTAGGAGAAGAGTGTGATGACTATAGACTTGTTGGGAGACTAGACTAGGTCATTAGATGAAAGTAAATTAAGACTTGATAATGCCTTTCTTGAACTAACAATTCGGATAAGCGTCTATTATAGTTTAAGCTTAAGAGAGTGACTTTTTCACCTAGGAGAGTAAAGGCCCAATTAATTAGCTTCACCAACAAACAGAAAAGCCAAACCATTAGCCTTAATTCACCAACTAATCAAGACAAGTAGTGAACCCATAGGAAGTGAGCTTTCATAATTTGATAACAACCATAATTTAGCATTGCAATGTTGCATTAGAGATTAGTAACATTTTACTTAGCTAGGTTTAGTTTATTTAATTTACTTGTTTAACCCTTCATTCAGTTGTTGTTTGTTTGCTAAAGTTGTCTTGAAGTGGTGTTATTTAATGAATCAATACAATCAATCATCGTGAGAACGATACTAACTCATCCTATTTATACGTGATCCGTGCACTTGCAGATAATGGCTTTAAAACTCATAACAACTCCAGAGAAAAGTCATTTACTGAGACGAAACGATGCTAGAATAATTGAGGGATAGAGGGGTTTGATTAGAACAATGGCTAAAGCAGTCAATTTGGATAAGAGATCAGGTTGGGGCGGTGACAATTGAGATGACTAAAGGATAAAGGGCTTCAATTAAAGCAAGGCTAAAGTAGGAGGTGGAGAGAGCCAGAGAGATGATAAAGATAAGGGAAAAATTGGAAAGATGGTGACAAACAATAGTTTCTAGATATTCGTGCAAAAGTAAATTGAGCACTTTGAGTAAGACAGAGGGAGTAGTTTTTTTAATGGTGCATTCAAAGTGGTTTAAAAGGGAAAAAGAAAAGATTATTTTACTTTCTATGTCAATCTTTTATTATTTAAAAACCTAATAGTAGTCCATTTTCCAATTATCAATTGAATATTTTCATTTTTCAAAAAACAATTGACTTATCATAAAATTTTATAATAGAGAAATAAAAAATAAAAGTAAAAATATTAGCTTTTAACAAAAAATAAAAATGCTTTCCAGACATCTTGAAAGTTGCTTTTTAATACATTAAAAACTATGTAGTATACATTAAAATAAACACTTTTAATAACTTAAAAATGATTCCCCTAAAACTACGCACTTCTTAAATACTTTTATTTTTCAGTCACAGAAAACTTTGAAAAGTATAGTGCCTCAAGTTAAGGTCAATGGAGCAAAATATCTAGAATACAAAAATTTGATGGATTAAAGTGACTTTTGTTAACTGGCTTAGAGTCTCTGTGTAAGTTAGGATCCTTGGGTAAACCCTAGAATGTGCAAGTTGTGGGAGAGGTGGCCATCTCATCATGGAACAGAAGAGGAGAAGAGGTTGTAGCTTATATCTGTTTAAGGTATTGCTGTAGGAGGAAGTGATTAAAGATATTTCACAGGTTGTCAGTACAATAGGTGATAAAATTGAGATGTGTTTCCTTAGTTACATAAAAAGAAACGTGAATTCATTAAGCTTAAATACCCATTTGGCATTAACGTCAGCGATTAGCGTTAGAGTTTTGAAAATGTTACCAAATTATAATTTTTACCTTTTACATTCAAAAGTTACAACTCCATCATCAATAGATTATCCAAAACTCTAATGTTAATCACAAAAACTGTTTTCAAATAGGGTTTGAATGTTGGGAGCAGGAATGACTTGACAACGTTATTTACATGTTTTTATATATGACAACCAAAATTACCATTTTGCTTATTTTTCTCTAAAGTTACGTGAACACTATAAAAGAAATGACATAAAACGACTGGAAAACAAAGAGGTGACTGATTTTCAATTGCTAAGGCATGTCAGGTACTTACTTGCAGGGCTCACATGTTGAGTGGCTGAAATGTGTCAATCGCCTTTCAATTACTCAATTCAAAAAAATTTTCCCCATTAGTCTTTGTTTAGTGGCTTTTTAATTTTTTATCGCCTTTATAACAAAAACTTTAGCTCCTTATTCTTCTTCCTCATTCTCTACTTTTTCCTCATCCTTTCTTGCCCCTCTTCGTGCTTTGCTTCCATTCTTTGATGAGAGGCATACACTTCCCCTCCATCACTGAGCATATGTTTCACGCTTCATTTCCCCTCTTTAACAAAAGACATTTTTCCTTCTTCCTTCTTAGGGCTAAGGTTTTTCCATTTCCAGAGTTTACCTTGCAAGGTCCTCGAATCATTCTTGCAAAGTTACCAGTGAGCCTTTTTTGGTAGATCAAGTGCTTGCTTTTTTAGTGATTTTTTTTCCTATGGAGTATGATATTGAAGATTTTAGTCGGTTTTGAAGCTCTAATTCCATTTTCCCTTCAATTCCACCTATGAAGGATAATGGTGAAGCTTCTACCTCGTCAATGGAGGATAAAGTTCTAAAATATTTTTTTTTGTTTTTTCCTTGGGGATGAATACAGTTGATTAATTAATTTTTTTATTAATTTATAAATGCATTTATAATAATAATAATAACAACAACAACAACAACAACAACAACAACAACAACAACAACAACAACAACAACAACAACAATTAATTTTATGTTAATTTTAATACATATAAATTATATTAAAAAAATTAAAAAAAGGAGCGACTAATATATTTAGTTGTTCTTCAATTGCTCTGAACTAGCTACTGACCTGTTTAGTTGCCTTTCAGCCGTTCATTGCAATTGATTGCAATTGGGTAGTCGATCAATTTTATGTATTTCTCTTGTAGTAAAGTAGTAATGAAGCAATAATTTGTGTGTGTTTGTGTGTTAAGAAAGTTTTTTTTAATATTCTAAAACAAAAGGAGGAGAAAACTAAGTTTTAAGAAAGAATGAATCTTGTTGATGTGCAGCAACCATTCATGTATGGGGAAACCACAAGAAGTGCAACTCCAACAAAGCCCTCAATGGTATATTGAGAATATCTTAAACTCAACGCAAGCATTGGTTGGTTGAGTGATACTCAATAATTGTTGAACTCAACCTATTAAAATAATACAAAATAGAATTTAAGAAAAAGCTGGTACATTTAAAACCCACATAGATGGCTTGAATCTTAGCCGACAATGTAGAAGTAGAAATTAGAAAATAAGCCCCTCTAGTGTTAGGAATAGCTATAGTATGGCAAACAGTTAAGGAACAACAACTTTCCTAGAACCAAAATTCCATGCACTATTAGTACCAAGTGTCAACTACAATGACTAAAAAAAAGAAAGCAAAGGAAGAATATCCCAAGCAAAAACAAGTTAAGTAGACTATTGTGACAAAGGCCTAAGGTACATAACTTTTAGCTATCTAGCTTGCTTTAGATCTTGTATGAGAATGTCTTATTGACTAAGAACGTTAGATGGTTGAAAGCAAACTTGGTTGAAGGCCTAGTTGTTCTTACCCATCAAGATACACCACATTGTAGCTGTAAATAATTCTAACAAGTTGATGTCCCAGTACTCTTTGTGCTGAAATTTAGAAACAACTCATAATTTGAGCTAGAAATTGAAAAATATGAGTATAGTCTCAAATAAACTTAGATTGAGTGCAATATAGAAAGAGAAGAAAAGTGGTTTTGTCCTTCTAAGAACATCTTTAGTAGAATAAGGTTGAACAATCCAATGCAAATAGCTAATAGAGAACCCACAAACAAGTCACACACGTTCTTTAGTTATAATATTAACAGGTAAACATATCTTTCTTCCCTTACATTGTTTCATACTTATAAGAGGCTTTCAAGGGAAATTGGTGGTTAACTTCAAAACATTGACTAGACCAAGATTGACTTTTCTTGACAAACATTTTTCAATTGATTCTTAAAATGCCTACCAATAGCCAATTAAGCCCAATGAAGTACAAATTCTCATTGCCAATTGACATAGTGAAAGAATAAGGGTAAACATCACCAAATGTCTTGAAAATGTGTCCTATGCTCTACTTCCACATTCATCTTGGAAGTACAAAATGTAGCATCATTCGTTCTAGAAGCATGTCATTGTTGCAACATTTATCCTTTTGTTAACTCTTACTATTGGAAAGTATGTCTTATGTTGCATTATTCATCTTTGAAGTATATCTTATATTGCATGATTCATTCTAAAAATATGTCTTATATTGCATTATTTGTTTCACTAGATCAACTTTTCGTCATTTTCCAATAATAAGACTTAAGAGAAGAATGAGTAGTGTAACAACTGCATAATTTCAAGATAAATGATACGATAATTTATATTTTTAGAATAAATGTGTAATATAGAGCATATTTCCACAACTTTTGGTGATGTTTGCCCAAAGAATAACTTCTGGATTTCCCCAACATTTTGGCCGCGGCGACGAGTCACCACCGCTCCTTCTTCTTTCCTTTCCCTTACCTTCCCTGGTTAAAACCTGCCACGTGGTGGCCCACAATTTGTTCGGTTACCGACTTTGCCCTTCCCGAATATATTCTAACTGCACCCGCAGTGCCCGTCTTCCTGCTGGGCAGCTTCCATAGCCGTCTGTTGGCTGTTGGCAGCGCCTTTGGCACATTTCCTTTCCTGCCCGACTATCCCGGGCAGCTCCACCACCCTCCTTTCAAACTTTCTGCGACCCCAACAGTCCTCGATCGTCCTCGCTTCCGACCGTAATAGGAATCTATCTTCACAGTGAAAGTTCTGTTCCTTTTTCTTAGTACACTTTTTGACTATAAATTTGGTCGAAGAGCTTCAGCTACCAGTAAGACCAGCCGTTGTGTTGTCTTCTTCTTTTTCCTCTCGAGAATGTGCGACGGATTTGTGATCTCTAGTTGTGTTTGTTTGGCTTAGTTTGGGCGTCTGCTTGTCTCTGGATCTTGAGCTCCTGTCCGAGGAATGTGGAAGTTAGTGCGCTTGGCGGCGTCGCTTGGCGGCCGACCGCGGCGGTTCTCGTCAGCGATTCCTGGTCCTTGCATCGTTCACAAACGCGGCTCTGATATTCTTCATGATCCCTGGTTCAATAAGGTCTCAAGTCGCTTGTTCGGTCTTCTTCTGATCTCACTGGCGAATTTCTGCTGTTTCGTTTTGTTAAGTAATTGTGATTTGGATCGTTGGGGTGCAGGATACTGGATTCCCGATAACTGAGAGAGATCGACTTGGTCTCCGTGGTCTCCTTCCGCCTCGTGTCATCTCATTCGAGCAGCAATATGCTCGTTTCAGTAAGTCCAACTTTATGTTCTTGTCCGTTCAGTGCTATTTTGACGATTTGTTTTTGATTCGAGTGCTTTTCTTTTAAAGTTCTCTTTAGATAAGCTATGTGAATTTCATGTTTACGATGTTAAATTTTGATTAGCTTTCTGTATTCAAGTTAAGCTTAATGATGCCAGTTTTTTGGAGTCGTTTCCCTCATTTCAGACTGATAAACTTGATGGTACCCTGCTTGATTATTGGTAGTGGAATCGTTCCGGTCACTGGAGAGAAATACTCAGGGCCAGCCAGAGAGTGTTGTTGCATTAGCAAAATGGAGGATCTTAAACCGTTTGCATGACAGGAATGAAACACTGTATTACCATGTAGGTTTTGTATGATGATTGAGCTTGTAGTGCCAATGCATTTTAAGTTGTTTTCTCCCGCTATATAGCTAAGTTGGTCCCTTTCTCCAGGTCCTAATGAACAACATAAAAGACTTTGCTCCAATAATATACACCCCTACTGTTGGATTGGTTTGTCAAAACTACTCTGGCTTGTTTAGACGTCCACGTGGAATGTATTTCAGTGCAAAGGATAGAGGAGAGATGATGTCCATGATATATAATTGGCCAGCTCATACGGTAAAGCTTCCTATATCTCTTTCTCTTCAAATGAGGATGCCACTGATGTGGTTATGTGGCATATGTACTGAGGATATTTTATGTTCTCAAATTTCGATTTAAACTCTTTTCCTAAGTGATGCATCAGTATCCATCTTTTGTTCTTCATGGTTCTGTTCCTTTCAGCTGTGGTGTTGTCTTTAACCCTGATTAATGCCCAGTTATCTTCCAGGTAGACATGATTGTCCTTACAGATGGCAGCCGTATTCTTGGCCTTGGAGACCTTGGAGTTCAAGGAATAGGAATTCCTATTGGGAAACTCGATATGTATGTTGCTGCTGCTGGTATCAACCCACAAAGAGTATGCGTCCCTCTACTCCCTGTCTTTGGTGGAAACTGATTATGTGTTGTATTCTTGTTTCTTTTATCCCTATCGGCACTCATTTATAATCAACTGACTCAAATGTATGCCACTGACAGATACTTCCTGTGATGTTGGATGTTGGTACAAACAATCAAAAGCTACTTGAAGACCGGCTTTGTGAGTAGTCGTGTGATCATCATTTGATTCTTAGTAGATAATGATTTTCTTCATTCAGTGCATACCATATTTTGATGCCTGCTAACTCTTCTGTTTTTATTTTTTTACTTATTCGTATGTCCTTTTAATTCCTTTTCATCTTTTGATCTTTTTTTGGATTGATGGGTTTGCAGATTTGGGGCTTAGACAACCTAGATTGGAAGGCGATGAATACCTTTCAGTTGTTGATGAATTTATGGAAGCAGTTCATGCGCGCTGGCCAAAGGCTATTTTCCAGGTCTAATCTCCTTCATAACTGGGGCTTCTCTGATTGTGCTCTATCTCTGTCAGAAATTTAATGAATTTTTCATTTCAGTTTGAGGATTTTCAAATGAAGTGGGCCTTTGAGACTCTGCAACGATATCAGAAGAGGTTCTGCATGTTTAATGATGACATTCAGGTGAGAACATTGTGGTATAAATTTTTGTATCAGGTAGTGTAACACCAGCCATGGTTGTCTTGTAGGGAACTGCTGGTGTTGCCCTTGCTGGATTATTGGGAGCTGTAAGGGCTCAAGGCCGGCCATTGGCTGAATTCCAAAACCAAAAGATAGTTGTTGTAGGAGCTGGAAGGTACTTGTTACCTACATGTTTGCATGTTTTTCCAATAACAAAATATATGAATTCTTTTACATTTTTGCTCTTTTCCAGAACTTATTGCTGGTAGCTTCAACTTTTACTTGAAACTTTATATGTGCTTTCAGTGCTGGACTTGGTGTTCTTAACATGGCTGTACAGGCTGTGTCGAGAATTACAGGGCGAAGTGAAACAGCTACACGCAACTTCTTCTTAATCGATAAAGATGTACGGTTTGATGCCTTCACATTTTCAGTCTTTCTTTGCTGTATATAAATGACGTATGAGTTCAGTGGATAATGCTTGCTTGCTATAGTATCTACTTTATCTGTTGGATTGCTTTTATTGACTTTCTGGTTAGTTTTTAGGTGAATGCTATCCTCATTCTGTCCAATGGCTTAATATAAGCTATATGTCTCAGGAACAATTGGTACATGTGTTTCATTGCTGCAGGGTCTTGTCACTAAAGAACGAAAGAATCTTGACCCTGCTGCAGCACCATTTGCTAAAGATCATGGAGAGCTAGTTGGGCTTAATGAGGGTGCTTCCCTACTGGAAGTGGTAAGTTCTTTTTGGATTGTTTCAAAGTCTTTATTAGTGGAAGTATCTAAACTAATGATATTTAGGAGGAGAACGATAAACAAGCTTTTCTAATTTAGCTTGCAAGCAAAAGGGGAACCTTCATTTGATTGGTTTTGTTTAAGCTCGTTGTTCATTCAATGTATGCAGAAGATCTGCAGTCATAGTAACTGATTTTTCTGGTATGAAAAAATCAGGTTAAAAAGGTCAAGCCCCATGTGATTCTTGGTTTATCAGGAGTAGGTGGTATCTTCAATGATGAGGTGCAATTCTTCCAATCATGATTATACATTTTTTTTCTTGCCATCTCTTTCCGTGATAGTTAGAGACTCTGTGGTATTGATTTGAAGCCTGCCCTTGTACTTGTGATGTCTTCCATGTTTTTAACGTCCTGAGTCAATTGCTTTGATTCTTTGAATCCATGCGCTTTTCCGTGTTAACCCTTTATTCTTAGGAAATTTCTGTTAGCATGTTTTCCCGTTCTGCAGCACATGATTATTTCCTTTTAAACTTTCTTCCCTCCAATTGTGCCCATTAAGTCTAGTCCTCTAGATTTGGTTTTTTAACTGCATTCCATATTGCTCACATCATCCTCCGATCAGAATGTTATTTAAGCATCTTGGTTATATTGGCTATATGGCGTGGTTGGT
Organism: Aquilaria sinensis; assembly: GCA_005392925.1. NCBI lineage: Eukaryota > Viridiplantae > Streptophyta > Magnoliopsida > Malvales > Thymelaeaceae > Aquilaria > Aquilaria sinensis. Next base: position 223,800 of record SMDT01003002.1, on the reverse strand, counting down.
TCCTTAACAAGTGTTTGTTGGCATGAGAATCAGGTTCTCAGGGCCATGCGTGAATCTGATTCAACCAAACCTGCAATATTTGCAATGTCAAATCCTACCATGAATGGTTTGTTCTTTATTTGTGGTCAGCATCTAGTTTTAACTGTTTGCTGATAATTGTCCTTCAGTGATGTTCCGTTTGTCCATTTTCTGCCAGCCGAGTGCACAGCAGCCGATGCTTTTAAGCATGCTGGAGAAAATATTGTTTTTGCAAGTGGGAGTCCTTTCCAGAATGTAGATTTAGGTGATTCCCTTTCTTTTGAATCTGAATCAAGTTGGAAGATTATGCATCATGCATTTGTTTCTTCAATTAGGATCCATCTATTGGAATGTACCACATTCCTTTCCATCCCTGCTGCTCTTAGTTTCATTCGGTACTTACTTTCTTTAGGAGCCAATGCTGGCTGTTTGTGGATACATACAAGTATTTTTCATTTCTAATAGAAATTCACACATCTATGTCCATACCATTGATTTTTTTTTTTAATTTTCTGGCAGGAAATGGTAAAGTGGGCCATGTAAATCAAGCAAATAACATGTACCTGTTCCCTGGGTCGGTATTCTTTTGCAGTCAAATTATCATTGATATGACTTGGTTTTATCTCAAAAGTAACATAGGTTGGACCGAATTCAGGATTGGCTTAGGTGCACTGTTGTCTGGTGCCCGTTTCATAACAGATGGGATGTTGCAAGCCGCTTCTGAGTGGTACGTCTCTGTTGAACTGAAAGCATACCAAGTTGTTCTCTTTTGCTTTGTCAGTCTGAATTTGTGTGTGAAATCAAATGGGCTGTGGAGCTCTGATGCAGCTAATTTTAGATGCACTTCTAATCAAAGTTGTGCATGTTGATGCTATTTCTGCAGTCTTGCTTCGTACATGAGAGATGAGGAAGTTCAAAATGGCATCTTATACCCATCCATCGACTGGTACATCCCTTACTCTTCTTTCCGAAAAGCAGCTTTTCCCCTTCTCTAATGCTATGTATCTTTCCATTTGCCTGGTGTAGATCTTGTGTTGATTGTTCTATTTCAGATACAAGTAGAACTAACTGTTCCATTAGAAAATTCTAAAGTTCGCTATCGTAAAGGAAACAAGGAAAATTGAAGACTGCTCATGATTGTGGCATGCCAGCGGTTCTGATTGATTTAGCCGGAACTTTTCTTTTGGTTGTGTATGGCAAACTTAGTTTCTCTGCTTTGGCACAATGCAGTATTCGAAATATCACAGCAGAGGTTGGAGCTGCTGTTATGCAAGCTGCTGTTGCAGAAGAACTGGCTGAAGGGCACGGTGAGGTTGGGCCCAAGGATCTGGCGAACATGTCAAAGGTATAAAGCTCTGCATATTTTAACTCTTCCCCCTACTTCCACAATACATGTGTAATTGGGTCTGAATAGCTGTTTTATATGTATATTCACTGACAAGGAAACCTATCTACAACTTGAAATATAGTTTCACAGTCTTTTACAGAAAAGGGGATAAGAGTTGACAATCAATCTGAGCCAAAACCTGTATTTGAGTTGAACTTTGTATAGCACCCAAAACCCTTTAATGTGATGGAATACATAAATATGACGAGAAAATGAGAAACATGGCGGTTTTGAGTTTGAAGTGGATGGACAATGTAAGCTATCTCGCCCCAATCATCAAATGGTGCTCAGTGCCGTGGGTTTGAAATCATGTGAAGTTTGCTGTTTGGTCTTAATACAAAGCAAGACGAAAAGGGGGGATATGGAAATCAATCCCAGTTTTTCTTGCTTCTTGCCAGGCTAATGTTTCCTTCTGGTTCCATTTTGATTGCAGGAGAAGATGGTCGAGTATGTGACGCAGAACATGTGGTACCCTGTGTACAGCCCTCTGGTGCACGAGAAGTAGTCATTCATCAAATGGTCATTCAATGAGGTTTAGGGTTTGCTAAATGTACTCGAGGATTGTACAAAAGCTATATATGCTAGGAATTGATTAGATGCAGAAAATAAGTTTAACTCTTTGGACTGCCAATTGAACTGTGCGATGCAGAATTTTGTAAGTTCTAGTACAAACCTTTTTAAGTGCATATAGCACTACTTTTTTTCAAGATTAAATGCCCACTAGCCTATAACGACGTGGGTTGCTGCTGCATATCGTAGAGCCAGTTATGATTCCACTACCAGTATCCACCTGGCCAAATATATTTTTTTGAAGTAGTTTCTATGCATATTTCCCAGAGGAGAAATCAGGACGAAGGAAAGTTTGCAGACAGATATATTACATTTCCCTTCTAAACCCTCCTTACAAGAAGCGTTTAAATATCTCTTTAACGTAATAAAACAACAGGGCCTGGTCCCGTATAATTTGTCAAGTTTTAGAAATACTAGTGGGGTTCTTTCTTATCCAATTATTTTGTCCCATGCTTTTTGAACTGATGGATCAATTTCCATTGTCCGTAAGGGTGATGGCATTCACTTCGTTTTCTTCAATTGCGTAAGAAGAGTGTCTATACATGCTTGGCCAGATCCGGGATCCTTTCTTCCTTGTTAGACCCGGAGCAGAAGGTTGAACAAGGGACAGCATGGCATCAATGTAAAGACGCCTCTGAAAGAAGCAGCAGACGGCAAAAGTCGGAAGTTGAATCAGAAGATGACAGTCAACCAGGCTTGCCTCTGCTTCGGTGGCCAACACAGCTCAACTCCAGCAATGAAGTTCATTATATAGGCGGCATCTTTGCTTGGCCGTGGAGAACCAACAACCAGCAGGTCACACTCCCATCTTGAACTATGGCAGAGCAAATCAGAAAGTAGTATGGAGTTCTCTTCTTTCATAGACTTCTTGTTTCTCAAGCGTGTAATTCAGGTAACATATATGTGCTCATCTCTGTTTCGTCTGTACTTGCAGGTATGCAGTTGTAATGGGATCAAACAAAGGAGTTGGATTGGAAATATGTAGGCTATCATTTTTAGCTCCATTTGCTTTGGACATGGCCATTGGCCAAGTCTACTTGCTCGTGTTGGTTTTTTTTTTTTTTTTGACAAGAGGGTTTGTCCATCTTTCTTGTTCAAGAAGTGCAAAAACAGGATTAAACTTGAAGAAATATATTTGTTAATTTACTAAACATAGAAAAGAAAATCATATACTCATGGCTTCACTCATCAACACTATCAATAATGGTGCAGTTTAAAATCTATAGTTTCTTGGTAGAACTGCTTATCAACTACTAACATGCTATAGGAGTGTGAATTCCCTGTCTACAATAAGGAGAGTCTTGCAAAGCAGCTGTATAATGTGCACCAACATCTACAAGAGGGATGTAACCGGGCTCAACTATACCACAGCCAGTGGCAGGGGTGTAAATGGATAGGGCCAAGACCGAGCTCATTAGGCTTGATCTTGGCCCAACAAATTATTGGTATTTGGTACGGCTTGAGCTCAAAATTAAGTCTCAGACCATGGGTTTTAGCTCCACTCGATAGCTTGATAGGCTTAAGAGAAATAATGGCTGGTCATAATTTTTTAGATCTTTAGAAAAGTTATGTTTAAGTGGCAAAGCTTGTGCCCCGTGAAGAACAGTCCACATAGTGAAGGTCGTCATTTACAAATTCGTTCGCACAAGAGTTCCTATAGAACGGCAAAACCCGAAAGTTGAAGCAAAACACGACAGTGAACTAGCCTTGCTCCCACTTCCTCGGCCTGCACAGCGCATCTCCGGCTTATCTTCAACCATGGCAGAGCAAATCAGAGAGTAACATAGAGCTTCTCTTCATTTTTTTCAATATTTCTTGCGTCTCAAGCATGTGACTGGAGTAACATATACGTGTTCATCTGTCTGTTTGGCCTGTACCTGCAGGTACGCGGTTGTAACAGGATCAAACAAAGGGATTGGACTGGAAATATGCAGACAGCTGGCTTCGAAAGGGATCATGGTGGTGCTCACCGCAAGAAATGAGAAACTGGGTCTAGAGGCTGTTGAGAAGCTCAAAGATTCTGGTCTCTCAGACAACATGGTTTTCCACCAGCTCGATGTCACTGATCCAGCTAGAATTGCTTCTCTAGCTGAGTTTGTGAAAACCCAGTTTGGGAAACTTGATATCCTCGTACGGTCTTATTTGCCCCTCTATCTTAATTAACTGCAACTTCATTCGAGTCAGGATTAGGATAGGCATTTGTCTAATCCTGTCTCAAAATTTCGCAGAAACCACTGATATATTGTTTTGCCTTCTTTCTAGCTAAATTTTCAAATATGTTTCTGGGACTTTGGACAGGTGAATAATGCTGGAATTGGTGGGAACATAATGGACACTGAGGCTATGCAAGCTTACAACTTTTCTGACATAGAGGTAAGTCGTTAGAAACATGGATCAGTTTTCCGTATTCCTCACCCGAGATTTTTGGAATTTGGAGGTCTACAAGAACAGTTCACGAGGCCACATACTGATGAAGTTCATCCTCTTTCATTAATTCACAAATCCTGACTCTTTTCATGACTAAATTTTGTGTCGCTGATGCAGAACCTGTCCGCCATTTGGCCTAAAGTTTTGACAGAAAACTATGAGTTGTCAGAAGAGTGCTTGAAAACAAATTACTATGGCTCCAAAGGAACGACTGAGGCGCTTCTTCCCTTCCTCCAGTTATCTGATTCTCCAAGGATTGTCAATGTCTCCTCCCATATGGGGCTGCTGAAGGTGATAAAAATGAGAACCCAATTCCTAATTCTCCCCAGGTGGAACTGCAGAAAGCTTGCATCCTAAGGTTTCTTCTCACTTTCTTATCAGGAAATTCCAGGTGAACATATCAAATGTGTCTTGAGGAATATTGAAAGCCTAACAGAAGAGAAAATCAACGACTTACTAACCGAGTTTCTGAAAGATTACAAAGAGGGTTCACTTGGAGCCAAAGGCTGGCCAAAGTTTCTGTCTTCCTACACCGTGTCAAAGGCGGCACTGAATGCCTACACTAGGATGCTGGCCAGAACATATCCCAAATTCTGCATCAACTGCGTCTCTCCCGGGTTTGTTAAGACAGATATCAACAACAATACTGGCATCATGACTGCTGAAGAAGGTGCTGCTTACCCTGTTAAGTTAGCCCTCCTGCCCGACGGTGGCCCTACTGGTCTCTTCTTTTCCCTAGGTGAACCTGCAAGTTTTGAGGGTTGAAACCGCTTGTTTAAACTGCTTATCTAACTATGTCATATCTAGTTTAGCGTCGGCAATAAGGAGAGTGCCTTTTTGTGCATAGGTTGTATCATTTTCGACATCTGTGAGAGGGATGTAATAGTAAGGACAAAATCTCTTACACAATCTATGGCCTTGATATCGTCTATTGTATAGTATGATGTTAAAATGCATACAAGCGAAGTGGGAAATTTTCTTTCCAGCCTGTTGAGATAACTTTGAGTTGAATTGTTTGATAATTATCCTACGGTTGAAAAATTGAAGCTTATAACTTTATTGCTAAATTGTAAAATATTTCATTTTTTGTGCCATTAACCATAAATCAATTGCAAGTTGTAATTTTGCTTCTCCCCAATTCCTCTATGCATCAAATAATGGGCTACGAGGGTTTTGGTATGCACACTCCCTCAATATTTTATTAGTACGTATAGAAACTACAGAGATTAGGATCCATCAGCCACAACAAACCAACAACTAAGGCAAAGAAACTGAAAACTAGGCAAAATGTCTTCCATGGCGGGAGCTAGAGAAAGGTGATGGAGATATTTGAAGATTTGGGGGGTTGATTTTTCAGGTATGCAGTTGTTAGAGGAGTGAACAAAGGGATCGGATTAGAAATATGTAAGCAGTTAGCTTCAAAGGGGATCTTTGTGGTTTTGACTGCTAGAGATGAGAAGAGGGGTCTTCAAGCAGTTGAGAAGCTGAAACAGTATGGTCTTCACAACATAGTTTTTCATCAGGTAGATGCCACTGATCCTGCCACTATATCTTCCTTGGCAGACTTCACCAACACCAAATTTGGAAGCTGGATATTTTAGTATTAACTATAACAAGTCTCACCTCTTGATTATGTTCTGCGGTTTTGATTCTTTCAAAACCCAGCTACAAGATCTGCAAATTTCAGTGAGATTTGTTTCATTTGGCTTTAGGTGAACAATGCAGGAATAGATGCTTCATATCCTGTTAAGTTAGCTTCCTGCCTAATGGTGGCATCACAACTGGCTTCATATCCTGACGGTGCTTCATATTAAAGATGATAAACTGAAACCACCCAATTACTGTTTTTCCAAGTAAACAACAACACTGGCATCACAACTGCTGAAGGAGGTGCTTCATATCCTGTTAAGTTAGCCCTCCTGCCTAATGGTGGCCCTACTGGCCTCTTCTTTCTCCTAGGTGCACCTCTAAATTTTGATGGTTGACTGAACCCAACCATTGACTTGATTTGTTTACCTACTTTGTTATATGAATACCTACTTTATTTGTCTTTCATAACGACAGAATCTCTAGCACAACGGTTGTATTATTTTCACAACTTCTACATGGGGGATGCATATACTATTGCAAGGAAGCTTTTTCCTTTGTTTTACTATGAATTTCTTGAAAGCTAGTGTCACTACTGTTATTTCCAGCAGTTGTTTTATTATATGCTTGTCCAAAATGCAATTTAGGGTCAAGTGGAAAGGTTACAAATTTTTATGTTCCAGAACATACACCAATTGATTTTATTGGCCCACTTCCTGGAAGTTGGTTCTCCCCCAATTTGTATCCATACAAAAATGGGCTATACGTGGGTCTCGTGCCACCGCTTCCTTATCTATTTCGTGCACTGTTGCTGGGGACAAAAAGGGGTGATTTATAAGGCAGAGCGACCACAATAAAAATTGTAGGAAATTACTGTTAACACTACAGAAATTGCACAAGATTTTCTTCATGGCGGGAGCTGAAGAGAGGTATGTCTTTTACCCTGCATAATCTCAGCAGAGAAGTAGTTTCCTTACAAGTGGCTAGGGGAAAACACAAATGCAATAGACCCTTTAGCTTAATGAGTTGTTTTTGACTTTTCAGGTGCGCGGTTGTTACAGGATCAAACAAAGGGATTGGGTTAGAGATATGCAAGCAGCTAGCTTCCCATGGGACCTTTGTGGTTTTGACTGCTAGAGATGAGAAGAGGGGCCTTCAAGCTCTTCAAAAGCTGAAGGAATCTGGACTCCACAACATAGTTTTTCATCAGCTAGATGTCACCGATCCTGCCACCGTATCTTCTTTTGCAGACTTCATCAAGACCAAGTTTGGGAAGCTTGATATCTTGGTATTATGAGAAGTCTCACTTTCTGAATCTCTTCCCTTTCTTTTCCTTCACAAATTTTGGAGAAAACAATGTGTTTATGAATGAAATTGGCATGCATCTCTGCCTCAAACCAATCGCCATGATTGGATTCCATCCTCATCAAAAGAGTGGGGGGTTTCATCTAAAGAAGCTCAAGACAACAAATTTTGTGTCACTAAGAGTTGTTTCATTTGACTTCAGGTGAACAATGCAGGAATAGGTGGTGTCAAGGCAGATGCTGAAGCTTTAAGAGCTTCAGGTTCTGGAGAGGTCATTTACTTTTTATCGTAAATCGAAAACTTATCATGCCTTGCCTGCTAGAAACATGTATTCTAAGTACTCATATCCAAGTGCATGAACCACCAAAGAAATTGTTACCATCATTAAGGCTAACTTGTTTCCAGCATATAAATTAGCATTAATTTTCTCTTATACAGGAAGGCGCCAAAATCAATTGGAGCCAGGTGTTAACACAAACACATGAGTTAGCTGAAGAATGCCTCAACACAAACTACTATGGTGCCAAGAGAATGTGTGAAGCTCTCCTCCCACTACTCCAAAAATCAACCTCTCCCAGAATAGTAAATATTTCCTCTTCCATGGGGAAGTTAAAGGTTGAAGCTTTTAACCTTTTGCTATGCAGTAAAATATAAATCACATCAACCCATTTGATAAATTTGATATCTGTTTCCGCAGAATTTATCAAACGAATGGGCCACAGGAGTTCTAAGTGACATGGAGAAGCTTACAGAAGAAAAAGTGGACGAAGTGTTGAAGAAATTCTTGGAGGATTTCAAAGATGGTTCGGTAGCAGAAAAAGGATGGCCTGCTCTTATGTCAGCTTATATTCTCTCCAAGGCAGCCATGAACGCTTACACAAGGATTTTGGCCAACAAGTATCCCAATATCAGTATCAACAGCGTGTGCCCTGGATTTGTGAAGACTGATTTGAATTTCAACAATGGCATTTTGACTGTGGAGGAAGGTGCTGCTTGTGCCGTGAGATTAGCACTTCTTACTAATGATGGACCCTCTGGTCTCTTCTTTGACAGGATGGAGGCATCAGAGTTTTGATTGGATCTTATATTTTGGTTGAAACTTGTGAGCTGGTTTGAGAAGTTTCTTCTCCTCTTTCTTTTTCTTTTGTTTTGTTTTGTTTTGTTTTGTTTTTTTTCTGAAGGAAAACTGAAATATATGCATTACGAACCTGCACGAGAGTTGAATACAACTTTAGGAAGAGGCCTTGCTCAAACAACTCGATCAGGAAAGGAGAAACCTTTGTCAAGACCTTATGTTTTCTTTGAGTTTTTCTACGTAGGACCTGATATTGTAAAAATTGTGTATAAAACTTGTCTTTTTCTCTGCCGGGACAAGTACAAAATTTCTCACTAATATTTGGCTCTTTGATCAGAGTGTATACTTAAAATTTCTTTGGTATTGATAATGTTATAGTTTGTAACCGAATGTGTCACTAATATTACAATTTTAGATTGAATATGTCACCAATTGTTAAAAATCTAACGGTGAAAGCAAGAAGTTGATTTTGAAATTTAAGGATGCTAATGTAACTTTAGCAAATTTTTAGAACTTTATGTACTTTTAACACTTTCATTTTTTTGTGCATTTATCTTAGTCACCCATCTGTAGCCATTGGGTGACCGATGCAATGTCGGAGGATGTATTGTTGAACATTAGTATTTATAACAAAACAACCGCCATACTTGGAATCAAACTCAAACCCAATTAGGCTGAAATAGTATACTTCATTGACAATGGAATCAAGTGATGAATTGAGGAATCAGGGGCAGTAATGAGGAATCATACTTGAGTATTTTTTGTCGTATGAAATTGGCTGGAGAGGTTAGCGAAGTGGTGGGAGTGGTGAATTTAAATGATCAAAAGATATCATTGAGAGATTTGGAAACATATCGGAATTGGATGAGGATGTCTCGTTTGATTGGAATTCGGGTGCTGAGAAACACATATGAATACGTTGATGAATTTGAATTTCATTTCTGAAAGAACTAGAGGGAGATGTGGTGGCTAGCATCCAAAAAATAAAGATGATAAATTATGTAAAATTCTTAAGTTTATTAAATGTTACATTAGTACATTAAGATTTTAAAACCAACAACCTCTCACTTTACGATTAGATTTTTAATAGTTTGTGGCATATTCAGTCCCAAACTATAATATTAGTGGTATATTTGATGCCTAACTGTAAAGTTTGTGGCAATATTTGTTCCAAAGAAAAATTTTAGTTTGCAATTTGATCCAAAAGCCAAACATTATTAGGAACTTTTTTTTATCTTTGTTGTTGAACTTGGCGCTTGTTTTTTTTTTTTTGTCAACAACCTGGCGCTTGTTATGAAGACAAACTATTTACTAGATTACCATTTTTTTTTAATACTTAGAAACAATACGAGAAAAACTAAGGAAACATAGATACAACTATATTATGGGCTAAAGAAACTTTAAATTATGGGACCACTATTACTGAGCACCTATCCATAGAGTCCATATGGAGCAACATGGATTGAAGTAGAGCAGAAATGGCAGAGTTGATTGTTAGTGTGCCTGACAACACCTAGAGAGCCTGAGAGAAGTCTATTAAAATCGTTGCTGAGGTGATGTCCTGAGACAATGCAAATAATAAAGTAGCATGGATTGCCCTTAATTCAACTTTTAGCGTAGAATTGTAACGAGGGATGAAGATGCCCTTTCGATGTTTGGGTGGAGCATTAGTATCCAGCTAGACCCATGTTGCTGCACCTTGGACAGTAGAACTTTGCCATGCTCCATCAATGATGAAAAATGTTCAGTGTTAAATTGGATGGCTAGTTCTTGAACCGTCCCCAAGTACGACACAAAGTGGGTGAAGGACTAAAAGGGAAGCAGGAGAACTTCTACTGGAAATCTCTGGTAATGGAAAGTTGAAGGAACAATTCATCCCGTCTTACCATCAAATAGGGCACATGAAAAGGAGTATTTTAAAAAACACACTCATTTCTCCCAATCCAAATAATCCAAAACATGGAAACAAGAAATCATTTCCGGTGGGACAATAGGGTAATAAGCCATGATTTAAAGGATTTAGTAGAATTTGAAGAAGGCGAGGAGGAACAAAAATTACCTCATAACTCTTGAGATCCTGGACACTCATAGAAAAGATGAATTAGCGATTTTGGAGCAGCATGGAACGAGGGTAGAGAGGACCCACAAAATCATCATGATTTGCTAGTATTTGTTTTGTTGGAAGAGCCGGTGATAAACATTTTCATAAGAAGGATTTGAATTTTTGTGGGATTTGAAAAGCCCAAATTGATTTGAGAATAACTAAGAAATTTGGATGTGGAGCACCATTCAATGAGTTTCTAGTAGGAGAACAAAAATCAGTCAACTTTATTTGAAGCTCTAGATTATAGCCCTACTTTACAGTAAATGAGCTAGAAGCACTTTTAAGCTAGGAAATTGAATCACGATCATTCATGTCAATGGGATGAGGGATTTGAAGAATTAGATCAATAATCTACAACAGGAAAAGATTGTTCAGATCTTGAGTTTTCTATCCTCTTTCTTCTGAATCATACAGATCTAAAACACATAGATTTGAATTATGAGGGACACCATCAGTGAGAGTACGCAAGTGATCTGGTGAAATACTAGAGATGCAAGAACCTTCTCAAATCCTTATTGTAATGACTCAACCCAATTTATTCCACTTTATTATTTTGGTTACTTAGGGTAAGGCCCAAGATAAGGACAAAAAATAATAAAAATAAGAAGCACAGGAGGGGGGAAAAAGGAGTAAGGGAATTAAAAAAAAGAAAAAAAAAGGTTACGGCACAAAACTAAAAGAGAAGAGGAGAGAGAGGGACTAAGGTTATGAAAAAAGAGGAATAAGAAAAAGTTAAGATTGGGTATTTCTTAATTTTTATATAACTATTGTTTTATGTTGAAGAAGTGGAAAGAAAAATCATCAATTGAGGATTAAGTGAAAGTAATTTATAAATTTTTTTCAACAAAAAAAAAATCTTTAGTGAATATTTGTTAGTTATTTTTAGAATTTGAAAAGGGATTTTGATTGATGAATTGATAATATAATTTATTTTTTATGATTAAAGAGGATAATGAATTATTAGGATTGTTTTCGGACGAATTAGAAATAAGTCTGGCTTGGTAATAGGAAGAATCACGACTTGCAGAAGGTTCGAATCGGAGAAGCCGAGGGCACGAAGCTTATTTCTGGGTAAAAATTGGGCTAACTATAATTTAGTCCTTGATGCTTAGAGGGGGGGTTCATCGACACCCTATAGTCTAAACATTACAACTTGGTCACTGGAAGAAAGATGCTGAAGTATATAATTGGGTTAATTACAATATTAGTCCCTGATGCTTTTAACACCACTTCAGTGAATTCTTAGGTTCCATAAGTGTTCATTTGGGCCACTGTCAGCTATTGATTTTGGATTATTCCTTAAATTGATTATATTTTGATATAAACTTTTGTATAATTATTTTATGTGACTAAATAATTATTTTAGGAGTTGGAAAGTTGCATTTTGAGGTAAGTGGCTACTACTATTCCTAAAAATTAAATTGTTTTGATATTATGTGTATATATATTATTTCATCAAAGTGTTAAGTTTTCCAATTTAGTAATTTTTCAATATTTTGATTTAAAGCTATTTTTCATTAAATTGATTTTCAATCAAAATAAAAGTTTTCAAATACAAGTTTTATTCTAAAATTGTTTTCCAAGTATTTTATTAATTTATTTGTTTATCTGCTTATTCAAATTTAATCTTCTTTATGCAATATATCGTGTTTGATTAAATAAGCTAGCATCAAGTATATTTTGATTATAATATTTTATACTGAAATTTTATAACAACTATAATGCTTTGAATTTCTGTTCCGACTCCGTTTTAGTGGGTGTTGGTTTTGTACCTGTACTATTGGGAAAGTGTAGTTCTGGACCCTCTATATAGGGTATTCTGTTCCATTATGTTCTGCAGTGCACTGTTTTTATGACTAGTCCTTTAAGGTGCTCGATCATTGGTGATTCTTAGGCAATTCTGGATGCATTACAGTGGTTTAATTGTAGTCACAGTGATCACCCCACCTACTCTGTTCTGAATTTCTGTTCTGTCACTTTATTCTGAACTGATCTGTTTTGATTAATGATTTTATATATAAATATTAATTGTTCAGTTCTCAAAATGGCTATTGCATTAATTACTTTTGACTCTTCAAATATTTTCTGTTGAAGTTTATGTCATCATTTTATAAGAATTATTTCCGCTTGATCCCTATATATTTTTGTATATTATGTTTCTATTTTCAAAATCTGTCATTTGCTGGACATTCGTGCTTATCCCGTTTTCACCCCTTCACACAGATAAAGAATAGTTCGAGTTAATTAACAGGAGCAACTACAAGACCAGCTGCAATTCAAGAAAGTTAAAAGTATTTTGTTAGTACTACTATTAGAAATTACTTTATGTTTAGAAAACTCTTTGCATTTTGTTTCATTTCTTAGAGCTATGATATTTTATGGATTATGTCCTAATTTTAAGGATTGTAGTTGTTCTGCCACTTATTTGTCAGAAATTGAATTTTTTTATAAGTTTAGAATTAATTGGAATGTGTAGCCTTGCATGCTTAGGGAAATTATTTTCTTGAGTATGCGACGTGTTATCATCCCGAGACTTCTATGGTGGGTTTTGCGGCATGACATTTATTGTTCTTCCATTCCCCACATTCCATTGAAGATGGTCTTTAAGAAGATCACGTTTGTACAGAAAAGGCTACGCCAAATGGTACTTTCATTCCCAGTGGGCTTAATGGACCAAAAAGAGTGTAGCTTGCAATACTTTGCAATGAAGACTTGGTAAACGGGGGATTATCATTTCTAGTAAATATGCACCAAAATGTCTTTGCAAGAAGAATTTGATTGTAGAGTCAAAGATCCTTAATCCCAAGACCACCAAGACCCTTTTGGAAGTTGAAGGAGACTTCGTTGCCATAAATGAAGGGCTTATTGATCCTAAGTACCAAACCATAAAAAATGTATAAATTGCTTGAAAAGGTCATCTGACATAGTTACTAGAACATTCAGTGAAGACATAATCTAAATAGGAATGGAAGATAAAGTTGACTATATAAGCATAAGGCGGCCAACATGATTAAGTAATTTCCCTTTCCAACTAACTAAGTGTTTCTTAACCTTGCCTACCAGAAGTTGAAAAGAATTATAGCGTGATAGATTCTAAGCCAAAAAGGAGACCCAAATATAAAAGGATAACATTGCTGATTAAAAAAAGGAAGCAACTGAAGAATGTCACTCTTGATAGGGTTTGTCACATTGCTACCAAAAAGCTATTTAGACTTTAAAAAATTAATTCCCTAACCAGCCCCAATCTCAAACTCCTACGAAGTTTGACAAATAACTTGGATAGCTGACATACTGGGATGAAAGCAAACAAGGCAATTATCTGCAAAAAGTAAATGATTTATCTTTGAACCACACCTGCTCGCTTGGAGACCCTTGATGACACCTAATGATTGGAGCTTTTCAAGACGCGTAAAGAATACTTTAGCACACAGAATAAAAAATACGATGACAGAGGATCACCTTGACGTAAGCCAGCTATAGGAGAGAACCAATCAATGGTAAATCCATTTACCAGGACAGAAAATGATATTGTTGCAGCACATTGCATAATCAAATAAATCCATCTCTAAGAAAAATAACATGGTGCGGAGAACCTTTTCTATGAAAGACCATTGAAGGCTATCATAGACTTTAGTAATATCCACTTTCAAAATGGCCTTACTGCCTATAATCTAGTTGTATGATACGTACGTGAAAAAGTATGTAAAAGCTCATGGGCAATGATAATGTTATCTTGAATATTCTGCCCTAGGATGAAAGCATTTAACATGGAAAAATCAAAGAAGCTAGAACCAGCTTCAAACGGTTAGCCATAGTTTTAGCAATCACTTTATATAGGGTATTGCATAAACTTATTGGCCTTAAGTCTTCCATTGTACGGATCTGTTTGGACTTCAGAATGAGTGTGATAAAAGTGCAATTGACTTATTTAAGCAGAAAACCACCATTTAAAAAGGATATAGTAGCAATTGTTACCTTATTCCCAATGGTTCCTTAGAATTGTTTAAAAACAAAAGGCTGCAAACCATCAGGGCCCGGGACTTTCAAATTGCTTTGGTAAAAAACTACCTTCCAGACTTTCTCTTTTGTAAAAGGAGCAAGAAGATAAGAACATTGCTGCTCTATAAGCTTCCTGGCAATATCCTTACAAAACAAACATTGACAGTGATCACGATCTTCCAGAGGAAGGTATATCAAGAGTAAAACTTCTCCTTGACATGAGCTCGTATCTTATCCTCTGTGTATAACCAGTGATCTTCATGTACTTGGAGGGCAGAAATTTTGGAGTGCACACTAAACTACAAGTTGGCTGATTAGCCATTTATTCTCCAATTCTTTTGTTTCCTCTCACTCGCTCAGTCATATGCCATTATACTGCCGAATAGTTGTGCATGTACTAATTGTAGCCCATAAGGTTTACGATTTAAACTGGGCCTCTGACCAAAAAAAAAAAAAATCTGGTGTATACAACAGCTCAACATCCAACCCCTACTCGGCAATTTCATTGTGTAGATGATGATATTCCTACTTTTAACTTGTTTTGTTGGACACCCTACATACATCGTATCTATCATTCATTGAGTGAGCAATTTTTACATCTATATACTCTTTTTTATACAGCTTAGGTCGAGTACTACCTATTCACCAACCACAATTTTATAATCACAAGTATTTAGAAATGTTTCAACATAAAATATCACTTCAAGAGTAATTACAAGTAGCCTAATAATACAAAATAAAAAAAATCGTGAAAGCAATACTAGCAATAACAGTAATGTACTCATACTAGCAATACTAGAAGTCAAGGCTTAATAGTCAACATAAGTTCAACAAAAAACAAATACTTAAATTAGACAATCCGTAATATATGACATAGAAATTTAGGCCTAATACATAAGTTTAACAACTAATTCTTAAAAGTGCTTCAATTTGTAAAACAAGAACACTAACTACAATTTGAAGTAATTCAATTTTAAAAAAATTACTACCAAAGAAGCCAATAAAAGTAAATCACTTATTGAATTGTAAATAATTCAGTTTCAAATTGATTTATACCAACTGCCCAAAAAGCTATTGTAAATCCATTATCTTTGTCCAATAATTTTCTTTGAACTCAAAATCTATACAACTTAACTTGATTGCATGTTATTACTTATTAAAGGAGAACAATATACATAATAAAGGCACATGACAAATGCGCAATAAGTTCATATTTGCTTATGTACATATATGTACATATATATACATGTGTGTGTGTGTGTATAGGGGGGAGGGGCCCGAATGTCAGGCAGATGAATACCAAACTCACATCTTACCCAAAACCCTATGGGTGAAAAATAAAAAAATCCATATCTAACCCAAACTAGTTCAATTGTAAAAAAGGTAAAATTTATTTGTGGTTTCTAATCTTTTTGTGGTATCCTAAACTAATCTCTAACCTTCATTTTGTCCTATTAAGTCCCTAACCTCCTTATTTTTTTTTTTATCTCAAGTGTGGTCTTTTTGTCAATTTCCTAGTTAACATTGACAGAATTTTTGTGAAAAATAGAAACATTGATCCTACATTTTCTTCTTCTCACTCAAATCACCCTCATCCTATTAAATTTATCACTCTAATTACTATCTCCTTCTCTCCCTCCCTCACCATTTCCTGCTGCCACCATCCTTGGCCCGCAGGCCACTTAAGAGGTAATAATGGGTTAGCAAATAACGACAATGAACAGGGAAGAACAACCACTATGAACTGAGCCCAAATGGCAACTCACCGGCACAATATACCTTCCGAGTTCCGACAGTGCGGTCCTTCGACGAGATCCAACAAAGACAATAGTTCCTCTGTTATGATGTTCTCTAATTCTTGTGGGTGGTTCAGCAAATTGGGCATTGCCAATCGAAATTGACCTTGAAATCAGAAAGCTTCTGCAGATACCCATTAAAATCAAAACATTGAAATTAGATGGCTTCAGCAAAACTCCTCTTCAGGCTGTTGGGGATCTTCAGAACCCGATGCATTTCCGGGTTTTCTCCGAGGTGGTCCAGCCCATCTTGAATATGATCGGAACTATGATCTTGCCCGCATCGCTGTTGACCAGCTCCGATACGGTGTGCTTGATTGATTGGTGTTGTTCCAGCAATTGGGCCCTCTGGAAAATCTCGCCACGGGCCATACAGGGGAAGATATCATTGCAGAGCGGAAAGAATATGGGACTGTTGGTGCTGATATTAGACTCCAAGAATATCATGTACGGAGTTTTCCGATCATCGGAAAAATGCATTTCCGGCGGGACCATGGTAGCGATGGACTGCTGGGAGTTTCTCGCGAAGGTAAGTGTGGGGGTGGTGGGCTGGGGTTGGGCTGTGATGTTCCTGTAGGATTTAGCTGTGGAGAAGATGCAGCGGAGATAAGAGAAGAAAGAGGAAAGATACTTGTGGGGTTTGATCGGTCGCCAGTCTGAAGCAAGACAGAGGCAGGGACGAGTTGGAATGGTGGCAACTTCAGAGGAAAAAAGTTAGGGATCTGGGTGTAAGGGGGCAAAAACTATACGGATCAGATTTAGCGTTTGCCACAGAAATTCTGTTAAAATTAACCATGAAGGTGACGGAAAGATCACACTCGTAGGGCCGGCAATTAGGTGGGTTGAGTCAGATCATTCAGATTCAGGTTTACTCAGATTAGCATGTATTCTGGTCTAGGTCGGGTTATTTGGGTTTGGGTTGATTTCAAGTTGAGTTGATTTCGGGTTCGGGTTGGGTTAAGCTGGGTTTATTTGGTTTCCAATCCAATCAGGTCCGGTTATCGGGTTTTAGACTAGATTCAGTTTGATTGTTGGGTTTACTCGGTTCACTGATGAATAAGTTGAATTCGCTAAATTGATTCTATTTTTTTTGTTTTATTTTAATTAAAATTTAATTTAACTAGACATAAAAATAATATAAAATTTATGAATATATATTAATATATGCTTTATTTAATAAAATACTTCCTCTATGTCAAGTTCTTTGTAATATTCACTATTCAACAATTAATCTACGATTTTTTATTTTTTAACATTTTAATATATAAATGAAAAATGATTATATTAAATAATAAATAAAGACCTATAGTTTTTAAATATATACTTTTCAAATTTTGTTCTAACAAATAATTTTTCTCAGTCCCATTTTCTTTGTTCTATTTAACTTTTTTTACTAGTTTGATATGAATTTATTTATATTATTTTTTATTAAAATATTTAAAAATATATTTAAAAATTATAGGTCTTGATTTATTATTCATGTATAAATTTTTTTATTTATATATTAAAATGTTGAAAAAAAAATTATATATTAATTGTTAAAATATGAATGATGCAGATAATTTGAGATATAATGAGTAATATGAATAAATTCAATTCAAACTATTCAAAAAAATCAAATATTTCAAAGAATATGGAACAGAAGGGGTATTATAATTTCTAAAACCTAATTATTTTTATCTTTCTATTACTGTTTCACTAATCGTTTTCCATAATTCTTACTCGCTTGCTTTACCACTAAAAACAAATCAACAGAATGGAAGAAATTCATTCACATATATTAAATCATAATTTTTTTAAAGTCTTTGTCAACCATATTTTTTATATTGATTTAAGTTAAAATCAAGTTTTGTCGAGTTTAGTCATCGAGTCATTTTAGGTATAAGTCAAGTCGGGTTCGGGTTTTCTTGGGTTTAACTTTAATCGGGTTTAGGT
Organism: Aquilaria sinensis; assembly: GCA_005392925.1. Taxonomy (NCBI): domain Eukaryota; kingdom Viridiplantae; phylum Streptophyta; class Magnoliopsida; order Malvales; family Thymelaeaceae; genus Aquilaria; species Aquilaria sinensis. Next base: position 205,597 of record SMDT01003002.1, on the reverse strand, counting down.
TCAGGTCCGGTTGGGTACAGTCGAGTTCAGGTCGTTGATTTTTTTTTTTTGTCAAAATCGGGTTAGGTCAGGCTTGGGTTTGGGTGGGTTGGGTCAGGTCTTCGGGTATGGTCAAATTTTGCCATCTCTACACACTCGGAATAAAAATAGAGAGGTTAGGGATTTTAAGAGGACAGAATAAAGGTTGGGTACCATTTTAGGATAACAACAAAATTATAGGGACCACAGTTAAATTTTACCTAAAAAAACTTGCCCCGCCCCTACGCACTTCGTTCCTTGTTTCAAACCAGACTGCACTTCAGTTCCGACCGACACGCCACCGCCACCGCCGCAGCCATCCCCGGCAGCAAACGAGTTCTGGGTCCTCGTGTGAAGAGGCAATGAGATCCTTTTGTGTCAGAAGAAAAATCATGATCTTTCTGGAATTGACTTTCCAGGTCAAGCCCTCCATAGTTGACCGGAGAATGAATTTACCAGAGCCAGATTAGACTGGAAAATAGAATTTTACTGGGGTCTTGGAATTTGACTTGCAATCCTTGATTATAAAGATGTCGACAAAGGTATCCAGAAACCCATATCATTTCTCAGTTCACATCCCCATTACAGAAGACCTCCAATTTCAATCTCCATGGCAGAAGCAAAAAAGAGGTAACTTTCTTCGATTCTGTTCATCTATGTTGTTCACTTGTTCGCAGAAACCCTTTTTGTTCGCTTAGCTGGTTCAATATTTTGCTTGATTTTTTTTTCTCCTACAGATATGCAGTTGTTACAGGGTCAAACAAAGGGATCGGATACGAAATGTGCAGGCAATTAGCTTCCAGTGGGATCACAGTGGTTCTGACGGCTAGAGATGAGAAGAAGGGCCTTGAAGCTGCACAAGAGCTGAAGAAGTGTGTTCCTTCCGACAATGTTTTCTTTCATCAGCTTGATGTTGCTGATCCTGCAAGTATTGCCTCCTTTGCAGATTTCATCAAGACTAGATTTGGGAAGCTTGATATTTTGGTATTGTATAGATTTCATTCACTTTCTTTGCAGATTTCATCAAGACCAAGTGGCTTCCAGCTTTGTTTTTCACTTTGTTTGCTGCTTGTTACTTGTATTAAGCTTAAAATCAGTAGTGTTAGACAATTTTCTGCTATGGATTGGTGCAAGACTCGGTGGTCTTGTTAGAACTAAGCCGTAACCATTCTACCCGGGTGCTTGATATGATGCCCAAAATAATTGCAGATAAACAATGCTGGAGTTCCTGGTGTTGTCACAGATCCTGATGCTTTCAGAGATGCATTTACCAAGGTAATCTTACAATCAAGTTTATTTAGCTTCAATTGCTCCTGAAACCTCATGCTTATGTTGAAGATACAGCTGTTCTGTACCTTGGTGAAAATTGAGAAGTCCTGAACATTTCTTTGAAACTCTCCGTTACTTTAACTTGCTTCATCCCGCCGAAAAAAAGGAGTTGTTTCTCTCTTTTGACAAAGTTTAAGATGATTGTGGTAAATCACTCGTTTACTATGGAATTTGGTTACTCTCCTCTATGACATGTGCATAATGTGTCATTCATTTGGGATGTGAAAAAGTTTGCAGAGTACCATACCCATACAATTTAGGACGGGGGAGTAATATTTTACAGTCCTGTCCACTGGACCGGAGATTCTTATAGCATTGCATAGTGTTGTTCACGCTAGTGGCTTCTAGTTTTTATATACTGCAATCCTTATTGCTCTGTCTATTGCCTTAGATCACGTAGTCCAGTTGGAACTGATACATATTCGAAGGATGTTGTTCACCCAAGTCACTTTGTTGTTCGTGTTGAATCAGCTAATGCAAACAGGTGAAGGAATTAATTGGGATAACATAATAAAGGCTGAAACATATGAGCTAGCTGAAGAATGTGTCGACATAAACTACCACGGTATGAAGAGAATGTGTGAAGCACTTCTTCCACTGCTCCAGTTATCTGATTCACCAAGAATTATCAATGCTTCATCCTCTTCAGGAAAGCTACAGGTAGAGAACACACCCAACTGGTATAACCATAGGCCACCAAAACTATGAACTGCCAGGAAGTGATTAGTTCTTCTTTCTATTTCAATCAGTTTGTTAAACTTGTCTGAGTTTGGTTTTCGTGTCCTCCAGAATGTGACACACGAGTGGGCGAAAGGAGTGCTGAGCGATGCTGACAACCTCACGGAAGAGAAAATAGATGGAGTATTGAGCGCGTTTCTGAAAGATTTTAAAGATGGCGTGTTCAAAGCCAAAGGGTGGCCTCCATACACTTCTGCATATATCATGACCAAATCATCACTGAATGCCTACACGAGAGTTCTGGCCAAGAAGTACCCAAACATCTCTGTCAACTGCGTCGACCCTGGCTTTGTGAAAACAGAACTTAGCCACTATATTGGTCCCGTAAGTGTCGAACAAGGTGCCGCTGGTGCTGTGAAACTAGCACTGCTCACTGATGGTTGCCCTTCCGGTCTCTTCTTCGCCGGGACTGAAGAAACACCTTTCTAATCAGAGGGTTTATTACCTGGCATATTAGGGATGACAGTTTTGCATGCATCCACCCCCACCCCCCTCTTTCTTTTTTTTTTTTTTTTTTGCCTGAATAATGCTCTTTTGTTGAAGTTTCAACTAGTACTGAAAAAATAAATGCCATCGATTTTATGTTAATAATCGAATGATTAGAGAATGATGTAATACTAAATCCTCACAGCGACAGCGCGACTATAGTTTTTAGGGAAAGTTACAATTACCTTCCCAGAGGTTTACTGTAACCTACAGTTTGTCCTTTTTTTTAAAAAAATCTACACTTTACCCCTAATTCTTTTATACTGTCCGATAACAATTTCTGAAACTGTAATTTAAATTAAACAATAGTAATCTTTCAGTAATATTGGTCTCTTTAATATATTTTTTTTATAGTTAATAAATGTTTTAAATATCATTTTTTTTTGTAAAAGTATTTTTCTTTCTGTAAATGCATATTAGTATTTTTTAAAGGTCGATTAACTATGAAAAAAATATAAAAAATTTTAAGATTATTGGAACATGGTTATCAAATAGTTTAATTTAGGATTTCAAAAGTTGTTGTCGGACACTATAAAAGAAGTAGGGGTAAAGTGTAGGTTTTTTAAAATAGAGAGAGACAAAATGTAGGTTAGATCAAATTAATAGTGGGCTTTCGTAATTTACTCTAGTTTTTAGTACTATTCCATTTCGTACAACATTTAATGTTCTGCATGGTCTTCATCGCTGTTATTGTTATTGTTGCTGTTGTTTTTATTATTATTAGAGTAAATGGCACCCCATCGTCCCTGAACTAAAACCAATGTTTCGAATTCATCCAAGAACTATAAAACATTACACCATTTATCCTTTAACTATAAAAATATTACACCATTCATTTTGCCGTTAACTGCAACCATTAAAATGGATGGAAAAAAATGTGAAAAACTATTTTTAACCTTTGCAAAACTTTTTATTTGTCGTAGAAAGCTCAAAACATTTACACCTTACAATAAAATCACTTGCTCTTGGACCAGTCATACCAAGGAAATAAGACTCGTGTAAAGTTCCATGGTAAACATATTAGGGGAAAGGTGGGAAAGATGTTGAAATGATTTGCATAGTCTACACCAAGGGTTGAAAAATTCCATAAAAGTGTGATATTTCAAGAACAACCACTCAGATGCAAATGCTCGAACATACAAAAATAACACAACAAAAACAATAAAGGGTATTTAATAGATTAATTATAGACATCAATGTCCTCTTCCTTAGCAGTGTACTTTCTGAATGTGTCCAAGGCTCCCTTTAGCATCTGCTTAGTCACAATTTCATTGAACTGCACCACAACCTTCAAGTTTTGGCAGCAAAAAACTACACATAAAACTTTCAAATTGTATGATTTACTACTAAAATACATTTTAGAATGCATTAATTTAAAAATTTTGAAAATTTTAGAGACAATTTTCAAAATTTTTTTGAACTAATGCATTATATGATAAATCGATCTTGTTGTGAAACTAGAGCTACTAAATAAAAAGAAAGTGGTATAATGGGGAAGAAAATACCACAGTGAAGCGAAAGCCATGAGTTCTGGTGTGGGATCCCACCAACTGGCGAATGACTTCCATTTACAATGGTAAGGAAGATAACTTCTGCTGCATCACAATTTGGGAAGGAAATGCTACCGAATTATAATAAAAAAATCAGAAAAATGATAAGCCCTGATTAGACATTTTAATGGCACGGTGGCTAACCCCAACCAGTAGAGGAAGAAAAGAAAGATAGGTGCTCCAATGCATGGTATGAAATGGCATGGTGACGCATCAGAGGAAGATGGTTGAAGAAGCACTCTTGAACTGAAACACTACCAATCGAAGCCATTGATATTTAGGGTTTCGAGAGCCAAACAAGTGCAACGGAATATAACCAAAACCCTCCCGGATCCAAGTGAAACAGGGTAAACCGGGTGTTCGAAATTTTATACCTAATTCGGTTGAGATCTTTCACTCAACTGTTGAGTTGAATCCCAAAACCTGAATAGTTGAAGTGTTCAAGCTCTCTATGATATCCACAAGAGCTTCTCGGGATCACCACGCCTTTACCACATCTCGGTAGATGCATTTTTCTTGCAGTGCTAGCTTGCGTCCTCCAAGGAATAATAAGAGAAGAGTGCGACTGTCACTTTTGGGAGGTTAGGGCAAAGCTACGAATTTCTCACTATATAATGTATTTATAGTGATACTTAACTTCCAGGCTTAATGGGTTTCAAAGCCCTAATCCCATTAGGCTTTAATTTCGGGCTTAATAATGGCTCAATTTTTGGGCCAATTATTAACATGAAATTATCATGAAACTATAATCCAAATAAATTAGCCTATGCACGCAAATAATCCAAATAGGCTTTATGTGTGCGACCCAATAGGTTCTTACCACGCTGGATCATAAGTAATAAGCAGTGTCTAGCAACACATTATTGTTACCCAAGTGACAAGATCGTCAGTGATTCAACTAAACCTTTATGATCATTATCCATATATGTCATTGTCCCTTTATTTAAGATATCAAGATTAGGCACGAGACATGGAATGTGTCATTCTCGTATAACCCAATCTTTGGTTTCTTGATTACCGAGTAGACTAACTTAAATTGATGACATTGATATCGTATATCATCTCATCTGAGCATAGTTATGCATTTTCTTAGTCTCATTCTATCAAGGGGCCCAAAGATATCACTCCCGTTACATAGGAGGGACAAATCTCATCTTGATTATACAAAACCCTCCACATGATATGTGACATACCCAATGACCTCTTTCAAGTTCACTTAGTTACGAGCAACAAAGGGAAGTATCAAAGTATGTGACTCATATGTATGGAACCTTGATGACCTTAGATCAAAGGACTACATATACCATGATCATTGTGAGAATCACTTATGACACTCATATAATAATCCATGTAGTGTTCTCATGGTAGGTCGGTCCAGTACACAAGTTTTCCAACTTGTACCCATATGTAGACTACATATCTCATATTAGTCTCCGCATATGTTAGTCGTTATGTATTATTGTAACCTACTCCATGATAATACTAAACCAGGGACATTTAAGATTATCATTATTCTAGGGTTATAATTATATTTATTACATTACACAGAAACAAAACAACAAACATAATTATTGGATTAATGCTTTAATAAAATGTCATGACTCAATATGCAAAAATACAATCATCTCATGATTGGCTTTTGGGCACAACACTAACAACATCCCACTTGTACTATAGCCAGTCATCCATGTATCTAATACCGATGGACCTAGAATGGCTATCATGCTTCTACTGCTAAAGGGGTTTTATCAGTGGATCAGCAATGTTGCTGTCTGTCGAAGTCCTGCATATCTTTACATCACCCCTCTCGATAATCTCCCTGATGAGATGATAGCGTCGGAATATGTGTTTGGATCACTGTTAAGATCGAGGTTCCTTAGCCTGTGTGATTGCTCTATTATTGTCACAATAGAGCTCTATCGGGTCGGCAATACTTGGAACTACTCCAAGTTCTGTGATGAACTTCTTAATCCAAATTGCCTCCTTCACAGCATCAGAGGTGGTAATGTTCTCAGATTTTGTTTTTAGAGTTGGCTATTATCTTTTGTGTTGAACTCTTCCAGCTCACAATACCACCACCAATACAAAATACATAACCAGATTGAGACCTAAAATCATCCTTATCGAATTGGAAGCTAACATCAGTGTAACCCCTTACAATAAGTTCATCTTCGCCCCTAAAGACCAAGAATGCATCCTTAGTCCTTCGTAAGTACTTAAAAATGTTCTTAACAGCTATCCAATGACTCTCACCGGGGTTCAATTGGTACCTGCTTATCATGCTTAAGGCATACGAGACATCAGGACGAGTATATATCATGGCATACATGATAGATCTAATTGCTGAAGCATATGAAATCTTGCTCATGCACTCTCTCTCCTCGGGTGTACTTGGACACTGAGATCTATAAAGAGTTATACCATGTGACATGGGCAAGAATCCTTTCTTGGAATTTTGCATGCTAAACGTCTTTAGCACCTTGTCAATGTATGTACTTTGACTTAGGTCGAGCAATTTTCTAGATCTATCTCTATAGATCCTAATGCCTAACACATAGGCTGCCTCACCCAAGTCCTTCATAGAAAAACATTTCACCAGTCAAGTCTTCACAGACTATAGCTCGGGAATGTCATTCCTGATGAGTAGTATGTCATCTACATACAACATTAAAAAAACAATAGCATTCTCACTAACCTTCTTGTAGATACAAGGTTTATTTTCATTTTTGATAAAACCAAACTCTTTGATTGCTTCATCAAAACGAAGATTCCAACTCCAAGAAGCTTACTTCAGTCCATAACCTTTGCAACTTTCACATTTTATTGGCATTCTTAAGAGTAACAAAACCTTCAGGCTGTGTCATGTACACATCCTTAAGTAGATTTCCATTTAGGAATGCAGTTTTAACATCCATTTGTCATATCTCATAACCATAGTGTGCAGCAATAACCAATAAAATTCAGATGGATTTAAGCATGGCAACTGGTGAAAAAGTTTCATCATAGTCAATACCATGAATTTGCTTAAAACCTTTTGCAACCAATCGTCCCTTAAAAGTAATCACATTACCATCCATGTCGGTTTTCTTCTTGAAAACTCATTTGCACCCTATAGGTTTTACCTTTTCAGGTGGATCAACCAAAGTCCATACTTGATTTTCATACATGGATTCCATCTCGGACTTCATGGCCTTTAGCCATTTTTTAGAGTCAGGCCCTGACATAGCCTGTTGGTAGGTTGTGGGCTCATCCTAATCCATGAGCATCACATTGCCAATGTAAGTCATGAGAAATCCATATCTCTCGGGCTCACGTTGAATCCTACCAGACCTACGTGGGCTGTGTGCTACAGGAACAGACCCTTAAACCACAACATCTTGTGGTGTCTGTTCAGGTTCCAATTCAGGTTCGATGTCCCCTTCTTGTTCTTGAATTTTTTCAAATTCTACTTTCCTCCCACTGGTTCCTTTAGAGATAAACTCTTTCTTTAGAAAGACACCAGCTCGAGCAACAAACATTTTTTGCTCACAAGGATTGTAGAAATAGTAACCCTTTGTTTCTTTGGGATATCCAACAAAGAGACATTTATGAGATTTAGGCCCTAGCTTGTCAAAGGATTGATGTTTCACATAAGCGTCACAGCCTCAAATCTTCAGAAAAGACAAACTGGGATGCTTTCTACTCCATATCTCATATGGTGTCTTTTGAACCAATTTAAATGAAACTCGGTTTAGTGTAAAAGCGGTTGTCTCTAAAGCATGTCCCCAAAAGGAGTTTAGAAGGTCAGCTTGACTTATCATAGATCGAACCATATCTAACAGAGTTCGATTTCTCCTTTCAGATACACCATTCCATTGAGGTGTACCAGGTGGAGTAAGTTGTGATACTATACCACACTTCTTTAGATAGTCAAGGAATTCTCGATCCAAGTATTCTCCACATCAATCTGATCAAAGTACTTTGATACTTTTCCCGAGTTGATTCTCTATTTCATTTTTGAATTCTTTGAACTTTTCAAAGGAATCTAACTTGTGTTTCATGACATACACATAGCCATATCTACTGAAGTCATCAGTAAAGGTAATGAAGTACTGGAAGCCTCCTCTAGCATGTGTCAACATAGGGCCACATATATCATTATGTATAAGTCCTAGTAAGTCATTAGCCCTTTCACTTTGCCCTATGAATGGGGTTTTGGTCATCTTGTCCAATAAATATGCCTCACATGTCTCATATGATTCAAAATCAAATGAGTCCAAGAGTCCATCCTTATGGAGCTTGGATATGCGGGTCTCATTTATATGGCTCAAACGATAATGCCAGAGATAAGTCGAGTTCGAATCATTCAATCTAACCTTCTTGATATTCACATTATAGATTGGATTTTTTAGTTCTAGAACATACAAACCATTACTAAGTTGAACACTACCATAAAATATTTCATTCAAGTAAATAGAACAATATTTGTCATTTATTATAAATGAAAAACCTTTCTTGTCCAAGCAAGAAATAAAAATCAAATTTCTACTAATAGTAGGCACAACATAGCAGTTATCTAATTCTAAAATTAATCCACTAGGTAAAATGAGATCATAAGTCCCTACAGTTAAGGCAGCAACTTTTGCTCCATTTCCAACACGTAGGCCCACTTCACATTGGGCCAATCTTCTACTCCTACTTAGATCCTACATATTTGCACAAATGTAAGATCCACATCCAATATCCAATACCAAGATAAGGAAGTAGAAAAGTTAGCCTCTATAACAAGAATACCTGAAGTGGAAGTCTTACTTTCCTTATCCTTAACAAGTTCTTCAAGATAGAGCTTGCAGTTGTGCTTTCAGTGTCCAGGTTGCTTACAATGGAAGCACTCCCCTTCATTTGCCATACCACCAGACGGTTTCAGTGCAGTTGAAGAAGAATTAGCAATGGACTTTCTTTTAGCTTTGTTCTTCTTCTTGTTGGTTTTTCCCTTTCCTTTGCCCTTTTACCCCATCATAATGGACTTAGCATTCTTAAGGTTTTGCTCAGCAGTTCTCAAAATGTTGAGCAATTCAGGGAGGGACTTGTCAAGGTCGTTCATGTTATAATTTATAACGAACTAACTGTAGCTTTCCGGCAACAATTGTAAGACTACATCAACAGCTAACTTTTTCTGAAGAGCAAATCCCAAACTCTCAAGATTCTCAATGTACCCAATCATCTTGAGCACATGAGGACTTACAGGACTTCCCTTAGACATTTTGCACTGAAACAATACCGTAGAGGTCTCAAACTTCTCATGCCTAGCTTACTCTTAGAAGAGCATTTTGAGATGTTCGATCATATTGAACGCCTCCATGTTCTCATGTTGCTTCTGAAGCTCAGATTCCATACTAATAAGCATGAGGCAAGCAACATCCAAAGCATCATTAGAATGCCTCTTATGAACATCCCTTTCAGCTCTTTGAGTAGTGGCAGCAAGTTCATTTGAAATGGGCTACTCTAGAACATAAGTCTTTCTCTCTTGCTTGAGGACTATCCTTAAATTTCGGTACCATTTGAGAAAGTTGGTCCCATTTAGTTTTTCCTTCTCAAGGATTGATCACAACGAAAGTGTCGATGTGTTTTGTGTCATAGTTATCTACAACAATAAATATGCAGTGTAAGAGTCATGCATTTTAATTCATTTAATAAGGAATTTTATTAAACGATACTCTCATTATTTTACTCAAAATAATAACCATTGATATTATTTTGGAACACCTCAACACTAAGGTATTCTAGTGGGCCAAGATCCATATTTCACCACAACCTGAGTCAGCTTTGGCTTTTCTCTCAAGTTACAGTTATTTAAGTAGGCAACTCTTTGCCAATTTGCATCTCTTACAACTCTTGGATAGTTGAGTGAACAATACTTATCCAAGCTCATCTCATGAACTTAAGCCTAATCCTATGCCTCTAAGTCTCCAATCCTATTAATAACTTAGTTAAGTCAGACCCAAAGTTAGCAATTTGGATATCACTATTATCCCAGCGCGCTTTACCAAGATGAACATAGGTGCTTTGCTTTGGCAAACCCACCCAATGTTGATCAAAGTTTTGACGAGTGCCAACATTTGGAAGGCATCACATTTAATGACTTGATATTTGGTTTGAAGGATTTTTTCTTTTGATCTAACCAACTATTATCTCCGGTTCTCTCATACATGCATCACATACAAATATAAAACATGCATCTCATGCTAATAACAAAATAAACATGACATGGTTATAGCCCAAACTATGCAATATTCTCAAGCCAATGAAAATATCATAACAGCCTAAAAAAAGAAAAGGGTCTTCATAAGCTCCTTCTCCTCCTTGCTTGATTGCCTTTTTGTTGTCACTTCTTTGGACACACCACCTTGAACGATCCCATAATGTACAATTACGTCAATGATAGAAACCTCGAGTTACATTCAAGGGGAGTAAGGTGAGAAGAGAATGTACAATAAGAATAACAAGAATAAGGCACCACTTGCAGGCCATATTTACAAGTACAACCAACAAGGGCTATAACCATGCATCATGCTACAACCACCAATCAGCATAACATGTCAAATCTCATACGAAAAAAAATGCATGTCAATTAACGCGTGTTGATTAACTAGTTTTTATTAATGTGGTGCTTTGCATATAGCAGTCCCGCTAGTCGATCAATGGGCGGTGGTCTCGCTGACTGGTTAGCGGGCAGGGTCAAGAGGAGCTGCCTTTGCGGGGGGTTGCTAGGGGCCAACGCCCTTTGGTGCAAAAAATTATCTTACAATTATGTTGCCCAAGATCTTCTATTTTGAGCAACTAAGCACTTGAGACCACCTCCTTTCAAGCTACCAAAAGTACTATACTCTTGATACCTGAAAGCCCTAATCTGATCTATGCTAGGGTTTTGCAACTATTACAAGAATTCTAATCTGTATAGGTATCTCATACCAATCAATCTAGGGTTAATCTTATTAACCAATTTGTATCATTTCTTCATATATCTCATATATTCATTATGAGTTTCGGTTTCATGCACCATGAATCAATTTAATCAATCATGATCAAAAGCAACCGAGCACACAATATATCATACAATTCGACATTCAATCCCGATTTAAGGTTTCACCAATAGCTCTGATACCACTGTAGGATTTCGAGAGCCAAACAAGCACAGCGAAATATAACCGAAACCCTTTAGGATCCAAGTGAAACGGGGTAAACCGGGTGTTCAAAATTTTATACCTAATTTGGTTAAGATCTTTTACTCAACTGTTGAGTCAAATCTGAACAATTGACGTGTTTAAGCTCTCTATGGTATCTACTCGAGTCTCTCGGGATCACCACGCCTCCACCATGTCCCGGAAAATACGTTTTTCTTGTGCTCGCAGTTTTAGCTTGTGTCATCCAAGGAATAGCAAGAGAAGAGTGCAATTGTCACTTTTGGGAGGTTAGGGCAAAGCTACGAATTTCTCATTATATAATGTATTTATAGTGAGACTTAACTTCCAAGCCTAATGGGTTTCAAAGCTTTAATCTAATTAAGCTTTAATTTTGGGCTTAATAATGGCTCAATTTTTGGGCTAATTATTAACACGAAATTATTATGAAACCATAACCCAAATAAATTAGCCAATGCACTCAAATAATCCAAATAGGCTTTATGTGTGTGACCCAATAGGCTCTTACCACATTGGCAATGATCATAAATCACATTTATGATCATAAACAATAAGCTGTGTCTTGCAACACATCATTGATACCTCAGTAACAAAATTGTCGGTGATTCGACTAAACATTTATAATCATTATCCGTATGTCATTGTTCTTTTGTCTAAAATATCAAGACTAAGCATGAAACATGGAATGTGTCACTCTCGTATAGGCCAATCTTTGGTTTCTTGATTATCAAGTAGACTAACTTAAATTGATGACATTGATATCGTATATTAACTCATCCGAGTATGGTCATGCATTTTCTTAGTCTCACTCTATCAATGGGTCTGAAGATATCACTCTCGTTACATAGGAGAGACAAATCCCATCTTGATCATACAAAACCCTCCGTATGATATGTGACATACCCAATGACCTCCTTCAAGTTCACTCAGTTACAAGCAACAAAGGAAAGTATCAAAGTATGTGACTCACACGTAGGGAACCTTGATGATCTTAGGTCAAATGACTACATATGCAATGATCACTATGAGAATCACTTATGACACTTATATAATGATCCATGTAGCATTCTCATAATGGGTCAGTCCAGTACATAAGTTCTCCAACTTGTACTCATATGTAGACTACATATCTCATATTAGTCTCTACATATGTTAGTCGTTATGTATTATTGTAACCCGCTTCATGATAATACTAGACCAGAGACATTTAAGATTATCATTATTATAGAGTTATAATTATGTTTATTACGTTAAGCAGAAATAAAACAACAAACACAATTACTGGATTAATGCCTTAATAAAATGTCATGACTCAATGTGCAAAAATACAATCATCTCATGATTGGCTTTTAGGTACAACACTAACACGATCTTGACCTTGACACACATTTCCCTGTTGTTGACTCATTGTTCTTATAATTAGACCAAAGAAAAGGCGGTTTTGAGGTATCGAGACATTGAGCTAGTTTTGAGGCATCAAATTTGAACAATCTACTCCAAGAGAAGATGGTTTTATAAAGTTTTGAAGTTTCTATGACAAATAAAAAGTTTCCAAGGGTTAAAACTAGTTTTTCACATTTTTTTCTTGTCCATTTTGATGTTTGCAGTTAATGGCAAGATGAATGGAGTAACATTTTCATAATTAAAAGATAAATAGTGTAACGTTTGTAGTTTCGGGATGAATTCGAAACATGAGTTTTAGTTCAGGGATGACGGGTAGTGTTTACTCTTATTATTATTATTGTACAAAACGATGATCATTGTACATAACCAAGATCATGTAAGTTATTTTTTAGTATTTTTACCACTGTTGTAAACGTACTAATGATCATGACATTTTTTATATTTTGCAATAGTGGTAGCCTTATATGAATAACCTCAACCCTATTATAACCAGGAATGGTAATGGGGGACCTTTTATCTGGATAAAGGGTAAGTTTACAAGTAAAAGTACCTATGACCGTATAGGTATGAGTAAAAAATTTCTATCAGTCATGTGGGTATGGGTGGGTGATTGTTTCAGGGATAGATGGTAGGTAATCCATCATATTAGTGAGTTATGAAATCATGTTTATATTCACCCCAAATAGTGCTCAATCAACTCTCTTAGTCGCAGCTTCATAATTAGTGACTTTTGAGGTTTCATTTACATTAATTTTGAATTTTGGAAGAAACTCAGTCAAGCAGTAGGAACATGGTGATTAAGCGGAAGGGAACATAAAGTTAAAGAGGTAAATGGCAGAGAGTGAAATGATCGGAGTAAATGCTAATTTTCCCTTGTTTTGATGGACAACATATTCATTATCTATGGTACATAGGCAGGTTTGTGAGCCATAAGTATGAGTGCAATGTTACCTTACTAGATAACAGATACACACAACTTAATAGCACAGGTAAAGAAATATCCATAGATACGGATGGCAGAAATAACACACCCATATCCATCAGATTTGTTGTCATCCACAATTATAACATTAAATAGGCACGAGTGCTTTAAACCAAATTAAAGTAATGTTTCTTGATATTCTTTTTCTTTCTTATTTTCATTTCTACATTTGATTAATTTCAAGGTACAATCATTAAATTCCAAATTCATCGATTATGAGAATCAACAAAGTCATCTTGTTTAGTTCGGGTTATTGAATATAGTATAAACCCCAAAAGAAATAAGTAAAATGCTAAAAGAACTAAAATGTTGTCCAAAAATTTGGGTAAGTCAAACCTATGTCCTATGCCTTTATATCTACATATATTTACATTCTAATAACTCCCTTCATAGTATAAGACAAGTTTGAACACACCAAATCTCGTGTTCCCCTCAAATTGGAGATATCTATAAGTCAGATACTACATATATACAAACTTGACATATAAAAGAAGTGAAAGATTTGTATAAATAATGTGTAAAATATGTACAAATGAGTTTACATATATGTTACCGATAATATTTAATAGTAAAAACACAAGAATGAACCTGTCAAATTTTGCTTCCTGCCAAAATTTAAGGTATGTACAAATTTGATATCAGATATATATGAAACTTGATGTATAAAGCTAGTAATAGATATATACAAAATATGTGACATATATACAAATAATATGAAAGATATGTTACAGATATGTAAGTTAATAAACTTTTACATGTGAATATTAATGTATTTAACATTATTTGTACAAATGAGTTTATTCTTCTGTACATATATAATTATATGTTAGTACAATTCTCATTTTTATCTATATTATAATGTGATATTAAAATTATTCCTATATTATTTCTATATACATATAATTTCATATCTTTGTTCATATCATTTTTCACATGTATGTATGTGTGTGTGTGTGTGTGTTGGGAAAACTTAAAGGATTGCAATAAAATAAACAAAACCAGTTAGTGTGACCAAACTGAAAATCCAAAATCATTAATGATCAAAATAAGAGGTGAAGAAAAGTCAAAGGACCAAGTTTGAAAATTTTCATAAAGTTAGGAAAAATTGTTTTGTCAAACAAATCTCGGTGGCGGGTTAAAATTTCTTTGATTCGGTGATCGGACCGCAAAACAAGATTAGTGGTGGCTTGGGCTTCAATGGTAGAGGTGTAGGTTGGTTCCCAAAGAGGTGGACGAAGCAATTTGTTGGTTGGAGGCAGTGGATCGATGTTTAAATGTGGCAGAGCTCTCGTGATACTCGTCCTCTTTGATTCATTGTCTTGCTTCACTAAATGTCATCATTCCCCGACATCATCAGCCACTAATGACGATGAATCAAAGAGGACATGAGAAGAAGGTAGTGCGGTGAGAGGGAGCCAAAGGCAAAAGAAAAGAGACGTGAGGCCTGTGAGAGAAAGAAAGGGCATGGTGGAAATTAGAATATTTTTGTAAGAGCACAATAGTAATTAGAAGGGTAAGGCACACAAAAATAGGTCGTATTTTTAACCAAGGCAAAAAATTCATCAATAAATAATATTCCATGTTTTAATTAGTTTGATTAATTACATCAAAACAAAACAACAAAAAAATCTAAAAAGATGTTGAAGATCTCATGGAAGAGAAAATAGGTGAAGTATTGAGCACATTTCTGAAAGATTTAAAGATGGCATGTTCAAAGCCAAAGGGTGGCCTCCATACATTTTTGCGTATATCATGGCCAGATCATCACTGAATGCCTACACGAGGGCTCTGGCCAAGCAGTACCCAAATATTTCTGCCAATTGCGTTGACCCTGGCTTTGTGAAAACAGAACTTAGCCACTGTATTGGTCCCCTTAGTGTCAAACAAGGTGTCGTCGGTGCGTGAAACTAACATTGCTTATTGATGGTTACCCTTTCGGTCTCTTCGTCGCTGGGACTAAAGAAACACCTTTCAGATAATAGGGTTTATTACTTGGCATACTAGGGATGACTGTTTTGCATGCATTCTCCCAACCCCCCATTTTTTCTGAATACTGTGACAAAGCATCGATTTCATGCTAATAATCAAATGATTCAAGAATCATGCAATACTAAATCTGCAGTAGGAGTGGCGGAACTTAGTAGGGGTAGTTGTTGCCCCCTAAAAATTTTGGAAAGATTTAAATATAGGTGCTTAATTAGTTAATTCAAGAAAAGTTAGGGACTAGATATGTATTTTTACTCACCATAAAATGATGGAAGAATATAAAAATGGGGGGCCAGTAAGGTAAACGCTAAAGAAAATAAGGACCCAATGAGTAATTATTCCCTCTATCCTGAGCAGATATTATAACGTGGCCTAAATGCACTATTAGTCCTCCAATGTTTCCAACTCATAGGATTTCCTCCTTGAGCTTTGAATTAGTGTGAATTAGTCTCAACCTTCAGCTTTGCCTAAATGCAATGTCGTCCCTCTCCTCTGGGCTCCATTGATTCTCCTCCGGGCTTGTCCCCTCAAACCAAAAATCCTAATTCCGCCACTGGCTACAACCTGACTATAAATTTTAGTACTATTCCATTTTGTACAAAATTTAATGTTTTACGCTGTTGTTGTTATTATTGCTATACATAAAGATGCATCGTGGAACTTATTTTTTAGGATCTTTACCATTGTTGTAAACATATTAATAATCATGACATTTTTATTTTTTAAACATATGGTAGCCTTGTATGGATGAACTCAACCCAGTTACAACCATAATGGTAATGGGGGACCCTTTACCAGGATAAGGGGTAGGTTTACAAGTAAAAATATCTATGAGCATGATGTAACCTTAGACTGGTTTGATTTGATCTAGGATTCCACTCTAATCAACCTTGGAATCTAATGATTGGACCATGCCTAACTGTTTCTAAATACGAATTCCAATCATTCTTTCTATCACCGTTCAAGGCATTTTTAAGGTTTTTAGCTTCATTACAAGGAGTGTAAGAACCTTTTCAAAACTTCATAGAATTTTGAAGTCCAAGGATTTTCCATGTTCTGAATGGTTACTAAATGCAATAAAATTATTTCAGTCTTTTGTCAGTGGAATAAAACCTGCATGGGCCACATTCCCCATAAGATCAGTCAGGTGGAGCATCAACTTCATAAGATTCAACTGCTACTAAATATTCCTAAACACCAATATAAACTTCAAGAGCTTCAAAAATAGCATAATGCTTTATTAGCCATGAAAGAAAACATGTGGGCACAAAAATTGAGGATTAGATGGCTTGCTTGGGGGGATTCTAATACACGATTCTTTCAGCAACCCATGAAAAATAGATGCATGTGAAATCGTATATCTACCCTTCAGATAGATAATGACTAGTGGTTATGTCGGGAGGATGAAATTTGTGCTCATATTCAAATGTCATTCTTTTCTCACTTCACTCCCTCTTCTGTAGACCGCGAGCACTATCAAGATATGTTTTATGCAGATATTACCAAGAAGCTATCTTACCAATAATGTGTTATGCTTTTGGCTCCTTTCACGAAAGAAGAAATATGAAAGGCTGTTTTTGACCAAGGCAATCTCAAAGCTCCAGGGTTGGATAGACTACAACTAATTGTTTTTAAATAGTTTTAGGGAACTTTGGGTTATGCAGTAACCACTGTGGCTTTTTCTTTTTAAATGGTGGTTTCCTATTAAAACAAGTCAATTGTACCTTTATTACACTCATTCCAAACTCCAATTAAATTTGTACAATGGATGATTTAATGCCTATTAGCTTATGCAATACCTTATACAAAGTTATTACTAAAGCCATGGTTAATTGGTTAAAACAAATTTTGCAATTATTGGATTCCCCATTCCAGAACACTATTATTCCAGGTCAAAACATTCAGGATAATATTATTGTGGCTCATGAGCTCTTATCTACTATTTCTCGTACTCCTCGCTCCGCGGGTACCCAGTCAGCTAAGGCTATATTGAAATTGGATATTACAAAAGCTTATGACAGTCTTCAGTTGTCGTTCATTGATAAAGTTCTCTACGCCATGCATTTTCTAGAAAGATGGATTCATTTCATCATGCAATGTGTGACAATAGTGTCCTATTCTATTTTGGTGAATGGTTGTACCACTAATTGGTTCTCTCCCTCCACTGGTATTTGTCAAGGAAATCCACTATCTCCTTATATTTTTATTCTTTGTACCAAAGTTTTCTTTAGTAGGCTTGAAAAACTTCAATCCCAAGGTATTGTCAATGGTCTTCACGTAAGTTAGGATGGTTTGGAGATCAACCACTTCTTCTTTGTTGATGACTACCTTGTCTGCTTCTACCCAACATTGCCAACTGTCCAAGCCCTTCATCAAACTCTTCAAGACTTTAAAATCATAGTAGGCCAACGAGGCAATTTTCAAAAATCTGAATAGCTCTTTAGTAGTAATATAATGGGCTTTATTAAGAGTAATATCATCTAAGTGTTGCTTTTTCAAATTAGTGATGTCATCCCTTCCTACTTGTGTCTTCTTTTTTTACCAAAATCTCTTGTGCGGCAATTCCTTTTAATTTCTTTTGGACAGTGTTCACGAGTTTCTAGCTAGATGGAAAGGGAAATTACTAAACCATTTAGGTCGCCTTACCCTTATCCATTCAACCTTGTCATCCATCCCTATATACATTATGTTTCTTTTAAAGGTCCCAATAACTATGTCTAATGATCTATCTAAGCAATTCATTCACTTTTGGTGGTCTGGTACTCAGGATAAACATGGAGTTCATCTAAGGTAGCAGGGTCTCCTCCAACTTCCCAAAGATATTGGTGGACTTGGGATAAAAGATCTCTAATTATTTAATTAAATTCTACTTGCCATTTTGGCGTATTTTTACGGGTGACAACAATATCTAGTTTATCAGGTACTTACGGCTAAACATGGAAAGTTGAATTCTATCTGGTCAGCCAAGGCTACGGGAAATGCTCTTCTACAAGGACACCTGCTCTGGAATATAGGTGATGGGAAATTAATCCAAGTTTTGGAGGATGCGTGGCTTTTGGGCGTTCCTCCGGATTATTTAGGTACTTTTTTTGAGGAAGTTTTAAGGATCTTACTCTCCGACTTTCAAATCTTTACAACCCAAAAGAGCACTTTTAGAATGTTCTTATTCTAAATGCCCTTTTCCTTCCACAAATAGTAGATCATATCTTACAAATTCGTCCTCCCCCCCTTGTGACGGGTGGTTGTGATACTATATACTAGATGGACAATGCTTCAGGATCCTTCACTGTTAAACAAAGTTATAACTTAAAACTTCAGAAAAAGTTGGCTGTTATTCTTAATCTTGTTGGGAACTGTATAAGTTGTCCCCCTCATCTAGAATTTTTGGCTATCCTCAAGTCTATTTGGGAGTCCCACATTCCAAAGAAAATTAAATCCTATTTTTGGAAATGCGTATCTAGAGCTTTATAGACATGAGAAAATCCGGCTTCTCATGGTGGCTTTATGGACCCACTCTGCCCCCAGTGCCATGTTGCGCCCCAGTGCCATGCTGCCCTAGAATCAATGATCCACCTCTTTTGGGGTTGGTCAGGTTCTCAGGATCTATGGGGTAACTTTTGCACTCCCTTTCTACCCTATTTGTCTTTTGAATCATGGCTTGCAAATTTGTTGTATCATCAAAAGCATCTCCTGTCAAACTGAATTCGCTTCCTTATATCCATACTTTGGACTATATAGATTGGCAGGAATGAGAGCATTTTTAAAAATGCTCCTTTCCACGTATCCTCACTAATTGCTAGACAAGATGATTTGTTCCTTCAACTCTCCTTTATTAGAGATTTTCAACAGAAATTCTCCTTGTTCCCTTTTAACCACCCTCATACTCTTTGCCATACTTGGGGGCACTTGAGGAATCGGTATGCTCTTATTAAACCAAATATTTTCATTACTGACAGAGCTTGACATAGATCAACTAGCCTTGGTGCGGCTGCATGGGATTGGTTAAGCCTGGATGCTCCTCCCAAATAGCATAAGGGCATTCTCATCCCTTGGTGTGAATCTGCATTAGAAGCTGAACTACAGACAATCCATGAAACTTTGGTATTTACATCTACTCATCACATTACCTATATAATGATCCTTATAGATTGTTCTCAGACTCTTCAAGCACCATCTGGTTTTCTATCTAAAAATGTTACCATTATGTCTTCTATACAGTATATGGTGGACCTTTATGTAATGTTGCACGGTGATCATGGTCCCAAAATCCAGGATTTTTCTTGCTCATCATGTTGCTACTTCTATGCTTCATGAACTGTATTCCTTTATACTTATTTCTAATCACAAAAAAAAAAAAAATGATTAAAGAATGATGTAGTACTAAATCCTCTTCGGCCTGACTATAATTTTTATTACCATTCAATTTCATACAAAATTTAATATTGTATGTCATTATTATTATTATTATTATTATTATTATTATTATTATTATTATTATTATTATTACGGTGGTTGTTGTTGCCGTACTAATGATCATGACATTTTTTATATTCTGCGCAAGTGGTAGCCTTGCTTGTATGGATGAACTTAGTCCTGTTATTATAAGAATTATAACGCCAAATCAAACCTTAGTCACCACTCATGAGTGCTTCATACCAAATCGGAGCGGTGTTTCTTGAGATTCATGTTTTTTTTGTTCTTATTGGCATTTCTAGGTTCGGCTAATTTCAAGGAACAATCCTTAAATTCCAAATTCATCCATCGATGGCAGAATCAACAAACTCGCCTTATTTAGTTAGTGTTATTGAAAAAAAAAAAAAGTAAAACGCTAAAAGAACTAAAATGTTGTCCAAAAAATTAACCGTGATATTCCATGTGCCTTTGTTTGATTAATTGCAAACGGAACTAACATTATGTTGTACAAAAACTATTATTATTATTATTATTATTGATGGAATTTATAGAAACTCCATGTGGTTTGGACTAACCTCCAATTTTTTTTCTTGTATTTAAAAAAAACATACACTTTACCCTCAACTTTCTTGATACTATGCACATGAACATTTGAAATCCTAATTTAAATTGTCTAGAAGTTAAGTTATAGTAATTTTAAAATTTTTGATTTTTTTTTTATAGTTGACTGACATTTAAAAAATATTAATTTTCATTTAGAGAGAGGAAAATGTAATTAAAAAAATGGGTAAAATCCACCATGGGTCTTTTAGCTTTTTTTTATTTGTCTCAAATGAGAAATCTATCTTAAGGTTATCTTATTGAAGCCCCTTTTCTCATATTGTATGTCTCAATTAAGTACTTTTTGTCAATTTCACCATTAAAATGAAAGGATTTTGTTGATGTGAAATTAATTAACATTAAAATAAATGTAAAATAACAGTTTTGGTCCTTGAAATATTTTCAATCAATACCTTTAATCCTCCCAAATTTCCTAAATATCAAGAAGGAGCCTAAAATTTTAATTTTCTCCCTTCAAACACAAGAACATCAAGAACATAAAAAACATCGAGAACATTAACCTTACCCAATAAACAATGGAATTTCAAATCACTAATTTTAAACCAAAACTCTCTTATTTTTACATTTCTGCCTTGTTTCTCCACCTAGATTTTGCCTATGTCCATAGGCAAAATTGCACATTCCACTCAAATTTCACCCAAATGAAGGAAAGGCCCAGAAACCTGAAATCACCTTTTATGCTCCCTAGCCCTTGCCTGGAATCTCTCTTCTAGGTCAAATCAAATATTGGTGAAATTGGGTCGCCTAGGAATTGCGTCACTTGGGCTCACATCGCCTGGGAATCGCACACTCCTAGAATCGTGCCGCATCGCCTGGGAATCACACTCTTGGAATTGTGCCGCCTAGGAATCGTGCTGCTTGAGAATGTCAGTTGCAAAGGAGATCAAGGAGGACAGTGTGCAGCCTGGGAGTCTCTGATGAAGGAACGGTGGTGCCTAAGGAGAAAGGAAAGCTGGGGTTGGTGACGGGAAGGAAGGCGAAGGGAAACAACTTGATTAAAGGGTGATTTTAGGTTTCTAGGCGATTAAAGGGCAACGGGAATGAAGGTGACAAATGAGCCCTAGTGAAAATCTGTAGAAAATTATGGTGTAAACAATATATTTAAAAGTTGAAGGGTTAGAGTTATTAATTGGAAATGTGTGATGGCCATAATTGTAATTTTACATAATTTTTTGTGTTAATTAATGCCACATCAACATTTTCTATCCGATTTAATGGTGGAATTGACAGAAATGACCTAATTAAGATGCGCAATATAAGCTAAGGGACTTCGTAGAACAATATTAAATTTAGGTACCAATTTAGGACAAAAAAAAAATAAGCTAAGAGACCTATATTGGATTTTACTTATGAAAAAATATTGAAGAGATTAAAATTATTGAAATATAGTTATTGTATAGTTTAAATTGAGGTTTCAAGAGTTGCTTTCAGACGGTATAAAAGAAATAACAATAAAGTGTAGGTTAGATTAAACTACTAAGAGTTATTGTAAGTTTCCTGTATTGTCATTATCATTATTATTATTATCATTGCCGTACGTATTTGGTATCGTTACAACTATTGTCCCCGTACCAATGATCATGGAATCTCTTTAAATTGTTTCGCAAGCGGTAGCGTTGCCTGGATGAACTGGAGGCTGGAGCCCTTCAAAACACAATAAATCAAGCCTTAGGTATCAATCAATGGCGGATTCAACAAAAAGGTCCCAATCTTTTCTCCATATTTCAATCTGATCCATAAGGTTCTTGTTTGTTCACCTAGATCCGCTAATGCTCTGCAGAGATGTAGTCGTTGTCACAGGATCGAACAAGGGGATTGGGTTCGAAATCTGCAGGCAGTTAGCTGTGAAAGGTATGACAGTGGTGGTAACGGCTAGAAACGTTAAAAGGGGTCTTGAAGCATTGGAGAAGATGCAAGAATCTGGTGTCTCTGACAATATAGTCTTTCGTCAACTCGATGTCACTGATCCTGCTAGTATTCACTCCCTAGCAGATTTTGTTGAGGCAAAATTTGGTAAACTAGATGTGCTGGTACGTATAATTACTTAGAATTGAATACCCCAATAAAATATCATCAAATCTGTTTGTAGAATTCACTTTTATACTGTTAGAACTCATTAATTAATTATTCTAATGGGACCTTTTTTTTTTTTTTTGGCAGGTGAACAACGCGGGAACTGGTGCTTTTGATGTTCATGATCCTGCAGAGTATAGAGCTGAATTTTCCAGGGTAATTTTAACAAGCTACTAGTATTAGTTTGTGGCTTTGGTACAACAGTACCCATGTGGGCTCAGTTTTTCTTGATTTTATTTTAAGAGCAGTGATAGGATAACAAATGACAAATTTTATGAACGGCCTAAATCCGTCCACAACGTTTATTACTTATTATTATGTAATTTTTCTTTATTGGTGTTGGATTAGGCAAGAAAAGAAGGCTCAGAAATCAAGTGGAGCAAGGTATTAAAAGCGGAAACGTTCGAGTTAGCTAAGAAGCGCGTTGAAACAAACTATTATGGTGCCAAAAGAATGTGTGAAACATTTGTTCCTCTGCTCCAGCTTTCCAACTCCCCAAGAATTGTCAACCTTACATCCTACGGTGGGAAATTGGAGGTACATATGTATTGCAACTAATAAACAATAAAGATCTGACTAAGTTCTCTTGAAACAAATATGATTGAAGTGATGAGAAGGTAGATAGACTATTAGCTTTGTTAATGACTAATCTGAAGCAAATTGTTTGATTGTGTCCAGAGAATGCCGAATGAGTGGGCCAAAACAATGCTAAGCGATCCTGAGAGCCTTTCGGAGGATAAAATAGACATGGTTTTGAAGGAGTACTTGAAAGACTCAGAAGCAGGTGAAGTTCAGATGCAAGCTAAAGGGTGGCCCCTCTTTTGCTTTGCTTATATGTTGTCCAAGGCAGCTCTAAATGCCTACACCAGGGTTCTTGCCAAGAAATATCCAGAATTCTGCATCAACTGTATTGCCCCTGGATTTGCAAAAACTGATATCACCTACGGCACCGGTGACTTGAGCCCGGCTGAAGCGGCGGAGAATGTTGTGAACTTGGTGTTGTCGCCGCAAGGCAGTCCTTCCGGTCACTACTTTAATCAGATGGAAGAGGAATGCTTTTGATTTGGTTGGGTGTTAGTGTTGCATAAAGTTCTTTGCAACCAAATAAATTGTTTCAGAGGTTGCTTGGTATTTGATGTTGGATTTTCTCTTCTTGGTTTGTATTGATTGTATGAAAATGGTAGCAGTATCACTTTCTAGGTTGTGGGAAAATTACTATATACAGTCTGTCATAAAGACAGGCAAATCGTAGCCCATGAATAGGTGGCTGAAATTTGTGTGAAATAATTTTTAGTACACTTCTATATACAGCAGAGTCAAAACTCTTATTTTTTTTTTTTTTTTTTTTACTCAGAATCAGGTATGTAAGTATAAGGTTAAAGGATATATTGCTATCATAAATAAGGAAGGGAACACCAACTTACTAGAGACCTGAAAAACATCTGAACCATATCATATGCACTTTATAGGATTGGGGAAGAGGGAGGGGGAAATCGAACCC
This sequence comes from Aquilaria sinensis, assembly GCA_005392925.1. NCBI lineage: Eukaryota > Viridiplantae > Streptophyta > Magnoliopsida > Malvales > Thymelaeaceae > Aquilaria > Aquilaria sinensis. The sequence continues at coordinate 181,315 of SMDT01003002.1, read as the reverse complement.
TACCATTCTGGTGTACCATTTAAACTAACGCTTGGGGATATGTCAAAACTTTAAGGATACTTTATATGGAAATTTTTATTTGTCTTATATCATAAGATTGAGGTGTAATTTATCACCCTACCCTCAATTTTAATTTGGCGAAAAAGTAGGAGAGTAAATACCATATTTTCAATATTCTTTACAACATTTATGATTTTCAGTTGTTTTAAATTTTTGTGATATTTTTATATTTAGTAAATTATTTTTATCATATTACCTTTCAAACTACATTTCAATATTCACTTTTTCATTTTTTTTCATTTACGAGTGAAAAATTAAAGAATAAAAGTGAAAACAATATATTTATTCATTTTTTAATCTCCGTGTCAAACTCAAATATTTCAAAAAAACCCACAACATAGCAATTGTTTTTTTCTTTTTTTTTTTTAAGACATTAAAAAAGGGGATGTGTAAGGGTAATTATCTTTATAAATTTTTTTTGAAAAGAATAGTGTAACTGCTAATCTATTACTTTTTTTTAATAGCTATCTAAATGATTCTTTTGTGTTATGGAAAATGAACATTTTTTTTTCATTCACTTACTCAAGTCAGCTTAGCTAATTAGGTTATTCAATAAAGTATGAGGGAAAAACTAAAATGTTTATCTAATTAGCTTATCTAATTGAATAAAGAACTAAAATGTTTAGCAAAAAGTTATTGGCAAAATTCTGGTTCTTTCATTCCAAAACTATTACAACATATTTTATTTTTTATAGTTTCAAATTTTTGCAGCAAACTATCATTTCAATATTTTTTTTCAATTTTTTTGATTTACGTCTAAAATGTTAAAGACAGAAATGAAAATAACACACAAACGTTTTTCAATTTTTTTTTAAATTTTTGTGTCAAATTAAATGTTTTTATAATTTTAGGACGGAAGGAGCATATTCCAACTCTGGTAAAATGTAAATATATACATGTGCCCAATTTTGTTGTAAAACAATGTAAATAAGTGGAAATTTTATGAGTGAACAAATAGTCTGTAATACAGCTTCTTTTCGATGACAATGTGTAAAATCCCCTTTAATGAGTAATAAAATGATCTCTTTTGCCTTCTTGTCTATTGTGATCAATGAGGTCATACGAGCAGTGATTTAGTCATTGTAGATATAATGACCTTTGACCTTAATGGACAAAGGCTTGAACTTCATCTTCCATTGACGAAAAGTGAGAAAATTGCGTAAATAGTCTTTAATCTTTAGTCATTGTTCTCTTTCAGTCCGTAACCTATTAAATATTTTAGTTTAGTCCTAAATGTATTAAAATTGTTTCATTTTGGTCCCTCATAAGATAAAATTCATTAACTTAGAATAATTGTCTAACAAAAACTTTTGAAATCTAATTTAAATACTCGGTAACTGTTTTTCAGTAAATTTAAATAATTTAATATTTTTTGACAGTAAATTGACAATTTAAATCAATAATTTTTTTTTGAATGAAATAATTTCAATTTTCAAACAGAAAAAAAAAGTGATTTGAATTTTTCATTAACTATAAAAAATGTATTACACAGATTAAATTTATTGTAAGATAGTTACCGAATAGTTTAAATTATGATATAAGAAGTTGTTATTAGAAAAATGCTTTGAGTTAACAAATTTCATAAAATTGAAACCAAAATGAAACGTTTCAATAGATTTAGGACTAAAACAAACCATTTTAATAGGTTTAGGACTAAAACAGAATATTTAATAGATTAGTGACTAAAAGGAAACAATGGATAAAGATTAAGGACCATTCATGAAATTTATTCAATGAAAAACTATTTAAAAAAAAATGCTCCCTCACTTAGTCAAAAATAAAAAAAAAAGTCATTATTTACCAAGAGGAAATATTAAAGTAGTGTGCGTGTCTCGTTGATACTCATGAAATTAAATATCACAGTATAACGCTTACAATAAGTAAGTGATACGCGGTACAAATATTTTTACACTTTATCATTTCACATATTACTCACTTTTTGTGTACATTTCATCAAAAAACTATGGTATACCGCAAATACCGTAAGTTATGTACCACTGTATTTTGTTTTTCAATGATGTCTGTGAGAATTTTTTTTATCATTTTACATCAAAATATCATAAATATATAAAATATTAAAATATTATTAATACACATATCATAAAATAAAGATTTAATTTTATTCTTTTGGTTACTTTTCTTAGTTAACATAAAAATTTAATGGTTACTTTGAGCACCTAGAAACTCAATATGGTATTAGAAAATGTATTGTTATTATTAAAGTATTATTTTTTTCTCTTATATCAATAAATTAGTTTCTTTCTAAGTATTATTTATTTTTCTCTATATATATAACATTTTTTTTTATGTTTTTTGTATTAAAAAAATATCTTCTATCATATATATTTTATTTATATTTGAAAAATTATGATGAGAAAAATTAGAATACATATAAAATGTTTAAAAAAAATTATTAAATTTATGTCATCTTAAAATAATATTTTAATATTTATTTTTTTTACAAAAATAATAATATTATATGATGCAGTGTACTATGTAATATATATTAAAATTTGAGGTACGGTATACCTAAAGGTAATGGTATTTAATACGTTGTTGATTCTTTATGAGATAACTTGTGCAAGTTTTCTAGTTTTTTTTTTTTATAACCTAAGAAACGTTTATTAGGAGCAATAGTTTTTTTTTTAAAATAACAATTTGCTTTTATTAAAATTACCATTTTCTTTTACCGACAAAAAATAAATTTCCTAAATCCGACGGGTCGTGTGATCCCGACCCACCCGAACCCGAATGTATTTTCACCGCTGGCCGCTGCACGTGTTTATCTGGAAAACACGGACACATTCTGCCATTCCTCCGCCGGCTCCGACGACAGACAGATTCTGCCACCGCGTAAGACGAAGGACATGTCACCAATCAACCGTCTGGTTTTCGGTTCTGGATGTTTAGGTGTGAGCACCCGAAAAACTGAGGAGCTTCGAGTGAGTGTGTTCGGAGAACGACGATCAATATTAACATCTTAAGCTGTCATTTGTTGACCGAACTCGGATGCTTCGCTGGTACATTCAATTCAACGGCGTAAGCCAGATTTGATCCGGCCATTGAAGTATTCAGAAATAATCAAAATGTCATCTTTTCTTCACACATCTCACTAATTCCGGGAATTATTATATTCTTGCAAATGGGTCCTTCCAATTTCCCCGCGTGGTCTTTCTTTCATATAAATACCGCCTTCTCGCCATCCCCATTTCATCAAAAGTCAAGTAGAAGATTTGTCACAAAAGCATTTCATATTTTCAATTATTGTTTCTGGGAAGAGAGTTCAAGTTATAAAAATGGCAGGAGCAGCAAAGAGGTGATGATCTTTTCTCTTTCTTCACTCAATCTGTTGTTCCTTTGTGTTTTGCTTGTCCAGAGACATCAGTTTGTTCCTTTGTGTTTTGTTTGTTCAGAGACATCAGCTAATGGTACTGTCTGCTGTTTCTTGCTTGCATTACAGATACGCAGTGGTTACAGGTGCAAACAAGGGGATTGGGTTCGAAATCTGCAGGCAGTTAGCTTCCAGGGGTTTCACAGCGGTGCTAGGTGCTAGAAATGAGAAAAGGGGTCTAAAAGCATTGGAGAAGATGAAGCAATCCGGTGTCTCTGACAATGTAGTTTTCTATCAACTTGATGTCACCGATCCTGCTAGTGTTGCTTCCCTGGCAGACTTTGTCAGAACTGAATTCGGGAAGCTTGATGTGCTGGTAACATATTTGATTCACATTCCCATTGCATTCTTTTTTTTCTCTTTCATATTGGTAGTCTTTTATCACAACTCGAGATTATTTCATATTATATCTCTAACCATAGTAAGGATAGGTTTTTAGTTATATCCTGTAAAGGTAGGATTGTGTAAGATGTTCCTTTACACTTTGTTGGACTGGATGCTCTATTGTCTGCCGCGTGATCATAGTTAGCTTAAGAGCAATTGCAGCAGTCGTGATGGGGCCTTTAATTTTAACAGGTAAATAATGCAGCAGTTGGTGGTATTGAAACAGATCCAGAAGTTTTCAGAGCTGAGGTTGCCAGCGTAATGTGGTTTACTCTTTTTTCGTTTTCTGACAAATTTGGGATTGGTGTTAAAGTGTGCCACCTATCACCGTCAGGTTGTTGTTACTATTTTAAATTTTCTTGTAACGCACATGCTAAATATAGCTAGTTGAATCAACTTAAATAGAGATTTTTAGTTTTTTGCCGAACATTCTATAAAGTGATGACTACTTGTAAGGGTGCCAGTGTTTTTGGTGGAACATTTTAACCGGGATCTGGGCATAATTTGGGGATTAAGTATTGTTATGGTCCAATGAACTTGTAGCCAGAACCAAAATGCATACTTGTATTTTGGTTTTGATGTGTTATCGTTAACATGACTTTCTTCTCATCAATCAGGCAAGGGAAACAGATTCACAGATCAACTGGGGTGAAATACTGAAGGCCGAAACATCTGAGTTATCTCAAGACTGTGTCAACACGAACTACTATGGTCCCAAAAGAATGAGTGAAGCACTTCTTCCATTCCTCCAGATATCAGACTCGCCGAGAATTGTCAACGTGTCGTCCTCTGGAGGGAAGTTAAAGGTATAGATTAAGAATTATCTAGCTGAACATTGTTTGGAGTAGAGCTGCGTGAGCAAAGACATTCAACTTTATAGTCAATCAATTCACTCACTCATTTACTGACCCTGCAGTATCTGTTCGTGTTATCATGTCTCAGAATGTAACAAATGAATGGGCGAAAGCAGTATTAAATAATGTTGAAAGCCTTACAGAAGAGAAAGTGGACGAGGTTTTGAATGAATACTTGAAGGATCATAGGGAGGGGGCATTAGAAGCCAAAAACTGGCCATCATACTTATCAGCTTACAACCTCTCCAAAGCAGCTCTGAATGCCTACACAAGGATTCTGGCAAATAAGTATCCAGATTTCTGCATCAACGCTCTCTGTCCCGGCTATGTGAATACGAATATCAACTACAATACGGGGTACCTGACACCTGCAGAAGCTGCTGAGGCAGCTGTGAGACTGGCTCTGTTGCCAAATGGTGGCCCATCTGGTCGTTTCTATAATCGGATGGAAGAGCAAGAATTTTGATCATACATTCAATATTTTACTTCAATCATATTTGTTTCGTCACATGCATGTCATGAAGTTTTATAATATATCCGTATCTCCCTATATTTTTCAACAAAAGTAAAGAAATACTCTCTCTGTCCTAAAATCTTTGCTCCATTTAACTTTTTGTTATATTTTGACTTAATTTTTTTTATATTATCATTTGTTAGAAAAAATTAAAAAATATATATTTCAAAACTACATATCTTGATTTATCATTTGTATGCAAAGATTTTTCATTTATATATTAAAATATTAAAAATAAAAAATCATAGATTAATGACTAAAACAAATAGAGTAAAAATTTTGAAACAGAGGAAGTACTTTTTTATATTTACATAAATAATCATCCATTACAGTGTGTGTGTGTTTGTCGATACAAGATGACACACACACACAGGACAGTTTAGAATCGCTTTGTGAATTAATTATACCGATTTGAATTAGTGGCAATCCATGTCGCTAGTGACAAAGCTACGGCTGTTGTTCTTGCCACTGCTGTGAAGGCAAAGTGTTAGTCATTGTTTATATTGAACAAAACATTACACAGTACAGTGCCCCCATGTCCTTTGGCTTCATCAGGACCCTTCCTCAGGAGGAACAAGATGACACAAGTATGAAATAAACAAACAAATTGGAACACGTACCCTGTTGATCGCATTGCGCCTCCAATTAGAATTGACATTAATGAGAAACATCGTTTGGGCATAATGTATGTATCCCCTGGGCAGATCTTGTAACATTATGCATCAAATGACCGTAGAAGAAACACCCGATGTCGTTGAGTTGTTCCTCCAAAGAGTATTTGCTGATTTGTCAAGAACACTTGAGTTACTTTATGACGCATAGCATGGAAACTTATGTAGCTTGATCATTCAGCCACACCCTCTTCTTCCAACTTCACCTTCTTGTTTACATAATCAAGGTATTCCTGTCGGATCCCAGGGTTATTCCATAAATCTGTCAAATGGAGGGTCCCAGAGATGAATGCCTAGAAACCCAGTCCACAAAATGCCCTTTTTTGGTGGCTGACACTGGTAATGATTCTCACACCAACAGTAGCATAGATTTTACAATATATTTCTCCTAGTGTGCTCCCAAGATTTTCATGTAGTGCCATTTACAACAATAATAGAACAAATTGAACAAACTGATCATGTAAATATATAAGTGATAACAATACAAATACCTGAAGAATAGAAACAGCAGCAAATTTATCAATTATCGTCTTTGCATGTACTGGGTGTGGACTCAGAGGCTTCAATAGCAGTTCCACATTCTGCAGGCAATAGAAGAGATCATATTTTCTTTGTGACCCACAACGCGGAAAATATGTCAGATAACATATATGTGCCCAATAGCTTATAAATATCTAGAATAGGTTACTTTAATCAGACTTATTTGTAGTCGAGAGCATGGTTATAAAACTGACACAAGGAAAAAAGCTAATATAACAGTCTATGACTACTACTAGGATTCACGGACAAATCTTCAGTGCACAAGCATTCAGGGGGCCACTATGGATGATCAAGATTTGTCCAAACTCCCAACAAATAGTACAAACCGTTATGCTAGCAAACCCTAGAGAGCAGATCACCATGCAGGAAATCTTTAAAAGTGAATCACATTGGTGCATATGTTTCATATATACTGGTTTATTTCTTGCCCCAGCCCCACCCCACCCCCTGGCAACAAAAAGAAAAAAGAAGAAAACAAAGAAATAAAGATGTGCATACCTTTGAGGTATAGCACTCATCCCAATATGTGTACTTAAAGCCTTCAAGTTTTCCAGTTTTACAAAGGTCATCAATAAATAGCTTAACTTGTACTGCCTAATCAAATAAGAATAACCAAAAGCTTAGCACTTGAACAAAATAAATAAAAAATAGCTGCACTTATAATTTACAAGCATACATTAGCGGAAGTTCTTTGTCTTGTAAATGGACATCCAATAATGAAGCCAGCCAGAGAAAGTTCAGAGATCTGCAAATAATCAATAAAGGAATGCCTTAGGAAGAAACATGAACCCAAATTTCTATAACATGGTTACGAATACAATATCGTAGCCTTGCAGGCATGTGCATCTGACCACTGAAGGGGTGTGTGTAGATATAATCTGTGGCCAGTTACTTGCAAAGAATTTTTCTGTAAATACAACTCAAACAGATTCAAAGAGACAACGAAAAAGGAAACTCCTAGCAAAAAGAGCATAGAAATAAGGAAGGAGAGTGGAAGTGCAACTCTTCAATAAAGTAATAAACCATTATATATGTTGTTTGAAGCCTTGAAACAAATGTTAGTGGCAGGTTTGATGATGCATCTACCAAGTTGATATGCAATGTGCTATGATGAATCATAATAAATTTGTTTGTATGTGTGCTTTGGTGCACTGCATTTCCCTGCAACCTTGTATGTTGGATTTTATTGTGCAACATCAAAATGCTCTATCCAATAAAATACTGAAATTAGACTACTTACGCTATTTGTCCCTTCAAGTGAATTGCTTCTGTACAAGCAAACAAAATGAGTAAACTACCAATCACATCCATAGAGCCCTAAACTAAAACTAAAACATCTGCTCCTATTTTGAGCAGTCAAATAATAGTCTCAAAACCATTTATCACACTTCACTAGACCTTTACACCATGGCTCTTGTGCTCAAAAAAAGAGAAGTACAAGTTGCAGAAGACACAGCATTCCAGGAAACCTCACCAGGCTCTGAAAATCAGTTGCCATTAGCTCAATGTTTGTTTTCTTCCGAATCAAAACACTGCACAATATGATCAAGAATACACATGAATATTAAGTGAACTACATTAAGAAGCCTAAATCTTCCACACACACAAGATAAAATGTCTACACAAAAGTTTTTGTTTCAAAAGAATACAAACACATGAATGCGCAGACACACACAGATTGAATGATGTCAGTTGCACATAATTTTGATACAGAAGTGATATACATTGATCAGTTGTCAGAACTGAATTGACCGTTTTACAGTCTGGTGGGCCCTGTTTCCATAAACAGTGAAACCCAAGTTCTAGCAACCCACTATACTAAGTAAAAGATTCTATCTACATCTAGCATTTTCCACATATTTAGCAGACCCCAACTACTTGGAATTAACGCTTAGTTGATTTGAGTGATTATCTGCTTCCTTTCAAAATCTATACATTTTAGCATCCTATTAAAAAAAAATGGGTTTACAGTCACAGGTCATATCATTCATGCCTTATATCATTTTCTAATATCTTTATCAAGATGAATAATTACGTCAAACTCTTACATGTTATAGATCATGGATATGTGCTGAAATTGAAGCAAGCAGGATTTATGCTAAGAAGAAATTCAAAAGAGAACAGGTTGATCTTACAAACTACTTACGAAAATCTAAGAAAAAACATAAAGCTAGTAGTATTCACCAACACAACAGCACTTATTTTCTTTAATGAAGGCATAAATGGTAGAGTAGTTGACAAAAAAGTTTACCAGATATAGTGAACCCTATATTTATTTAAATTTTGAAACTCTGATAGCAGAGACAATCAAGTAATTGTAAAATGCTTCACAACCTACCTCAGAGGTGATGCAAGTTTGTTATGAGGGTCTGAGACAGCTAATCCGACATACTTGTCACCAACATCTAAACCAAGCAAGCGCCTTCTCTCTGGTGGTTTTGTCTTCAGCAAGCCCTGGTACAGGCCCAAAGGCTTGACGTATTTCATCTGCTAACCAACCAAATAAAACCATGACATTCTATATTATTTAACATAATTTGAGAAAAAATTATAAATATTTCCTAGTCCTTTCTCATATGTTCTTGCAAGACTTTGTGTTTGATGCCCTGTATAAAGAGCTCGTCTGAGAAAAAAGGGGCAACTACAGTAAAACCAGAAGAATAAAAAGTCAAGGGCATCATTAGTGAAATTTTTCAGCACCCAATTCATGTCACTAAAAACTAGAGACATCCCCACCAAGTTTCTGAACTACAATTCTCAGTAACTCTATTGTAATATTTAGGAAAGCAAGAGTAGTAAACGTGCTATGAACTACAAGGAATGGTCCCATCATGGTTCCCCTCACACTTAATTTTCCTCTCCGTAATCTATCACTAAGAGTCACATGGTTGATGCAACCACTATAGTATATTTGTCACCAGTTTAGCCATGTTGAACTAAACCCAAAATCTGAAATTTTGTTGCCAATGTTACCTTGTTAATGCTACCTAAAAAGCTCATAGGAAAACATAAAAACGCATTCCAAAACCTCCAATTGCAAACAATTTCCATTAATTATTAGTCTTAAACTTCAGCCAGGACTAGCCTAGTCTAGCAACAAACTCAGTGCTCAGAGAAAAGCTAACAATCTAACCGAACACAAAAACTAAAGGATGAAAACGGGCAGCATAATAAGTTCTTATCACAAACATTGTCCACGGGCTAACCCCATATCATTTGCACATGTGCTTTAATATCCAAGGAAATCTTAACAACTGGCAATAAAGAAATGAAATGGAGAAGTACAGAACAAACGCAGCAAAGCAAGATACCAATTTAGCTGAAGTGGTGGCTTTGGGTGTGTGAACAAGATCAAGTTGGAATCTTACGTAAAGACCAGAAAGCTGATTTGTGTAGAACTTGGCAGAAAGGGTGAGCAAAGCAAAGCAAAGCAAAGATTAGCCAGGAGCTTTGACTGCTTGGGCCTCAAATCTACTAAATGGGCGTTGCTGAACAAAGAGTTGGATGATTCAGATTCGCTAAAAGGTTTGGTTAATGATTAACGAGCAATTTTCACAATGACAAATTTCAGGGAAAACTGACTGGATGGAAGGAAGCTGCATGTGGCCACCAGGTAGGAAGAGATTTTAGGCTGATACACCAAATTAGACTATTGTAGAATATGACTTTTAGCCCCTTAACTAAACTTGATTTTCAAAAACCCTTCAAACTTTTAATCTTTGTCCATCTAACTCTTCGGTGACTTAGAAAATAGGGGTGATCAATCGGTTTTTTCAGTTTTAACCGAAACCAAATAACCAATTTTTTTTGTTTTTCGGTCTTATGTACTAATCATGAATGACAAAAACAATAATAACAATGCGAAGCAATGAAAAACAAAACCTTAAAGACATTCAAGAAATATGTGGAAAATCTCAATCAACAAAAATCCTTTCCTGTACTAAACCACACAAATCATTGAATAGAAATTGCATATGCATAACAACCAAATCCAGTCGTACAACTTGAGCATTTAGACAGGACCAACTAGTAATTTAACTATACAAAGCCAAGAAATCGAATTTCCAAACGGAGATCAAAGAAGCTCTTCCCCATTTCAACTAGCAGATGAAATAGCAGAGATATACAAACAAATAGAAGCAGTCAAGCAGACACAATTATGCAAGTGAGGAATGAGCAGCCCAAAGAAAATAAAAATCCCTCAGAATATCATAGCAATTCACTATTGGACATGAAAGAATATCTCCTACTCTGAAACAAATTCATAAAAGGAATATCTTGGCATACACCCAAAAAAATCACAATGAAGAAAAGGAAGACAGAGCCTTTGCCCCAGCAATAACCAAAAACCAAAACCAAATCCTCCGGCTTCTCCTTCCAAATACTTTTCTCGTTGGTGTCTTCAGACTAATAAGCATTTCAATCTGGATTAATTACTAGTCACAGTACTGATGCAAACGAATGCTTAAGGAAAATAAACTCACTACCGAATGATAAACCATAAAAGGGCGTGTGAAAAAACACAGATAAACATAAACCCAAAAGGCGGGTTACTGACCTTGTCTCGCACCAGAGAGGAATCAAGCGAATCAGAGAGGAATAACAGGAATGGTGAAGCCGCGAAATAGAGAGGGAATCGTCGACGCTGGGAAGATGAATTGCAGCTTCGTTCTGCGAATTGAAGCAGCAAACAGGGAGGAATCGAAACCCTGGCTTCTTTCGAAATCGAGAGTGAGACTGAGAGGAGGACGAGCGTGAACGACTTGAGACTTGAGAGGCTGACCTGAGATGACGAGATGCAAACAGCCCCGCCCCCCGGCCACAACCAAAAAAAATGATAAATGGGCCTCTAGCATTGGGTTTAACAAATATGTTTAGAATTGGGCTATCAACCAAGGCCCAGTAGTGATGTGAAAATTCAGTTTATTCGGTGATGGAAGTCTTATAAGGAAAATCGATAACTAAACTGATTTTATATATCAGCTTTCGGTTATAATCAAAAATTGATTTCCACTCTTTAATGCTTTATTTGGATCACTTCATTAAGCGGAGGGAGGGAAGGGGAAGAGGAGGTGAAGGTGTTATGACCTCACCTTATTTGGAAATAGTCATTAAAGGGGAGGAAGAGACATACACTTCCTTTTGTTTTGTTTGGAAAGGTTCATTAAAGCAGGAGGAGGGAAGAAATTCAATTATTGTTACAAATTTACCTTTATGTTTACCTATTGAACTAAGATAAGTTGTTCATACTAGTAAAGTTTTTAAAAAAGAGGAAGAATCACAATTTTTTTTTTAATGTTATAGTTTTTTTAAATTCAAGAAAAAAGAAAAAAAAGGAAAGAATTGTACTGAAAAAAATAACTGTAACATCAAGATTTTAAAGAAAGCTCTAATTTGGGGTTAATTAATTAATAGTATAACTAATACCGGGTAACATAAGAAGCGAAATGGCAATTAAAACAAAAAAAAAAAGTAGACAATAAAAAGAAATTATTGTCGATGAGCTATGACCACCCAGAGATTCAATGAATCATATTTTCTTTTGTTTCCTACTTCAGCCAAATAAAAAAATAAGTAAGAAAAAAAATCACATTTTTTTCAGAATTAAGCTGTTCCTCTTTACTGCACAAGAAAATAACAGGGCAAGTAGTTTTGAAACAAAAAGAGAGAGCGAGAGAGAAAGAACACTCAGATGGAATTCCCAAGTTCTGGGCATCTAAACTTTCTAACAAACAAACAAACCGATCAAAAATATAAAAGGCAAAAGCAAAAGAGGAATACATGCCCAATTAAAAACGGACAACCCAGGGGGAAAAAAAAGACAGAGGAGTACTTGAAAGAAGTGCCTTAATTGTAACCGTAGGGGAGGTCAAGGGAGAGGAGGAGGCGGAGATAACAGAGGCGTAGGCTGCCTCCATAGAGGCCGTGAAGATTCCCGATTTCTTCATAGCTAAAAAGCAATAACAAGCAAGCAGTTTTTTCTTTCTTTGTCTTGGACGAAAGGTTAGGAGAGCAAGCAAGAGGGCAATTTTGAAAGTGGAAATTTTTAATAGATTCCATCAAATCCTTCCCTTCTATTCTGCTCGATTTGGAGGGATTGCAAAAATAGCTTATTGAGGGGATATCAAGGGAAGCATTTCATCCCTTTTCATCCTCTCCCTTGTGTTTCTTCGCATCCAAATGCGGAAGGGAAGGGGAGTCTCCTCCCCTTTCCACGCCCTCCCCTCTATCTAAACAGAGGCTAAATGATAACCAAAAGCTGAATTTTTTTTTTTCAATTTTTAAGCTATTTCGATTATGATAAACAAGCTAATCATCGATATCAGAAAAAATTTTGGCACTTAAACCACACCATGCCCCTTAACACTTGTCATTTTAAGGGCAAAAAAAAAATTATTTTTAGTGGATTTACAAGAAAAAAACAAATAAGCCATAGTGGTAAGTTTTAACCTTTCTAGGAAAGAATAACAAGAAATTTAAAACTTTCAAGAAAAATAGGAATTAGGTATTATGAGACAAAAGAGTATAAATAGAATTTTTCTTACCCTTTTTCATTCCTTCTCTTATTGAAAGAAATTGACTTGTCCGAAATTCAGCACATTCTCAACCTTTAGTGAACAATAACGACGAATGCCTCAGCAGCTGTAAGTTTTGAAATCAACTAACAAGGCTTGCCTATCAAAATGCCCTTTGATGCTATACCGGGTATAGAATCCAATACTAGGCCCACATCGTCTATTAGGACCATGATATTAAATACCATAGTATACAATATAGTATACCGTTTATCGTAAGTATATGATATGTAGTACAAATATTTTTAATTTTTGTCATTTTACTACATGGTATATGCTGTATTTCACGGTATACCGCATACCACTTACTTTTTGTATGCATTTTGTTAAAAAAATAATATTCTAACATTTATTTTTTGTGAAAACAATAACGGTATGCGGCGCGGTATACCTTAAAAATTCGGGATGTGGTATACCTAGTGGTAATGGTATTTAATACCTTGATTAGGACCTGAACATCATATATTCATGCCAGCAGGCAGATGCTTATAAGTGAGTATTCGGTTGGTTTGGTTTAAAACTGATCCTAACACAATGATCTGATTGATTTTCAAATTTACAAGGTGTATACAATTTGTTTAAATTACATATCAAAACTAATATGAATCATCTAAATTACACTTTGATTTATTCGGTTCTCCTTTCTTAGATATAGGTATATGTAAAAGAAAAAATAAAGTAAATATTAAAATAATTTTACATTTCATGCCTAAAATTAAAGAATGATAAACAACATATAATCCAAAATTAGTAGAAAATAGTCTTATGTATATATGATCAATATAAATAATGATAAAATATTTATTACTATTCGGTCTACTCGATTCAAGTGTATGATCCAATAAATGAACATGAATTTTAGTTTTGGTCTAAACTGGCTGAAGTTGACAAGCAACTAAACCATTTTATCTTACTGTAATTGGTTTTTTTTTTTTAATATTTTTAGTTATTTGTAGTTTTGTCTGAATAACATAAACGGATCACCTCTCCCAACATATGGCCTAAAAAGGAATAAGACTCCTACCTAGAAAAGGAATCTCACATCAACGAGACTTCCTAACATAAACGGATCACATGTGACTCCCTAAAAGAGAACCAACATGGAATCTTCAATGTATGTTCTAAAACCCTATTTATGATATCTACTATGTTCTAAAACCCTATTTCTGATATCTACTTCACCACTTTCGATGATGTCCCCCAAATACACAATCCAAGGCCTTGATGATGTATTTTTGTGTAAGTTTAAGGTTCAAGTCACACAATGGCTTGAAGATCGATCAACACAGTTTAGTCAGTATCTCCCTCATTTTGCTATCAATTTGAAGTTGTCTATGAAAACAATGTGGTGAGTAACAGAAGATCACAATGTAACTAAGACCAATCCGATGAAGAAAACACTGCTGGACTGAGAAAAGCACTTATCTATGACTAGTTCACACGGGACGCACTCGATGAACCAATTCCAAATGCATGAGGTATTTAAAGTCTAAGAGTTTTGCAAGGAATAAGATCCCAAGTTATTTAGAGTTTTCCTCGTCAAGGAATAAGATCCCAAGTTGCATATACAAACTTCAACTGCATCTGGTGATAGCCTTGCGCGTCTCTCTGAAATGATACGCTTTCCAGCGCTGAAAGCGGACTCCAATGCTAGTTATACTTCCTAATGCACATAGATCATATTCAACCTCATAAAAAGAGACTCACAACATTTCTAAGCTACAATCTAGAAACCTACTTTTATACCTACTTCGTATACTATCTTAGAGCTAATGTGACCGCCGAAGGATTTTGCCTAGAAATATACTTTGGAGCCTTGTCACATCAATCAACACTTAGCAGACTAGTTCACTCATTGGTTGGTAGCTTGGTTGTTTAGCTATCAATAAAAAATAATATTTTTTTGTATAGTAGTTATTATTTTCTTTAGTTTAATTTTGATCATAAAGATTAATATTTTTTTAGTAAAAAGTAATACAAAATTTATTCTAATGAAAACAAAAATATGAGCAACCAATTAAACAAATTTCTAGCTAACATGAAAGGATTAAAAAAACTATTTAATGATGAAATCATCATTTCCATCGAAAAGGAAAAGGAGAAAAAAAAATAAAACAAAATTCGAGACAGTGTAAATGGTCAAAATGCTCCCAAACCCATGCGGTGCGCTTGAAATGTCCATCAAATTTAATATACTTTCAGTTTACAACTCTATCCTAAAACCTCCTCTACTCCGTTCCAGTTTTGTCCCATTAAAAGATGGCCACGTGTTACTTTAATAGAGTGGAGGTATGGTAAGAAGAGAATGCACCAGGCGAAGGTGGCTGTCTGCCCTCCCAGCCCACCTAGCAATAAACCCAACTCAAAAATTGCCATACCTGCCTCTTGGCATGGCTGAGAGCCTGAAGGAATATAAGAGAGATTAGATTTTAAATCCTGGCCTCCTATTTTAGATTCGGACTTTAAATTTTGGCCTTTTTATTTTTTATAATATATTTCACAAAAACTGATTTGATTATCATTCTGATATCAAAAAAATTGGTATGTCCTGTTTTTTTAATTACTATAATAGTATATCTCTCTTTATAAATTTGTATTATGCTTCTTCTGAATGTAAAAAAAAAAAAAAAATCCTTAACTTTTAACAAAATCATCAAATTACTACCCCATGTTTACGCCAAATAACGTAGCTGAGTATATCTATTTTTATAAACTTGTATGATGTTCGCAATGCGACAAAAAAACAAGTCAAAAACTGTCGAACGGGCAGCAGAACCAAATCATGTCAGCAAAGGTCCTGAAACAAAATTTCTTGCTCCGCAAGTTCACCGATGACATCTTGCCGCGTGGCCAATGTCGTTCCAATTAATCGGATTCCCCGGGGGGACTCTACGAGGACAATTTCTGTGGCCAACTTGTCTCGTATATTTTATTGGCCGCCAAGTTCTGATTATTTCGGAATTTCTGAGTTTTTTTTTTTAATAAAAAATTGGTGGACATATATTAGTACTGACACAGTCAATACGATATTTGCTCATTTCTCATCTCAACAAAGCACTACTGTCCATGGAAGAAGCAAATGCCAGGTAACTCTCGTGCCTATTCATTTCTGTCTCTGGCTCCTCTGCAGCTTTTAGCAGAACACAGGAAAAAATGGAAGAGATTATGTATTTCAGAAAATTTGAAGATATATCTAGCATGAGGGTAATAGCAAATTTGATCCCTTTCGACCAAGAGAAAAAAGAACAGTTCTAGTGGGATCACGGGGTTTTTTTTTTTTTCATTTAGTTAGAGAATTTTCACCAGAATGATTGAAGATTTTTGGGTTTGACTTATTACACAAATGCACAATTTTCAGTTATAGTGGTATTGCTTCACCCGCTCCTCCTCCTCATAAGCCTTAAGACTCACACTTATTGGGCGTTTATATATTTCATCACTTTTCAGGTATGCTGTGGTGACCGGTGGGAACAAAGGGATTGGGTTTGCAATATGCAGGCAATTGGCTTCAAAAGGAATCATGGTTGTGTTAAGTGCTAGAGATGAGAAGAAGGGACTTGAAGCTGCTAAAAAACTTCAAGATTCTGGCCTCGGGGATCATATAGTTTTTCATCAACTGGATGTTGCAGACCCTGCTAGCATTGCTGCCTTAACAGACTTCATCAAATCTAAGTTTGGGAAGCTTGATATCTTGGTAATACTTACGAAAATTTCTTGTTTCCTGAATATCTGTTTTGCAAGTAGTGCATGTCTATGGAGAACTATAACATTAGCTGGGTATTTATCTTGGTAAAAACTTTGAACTCCTCATAATTTCCCATAACCACATTCCAATTGATTCTTCCCTTCACAAGTACAAAATTGCCTGCTTGGCTTATTGGATGTCGAAGAATTGTTGTCACTGCTAGAACAGGGAAGATGCCTCACCATTATAACCACCATACTAATGGAATGGTTTGTAGGTGAACAATGCTGGGGTTATTGGTGCCAAAACTGATTCCTCTGCTTTCAAGGCAGCACAAGATATGGTAATATGCCAAACTTTTCCATACAGTTTGCAACTAATACTCTGAAGTTCAAAACCCTTGATTTTCCCCTTCTCAGTGAAGTTGTTATTTGGTTCCATAGTCTTTAGTTTCGGCACCAAATTTCTTTACCAGCTTAACTAACTAATAGGCTCAAAATTTATGTTGCTTTGATTATGCTTTCCTACAGTGACACTTCTCATACTGTTGTCTTTTGATCAGACAATTGAGGCAGGTTCAGCTTCAAATTTCGACTGGAGTACAGTAGTCGAGGCTGAAACTTATGAAATGGGTGAAGAATGTGTTAGGATAAACTACTATGGCGCGAAGCGAATGTGTGAAGCGCTTGTCCCTCTCCTTCAGTTGTCTATTTCTCCTAGAATCGTCAATGTTTCCTCCTCCTTGGGACAGTTAACGGTAAATCCTTCATTCTCACCGGCAAGAAATGGCTCAAGCTTTATTCTTTCCCGGCTAAAGACTGCTGAAGATATGCATGCTTATACACGCTCTGGTCGCCTTTTTTTTTAACAGAATATATTCAATGAATGGGCAAAAGAAGTGCTGGGTGATGCTGAAAACGTTACAGAAGAGAGAGTGGATGAGGTACTAAACCGATTCCTAAAAGACTTCAAAGAGGGTTTGCTAAGAGACAATGGTTGGCCTCCGTTTTTATATGCCTACAGAGTCTCTAAAGCTGCCTTGAATGCCTATACAAGGATTCTAGCTAAGAAGCACCCAAGTTTCTGCGTCAATGCAATTTGCCCTGGCTATATCAAGACAGACATGACCCACAACACCGGTAGGTTTACTGCGGAAGATGGTGCTGCCTGTGCTGTGAGATTGGCGCTACTGCCCAATGGTAGCGCCTCCGGTCTCTTCTATTTTAGGATGGAAGAAGCTTCCTTTTAGTTAAATGACAATTTCATTTGAAGTACGTTGCATTGTTTTATGTTCTGTTGTCTCGATCGAGCAAGTTTGTCCACTGAAATTTACTTGCTTCCTATGTCAACACGATTCGGAGAATGCATGGAATATATTCAACGTCAAGAAATTCCGAGTTCCCAAAGTTGCCAATGGTTTCAAATTCTTAATTCTTTATGTGTTTGTGTTTTGTCCTGACAGTTATGGAAGGACTCGAAAGAATTCGAAGCACACTTGTTTGATGCGCTGGCACACAGCAGAAACATTGAGGGTGATTCTATTCGCACGTCAGTAATGATAGAGTTCTGGGACCAAATCTCCGATCAAAGCTTCAATGCAAGGCTTCAAAGTTCAAACCTTCTTTGACTCGTAATTTTCCTTTGTTTCCTTACTTGACTGGCTCTTATAATTGCTTACTTCGTTGACTTCCGAGATGGACTTAAATGAACAAAACTAAAATTCCAGGCTTGATAAGGATGCAGATGATAGACTCACAGAGGATGAAATTAAGGAGGTACAAAACAATTGATAAATTCACAAGCCACTCATATGGGCATAAGCTTTTCGTCAAGGTCTTCGAATTGTTCTAATTTAATCCCATTCCTTATCTTCTCGGTCAAAGCCAGAGCTGATTTTGGTTGCTTTTATTGCTGTTCCTGATATGTGTATAATTGTACTGATTTCTGGTGAGAAGAACCAGAAGCAAGTTCAATGTAGTGATCCTGAAGTGGCTGTTTATGAGCAAGATCAACAAGCCTCCTTTGTCCTTGTCTCGATTGATCCAATTCATGACAGGAAAGGTAATCTTGCTATTAAATGGTTCGTGTCAAATTGCTCTGTCTCTCTCTCCCCTCCTCTTCCTTCCTCTCTTGATAACTTTGCATTAGTTTCCTCGCCTATTTCGGATTTGGGATCATTAGGTTCTATGGATTTTTCGAATACTAAAGGTATTTCATAATTTAGTACTCTAGATGGAACCATGTTCTGTCTTGATTCACGAAGAGCAGAGGTTCTTACCAAGAAAAAACATACAGAGCAAACGATGTTTGGAGAAAAATGTTCATGTGATGCGCGCATGAGGTAAAAAGGGGTAAAGTCCCGCTTTGGGAAGTTCTGGGGGTGAGTTAGACTGATTCCAAGTTGAGGGGTTAAAGTGTCCATGTCATCAAAATTTAAGGGCAAAAAATGGCTTTGGGCCTTTTATTTTTTGATTTGTATGTTATCAATTTTATCTAGTAGGTTTGACCATAATTTTTTTGTTCATTCAAATAGTATATAATTCATACTGTTGCACTCGATTAAAAAGAGTATCACTGCTGTCACAATATTTTTTGCAAGTTAGAAGTTGAAATTACAACTTCTCCATTTTCCATGGCACCTACCCCGTAATTTTTGTGATTTACTTTTTTAATTTTTGTATTTTTATATTTTTTAATTTTATTACTGATTTCAGTAAATTTCATACTAAAATTACTACATGATTATGGAGATTAAAATTAGAAAGTTTCAATAGTTTTAATTATAAGAGCTCTAATTATAACTTTAGTATATTTTTTATGTTATATATATATATATATATGAGTAAAATTCACCATGGGTCACCTAACTTATTTTTTTTGTCCTGACTGAGTACCTCACCTTCATATTATCCTAACGAGACCTTAACTCTTATTGCGCGTTTTATCTAAATACATTCCATTAATTTCTAGATTAAATTTGACGTAAAATGATGACATGGCAGAAGAAAACATTTAAATAAAATTTAAAATAACACCTCAACTCCTTTAAGTTTTCCTATCAATAATCTAAACCATAAATTTTGTTTTCCTATTAAATCTAAGTTTGTTTAAATTTTTAAGAACCCAAACTCCTGCCGCCAGCCCCATCGTTAGCCTCACAACCGACCACCCTCCAATCAATCGCTGACTGCCCTCACTGAGAGATCTAAGGTAGACAACGAATCAAGGCAAATAATAGAGGCTGAATTGAGACGAATCAAGGCCCGATCTAATAAGAAACCCAACTCTCTAGCGGCAGCAAAGCTCTGTGACCCTGGGTTTATGGGCTCAATTTGATAATCGAGTCTTCATAGCCGCCTTGCAATCCAATGCTTCTTGTAGCCGCCTTCTGAGTTTCGCCATCAATCGATGGAGATCGGAGAAACGGGGGACATTGAAACAACCAGAGTAGTGCAACCATCGAGATGACAACAAATCACGTCTTGAACCTGGGTTTGATCTTCATCCGGGTTTCATTTCCTTGGCTCAATCGGCGCTGCTAGTGGGTAATCGGAGAATCGCTGACCTCCACGAATTCTTCTTCAATTCATCGTGCGACGCGTACGCTGAGAAGAAACGAAGTGGAGTGGCGGCGCTGGGGGGTTCTGGTGTTCGGGCTAGGGGATTCGAGCGGTCAGCTGGGCTGGCGGCCGAAGGGCAGATGAGGGTATTAGAGATGAAATATTAGGGTTTCAAGGATATAACTGAGTTGAGTATAAGTTTAAGGGTTAGAATTAGTGATTGAAACAGTTTGAGGACCACTATTGTTATTTCATAATTTATTTTATTATTTTTTATGTCATTTCAGTATTTTCCGTTAAACATAACTCTGAAATTAGCAGAAAGTATCTAGATAGGACGCACATTAAGAAATAAGGTACCTTACTATGACAATTTAAGGGTAGAAGATAAAAAAAATAAGCTAAGTGACCCACATAGATTTTACCCTATATATATTAAAAGTTTATTGATCCTGCCGCTCGCAACTTGAAATCCGGATCCGCCTCTGGACATACATGATACACTACACAAATTGCAGATTTTTGGAACGATAGCAGTGGTTCAGTGTTACAAGTTTGTTGGTTTCTTGATCAAATTTCAGACCTTGAGAGAAACTACTAATTTAAAAGGACGACTTTTGTTAACCTACAGAGCTTCGACCATACCTAAACAGAGCAATGCTATAGGGGCGTGGATGGCGGACGGCCGAGATGGAGGAGCCAAACAGAGCAATCTGAGACACAACTGTCGGGTGGCGGACGATAACCGGCTTCGAAGACGGAACGGAAGAACCGTTAAGATAGGCATGCAAGTATTGCATTGCGACAAATCCAGAAAACTCCATAAAAACGGCCGGCAAGTGGCAACCAGGTAGCTAGAACATATAGAGGTTTTTATTCTCAACAAGACAACAACATGTATACTATAGATGTTTTCGTTCACGTGACAGAAAATACTTGAAATAAAACGATCTCAAAACCAAATACAAGAATCATACATGTGGGGAATCAAAAGAACTGAACTCTGGAAAAATCCAAAGATTTTATTGAAATTCAGGGAAGTTGACACACCCCACATTACTCCTCCACCAGCTGTACTGTTTACACATACCTTCTCTTCTCATCAAGGATAGAGTTCCGTCGGGAAGCGAAATGCCAAGCAAAACTGGGTGCAGAAGACTGGGAGAATAACAAATCCAACACACTGACAATTATTAATTATTTGTTGGAAGAAAGGAGCAGCAGCGGTAGGGCGAAGAGGCGGTTCGATCAGAATAGTCACTACAGGTAGTTGCAACAACAGATATAATCTCCATCACAGAAAGAAGCTATTCCCACATAACCTTTCCATGTACAATACAGCTGACAGGCTTCTTCCACACATGTCACGTCCATGCCAGGAAAATGTGCCCTGAAGTCAAACTCGTGCTCACAATCCGATTCCACCAATACGCCTGTGATCAACAAAAATATATAAAAACTTATTCAGGAATATTACTCCTATGACCCAAAAAGAAAAAAAAAAAAGAATTAAGAGAATGACAAAAATAACTGAAAAACACCACTCCTTGTGGGTTAGCCCAAATCAGCCACTCAAACCAGCCACAAACAACTACTCAAGGGCATATTCTATTCTTTATATGGAGTACTAATTCCTATGTAATTAATATAGCCTGCAGGCATGGCATTCTTCTGGTCTGGGGGGATAGAACTGGACAGAGGATTTGGATTTGGATTCATCCCCAACACGTGGCCATCAGCTTTTACGGTGATATTACTTGCCATGGTGCGTAGTCAGATCACCATGTCCATGGCCATTGTACAAGTGATACCAAAAGTAACCTTGGTATTGACAGCCCACCGCCACTGCGCTCGTCCGGCCGGCCAAAAAGGCTTCCAACTTCCATCTTTTTTCTAAACCTCCGCCCAAGATGTCATCGTCAACGGCGGAGGCAGGCCCACTCAATCTCAAGGAACCTGCAATACCGTGGGAGCAACAATCGGACGTGATCTGAGCTGCAGAAGCAAAACACAACCAGAGGATGATCATCTGTAAGCTGCTGTTTTTGATGCCTCAGAATCACGACCAGCTCGGAATGGCAACGTGCTACTTCACTAATTTTCATTGGTTCAAGCGGCCGGGAGAAAAACTCAATGGTGGCTGATTTGAGATAACCTCGGAAACAACAGTGGTTTTTCAGTTACTTTTTTGCTAGATGAAAACATATTGATGAGGATAAAAATGGACAAACGAGTGAAGATGATCAGATGGCATAGAAGCAGAACATGAACCAAGATGACTGAATTCTTTGAAAGGGAAACTGCCATAGCTGTGAAGGAATGATATATTTTGTTTTTTCTTCTGCTTTTGCAGTAGATGTGCAAGGAATTTGTGACGGGCGTCTTGGATTTATATTAATATTTGTTCATGGCATTGGCGAAGGACTGGAGTTATATTTCGGCTGAATCTTATTGTTTGGCAAATGTACAAAGACTTGATCATAAATTTTCTTGTTTTCCTCTTCAATGCTTAGACAAGTGGTGTGAGTACTTCATTTTCTTGGTACCTAGGCGAAGTTACGGACTCATGGTAGCTGTAGCGATAATATGGGGACTTTTCCCCATTTCCTCAAACTTTTGACTTTTTTGTCAATCAAGGACCCAGGTTTAGAAATGCAGCAAAACATGGCAAAAATAAGGAATCGCTCACAACCTGTTATTCCTGGCAACAGGTTGCATGGTTCTTATACTTCATCTGCCCCATTTTTTATTGTGTGTTTTTTTAGGTATGAAGATCAACTAATTCGTTTTAATTCACCCAATTCGTCTAACTTAATTCAATTGACTCATGAATAGCTTATTTTTATTCTTACATTTTTTTTCCCAAAACTAATTTTAGTTAAGAGCTAATATTATGTAACTGTAATAATCCATTGAAAATATAATTTTTGTAATCTTATTAAATTCTTATGAATTTTTCTAATTTAAGGTATTAAAAAAATTCATAAAAATTTAACAACATCGTAAAAATTTACTTTTAAATGGTTTATTATATTTACATAATATTGAATTTCAAATAAAATTGATTTCAGATAAAAATTATGTAAAATTAAAAATAAATTAGTTAATTTAAGTTAAAACGAATTGGCTCTAAGCTAATTTAATCTAAAATCACTTATTTTTATTTTTAAATTTTTTTGCCTGAAATCAATTTCATTTGAAAGACAATATTTTGTAAATGCAATAATCTATTTAAAAGTAAGTATTCATGGTGTTACTAAATTTTTATGAATTATTCTATTTTTAGGTATTAAAAAGGATACTATAAAAAAATTAATAATATTATAAAAGTTTTATTTTCAATGGATTATTATACCTACATAATATTAGCTTTTGAATAAAAACTAGTTTCAAATAAAAAATATATATAAAAATAAAAATAAGTCATTTTAGATTAAATTGACTTAAGTTAAGACGAATTGATAATAAGATGTATATAATTTATATTATTTTATTCCTTTTTTTATCCTTGAAGCTAAAAAATCTACTTTTGAGTTTTGTGTAGTAAAAGTCTAAATGAGAATTATAAAAAAATATTATTTTTTAGGTTATAGTTTTTTGAGTTTTCTGAAAATAGAGTATAAATAAGGATATCAAAGTAAACTAGATGTTATAGATTTTCCAAAATGGTGGTGGTACCAAATTTAGGTAAGGTGGTATCAAAATAAGGTTATGTGGCTATGGATTTAGGTTTTGTTATTCTAGTTGCAAGTTAAGTGGTATTAGATTTAGGTTTAATGATATAGGATTTAGGTTTAATGATATAGGATTTAGGTTAATCATTATCAAATTTAGGTTTGGTATATTAGATTGGGGTTCAAGTGCTTCCAGATTCAAGTTTTGGTGGTTTTAAGATTTTGGGTTATGTGGTATTAAATTTAAGTCATGGGGCATCGGATTGAGGTTAAATGGTATCAAATTCAGGTTAAAGTGGCATCATATTGAAGATCAAGTAGTATTAGATTGATGTTTTATGGTAACAGAATTAGGTCCTGTGATTCCCAATGTAGTTTAAATGGTATCGTGTTAAGGTTCATATAGTATCAGATTTAGGCTAAGTGGTATCAGATTCAGGTTCAAGGGGGATTAGATTCAGGTTAATGTGGTATTAGATTAAGGTTAATGTAGGTTAAGTGTTACTATATTTACGTTAAGCAGTATCAAATTTTGATTTATATGGTATCATATTCAGATTCATATGGTATCATATTGTCATTCACATGGTATTTAATTCAGGTTCATGTGATACTAGATTTAGGTTAAGTGGTATTAGATCCAAGTAAGTGGTACAAGAATAAGGTTAAGTACTATAAGATTTCAGTTCATGTGGTACTAAATTCAAATTCATCTGGTGGCATATTTAGGTTCACGTGGTAGCCGATTCAAGTTCATGTGGAACGAGATTCAAGTTAAGTCATATGAAATCCAGGAAAGTGGTATGAGAGTGAAGTCAAGTGCTATTAGATTTAGGTTCATGTGGTACCAGATTTAGGTTCATTCGGTATCAAATTTAGGTTAGGTGTTAACATATTGAGGTTCAAGTGACATTAGATTAAGGTTAAATAGTAATATATTAAGGTTCAAATGGTGTCAGATTAAGGTTAAGTGCTAACATATTTAGAGGAATCATATGTAGGTTAAATGGTATCAGACTTGAGTTCTAAGGTACAAGATTTAGGTTAAGTGCTACCAGGTTTAAGTGGTATCAGGTTTAAGTTCAAGTGGTATTAGATTTAGGTTAAGTGGTGCTGACATTAGGTTAACTTGTATCAAATTGAGTTTAAGTGGTACTAGATTTAGGTTAAGTGCCACTTGATTAAGGTATCAGATATAGGTTAATTGGTATCGGAATGAGATTCTGTGGTACTAGATTTAGGTGAAGTACTACAGATTTAGGTTTAAGTTCTATAATATTCAGGTTCATTTGTTATTAGATTCAAGATGAATGGTATTCCCTCTTTCTCGTAAAGTTTGTCCACTTTATTATTCACAGTAGTTAATTCATAATTTTTTTCTTTCAAAATTTCTTATAGAAATACAAACTTTTTATATAAAAATGGTACCTTAAAGACTCTAGTTTATAAATATAAATATTAAAAAAATTATAATACAAATTAATGAATATATTTAAATCAAACTTTAATAAAAAAGATAAAATGGTGATCCTTTATGAAATGAAGGAAGACTTAATTTAGGTCAAGTGGTATCAAAATGAAGTTTTATGGTAGCATATTGAGGCTAAGTGGTATTAGATTTAGGTTCAAGTGATGTCATAGTCAGTTTCATGTGGTACTACTTTTAAGTTAAAGGTTACCAGATTTAGGTTAAGTGGTACTAAATAAGGTTCTATGGTTCCAAATTAGGGTTAAGTAGTTCCAAATTAAAGTTTCAAGTGGTATCAGATAAATGTTCATGTGGTACCAAATTAAGGATAAGTGGTACCAAATTTATGTTAGGCAGTAGGAGATTGAGGTTCAAGTAATATCAAATTCAGGTTCTTTTAGTATGAGATTTAGGTTAAATGGTACCAAATTTATAATGAGTAGTATCGGATTTTGGTTTAAGTGTTATCAAATTCAAGCTAATGTGGTACCTGATTTAGGTTTAAGTAGTTCTATTTTCAAGTTCTTGTGGTATGAGATTCATGTTAAAAGGTACCAAATTTATGATAACTGGTATCAAATTGAGGTACTGTGGTATAAGATTTAGGTTAATTGGTACCAGATTCAGATTCAAGTTCATGTGGTACCAGATTCAGGTTAAAGTGGTATCAAGTTTTAATCAAGTGGCTCTAGGTGTAGGTTAAGTGGCATCATAATCAAATTCATATAGTTCTAGGTTTGACATACGTGGTACTGGGTTTTGGTTAAGTTCTGCCAAATTCAGGTTTAAGTGGTACTAGATTTAGTGTCAAATGGTATCAGTTTCTAGTTCATGTGGTATCAAAATTAGGTTAAGTGACACCAAAATCAGGTTTAAGTTGGTGGATTAGGGTTAGGGTTAGCGGTAGGTTTACGATTTAAGGTTTGAGCTTAGTTTTAAGGCTTAGGCTTAAGGTTAAGTTTAAGATTTAAGGTTAAGTTTAAGTTTTATAGTTTAGCATTCAAGGTTAGTGCTAGGTTTAGAGTTTAGGGTTTATGCTAAGGATTTACAGTGGCGGATTTAGGATTTTTTCAAAGGGGGGTTCGTCTATATATATATATATACACAAATACTAAATACTAAGACTTTATAATGAACTTTATAAATTTACTTACATGCTCCAAGGATAAAAAAAATATATATCATTACAATTGTTCTCAACGAGTTTTCATAGCTTGAAAAAATATTTACAATTGTGTCATTGTTAATACCATCGAATACTTTTTTTCAATATATACCACTAAACAATCATTCAAAAATTCATTACCTATTTTATTCTGTAACTTGCTCTTTATCAACTTTATTACTAAAAACACCCACCCCACAGTTGATGTTGCCATGGGTAAAATCAGTGCTAGCTTTAAAAGAAGGCATACTAGAGGATAAATAATATGCCTCTTCATTTCCACCATCTTCTTTGCAAGGTCTCCATTCCTTTTCAAATTAATAAACCTGTCATCTCTATGTGCATCTACAATATGATTCCCAAGTTGATATTTAAGTGCTGCAAGTTCAACCGCAAGAAATTCTACTAGATAAAATTCAGCCATTCTCAACAACTTTTCCTCATCAAATGCATGGAAGAACTTAGATGGGCACAAACAAGCAACACAAAGAAGTAATTCTGTATTGACTTCATTGAAAAGGCTTCTTAGCTTTTGAAGTTGCATATCTATGACATTATTAAATAAATCAACTTTATAGTAGTGCAAGTTGCTAACCCGTGAACCTTTTCGATGCCTTCTTGGGGCATATGAATCTTCCATGCTTGGAATATGAATGTCATACTCATTGTAAAATAAAGAAACATAAGTTAAAAGAAATTCTCATTCTTCATCTTTCATATCTTGCAACTTTTTCTAGCAACTTTAACAAGTGACATTGCATTGACAATCTTTTGGTCTTTTTTTTTTAATGCCAAATTCAGATCATTTGTGAGCTCTAAGATCTTAACCATCAAATGTAGACAAAAGAAAAAGTCAAATGTTCCCAATTGTTCTAAAAAATGATGTGCTTTTGCTCTTTGACCTTGTAGCATGTCATCTCTTTCAATATCTTTAGGGACCTCAATAATTGAAGCATACATAATCTTGACATTCAAGAGTGAACTATAATGAGATCCCTAACGAGTATCAATAGCCTTTTTAATATCTCTT
The DNA here is from genome assembly GCA_005392925.1 of Aquilaria sinensis. NCBI lineage: Eukaryota > Viridiplantae > Streptophyta > Magnoliopsida > Malvales > Thymelaeaceae > Aquilaria > Aquilaria sinensis. Next base: position 153,744 of record SMDT01003002.1, on the reverse strand, counting down.
TATTAATTTAAACATCGACCAATTTCAAGGTCATGATTAGCCAATGATTCTGAAACTTTCTGTGCTTACTTCTCTCTAAGCTTATTTCATCGTTTACAAAAAGCTCCAATCATATTCAGCAACCAAGAAATCAAATCAAAGAACTCATTAATAGCAAAATGATTTTTTGCGAGAAACATAAGTATTAACTGCAACTGATGAGCAAAACAGTGAATGCAGTATGCAAATTGGTTTTCTTTTATAATCAAAGTTTTTAAACCATTAAACTCATCTTGCATGTTACTAGCTTCATTATATCCTTGATCTCGAATTCTGGATAGACTTAGTCTATATTCTAAAAGCATAGTGTCAATGGCAGCCTTAAGTGACACAGCTGAAGTATCAATTACATGCTTCATACCAATAAATCTCTCTATAACAAGCCCTTCACTGTTCACATATTGCAAAACCATGGCCATTTGCTTCTTACAAGACACATCACGAGATTCAGCCACTAAAATTTCAAAAAAATCATCTCCAAAATCTTTAATAATATCATTAATAGTTTTTGTTGTAATAGCATGCACAATATCTTTTTGAATTGAACTAAAAATCCTTTGTAAATTATTTGGAGCATTCTTTAATACAACACTATCCTCCTGTTTATTTCGCTTTGCATAAAAATGTAAGAGTTCAAGAAAGTTTCCTTTAGAGTTCAAGAAAGTTTCCTTTGTTACTCGAATCATCATGCTCATCATGACCACGAAAAGGCAATCTTTGTTAGAGTAAAAATCTAACACAATCAATTGATGCATTTAACCGAATTCTATACTTATTCTTAGCCAAATTTGTCTATTTATCAAAAGTAGAAATAATGGACTAAGATTGCTTCATCAAATTCTGACACTTTTGAACTGCCAAATTGTGTGCACTTCTAGTATCATGCTCATCCAAATGTGTTTTCTTGTTCCAAGCCTTAAACCCACCATTTACAAAAACAACATATCCACCTTGACTTTTGATTTCAGGTTTAAATATGTAGCAATATAAGCAAAATGTTGCTTCCTTTTTTATGCCAAATATTAACCAATATTTGTAGTTATCAAACCAAACAGAGTTAAATCGACGTGCTCTACCTCCAATAATCATTTCTTGAAAGGTATGATGTCAAGGTTGACAATGGCCTTCTAACTTCATCTTTTGCAATTGGATGAAGACTTTCAATTTTTTGTCGTTCTCCTAGATCAGCTAGAAGGGTATTTAAGTCAATCTTTCTATACTTTAACAAGCTTTGTTCTTTGTTTCCAAAATTAGACTTATCACTGCTTGACGTTTTTTGAGTTTGTGGTTCCCCATTCACTAAACTTGTTGTTCTAGCAATATAAGTTGAGGATTCTGTAGCCCCTTGCTTTTTAAAATACCTTAACGTAACTGAAAAATAAAATGACCGGTCAAGTTTCTTTCCCACTTAAACAATTTTTGTTACAATTGAAAATTCATTGTTTATATATGTATATAGACCAGAATAAAAACAATTAAAAATTCAAAAAATAAAAATAAAAGAATAAAAACAAGACAAAACATGATAATTGGCTAACCAAATAAAGAAAAGTGATAAACTATTAAAAAAAACTAAAGTAACCAACATTGATCAGCAGAACAGAAGTGGATTTTAATTTTTAAAGGGATGGAAAAAGAAAACAAAGATCTGAGAAGAAAAAGAACTAACCTTTGAATTTTTGGAAGAAAAAAATCTAAAAAAACTTGGATTGGATGTTTGTTTATTTCTGTTATTTGGCATTTTACTGGACTGCTGGAGCCTGGAGGCGACAATGAAGAGACAATTTGACAATTGAAATTGTCAATTGTCAATTGACAATTGCGAGAATAAGAAAAACGACGCAGAGCGGCAGAGAAGAAAGTTTTGTTTCTTAAAAATGACTAAATTCCTATTTAATTCCTAAACTTATTTTGTTTTGCCATTTGAGCCCGTAACTTTATATTGTACTGAAATTGTACTTAAAGTTTTTGTTATATATTTGAAGAGAATTAAGTGAGGTAATAAAATATTTGGTACCTAACGGAAAAGAACATGAAATTTTAGTGCTTAAGATAGGGCTTTGACAAATAAACGGATGATGGAAGATGAAAGAAAGTAGTCAACGATTTGTCTTTTCTACGCAGAAAAAAATCATTTTTTAATTCTTTTTTTTTTTTTCCCAATATATGATATGAGCATAAGTGCGCATTAAAAATTTAAAGGGGCTCCAATTGGAAAATTATGTACCACTTATTTAACAAGTGAATCCACCCATAAGGGTTTAGGGTTTAGAGATAGGTTTCAAGTTATGGATTAGAGTTAAGATTAGGGTTAGGTCTAGAATATGAGGTTTGGTTTATTGTTTATAGTCATACTTTGAGGGTTTTGAGTTTTCAGGTTTAGAGTTTAGGGATAGAGTTAGGTTATGGGATAAGGTTAGGATTCAGGATTTAGGGTTTGAGTTATATTTAGGGTTTGGGGTTTAGTGCTGGAGTTATGTTTAGGGTTGTTTATATAATATTAAGGGTTTAGGTTTAGAATTTAGGGTTTAGGTTTGTAAATTTCCTAAATATTATAGACTTCGTATATATTAGGGACTTTGCAAATTTCCTAAATGTTAGAGATTTTGTATATATTTTGGAGTAAGATATCTATTCAAGCCCACCCAAATATTAGAGATTTTGCAGCTGCTTGAAAATATAAACTTGCACCCTTATTTTTCTTTACACTATCTGGAAAAAACTTCCAAAATCAAAATTTAAATTGTCCATCATCATCCTCAAGTAACTTTAATTTGTTGATACTTTTTTTATAGTTAATAGATAATTTAAATAATTTATTTTTTCTATGTAAATATACAAAATAACTATAAAAAGTACTATAAAACCTAAAATTACTAAAAGATGGCTAAAGTAAAATCTAAATTATGATTTTAGAAAAACTTTTTTAGCAAAGTATTTTCATGGTTTTAGTTGCTAATTCATCAATATGTTGCTATTACATATTCATCCGTGATAATGACAAAACCTTTAAATTTATTAAAATATAGAATATACTCTTTATCAACTTGATATTCATTTTAAAAAACTAGCAATAAGTAAATTTCATTCAAATATATTTCTAAAAAATTGCCAAATCAATATCTATAAAATCCAAAGTTAACCATCAAGAATACAAATCAATCATAAAACAAAGAGAACCCAGAAAACTTAAGGAATAACAACAACAATATAGGTTGCCAAATACAAATAGAAAACTTAAATATAAGCTAACAAATTTGAAAACCTTAATGAGGCCATATCTCAAATTACTGAAGGAAAATAGACACCAATAATTCAAACATCATCCTGCAAAAAATGTTGATCATTTTTAATTTTTCATGGTACCAAAAAATATTTAGGACTCAAAATCCAACTATGGTAACAAAACTACCTACTTCTAATATTAGGAAAAAAAAAACATACAACCATTTATGTCCATAGCCCTTGCCAAGAACACCTAAAAAATCACAACACTCAGTAGGAATAACAAGTTTGTTCTTTTCTTAACTGCATGATAAAAGTTATAAAGTTTTTGTAACATGTCTAGTTTTTAGTCAGACTAACCTTTACCAAAATAAATAAATAAAATCACAAGATTATGCAAATCAATATCCATAAAACTATGGACAAGCTAGACACATACAACTATCTGAATATTAATTTTCAGCCAAAGATACAGAGAACACAAATTATCAGGAACTTCATAACAAGCTATAAAATCAAAGTGACACATGGGGCTAAAAAACCATAGGTCAATTATGAAATTTTATAAAATCACCCAGATCTTCATATTACAATTCGTAAAATGCTAGCATAACTAGACATATAGGGCTACTACTAGAAAAATTAGCACAATTTACATTAGAGGTTCTAGAGAGAGCAATCCTAGTTAATAAAATTTGATAAAATGCAGGGATGTCCAATCCATAATGCACATTAACAAGACATGTACATGAACTCTCATATGCAATTTCAACTAAAAAATTATAGTATATAAATAACCATAAATCTCATACTCATGCCCATTAGCAAACGTACATAACTAGTTTCCAAATATACTAGTATTCACTAAAACAATTATATAAAATCATAGAAACATCTAAATGGCATTTTGTAGAGTCAAGGACACATTAGACACACCTAGCAAGTATATTTAGAAGAGGTGAAACTACATTGCATTCTAACTTTAGTTAGTACTAGTTATCTAAATTATAAATGGATCTTACAAATCAAGTTGAAACAAGGCCTAAAGGCAATTTTAGCTCTCACACTTGGGTGATTCAGAGACTTAGCCCCATGAACATCAACTCAGTTTAACTCACCATTTCAACTTGGTAAAATGGTACATTTAAGCCCTTTTCCTTCCTTGTTCTATTGAATAAAATATGTTAGAAGTCCCCTAGCTTTATTTTTCATTCATTTTCGTCTCTAGCCTCACAAGTTTCATGATTCTTTCCCTATCATTTCCAAAATGCCCAAAAAATTCTCTCCTCATTTGAATATATGTTTGACTTGAAGGCAGGTTTATGTGCTAACTCTGTTTTGGATTTTGGGTTAGAATACAATGAAACATGCAATGATCTAGAGGTTTATTTTGATTGCTCTAGTGACGAGGAGCTCACTCATTACACCGTGTCTAACATTTTCCTTTATATTAATCAATTTCTAACTTAGAGATGTTTGTGTTTTGGATGAGTAGTTACAAAGAAATAAAAAATAGACAGACTTCATGAAAAATACCTCATTCAGGTGTATTTGAATTTTTGTAATCTAAGTTTTCATTTCTCTTTCTGTTTTGACCATCACCATTTTTTGTATTAATAATATAGCATGAATCCCACCGATAGTGCCCTTGGATATAACAAGGAAACCAAGACTTTTTGGGCTTTTTTAGAAGGTTGGAAAAATAATCACGAAGCTTATAAGGTTAGGGACAAAAATGAACGAAAAATAAAGGTAGAGAACTTTCAACACATTTTACCCAACAGAGAAAAGAGGAAACCGTGTACCATTTTACCAAATTGAAGATGCGAGTTGGACCAAGTTGATGTTCAATGGGTTAAATGTCTTAGTCAAACGAGTTTGAAAGCTAAAAATGCCTTTAGGCCTTTTTTAAAAAAAAAAGCAAGGCACATAGACTTGGTTTTGAAATCATGCCACGACAATTTGTACAAAGAAATTTCAAGAAGAAATGCGAGAAAGAAAAAGAAAATTGAGTAACTTCAACGCACAATGGTATAAGTTTTTTTATTTGGAAAGAGCATGAAGTGGTCATTTCTCATATGACTTCTTATGCAGCATTTTCTTTCATTAATCATAAACGCAATGAAGCTTATCATGGGGTTGATGAGGACAAACTTTTATATAATTTTTTTATGTATTCCATTTATTTATTGAATTTGCAAAAAGAAAAACTTCAGCACTCCAAACTGTAAAATACTAAACTATTATGAGTTTCATCACAAGTTGAACTAATTTCTCAAAGCTAAAAATATTTAACTATTACTAATCAAGCTCTACCAAGGAAGCAGTTACGCTTTTCTTCGAATCCATGTTTTTATAGCTCAATGCTAAAAGATAGTTTTGCGATTCATCTATTTGACAACCATGAGTGAAAAAAATAATCTTAAAAACTTTCGAGAAAAATAAGGCTCATGTAACCCCAATGCTTTATTAGCTAAATTCTATAAGGCTTGTACCTAGACCCAATAACTAAATCCACCTTTTAATAGGTATAGGAAATATAGTAATGGAAATCAACAAACAAAGTTATTAGTAATGGCTCAAAGTCAGAAAAATTAACAAAAATCTATTTCTTATATGAAGCTAAACTTGGCTTTAAAACTAGAAAGGGAAAAGGGTAAACCAATGAAAACTTCAAGCTTGGCTGATTTCTTGGCAATGAGTATGCAAATGACAAAGATGCTGATGCTAAACATAATGAAAGTGGCATTCTGGTGCTAGTGTTTAGGTCTGCAATTAAGCCTTCAAATCATGCTTCAAATCTTGGTCCTAAAATCCTTGGCTTCATCTCCGTTGTCTGCTCCTCCTCCCATGGTGACTAATTGTTGAACAATTGGAATAAGATCAAAACTACTATTAGAAAAAAAAACAAAATAGAAATGCACCTAAAAATAAAAACCTTAATGGTATGATGGAATTAGACATCTCACTGACCAACTAATAGATTAATTTGATTCAAACAAGCCTCTTTGTTCACGAAACAAATAACCAAACTGTGGAGTAGAAATAATAGAAATGGAGAGAAAAAAAATGAGATAGGGCAAGAGAGAGAATGAAGAATATGAGATTCAAGAAAGCAGTGGAAAGAAACCACCTGTAACCAAAAAAAGTGTGCTGACACCAAACTCCCTCATATTTTATCTCAATTTGATGACCTAATAAGAAGCTACTAGACATTTGGGACTAGAAAGACAAGAAAGGAAAATTTTATTTGTGATTAATAGTTTAGCCAAAATAGATTGACAGCTTTGATTATGTCTGTTTCACTACTAGCACCGTATTTTCGAAAGGTCCGAAAGTTACAGCCTTGGAAATGAAAGAGCCAAGCATTTATGAAGCTTGTTAACGCATATTCCATTTTATGCCTTTTTTTGTTAGGTTTGGGGGTTAGAGTTTAGGGTTTAAGGATGCTGACATGATGTGGATTGCATGGCTGTCTGGACTTATTTGCCTCTTATACTTGACCCTAATTATTTGGGCTTGCTATATATTTGCTGAACAATATCTCGGTGCCAGCAAGCTTCCAGATATTGGAAATCTCCGTGTCTAAACTGGCCAATACCCCACTTCCCTAGTAGTACACAACCCAACCTCTCGAACAAAGCCCAAAACAGAGAAATACTAAACAAACTAACTTTTTTTATAATTAAGGAAATCAAGTAAAGACAAAAAAAAAATTCATTTAGATCAGGGCTAACAATGCTTGCCATTGTCATCTCTTGAGATTGACTCCATGGGAACCGATGCCACTTATTGATTTTTTTTCTTCATTCCTGATCCGTATTTAGGCTTCCCCATAGCCAAAATTTCACTCTGCATTTCAAGATTGGATCTTACAACGCTCTGCATTTGTTCAGATCTTAGCATCGGTGATGGTATTATGTATGAATAATGATGCAATGAGAATAAAAAATTGAGCAAGCAATGCCTTTAATTAAATAAACAATGAAAATCCACTCATAAGAAGGCTAAAGCAAATAATAATACTTAATATTATTGATAGAATAAATAATAATAATAATAATAATAATAATAATAATAATAAAGCATATTTATAGGCTTGCAAAGAAAACCTAACCTGAAATAAAGAAAGAAATAAAAAATAACTAGCAGCCTGTCTGTTACAAGTTAATGAACTAGCATTACATGCTATCCAAGTAAGTTAGCAAGTCTCACATGACCATATTTCAAAAAACCCTTCAAAGCGCCCAAAATTATAATTGATACTAAGGATGTCAGTTGATATCCTATTTGATGGGCATCCAATTGTATCAGATTGATGGGTTGATCTTTTATTACAATTAATCGGGTTTGAGTTGGAAGTATTTTTTTTTCACCCTTTGGCATCTTTGGGTAGGATGTAGGTTTAGAGTTCACTCGTTCCACATCTGATCCAATCCACACACATATATTTATGTATGTATGTATGTGTGTATGTATGTATGTATGTATGTATGTATAACATTTAGTTATGCACTGAAAATAAAGGTACAATGGATAAGTTACATGGAATTATGAATAAGTCAGGGTTGGTTTAATAAATAAGGTATAATGTATATTCTAACAGTAATAAAAGTATGGCTGAGCATTACATGGTTAAGTTCGTGTATAGGTGGGCATGCTATGGTTTAATAAAATTGTGATTGTGGAAATATGGTGGATGGATGGGTTTTACTTGACCTAGCCTAACCTGTTTGAAAATTGGTATGATATAGAAGTGAAAATTGTCCATCAGATGAGTGATGGGTAAGATGTATATAGGGTGTCCAACTTAGTGGGTAGGATATGAGAATAACCTCATCCGACCCATCGGCATCCATAATTGATACCACGATCAAACTTAACCCCACTGCAATCAATATCACTCACCTCACCTGTCAGCGACTCTCATATCCACTGCCGTTGCTCTCCCACTTGTAGATGCAGAGAAAAGATCTCATCCTTCTTGCCTTTTGTTGACCATCGCGTACACACATTAACTGCCATCTACTTACAATTGAATTTGTGGCATGTTTTTCCATCTTGATCTCAAGTGTGAAATGTTTTCCCATATTGACCCCACATGTCAAATTGTCATCCTCAACCAAATGTGCTCCATCATCATCATCATCATAAGTTCGACTAATGAGCTAGAGAGCAGATACCTAGGACATAATCAAGCTTCTAACAAGGTGGATCAACTAGATCGAAAGCAGATATTTGGCATAGAAGAAACTTGTTGATGTCGGATTTACATGATTTAATGGCCAATCGGTGCATGACAGGGCTATTAAGAGGTCGGACGGCCATGAACCTTTTGGCAATTAGCAAGGTAAGGAGCAATGAGTGTAGGAGTGGCTAAGGAATGTAGTGTTTTACTATGACGCTAAGTGCTATGATGTGTAATTTTTTATACTTTGAAGGGGTTCTAATCAACAAAAAAGTTCAAATTGACCCAACTTGGAATAATGCATTAACACTAAACAAACTAGGCCTCGGAGTCTAAAACAACACAAACTTTAAATGCTTAGATACCCCTTAAATTAATAAAAATTTAAGTTACTAAGTGTGGTTAAAAAGGGAAAAGCCACCATCATTCCTATAGAGCGTAAAATTCCTTTCAAAATGACATATTATAATAGTTATTTTAATAACTACAACAAAAGTTATAGCCTCTGGAAGTTGAAGGTTGCACAAGGCCTATTTTCTCTCTTTTTTTTTCCTTTGGTTACACGCGATTGTCCCATTCCAAGAATTCATCAACGAGACACTCCATGTCAAATAGTTAAATTTAGTAGTGATAACAGATAGGATTCCAGGGAAAAATGACTCAATTCTTTTTCTTATTTTTCTGACATTTACTTCTTATGATTAAACCATGGATTCAATATCATTTATTAGCTAGGAGCTAATAGAGAACGATGGTCAAATCTCCCCTTAAAAACAGTATGGCACCTATAAATTATGTCGAACTCTGTGGGGAAAACAAAAAGGGCTCAGATTATTCTTTTCCTACTTAGTTACTGCCAATGAGTAAACACTCTCCTTTTCCTACTCAGCCAAAATATTGTTGAAATATTGTTGCAAATTTGAAAATAGATCTAAAAAGATGTGGGTAAGTTGCACTACAACATAAATACACAAAAGTGATTGAGTTTATAGTCACAATCAGTCACTTGGAATGACTGAAAGATGACTAACATTTTCAATGGCGAAAATCCTAGACACTAATTAGAGGTGATTGACTAGTGACTATTTGGAATAATTGAATAAGTTAGTCATTTGCCTGGGAAACAACACAAGTTGGAGCAACTGAATTAGTTAGTCACTCAACTTAGTGACTGATTTTTTATTGCTCCATTATTTGGGTTTTTTTTATGTTATTTGTCAGATATAAAATCAAAACAAAATTAATTGGAAGTTTTACGTGCGCATCAGTTGTAGTGCTTGCTGTGTGTGTCGCATGTCTGTCGTAGTCCCTTGCTGACCACAACTCCATCAAGTTCTTCTGGGATGCCCCTCTCAATAAACTCCTTATTTTGATGAGCTATTTGTTGTAAAATTTTAGGTTAAAATAGGTTACAATCGAAAGCCAATTGCTATTGGTGTGGAGAGTATAGATAGGATCTTTATAAATATGAAGGCTGAAGTCAGAATGACGAAGGATTTTGGCTTGTTGAGGGTCTAGGGAGGTTGTGAAGCTGTGGAAGGTGATGGAGTAAGAATAGGGGAAATAGTTGTTGGCGGAGATGATGGAGGTGTACTAGTCATGGTGGGTGGAGAAATAGAGGGGGGGCTTGGCATCAGTATTCATGCGAACAATGTAGGTTTGCCTAGAAGCAGTCGTGAAAATAAAGATGAGAGAAGGGAAAAGGCAGAGGAAGAGGAGGGGAATAATGATGAGGTAGAGGGAAAGAAAGAGGAAGAACGGACAATGAAAGAATGAGGTTGAAGGAGCGATGGAGATTATGTTTTGTCTAGGTAGAGGCAACTAATAAGCGACTAACATTGAGATAGCCATTAAGGGCCGATTTATTAGAAAATTATTGCTACTGAAAAATGATTGAGTAATGGCTAAATAAAGGTGATTGAAAATTTCAGACGCTAGAAAATGAGCCCACTAACTAGCAATCGAACATACTTAACAACTGAATTTCAGTTGCCCCTTTTAGTCATAACCACCTCTTAAATATTATTAAATTCACCTGAAACATAGATCTTCACTAAAAATCATGTTTTTTTTCACTAATCAAGATAGTTATGATGCACAACAATCTCCCCAAGGGTTACATATGTCGGAATAGACATATCTTTTCATATAAAAGTCATATTCCTTCATAATATGAGTAGTTTTGATGGTGATTATTAAACAATTATCTTGTATTTCAAGTTGTATGATAACACCAATATATGGTGTGACCACATCAATCAGTAATAAAACAAGTATATCTTAATGCGTCTATGAAATTTAGTAATCGCTCTTGCTAATTAAATTTTAACGTACTTAGAAAAATGAAAAGTTTTATGGCTACTAATTATAATTTGTAAATTTTTAAAACTCTTTTAGAAAATTAAAAATTTTATAATTGAAATAAAAAATATATATGTAAAGCTTTACGAGTAAAAAATACACTCGAATTCCCCATTAATCCAGAACTTGCCTAGCAAGTTCACCGATTCGTTCCAATTTATCGGATGCCGCGGGAGGACTCCCACGCGGGCAATTTGTGTGGTCAACTTGCCTTATATATTTTCTTGGCCGCCAAGTTCTGATTATTGATGGGAATTTCTGAGTTTTTTTTTTTTTTTGAAATTTGGTGGATATATTATATATATTAGTAATAACACAACGTAATATGATATTGCTCATTTCTCGCACAAAGCGCTTGTGCACTGTCCATGGCAGAAGCAAGTACCAGGTGATTCCGTGCCTTATTCATTTGTGTCTCTGACTACTCTCCAGCTTCTCGCTGAACACAGGAAGAAAAAAAAATGATTGAACGGGCTATAAAGGAAAAAGTTACGTATTTAAAAAATTTTTAAGATAAATCTTTCATGAGGGTAGTAGCAAATTTGATCCCTTTCGACCAAGAAAACAAAGAACAGTTCTAATGGAATTACTGGGTTTTTCTCTTCTTTTTTTTTTTTCATTTAGTTAGGGGATATATTTTAACCAGAATGTTTGAAAATTTTTGGGTTTGATTTCTTCTGCAAATGCACAATTTTCAGTTAAAGTGGGATTGCTTCCCCGCCCTCCTCCTCCTCATAAGTCATAAGCCTCAAGACTCTCACTTATTGGGCGTTTATATTTTCCATCACTTTTCAGGTATGCTGTGGTGACCGGTGGGAACAAAGGGATTGGGTTTGCAATATGCAGGCAATTGGCTTCAAAAGGAATCACGGTTGTGTTAAGTGCTAGAGATGAGAAGAAAGGACTTGAAGCCGCTCAAAAACTTCAAGATTCTGGCCTCGGGGATCGTATATTTTTTCATCAACTTGATGTTGCAGACCCTGCTAGGATTGCTGCCTTAGCAGACTTCATCAGATCTAAGTTTGGGAAGCTTGATATCTTAGTAATACTTAGGAAAATTTCTTGTTTCCTGAAAATCTGTTTTGCAAGTAGTGCATTTCTATGGAGATGTTCTTTGGTAAAAACTTTGAACTTCTCATAATTTCCCATAACCACATGCGTTCCAGTTAATTCTTCCCTTCATCAAGTACAAAATCGCCTTCTTGGCTTATTGGATGTCGAAGAATTGTTATCACTGCTAGAACAGGGAAGTTGCCTCACCATTATAACCACCATACTAACGGAATTGTTTGTAGGTGAACAATGCTGGGGTTATTGGTGCCAAAACTGATTCCTATGCTTTCAAGGCAGCACTAGATAAGGTAACATGCCAAACTTTTCTAAACAGTTTGCAACTACTACACTGAAGTTCATAACCCTTGATTTTCCCCTTCCTAGTGAAGTTGTTATTTGGTTCCATAGTCTTTAGTTTCAGGACCGAAGATCTTTACCAACTTAACTAACTAATATTCAACATTTATGTTGCTTTGATTATGCTTTCCTACAGTTACACTTCTCATACTTTTTGTTTTTGTTTTTTTTTTGTCAGACATGTGAAACAGGTTCAGCTTGAAATTTCGACTGGATTACAGCAGTCGAGGCTGAAACTTATGAAATGGGCGAAGAATGTGTTAGGATAAACTACTATGGCGCGAAGCGAATGTGTGAAGCACTTGTCCCTCTCCTTCAGTTGTCTATTTCTCCTTGAATCGTTAATGTTTCCCCCACCTTGGGAAAGTTTATGGTAAATCCTTCCTTCTCACCGGCATAACTTGACAACACTGCAGCAAGAAATTGTTCAGGCTAAAGACTACTGAAGGTATGCATGCTTATACATGCTCTGGTCGTCTTTTCTGTTTTTTTTTCTAGAATACATTCAATGACTGGGCAAAAGAAGTGCTTGGTGATGATGAAAACCTTACAGAAGGGAGAGTGGATGAGGTTCTAAACCGGTTCCTAAAATACTTCAAAGAGGGTTTACTAAGAGACAATGGTTGGCCTCCGTTTTTCTGTGCCACAGACTCTCTAAAGCTGCCTTGAATGCCTACACAAGGATTCTAGCTAAGAAGCACCCAAGTTTCTGTGTCAATGCACTTTGACCAGGCAGATATGAACCACAAAGCTGGTCTGTTTACTGCGGAAGAAGGTGATGCTTGTGCTGTTAGATTAGCACTGCTACCCAATGGTAGCCCCTCCGGCCTCTTCTATCTTAGGATGGACGAAGTGCCCTTTTAGTTATATGACAATTTTATTTGAAGTATGGTGCGTTGTTTTATGTTCTGTTATCTCGATCGAGCAAGTTTGTCCGTTGAAATTTACATGCTTCTTACGTCAATGTGAGGTATTTTATAAACCTACTACAGTTTCATGCAGTCAAATTATGATTTGGTTTCTCCACTTATTAATATATACCCGATCTGAAGTTAAAGGTTGGAAAGTTTAGTAATGGACAAAAGAAAAGGACATAATGGTGCCGAAGATCCTTTAACTGAAATAACCGAACACCGATTTAAACATTCGGTTTTTGGTTATTTAATTGAATAACTGAAAATTTTGTGGATGAGAAACCTTGAACAAAACATGGAGGAGGAAGCCTACAGCTGGAGGAGAAATCTAGGCTGGAATGCAACAAGGAGGAGGAGGAGGAGGAGGTCGGCGAAATCTGGGTTGAGATCGACTTAATCGACTGAAATTGACTCAATCGACTGAAATCTGGGTTGAAATTGACTCAATTTGGGCTCCTCAACAACGGTTGGCGACGGTGAGGTAAGTTTGGAAGAATGCAACGCGAAGGAAACTGAGAGACGAGAGATAGAGAAGTCTGAATGAGAGATGAGAGTTATAGAAGTCTAAACGAGAGAAAGAAGAATAACATCGCTAAAGGTGAGAAACTGAGAAGGCTTAAGGAATGGATGAAACGACGTCGTTTTGTCTATAATATTTTGATTTGTTCAGTCGCTGATTTCTGGAGAGTGAACCAATAACCGAACCAAAATATTAATTCAATTATCCGTTAAAATCAAAAACTGAATTTATCCTTTTATTCGGTCACCGAAAACTGAAAAAAAAAATCAGTTATCTGGCCAATTCGATTAAAACCAAACTTCTACTCGCCCCTTAGACTGTTATGCAATAGTTGTGATTCCCATGTTGGAATATGGCCCTAGTCACACAGGCCTCGTGCAGTGGACTTAAACCATCATGCCTGGTTCTCTCCTATGATAGCCCTGTTACATGCCCAGTAGAGGCCCAAGCGCAATAAGCCTATGAGTGAACGGTGCATTCTGGGAAATGCCCATCTGTATTGGTCCTCCCGCCCCTAAGGCCTATATGCTTATTAGTCCTCGCTTCACACTAAACATTTCCATCACTAAGGCATCAAAAATGTCTTTTGCAAGTACAACTGTACAAGTACAACACCTTTGTCGCCCCCAACCAAGCTCATACCCTTTCAGCCCAACTCATACCTACTAACGTCGCAGTTACTCATGGGGCTGAGAACGGTTCGTGCACCATTGATTAGAGAAAAAAAGAGGGATCTTGAAGTTGCTAAAAAATTATTTTCCCATGCTCATATATTTTATTCACAAACTTGATGTTACAAAACTAAAAAATTTATAATATACTTCTTCCATTCGATAAAGATGTTAAGATGTGTGTAATTAATTTTATATTTTTTTTGAAATTAAATTTTAAAACAAAAGTTCTTTTTCGGTATCGTGTAGTAAGAGTTCAAAGTTGAGAACTAAAAAAAAACAATCAGGTATTATGTAGTAAGAGTTTTTAATAAGTATATTAAAATACATTGAATGTTAAAAATTTTAAAAACAAAAAAAACAAGGTATAACATTCTTTTTATGATTAAGAAAGTAACATCTTAAATTATGCTGAATTTTTATGGTTGTATTTGGTCAAAGCACATTGCCAATCATTGCCTCATCGTTGCCTACATTGTTTTGCACCCAAGAGATGGACTGGCTTGAGAGAGTGATGCCAGGGTTAAGTCGGAACAACGATTCACTTGAAATTGGGTCTGGTCATATTAACGCAGGGAATATGTGCCTTCTAGGCGCTGATTTCCAAGTCAAGGGGCAAAAAGAGTTCAAGCGTTTAAAGTCAAACTTGGCCAAGTTTCAAAGCTCGAGGAGTATATCACAAATGAAGCTTCTCTTTGAAGAATTGGCACTTGGATCAAAATGGGTGATATCGGTGCATGTCCTTGGCCACTATTGCGACTGCGCTCAGCATTCGAATGAGAAATTAAAATTTGGGGGTGGAATCGAACAAATAGTAAAATCTTGAGAGTGCATGCTAGTCTGCGTGTGTAATTTAAATAATAACAGATCAGGTACTTTTCTCTTAATAATGGGCTGAAAGGCTACCTTAACTATATTTTGTGACAGAGAGGGCAGAGTAAAGGTCAAAATCAGCCGAAGTCAAAAAGTGCCAGCTGATGTTGTTCATATTCGTCGCTTTTTTACTATATATAATAATAACATCATATGATATTCCTCAATTTTCATTATCGACAAAGCACTTGGGGTTGCGGACAGAGCACCAACTTTACCGTCCATGGCAGAAGCAGTAACCAGGTAATCTTATGCCGTATTTTACTTGTCGCTGTGTTTTGCCTGGAAATGTAATGACCCGGCTCTTCTCCAGTTTTTTGCTTAACTAATAATAATGATGATGATGATAATAATAACTGGACTAAATTAATAGAGGAAAAAGAGGTGCTCGTCTGGATGTTCAGGCAGTCAGAGATTTTTAAGATATCTATCTTGAGGGTCGTAGCGAAATCAATCCCTTTCGATGAAGGAAGCAAAGAGCAGTTTTAATGAAATTACTGGCTTTTTCTTTTAGTTATTGATCTATAGGATTTTCACCATAATTTTTTATATTTGTGAGTTTTGATTTCCTCAGAGAATTCATAAGTTTAACAAGATATCAAGTTCGTCAACTTTTTATTACAAGTAACAAGATAAGGCAGCCACCTGTAGTATCGCTTTTTAAACATTTCTTTGGGGATCTTGACGAGAAAAGATGACTGATTTGACGGAAATCGATGTCTCAATTGATGTTCAGAAGAAAAAAGCAACATAGCTAAATCTGTAAGCTAAGAAGTAGGTTTGTTTTCTTTGTGTCATGTTCTAACTCACGTGTTTATCCCCAGTATGTATTGCTTTGTCTTTATATCTCACAATCCATAAACTTTCTCTTACTGGGGTTTTCTATCTCTTTGTCACTCTTCAGGTATGCTGTGGTGACTGGTGGGAACAAAGGGATTGGGTTTGCAATATGCAGGCAATTGGCTTCAAAAGGAATCACGGTTGTGTTAAGTGCCAGAGATGAGAAGAAGGGTCTTGAAGCTGCTCAAAAACTTCAAGATTCTGGCCTCGGGGGTCGTATAGTTTTCCATCAACTTGATGTCGCACACCCTCCCAGTATTGCTGCCTTAGCAGACTTCATCAAAACCAAGTTTGGGAAGCTTGATATCTTGGTAATATTTATGAAAATTCCTCATTTCCTGAATATTTGTTTTGTTTTCTCCTCTCTTCCTTTGGTCAGCTAATCGGGATGAGCCTATTTGCCTTGTGATGGCAAGTCACGTATAAAGAACAAATAATTTGCTTTTATGGAGAACTGCTAGTATTAGGTGGATATAAATCTTAGTAGAACTTTGAACTTTCTATTCTTAATATAGAAAATTCCTGGAAGCACATTAATTCCTATACATATTCTTGGTTCTTTCCCACATCAAGTACAAAAGCTGCCTTAGCTTATCTGATGTAGTAGACTCCTTATTGCGGCTAGAACAGAAAAGTTATAGCCACCATATTTACAAAACGCTGGAAGTTGGAATGGCTTGCAGGTGAATAATGCAGGGATTTCTGGCACCATAAGTGATCCAGTTGCTTTCAAGGCAGCAATGGATAAGGTACGTAATAAGCCAAAATCTTTTAGACAATTTGCAACTATTACATTGAAGTTTGTGTTGCTATTTTGTGTATGTGGGTTTGTTTGTTCTCCCCTTCTTAGTGAAGTTGCGATTTCATTCCAAAAACCATTTGGGAAACCTAAGATCTCTACCAGCTAAGCTAACTGATAAATTCAAAGTTTATGTTGCTGAGATTATGCTTTCTTACAGTTACACTTCTCACACTATTGTTTTTGAATCAGTCAATTGAGACAGGTTATGTCGACTGGAGTAAAGTCGTTGAGCCTGAAACTTATGAAAGGATTGAAGAATGTGTTAGGATAAACTACTATGGCGCAAAGAGAATGTGTGAAGCACTTCTCCCTCTCCTTCAGTTGTCTGATACTCCTAGAATCGTTAACGTTGCCTCCTCCATGGGACAGCTTAAGGTAAATCCTTCCTTCCCAGCTTCTTAATTTGGCAACAAATTGCTCAGGCTTTACTCCTGTCCTGCTAAAGACTCCTGAAGATATTGGTGCTTATACATATACATGCACCGGTCTGTTTTTTCTCAGAATGTAACAAATGAATGGGCAAAAGGAGTGCTTGGTGATGCTGAAAATCTTACAGAAGAGAAAGTGGATGAGGTACTAAACCAGCTCCTAAAAGACTTCAAAGAGGGTGTACTAAGAGAAAAGGGTTGGCCTCCAATTTTCTCTGCCTACATACTCTCTAAAGCAGCCTTGATTGCCTACACAAGGATTCTGGCCAAGAAGTACCCAAGTTTCTGCATCAATGCACTTTGCCCCGGCTATGTCAAGACAGACAACAACTTCATGACCGGTAAGTTGACTCCGGATGAAGGTGCTGAGAGTGTTGTGAGATTGGCGGTGCTCCCCAATGGCAGCCCCTCTGGTCGCTTCTATTACAGGACGGGAGAAGCACCCTTTTAGTTTCGTGATGTTACTACTTTGTGTTGCGAAGCTCTAGCCGTTTGTTGTTGTTAGTTGCCGTTTACCAATAAACATATCACACCCCTTGTGGTTGAGCTCTTAGATATTGAGGCCTTCGCTAAATGGAACTCAGCTTCGCAGAAATTTCTTTTGATTTAAAATCTATCAATTTATGTTTTGTCAACACAAGGCTTTTGTAAATTCGAATAAAATTTGGTTGCTTTGCTCCTCTCCCTTAGCGGGTTGACATGATGTTAAACCTAGGTAAGTTTTAATCATAAGAGTCAATTGCACTTTCCTTTGAGTTTCAATTCCTTGCTAATTTCATTTTCATCCTTCCATATTTGGAACCTATTCTCAACTCTCTATTCTTTTTCCCCAAGATCTAGGTGAGAAAATAAAAATTACTAGATTGTTTATATTTGCTAAATGATAATCCTGAACCTTTAATTATTTTTGACAATTGATCCTCAATCTCCAGTTGGCTGCATATTAGTCTCAAACTTTGGAATTTGTAAGATATTGATCTCTTGTCTAAGATAAGACTGAGTTACCACAAAAATTCAATTTATAAAAAGGGAAAACTGATAATGCAAATAATTCAATTAAAAATTTATAACAACATTTGGACTTATAAGAAAGCAGTTACTGAATGACGGAAATTAGAATTTTAAAATGTCAATGTCAAACAATTATGTGGGAGTAATGAGCTCAAACAGTTCAGTAATTGTTATCCAATAAATTCAAGCTATAATATAATTTTTTGATAATTAATGAACTACTTAAAATATCAATTTTTTCTATCTATAAATTGGGTTTACGTGTCAGCTCAATTTTGCATAAAGTTAGGAATCAATATGCAATGAAGTATAGCGGTTTGGACCAAATTTGTAATGAAATAGAAATTGAAGATTAATTTACAATAACAACTAAAATTTTGGATTTACGTGTCAGCTCAATCTTGCATAAGGTTAGGAATCAATATGCAATGAACTATAGCGGTTTGGACCAATTTGTAATGAAATAGAAATTGAAGATCAATTTACAATAACAACTAAAAGTTTGGGACAATGAGACTAATGATCATTTTTACCCTCATCCTCGCCTTCTTGAAGCCGACGCCATTATCTTTGGATCCTCACCAAATTTTGCTATACTTCGTATATCTTTCTTTTGTAGAAATGCATTTTATGCAATTTACTAGTACTCTTCTTCTGTTATTATAAGAAAATTACTTCTCCTGAGTTTGTATAAAGACAATTTTTTCAAAAGAAGAAGGAGAGAGAGAGAGAGAGAGAGAGAGAGAGAGAGAGAGAGAGAGAGAGAGAGAGAGAGAATTGTGTAGATTGTAAATAGAACAAATATGCAAAACTAAGTCATAAGAGGTCTTTGAGTACTCAATAAAATGGTGTGAAATGACATCTTCTCCAGTAACGATTCGAGGTTTGATTTTTCTTCCTTTTTCTCAGCTCTATAAAATATTATTTGCTCTGATTTGGTTATTTTTTAAGTCACTAATAAATCGATGTTCCCTCTTTAAATGTTATAAATTACCCTGTTCAAACTTTATACACTTGCATATATGATTTTGAGTGAAAAAAAAAAAAGAAAAAGAAAAAGAAAAAGCACCAGACTACAAGAGGCGGCAATAAACCACTAGAAGTCGTTTGGCAACTTGGCCTTAACGTATTGGTCCTATCTTCACGGATTGTGGTTCAGGTCCCATACCATATGTCATCAGACACTGTTTAGTCCAACAGTTAACAAAAAGACCAAGGAAAAGTTAAGACCAAAGTGCAATAGGAGCCCTTGTAGTTTCTCAACTCACACAAGCTGCTCCTCGAACTAAAACTCAGTCAATAACAGCCCTCCAACTTTCCAATTCAATATGCTTTGATCCATCAGCTAATAAAATGCGCATGTCGTGCACGTGATGCTAGTGCCATCTTCATTTGATTGCGATGGTGACATGGCAAGGAGTTTGGAGTGAAAGGTAGAGGAAAATTTTTTTAAGAGAAATGCTACATCTAGTATATTTTTCTTGAGCCTAAATCACTTTTAGCCCCTCGCACTTAGTTGACTTGGCCATTTTGTCCCTCAGTTTTGATATTGTTCAATTCAGTCCTCTAATTATACACAGTAAAACAAATTATCCTTTTAACTCGTTAACTCGGTGCACTTGCCACTAACTCAATTGGATTTCTAATAGTCTAGTGACTTGATTATAAGAATTTAAAGTATTATCCACAAAATCACAAAAATACAAAACATGAAGCACTTAATTAGAATTAAATGCAAAAATAAATGTAAGTAATAATAAATTCTTCTTAAGTGATATAACCAATAAGGAAATCAATTTTAGTTTTTTAAATTAATATCATTTACATAGCAATGTTTTTTTTAGAATAGCCACCAAACTATTTTGCTTAAATCGATTGGATATTTGATATGGTCTACAAAATATTCTAATACCATGAGTCGATTACAGTAAAATAACTTTATTATAACACAAAAAAATTGGTACCACAAGGGTTTGGTTTTATCTTTTCCTAAATCTTTGCTTCCTTACCTAACGTTAATAAAAATAATTTTAATGAATTTTATTTAATTAAGCTTAATTTTTAATTTAATTCTAAACCGTGAATCTTACCGGATCAACCGAATATGGAATCCTAAACATTCTTGAAATTTCAAGACTTTATCAAATTCACCAAGAATTTAAAATAAGTATCTTGATCAAATCATGAATCTTATTAAACCAATCGACTTTGAATAAATAATCCGTCTCGGGATTTAATCAAATCCACAAAGAGTGAATTTTGAAATTTGTTAGGTATTTCAAAAAAGAATTATCCTCATTCTATTTCTTTTTAATTTCTAGGAGAAGGATGAGGAAAAATTGAATTACCTAAATAACTAAGTGACTAGGCTAATAAATTATTTTTATATATTATCAAATTTGGAAGCATTATGAGAACTAAATAAAAATTAAAATCAAACTATTCTAAAGTTAAAAGAAAGTAAAAGATAAACAAAGATATAAACAAATAAACATCCTAAGTTACATTCCTATGTGAATTTAATGGTTAAATTTAACGCACGGCCAAACAAACAAATAAATAAAAACGAGAAAAGAAAAAAAACTTGCAGTCAGAGACCTATCTGTACAATAAATGAAGGTTAGTGACTTAATGAACGAAATAAAAAATCAAGGGGGCTAAAACAAGAGTTATGCCAAAAGAGAAGGTTGACCGGGTCAGATCCGGATGAAGCTGGGTCGGGTATGGCTAGAAAAACGGGTCACGATTGTCAGAGAGGGGGAAGGGCAGCGGCATAGCCCTTTTGGTGACGGTGGAGCACGAACGGCGGCCTTGGGACGAGGAGGATGAGTTGCGAGTCGGCCTTCCTCTTCTCGCTTTCGATTTGGCACAGGTGGCGGCGGTGAAGCACCTGGGGTGGACGACGAGACTCGCGGCGGAACATGGGCGTCGCGTGGATGGTGGTTGGAAACGGTGAAGCGATTGACGGAGCGGGGGGATGACAGCTGAAGGCTGGAAGCGTCGAGCGGCAGCAGGGACGGTTCCAGGGATGGTGGCGGCTTGGGAGAACGGTTAGGGTTTCAAGGAGGGAGAGTGGCGAGACAAGGGACCTAAGTGGCCATTTTCCCCTTTCTTGAACAAGCTTAAGTTTCTGCTAATTTCTACTTGTTTTCTCTTCAAGTGGTGATTTATATTTATACTAGAGGAGGTATAAAATGTGATTAACAAGGTTTTGAGACTTTAAACTTCATCCAAATCAAATTTGAAAAGTCTAAGTTGAAGATTCCAAAAAATGAGTAAATCTTTAAAGTGAGAAATTTCATAAAAAAAAAATTAAATTTCAAGAAAGCCAAAGATTCCATAAAAATGGTGGATCTTAAAAATGAGAAATTCCACAAAACAAGTGAATTTCAAAAGCTAAAGCTTGTCCAATGAGAAACTTTAAGAGTTAAAAATGCCTTGAGATACCTTTAAAATACCTTGCAAATGTCTTGAAATGAGCTTCAAGAACAACTGCCCAAACAAGATGAAAATTGATTTGACAAATGGCATGACAACTCATAGATGTCCACATCTCAAATTTGCCCTCCTAAATATGAAAATATACAATGATTTCTTTGATAGGGAAAACTTACCTCAATTTCTATCTTTGAAAACTTCTTGTTGGATGTCCATGTTAGTGTCCTTTGGTCTTACCTTAATTCTTAAATTATTGCTACCCCTGAAAATTAAACCATTTCTTGATAATCAAGCTCTGTTGTGCACCTTAATGTCTCTAACCTGTGCATCATAAGAATTTCCTTCTTGGAGATCCTTGTGGATATTCTTTAAACCTACCTTCTTAAGACCTGTCTTTAAAATTTTTTTAAAGGAATATACACTATACATGATAGTCATGTTACTCATGATGAATGATTCATGACTTTAAAAAATCAAGAACCTCAATAAATGAAGTGCATAGATCTTATGAAAGTCGTGATGTAAGAGAGATAAGTAACTCTTATTCATGTTTGCTTCCCTTAACCTCCCTTTTGAGGTGCTTGTGATTCCTTACCTTGCATTGGGGATCATGATCCATAAATGTGCATCCTTTGCTCCTTTATGACCATATTGGTGTTCAATACTTAATGCCTCCCAGTGTGTCTAAGAAATGCTTTTTTCCAAGAAGAATCTTAGGTTATTTCCTCACTTTCAACCCACACGCATTAATGAATAATGGTTTAGCCTTAAATAAAAACTTTCATCAATTTGCAGAACTCAACAAAATAATTTACGACCTTTGTATTTGATTTAAATGTTCTATTATTCTTTTCATTTCCAACTCAAAGATGCAAAATGCACAAGGCAAAATAGGTTTCAAAATGATAGCCTTCTAAATGAAGGAAAATGATATTGAGAGGTAAATGTTAGGTTAAGGAAAGTTTGAATGGTGTGAAAGAAAGGCTTTTTAATGCCACCCATAAGCAGACCTGATTGTTTTGAAAAACTCGATAGTGATAACCTCAAATTTACCACATTTTCTAGAAATTTAGAACTCTTCTGTTGCACCCTAACTTTCACAATCTATATATAATATTACTTTGAATGTTGCATTTATCTTCTAAACTGCTTTTGTAGGTTTTCAATTTAGATATCATAAGTCACTTTTTCTTTTTCTTTTCTTTTCATTCCTTTTCTTTCCTTTGCTCTAACTTTTGCCTAGGTTGTGTTAGAGACTAACAACCTAGCAAGCCCTTATCTTTTTATTTCTTTTCCTTTTTTTTTTGTGAGCTATGATTGTAATGTGCTAAATAGCCCTCCTTAAGTGAGATAACTCAAGTGACATTAGTTGCTCATGCTTACTCTCAGTTCTTTCTTTCTTTTGAATTTCCCTGTTACCTTTTGATGGAAGGGATGAACTTTTTTCTTTTTTAGAATTTACATTGTGAAGAACTGAGAACCTTTTCCTATGTTGAGTATTTATGAGAATTGGGATGCCACCGAGACCATTTAATATGAGAGCTACATTCTCCATAAGCTAACCAAGAACTTCTTGTAATGATGCTAATAACCATTACGAACTTCCTTTTGCTTTTATATGATAAAAGTTGAGGTGCAACATTTAAGATCCTTTTTATTAGATTTGGTAGCATTTTCAAGATTGTCACCATCAAATCTCCCTTAGCTTTCATTTCCACATATGAGCAGCATTGTCAAATTTGCGTTTCTTTATGAAAGAAAGTATAATAGCAAGAAGGGTAAAATGGATGGTATAATGGCAAAAATAGTAAAATGGAAGTAAAATGGGGATTTTTATTGAAAGACGGTGAAATACACATGTTACATCTTCTTATTGAAAAAAAAAAAAAGAATAACAGATGTCTATTTAACAAAGACTACACCTTAGATTCTGAACTAAATTTAGGAGATTTTTACTATTAAGTTACTTTAGCAAGCTCTCAAATATATAAGTCCATTCTAAGGATTCCCTGTCATTCATGAATATGTGTAGACCTCTAGGTTGCATCTAGCATAAAAATTGTTCTTGAAGTGACATATTTCCCGTCCACAAAAAGGGGCATAGAAACTTCTCTTATCCAAGAATTGCATGAAGTCTCCTTGAAGATTGCATTTGCCTTGCTTAATGTTACTTGTGGATGTACCAACTTGGGATGAAAATTTTGCTCCTTAAATGAAGTGATCATTTCAAATGCATGAAGGTGATGAGTAATGTATGCATGCGATGACTAATGTATGAATGATCTTGATTATCTACTACCATGAAACTTCAAAACTTGTTGTTGACAAAAAAGTTAAGAGTGATTATGGCTTGATATATGATTTTGATGCATGAAAAAAAAATTGTTTGAGAAAACAAAAAGACAAGAAAAAAATAAAGTGAGTAACAGGTTAGAATAGAATTAATATGGACAAATAACATAAGAGCTACTAGAAGAAGAGAAATCAAAGTTATAAAGAGAAAAAGTACACGAACAGAGCAACAAAAATGGTGAAATGACAATGGTTAGTTATGTTGTTATAATAACATAATATAGAACAAGTTATGAGAACAATAAAGCAATTCTACCAAACAATGCATGTCTTGTTATAGAAATCCCAGTGGATAGATTTATGACCACTACATGCATAGGTGGTTTTTTGAAATAAAGGTATAGGTTGGTTCCTAAATCGTTTTTACTAAGTCCTATCGGATTAGAAAAAGACCCAATTCATCACCCATTAGGGTTACATGAAGAAGGATTAATTCAAGTCATTTCATGGTCCTATGGGGCGACTTTCATTACACTCGGACAACACTACTTACTACTATGGATTAGAGAAAACGCGGATAGTATTGTCATATATGACTAGCATAACCTGGGTATTTTACAAAACTTCGAAGAAGTGAGCTCGGGTATGGAGCTCATAATGCATGTCAAAGAATGTGAGTGTTGGAACCCTAAAAAACACAACACATGAAGTCAATTAGTAAAAAACAACCAAATAAAAAAAAAAAAAAGAAAACCAAACCTTTTATGGCTAGACTATCCCTAGTGGAGTCACAAAATTGTAGCAACGTGTTTTTTAGAGTCACCATCAATCTGTTTTGCCTAGTTCGATTGGGTATCTACTATGGTCAATGAAATGACAGATTCTAAGATCATGAGTCAATTACGTTAAAATAACCTTATTATAACTCCCAGAAATTGGTACCATTAGGGTTCAGTCTTATTTTTTCCTAAACATTTACTTCCTTACCTAAACGTTGAAAGAAATGATTTTAATGAATTTTATTTAATTATGTTTAATTTTTAATTTAATTCCAAACCGTTAATCTTACTGGACTAATCAGATATGAAATCTTATACGTCCTTAAAATCTCAGGACTTATTAAATCCACCAAAAATTTGAAAGAAGCATCTTGATCAAACCGTGAATCTTACCAAACCAATTGGTTTTGAACAAATAATCCGTCTCCGGATTTTACCAAATTCATCAAAAACAAATCTTTGAAATTTGTTAGGTATTTCAAAAAAGAATTATCCTCATTCTATTTCTTTTTAATTTCTAGGAGAAGGATGAGGAAAAATTGAATTACCTAAATAATTAAGTGGCTAAGCTAAAAAATTATTTTTATGTATTATCAATTTTGGAAGCGTTATGAGAACAAAATAAAAAGTAAAATCAAACTATTCTAAAGTTAAAAGAAAGTAAAAGATAAACAAAGAGATAAACAAATAAACATCCTAAGTTACATTCTTATGTGAATTTAATGGTTAAATTTAATGTATAGACAAACAAACAAATAAATAAAAATAGGAAAAGAAAAAAAAAATGCTTGCAATTAGTGACCTATCTATAAAATAAATGAAGATTAGTGACTTAATGAATGAAATAAAAAATTAAGGGGCTAAAACGAGAGTTATGCCAAAAAAGAAGGTTGACTAGGTCAAATCTGGATGGAGCTAGGTCATGTATGGCTAAAAAAAGGGGTCACGATTATCGGAGAAGGGGAAGGACAACGGTGTAGCCCTTTTGGTGATGGTGGAGCACGAATGGTGGCCTTGGGATGTAAAAAGGATAAGTTGCAATTTAGCCTTCTTCTTCTCCATTTCGATTTAGCATAGGTGGTGCCGGTAAAGCACCTAGAGTGGACAATGAGGCTTGTAGTATAGTAGGGGCATTGCGTGGATGGTGGTTGGAAACGGTGAAGCAATCAACAAAGCGAAGAGATGACAGTTGAAAGCTGGAAACGTCAAGCGGCAACAAGGACAGTTCCATGGATGGCGGCGGCTTGGGAGAAAGGTTAGGGTTTTAATGAAGGAGAGTGGCGAGATAAAGGACTTAAGTGGACATTTTCCCCTTACTCAAACAAGCTTAACAGCCAGTTTGTTCAAGTTTAATGAGGACTAGTTAATACGTTTTTTTTACCTGGGCCCACTTTTGACAGTGGGTTATATGCTTTTTCTCTATTCGTAGCCCTAATGTTGTGTTTATTTACGGTTTTACCGATCGGTTGACCCATTGACCAATTGATGGAGAACGGACAATCACTGGCTGTGGGAATAGGATATAGACGATGAAGGATGGACGATCACGATAGGGGGTAGGATCTAGTCGATGAGGTTCCAACTGGGTCTTGTTGTCCTAGGTTTGAGAGATGTCCGGCTGAACGTACTTGGATGACACCAATCAAACAATGGTAGAGCTGTAGTGCTCCAGTTTCTCTGAAGACACAAGCCAAAGGCCGAGGCAAAATCATTTTGCTTTTCATTTTTGAATCACTTTGCTATGAATTTTTGAATTGTTTGCGAATTAACTTGCTTTGGAATTTTGAATTGTTTTTGCTCTGGATTTTTTGCTCGAGTTTGTGAGCCGTTGCCATTGATTGTAGCATTGATCAATACAAAAGACTAGGAGACGGATGAGGAAGTTGCCAATGAAAAGTCGCAGCAATAGAGGAATGACTCTTTGGCCTAGTGAACTTCAGGGATAATATTGTCTTTTTATGAACCGGGTCACGGGAACGACCCGACCCAAAACACATTAGTGCATTAATCTGGTCTTAAGAATATGAAACGAACTGGGCCTAAGTTTCTGCTAATTTCTCCTTGTTTTTTTTTCAAGTGGTGACTTATATTTATACTGGGGCAGGTATAAAACCTAATTAACAAGGTTTTGAGAGTTTAAACTTCATCCAATTCAAATTTGAAGAGTTTAAACCTCTTAAGATGTTATTTGGTCAAAAATACTTGTCCAAGTCCAAGAAAATTCTTGAGTTTTTTATTCTGCCCAGACTCTATATGCAAATTTCCAGTTTCACATAATACTTTCCTATTTTGTCAATTAAGCCAAAAAATTTGTAAAATTTTCTAGATTTTCCTAAACATTTGTAAACTTGCCAGATTTGCCTTAAACTTTTTGAGCTTGACAAGTTTGACCTAAAATTGACATTTTTGCCTAGAACCTTCTAAAAAACCTCCAAACTCTTTTTTTTTCTAAACTAACCCTAAAAAACTCTAAGACCCCTAACTAGTACCTAAACTAAATTAATTCCTATTTTGACCCTAAATGACTGCACTAAATTCCTACACAAATAACAATGTTACTAGACCAACTAACCTTAAAATGACAAAAATGATGCAAATATCCTATCATTTGACCAAATTGCCCCCTAAAAATGAAAATGCCCCATAAACTAATTTTCGCAATCTAGAATTGAACAAAAATTAATACCCATATAAAATTGGGTGTTAACAATTTAAAAACTAATAATCTATTTAACTAATAATCATTTCAATCACTTTAATCAACATTTGCTACAGAGCAACAAGATTTTTGTGAAGTTTTGATTAGTGCATAAGTTTAGCAAATAATCACAAATATATAAAATTAATCACTATAATCACTTTTTTGAATTTTTCCATCCAATACAACTTTAGTAACTTTTGAAGAAAAAAAAAGTGAGACAAAGAATAGTGCTAGATGTATAAAAGAATGTTGTATTAAAAAATTGCAAAATCTCACCTTACCTAGTTTGATTCGAAGTTGAAAAATAAATAGGAAAAAGTTAAATTTGACGTGTTAAAATATTTTTTTAATATCCTATACAAATATTTGTACAAGTTTTTAATATGTTTAAAAAAATTCTAAAAAAAAATTGATAATATACATGAAGATGTTTTATACACTTAATCGAATAATATCATACAGACAATGTTGGTTCACGGCATTGCCTTTAAGGGTGTAAATGTGTTGTGCCACCTCATAAGTAGAGGCATATAAATTGAATTTGTACCCAATAAACTAGTCGGGCCAAACCCCAGCCTATTGGGCTCAAACTTGGCCCATTAGCTTGTTGGTACTACCTGAGCTTAAACATGAATTGCTTGAGCTTGAATTTTGAGGCTCAAACTTAGCTCGAGTTTGGCTTGAGCTTAACCTCTTAGGCTTGACAAGTTCTAATTACTGGTAATTGCATATTTTTAGGTTAAGAAATGTAGATATTCAAAGGCTGTTAGGCTTGCTACGATATGTACATGTAAGATACTTTTAAAGCTCTTTTTGCTGGTTAGGATATGGGGTTGGGTAGTATCCAGCTCGAGTTGAGCCCTTTTATTTGTTGAGCTTGATTTCAGGCTCAAATCGAGCTTGAGCTCAATATGACATGATTTGATAGGCCCCAATTCGAGTTCGAGCTATTTAATAAAAGCCCAACCACTTGGTCTATGAACATACATTATTAGGTGCTCCATTTAATTTTTCCTCAGGTAGATTACTCATTTTGCTTCTCAGCTAAATAGTAAATAATACTAATCGTTCATTACTAGGTTGGCAAAGAACCTATATGAAGGTCCACTTAATGATGAATATGTAACAGCTATTAAGAATTGTGACCCGTAGTGTCCTCCGATGTTTTATGTGTCTAAGATGATTCTTGCTTTCAGATAAGGGTAGTTTCTTTGCTTTTGGTCATGTCTTTTCTGATAAAGTTGCCACTAGCATGAAGGTAAGGACCATGGGACCAAATTATGTCCTTAATGAGAAGAAAGAATCTGTTTTCCCTCTCTCACTAAATTGACATAACTCTACACAAGAGTCCCTTATAAACATTCATCCTCGCCCTCCTCATCAGCCTAGATCTCCTCCTAAGTGATAAGCACAAACTGAAATGAGCCATCAGATAGAGTTATCTTTTTCAATGCAAACTGAAATCACATGTTGTCATTGTGTCTTTTATTGGTGTTGGTGATTGGCCTATCTCTTGAATGTTTTTTTAATGAAAATAAAGGACGACCACCAGGCAGGAAATGAGTTTGGTGAATTGTGAAATACGTTGCGAATACTTTCATTCTAATCAAGTTGTGAATGTTCATTAATCATATATACTAATAGTATTATAAACACCCTTAAGGCTATAGCCAGATGATGATTTTGGTGTTAGTAAATAGTATTCCACTAGTGTTAGAGAGATCCCGAATGGTGTTAGTAAATAAAGCAATAATTGATTAAACTTGCATTTGAAGTTGTTTGTCTTACACTGAACAAACATCAACGGTATAACAAACAAAAATATAACATTAGTTCATATGGAGCTTTTATTATGTAAACACTGAGTAATGAATTCTATTGATTTATGAACAACTAGAAAAAAGAAAAAAAAAAAAACAAAAACAACAACTATCCTATAGGACAAGTGGAGTGTTATCCAACCACTTCAATTTGTAACTGTATGATAAACAAAAAGAATTATACGATGACTGTTCTCATCATATCATCACTCATAAATAAATGGGTTAATTATTTATAATAGTCTGATAAACAAAAAAGAAATATTGTCTGGAAGTATGAATTATTAATGTCATCAATTATGTAATTCCATGAATGATGTTACCCTTGATGTCATTAATTACTATGAACATATTGACAATACAAGTCCTAAAAATTGGTATATTTTAATGTGTGAACTCTTAGAAGTTCATGACTTTCAGTTGAAGCATATCATGGGTATCATTTATCCAGCATTGAACAAACATCAATGGTATGTAATGTAAAAAGATAACATTAGTTCATATGGAGCTCTTATTATGTAAACACTGATTAATGAATTTTGTTAATCTATGAACAACTAGAAAGAATTAAGAAAATAAAAAAAATAACTATGCTATTTGACAAGTGGAGTGCTATCCAACCACTTCAATTTATAATAACATGATTAAAAAAAAGGATTATATTGTGACTGTTCTCATCACATAATCACTCATAAATAAATGAGTTAATTATTTGGAACAGTATGATAAACAAAAAAAAATATTGTCTAGAAGTATGAATTATTAATGTCCATGAACGATGTTATCCTTTATGTCATTACTATGAACATATTGACAATACGAGTCTTAAAATTTGGTATATTTTAACGTTTGAGCTCCTAAATCATCATGACTTTCAATTGAAGCCTATCATGGGTATCGTTTGTCCTGCACTAAACAAACATCAATAGTATGTAATTCGTAAAGATAAAGTTAGTTCATATGGAGCTTTTACTATGTAAACATTGAGTAAGGAATTTTGCTAATCTACGAACAACAAAAAAAAACAAAAACAAAAACAAAAACAACAACAACTATGCTATCAAACAGATGTAATGCTATCCAACCACTTCAATTTGTAATAGTATGATAAACAAAAAGAATTGTATGGTGACTATTCTCATCATATTATCACTCATAAATAAATGGGTTAATCATTTGTAATAGTATGATAGACAAAAAGAAATATTTTCTGGAAATATGAACTATTAATGTCAACTATTATGCAATTCCATGAATATTGTTATCCTTTATGTCATTACTATAAACATATTGACAATACAAGTCCTAAATTTTGGTATATTTTAACATATCAGCTCCCAGATCTTCATGACTTTTAGTTAAAGCCTATCATGGGTATCGTTTGTCCTGTACTGAACACACATCAATGGTTTGCTATACAAAAAGATAAAGTTAGTTCAAATGGAGCTCTTACTATGTAAACACTGAATAATGAATTCTTCTAATCTACGAACAACAAGAAAAAAAAAACAAAAACAACAACTATGCCATCGGATAGGTGGAGTGCTATCCAACCACTTCAATTTGTAATAGTATGATAAACAAAAAGAATTGTATGGTGATTGTTTTCATCATATCATCACTCATAAATAAATGAGGTAATTATTTGTAATATTATTATAAACAAAAAGAAATATTTTTTGAAGTATGAATTATTAATGTCATCAATCATGTAATTCCATGAATGATGTTATCCTTTATGTCATTACTATAAACATATTGGTATATATTAAAATATGAGCTACTAGATCTTCATGACTTCTAGTTGAAGCATATCATGGGTATCATTTGTCCTACACTAAACAAACATCAACCCATTTATTTAACGAACTCCGCAACAAAGCCGGAGGAAATAGAAATGATGGAAGTGAGCTGTAGATAGTGTACTGAAAACTTGGGGGGGAAAAGATTTTCTTTAATAAAGGATGACTTGTATTTTTATTGAATTCCATTGTTGTTTTTTATTCATTCCTGATTGGGCCAGGTGTGACCTGGTCAAATGACCCTATCCGGCTGAAATTAACATGTTAACTCATTCGTGTACCCCTTAAACAAACTAGTTGAAAAATTTTCCCTTCAAAAATTCAATCATACCCACAAAAATTGGAATATAATTTCTGTTAGTCTTTGGACCAATATGTTACAGGCAACAAAGTTCAAAGGCTTTTTACTGAATTTTAGTTTTAAGGACAACTCGAGTAGCAACTTGTGAAATTTTAATTTAAACTACACGGTAGTTATTTCTTAGTAATTTCAATATGTATAGTATTTTTTTACAGTTAATAGATATTTTAAATTATTCATTTTTTCTTTATGTAAATGTGGAACAAATTTTTTTTTTTTTTTAAGATGGTAAAGTGTAAGGCAGAAGCAAAGTGTATATATTTGAAATAGGAAGAGGCAAAATGTAATATCACCTAAATCTTATGAGCTAATTGTAATTAACTCTAAATAAATTCATGTTTGTATGTAATTATTATAAACATAAATATTTGTGAGGGCTTTTCCGATTAGAGGTGGGAGGTGGGCCGGGTTGGCCCGGACCGAACCGGGACCGCGCCCGCCGGTCAAACCCGCCCCGCCCCGCAAGAAGCCCGCAATATTATGGGCCGAGTATGGGCCCAATAGGAGGAGGAGACGCAAAAAAGACCGCCCCGGACCAGTCGAAGCCCGCAAACCCGCCCGACCCGGACCGGGACCGCCCCGCCCCGCCGCGCCGCAACGGCTCCCTGCCAGCAACGTAAACCTGCAAAAAAAAATTTTTAAAAAGGGCTAATTACACAGCAGGCCCTCTAACGGTTTTCTGCTCCATTTTAGCCCCCAAAATTTCATTTTTACCCCTCCCAACAACTAAATTTCAAGGACTTTTTGGTCAAACTAATTTTTCCCCTCCCCCTATAAATACCAATGCCATTTTCACTCAATCCTCACACAATCACTCAATCTCTCTTCTTCATCTACTATATTCTCTCAACCATTCTCCTTATTTTCTTAATATCTTCCAAATTTCTTACTAATCTCTCCCTAATATCTTCATAATCCTCTCTTGATTTTGCATTAATCACTACTATTAGTACGTGAGGCATGGCTTCAAAAGGAAAGGGCAAGTCAACAGATAGTTCATCTTCCCGCAACACCGGCCTCCGAGCCTTGTTCCGTCGCCGATCTCGGCCGGCCGATAAAGGCATTTCAATTCAAGAGTTTCACGATGATGATGCCAGAATCGATATGACGAATTACGATTTGGGTCTCGACGATCAATTATCCGATGATGAAGTGGAAGAGTTGGATGCAATGGCGTCCGGGAATCCGTCAACAGAACCGACGCCTACAAGTCATGAACTCGGCGTGGAGGAAACTCAAGCACAAGGTAAATCCACGAGACTAACTGCTTGGGTTTGGGAGCATTATGAGCTCATAAACGAAGGGGAGTCGAGGTACGGAAAATGCAAACATTGCGGGAAAAAATTTATGCATAGAAAGAATTCCGGCACTGGAACGCTGAAGCGGCATATTGAAAATCAACATGCTAACGTCCTCCCTAGTACCGGGACTAGTTCTGGAGGACAAACACAACTTGGGTCTACAACCGGCGCCGGCGGACCAGGTATATTTCGTTTTAACCAACAATCTTGTAGAGAAGGTATGGTAAATTGGATGATGCTTACCGAAAAACCTTTTTCACAAGCTGAAGATGTCCACCTAGAATCTTGGATAAAATCACAATTAAATCCTGCATTTAGAAAAGTATCTAGGAAAACTGCTAGGAAAGAAAGCTTTAGACAATTTGAAGCCGGAAAATCAGATTTGCAAGCATATTTTTCTGCTCTTGATCATTGTGTGGCATTTACTTCTGATATGTGGACATCACCTATAGGTCAATCATTCTATTGTGTTACTTCTCATTGGATTGATTCTGATTGGATAATGCAAAAACGAATTTTGTCATTTAAGGTTATTGAAACAGATCATACTGGTTTTCAAATATTTAATTGTATCTTAGAAACTTTACGTGATTATTTTTGTACTGATAAAGTTCTGTGCATTTCATTTGATAATGC
This sequence comes from Aquilaria sinensis, assembly GCA_005392925.1. Lineage (NCBI taxonomy): Eukaryota > Viridiplantae > Streptophyta > Magnoliopsida > Malvales > Thymelaeaceae > Aquilaria > Aquilaria sinensis. Next base: position 120,332 of record SMDT01003002.1, on the reverse strand, counting down.
TTCAAATAATGATGTTGCCGCTCGCCTTTTGAGTCAAAACTTAAAACCACCGCTCAACGGTGCATTTTTTCACGTTAGATGCATGTGCCATATTTTGAACATTTGTGTGCAAAAGGGTTTAGAAGTTCTCCAAAATGAGATTTTGCCTATTCGAAACTCATTAAAATATTTGATGTCCAGACCTGCTATTTTTCGTGAATTTAAAAGCTTTTGTATTGAAAATCAAAAACCATTTTCTTGGAAACGGTTTAAATTGGATTGCCCAACCTGCTGGAACTCCACATTTTTTATGTTGCAAGATGCATTACCGTATGCAAATTTGTTGTCACATTTCATGAATTTAAAAATGGGTTCTGAATTTCTTACGACTGAAATTTGGGAGAAATGTTCCAAAACCGGTGAATTGCTTAAGTTTTTTTACGAGGCAACTGAATTTTTCTCTGGTGTTTACTACCCAACAAGTCATCAAGTTTTGTTTCATTTAGTGAACATCACATATGCTTTACATCAATTTAAAAATGATGAGTTGTTAAAACCGACTGTCGAAGCCATGCGGGCTAAGTGGCTTCAATATTTCTCAAACATTCCACCTATCTTTTTAGTCGCTTCTTTACTTGACCCGTATGTAAAATTAACGGGCACAACAACACTGCTTGAAGGAATTTTTCATACTTATTTAGAAATGTCTCATATAAATGTTTTGGCTATGTCTGCTTCTGCTTCCGAGTACTTGCATTCTTTATACAAGTTATATTGTGAGCGGCATTCGGATAAGGTAAGATCCGAAGCTCCTCAAACCGAGCCTCCAAGGAGATCAATCTCCTCAAGATTCAACCCGGCGCTCCAAATGCTCAAACGACCCCGACCGATGACATCGGGATTAGCTGAGGTCGATGACTATCTCAACACATCATTCGAGACAAGCGACCTCGACATCTTGGAGTGGTGGAAACAAAAGAGATCAAGATTTCCGATCTTGTCGATAATCGCACAAGAGATTCTTGCCGTTCCAGTATCGACCGTCTCATCCGAGGCAGCGTTTAGTGCCGGAAAACGGGTGATAACAGACAAACTGGTCAAGATTGACACCCGACGCGGTAGAAGTATGCGTGTGCAACCGAGATTGGGGCCTCGCAGCACTCCGGCATCAAGACCAAAAGAGTTCGGATGATGAGGTAATATCCGATACCGAGAGTTGAATTTTTTTTTTCAATCATACATGTAGTTTGTATTTGATCTGATTATGCTGTTCAGCACAGATCATAGGTTTCTATTATTTATCATTTCCGGAACGTTTTTGCCATTTCAAAATGTAAGGCACGTTCCGATTATTTGTAAGTGCCGTTTGGCTTTTTAACTTAATAAAACTTACACCGGAGGTGGTGTTTTTTCTTAAAAATATTTATGACTTATATAATTAATAATTGTTCTATTATATATATATATATATATATATATTATAACCAAAAAAAAATGAAACCCGCCCCGCCCCGCCCGGACCCGGGACCGCCCCGCCTACAACCGGGCCGAGCCCGGTCCTCAAGACCCAGGACCAGGACCGGCCGGTCCCGGGCCGGTCCGACCCGGTTCCCACCTCTATTTCCGATTGTGATACTACACACACACATACACATTAAATTTACCAAGGATACTGTGAGCATATGTTCAATTAGACATAGGAATTGATTTACAAATTTACCCCCACCTTAATTTCCATTCTATTCCACGTTTCTTTTCTCGCATCACCTCCGGCCCTCCCCTGCCATCTCGATTTTAACAAGCTCGCCGTGGCGGCTTCGTCATCGGAGTCCGTCCAGGGCTACTTTTGCAGTAGTTGTTCTAGGCGGCGCAGAGGCAAAGCTAGGAATGGCAATCAGGTGAGACAAAGCCCGAAGCGGTGATTAGACGAAGCGAAACCGGGAGCGACGATTAGAGGACACGAAGCCAAGAGCAGTGACTGGAGGAGGCGGAGGCGAAGGCAGACGTGGTGGCCGAATGAGGAGAACGAGGAATCAGTTGCGGCAAACGAAGCCAACAGCAGCGACTGTAGGAGGCGAAGGCAAAGCCAGGAGTGGCGGCCGAATAAGGAGAATGAGGAAGTGGTTGCGGCAAAGCAGATCTAGAAGTGAGAGCGTTGATCGAAGGAAGAGAAAGAGGAAACGGCTGTGGAAGAGGCAAATCCAGGAGCAGCGAGTGTCGATCGAAGGAGGAAAAAGAGAGAAGCCATCGGAGTTGAGGAAGACGATGGAAGACGAGGCGAGATGGGCAATAGGCCAAAAAAAATTGTTTATTCATACACTTTTTAGATAATATTTAGACGTTTTTTTATATTTATTCAGACACTTTTTAGATATTTTTTGGACATTTATTTTACTTATTTGTTTCAGACCGTTTTGTGAGGAAAAATATTGGTTTAGACATTTATAATTTTTTAAATAATTATTTAGACACTTTTAAATATTGATTTAAACACTTTTTAAATTTCTATTTAGACATTTCTTTTATTATTTCATATATACATTTTTTTATCATGAAAATAAATTGTTTGCGTATTTCTTTAGATATTTTGCCATTTTTATTTAGACACTTTTACACATTCATTCAAACACCTTTTTATTATTTCAATTAGTTATTTTTTAATAGAGTAAATTGTTTACATATTGGTAAGACACTTTTAAATATTTCTTTAGACACTTTTACACATTCATTCAAACACTTTTTTTATTGTTTCAATTAGTTATTTTTTAAGAGAGTAAATTGTCTATGTGTTGGTCAAACACTTATAAATATTTCTTTAGACACTTTTCGGTATCCACTCAGACACTTTTCTTTTTTTTCAAACATGACATATGTCATATACGGCGAGATCATGATGTATGACAGTTTGGTAGCGGCACTGGTGCCGATACTGCTGCCGGCATCGGAGGAGACAGTAGTAGTAAGCTAGGGTTTTTTGTAGAGAAGAATATTTTAACGAAGGGTATTTTTGTCAATTTTTTTGATGATTTATGTCTTATATATAGAAGATTAAAGGATGGGTTAGTATGTCTAATTAGACATATGTGCATAATAAAAGAACTACATTAAATTAACACAGCTCCGTTAATATGTTTTGGGATTTTGGGCTGGATAGTACCCGCAGCCCGGAATGGAAAAAGACAAACTCACCCCTAATCCACCCCCATCTGCCATTGCATGCCGGTGAAAACTACTGTGCTGTCGCTCTTTCGCTTCGATGCTTAAAAAGAGCAAATTCGGAGGGTGAGGATAGGATTGGCCGTGGGTGCGGTGGCACGTACATTGGGTGGACTGGCGCTGGTGAAGGGTTTCGATCCGCTAAAGGATGAGTTCGCAGACGACGCATCGAAGAAGGCCGATCGAGATCGCGACTTCCCAACTACCGTTTAGCTAGATTTTGAGAAGAAGCTGACCGATCTCACGGCGAAAACGCTGTCGATGCCGCCGCCCAACCGATCTCACGACGAGGCCACCACCCGGCCGATCTCTAAACAAAGACGTGTTCGTGTGAAAGCGGGGTTGGGGCTAGGTGCAACTGCGGGGTAGGGTAATAGTGAGGTCGGGGGTCGGGGCGACAGTAGCGGTGACAGGGTTAGGGGATAAGGGCAACGGCAGGCTACGGGTTAGATGCGACTAGCGGTTGGGGTGGCAGGGGTTAGGGGCAGGGAGGCGTAAATAAATGTAACTTTAAGGAGGATTTTAGATTCATTTTGAATTTGAAACCATAAAACACGTTAATTCAAGTCTATTAATTAGAAACGAAACCATTACTTAAAAGCAAATATCACATAAACCTCGGGTAAATTGTAATTAACCTATTTATTTGTAAGTAACAATATGATGAGAATAGTATTACAAATTGAAATGGTTGGATAGCATTCCACATGTCCAATAGCATGGCTGTTGTTTTTGTTTTCTTTCTTTTTTTCTAGTTGCTTGTTGATTAGCAGAATTCATTACTCAGTGTTTACATAGTAAGAGCTCTATATGAACTAATGTTATCTTTTTGTTTGCCATACCATTGATGTTTGTTCAGTGTAGGACAAATGATATCCATGAGTCATGATAGGCTTCAACCGAAAGTTATGAGGATCTAGGAGATCACACTTTAAAATATAGCAATTTTTTAGGACTTGTACTGTCAATATAATCATAATAATGACAAAAGGGATGACATCGTTCATGGAAATGCATTATTGAATTGCCTTATTAGTGACAGTAAGTATTCACATTATTGAATTGCCTTATTAGTGACATTAAGTATTCATACTTCCAGCTAATATTACGTACGCACTCCTATAAAACTGGGTCATAGTCATTTCTTGCCATCTCAACAAGACACTGCAAACCGGAGCACAAAAGTCATTTCAATGGCGGAAGCGAAGACTAGGTAAGTATTGTGCCTTACTTGTCTCTCTGTTTTTGGGTCAAGTTGTAACGTTTCTGTTTAACCCCTTATGTATTGATTTATGGTGGATTACATTACATTTACCTGGCAGAGATGAGCTCGCTCCAGTGACTTGACTGGAGAATAGGTGGATCCTGAGAAGTAGGCCATAGACTTTTCCTTATGGGCTGCTTCTGTTTTTCTGTCTTCCCTCAGGTATGCTGTGGTAACTGGTGGGAACAAAGGGATTGGGTTTGAAATATGCAGGCAATTGGCTTCAGAAGGAATTGTTGTTGTGTTGGGTTCTAGAGATGAGAAGAGGGGTCTGGAAGCTGCTCAAAAACTTCAAGATTCCGGCCTCGGGAATCGTATAGTTTTTCATCAACTTGATGTTGCAGATCCTGATAGTATTGCTAACATAGCAGACTTCATCAAATCTAAGTTTGGGAAGCTTGATATCTTGGTAATAATTCTGAAAATATCTCATTGCTTACACATCTGTTTCTTTTTCACCCCTGTGGTGATCTGTTAAGTGAGCTTATTTGCCAAGTAATCATGAGTCACAGATAGTTTACTTCCGTGGGATACTTCTAAGATCAGTTTGATATGTGTGTTGAAGATTCCAAGAAGCACATTTCAGTGCAAATTCTTGGTCCTTTCCTGCATCAAGTACAGAAACTACCATATTGACGAAATGTTGGGTGTTTTGGAATGGTTTGCATGCAGGTGAACAATGCCGGGGTTAGTGGCAATAAATCCAATCCAGAGGCTTTCCAGGCAGAGGTGGATAAGGTAATATGCCATGGTTTTTTGGACAATTTGCAACTGCTACTTTGCATGTTCCGGTTGCTTTATGTGTTTTTGGGGTTGGGGGCCAAGATATTCAATAACAGTTAGACAATATAATGCAGGGCAACCCCCTCTTGTTTCCTTGATTCTCCCCTTTTTAGTGAAGAAGTGATTTGATCCCAAAACCTTTTAACTTCAACACCAAGATCCTAGTTGCTTTGGTTAGGCTTCCCTGCAGTTACATTTCTCACACTGCTGTTGTAATTAGGCATCTGAGACTGGTTCAACTATCAACTGGGGTGCGATGATTGAGGCCGAAACTTTTGAAATGGGTGAAGAATGTGTTAGGATAAACTACTATGGTGCGAAAAGAATGTGCGAAGCACTTCTCCCTCTCCTTCAGTCATCTAATTCTCCTCGAATTGTTAATGTCTCCTCCTCCTTCGGACAACTCAAGGTAACTTTAAATCGCACCCTTCTCACTAACAAAGACCTGACAACCAGTTGCTCATGTTTTACTCTTGTCCGATCTAAGACTGTCAAAGATCTATATCCGTGCTTATACATGCTTTTTCTCAGCATGTAGCAAACGAATGGGCGAAACAAGTGCTTGGTGATGCTGAAAATCTTACAGAAGAGAAAGTGGATGAGGTCCTAAACCAGTACCTAAAAGACTTCAAAGATGGTCTACCAAGTGCCAAGGGCTGGCCTTCATTTGCCGCTGCCTACAAAGTCTCTAAAGCAGGCTTGATGGCCTACACAAGGATTCTGGCTAAGGAATTCCCCAGCTTCTGCATCAATGCAGTTTGCCCCGGCTTTGTGAAGACGGATATCAACTACAACACCGGTAACCTTACCTCGGCAGAAGGTGCTTTGAGTGCTGTGAGATTGGCACTGCTCCCGGATGGTAGTCCCTCTGGTCTCTTCTATATCAGGATGGAAGAAGCGCCCTTCTAGTTAAATGATAAGGCTCTCTAGCATGACTCTCTGAACAATTGCACTATCTCATTTGCTGTTACTTACCAGCTGCAGAAAAATATCTCATTACCATTGTGCTTCATCTCATCTTTTTACCAGCTTCGCGAGAAGTGATCTCTGAGAGTTTCGTTTGATGTAGGCTCTATCAATTTATGTTTTGTTATCTTGACCAATTGACCATTGAAATTTACATGTTTCTTTTGTAAATTCGATTAATGGGTCATTTTCTATAAACTATAGTTCCACGTAATCAAATCAAAACTTGGTTACTAAGGTAGATGACATGATGTTTAACAAAAAAGGAGGTTATAATAATAGGGTCAATTACTCTATCAAAGAAAAAAAGACAAGGTCAATTACATTTAAATTACACTTTCTAATGCGGTTTGGTGCTAATTATATTTTCATCCTAATGTTTCAAAATCCATTTCTTATCTGCCCTCTTATTTTCATCTCATGATTGGATTATCTTCCACATAATCAAATCAAAACTGTCTTGTAAGTGAAAACAAATATTTTAGATTATGTATCAGTTGTCTAAAACTTATTAAATTATTTACATTTACTAAAAGACAATTGTCAAACTTAACTACTTGAGTATTACTAAAAGATCAGTTCTTAGATCTCACCATTATCTCGCTCTCTCTCCCGGACCACCCTACCCAAATTTCTTACTCTCTTAATTACGCCATCCTCCCATCCCATCCTTCCCCTACCGCCATGTTCATCTTCTTAGCGTTGATTCATCACCCATGAAACTGCTCCCCTTTTTGGCGTCGAATCATCACCGAAAAAATTGCTTTCCTTCTCAGCCCTGAATCCCTCCTCTTTGCTCGCCGAAGCTAATCGGCGAGGCTTGTCGGAGCTAATTGCCCACGTTCACACCCATGATGATGAAAATGTTTTCCGATGCTAGCTTAGACATCAACGAGAACATGGCTGATAGGCCTCTTCTATATATTCCTTCTCCTCCTCCTCCTCTCTTTTTCTCCCTCATCCATTCCAAGAGAGAATGGCAAAGGAATCATGAAAATGCAGGCCAAAATCGTGAAGATGGGTTGATGGCATGCACAACGACAGAATCGATGCCGGGCCGATAGAGCCCATGATGACAAAATTGATGTTGGAATCATGAAGATGGGCCAATGGCCAATGAAGCCCATGATGACAAAATTGACATCGAAATCATGAAGATGGGCCAATGGTGCCTACAATGTCGAAGTTGACACTGGAATCGTGAAGATGGGCAGATGTTGCCTATGACGACGAAATTGACACCGAAATTGTGAAAATAGGCCAACGGTGACCACAGTGACGAAATTGACGCCGGAATCGTGAAGATTGGCCAATGGCAGCCGGAATTGTGAAGATGGAGGTGCGTTCCTCGAGAAAATATTGAGGCGACAAAGGTTTGGATAAAGTGATGGGAGGTGGCTGAGATAAGAGGGATTAGAAAGAGATGATATTGTATGCTGATGAATACTCATAAATGTATAGCTATTGAGGGTTTAAATTATCATTACATACTTTAAATATGATTAATTTCTCTAATTTAAGTAGTTATTCCACCCAATTACTATATATGCATATTCACTGTTCATATAGGTAGTCACTGTTCATACGTGGGATTACTATTCATTGCATTTCACTGTTCATACACAGGGTACTATTCATTTGTATTTACAAAATATATTAAATAATTATTTTTTTATGTAGGTGGACAAAATCAGGACATCTCATGATTTTTGGATCAATGATCAAGGCCTCAAACATCTATAATTTTCAATTCATGATCTAACATAATTGAGAGATAGAGAAGGCTAAATTTGGATTGCAAATAGAATTGATTCTAACAATTCGCACACTTGCGACCTTTTACGAGAAAAACCATATCTGGAGCTGTAGATATCAAAACTAATTTATTCTAAATTTATCCAAAAGCAAGCACTTAGACCTTCAATTCTATTTCACATGCCAAGAACCAGTTTAATTATTTTCATTGCCAAAATTTGATTATAAATGAGATCATCTATTCTATTGTTTGCTGAAGAGCAATTTTGATAGAAAAATCATAACTTGGATTACAGATGTCAGTTTTGAATGATCAAGCTATCGTTTTGAATCTAAAGAAGATATCTATAAAGCTCATGCTTTGAGGAAAAGCTAAATTGATGTGTATAGTGGTCGAAAAATTAAAAGAATATTTTGCCGTCTTTGTTGATTTGTATTCACCTACATTTATTATTCCAACTATCCTTTACTATTTCACCTACCACAAGACTCTATAAATAGGCAGCTTGGAGATGATGAAATGAAGCTTGTACCTATGCCATTTTAGAGTTCTTGTATCAAAGTTAGTTTTTCTTCTTTGATTTTGTTCTTATTTTTAATACCGAAGCTCTGTTCAATGTGTTTTCTTCTTATTCTTACTTTGATCTTTCAATTTACATTTATTTCATCTTTATATATATTGTTTACTCTTATTATAGCTAACTAATTTTTCCTTTACTAAGGTAAAAGGGTGAGCCTTTGATATAAATGTTATGGCTAATTTAAATGGATCACAACTTTAATGGTATTTACTTTTTTAATCAATTTAACCACTCTTCATGTTAAGTGGGAGTTTTAATTCATCATAGTCGATTATTGGTACAAAAACTACTTGATTCCTTCTGTAGAACATGGATATGCCGGCTATATTAGAATCTTGAGTTATTGTGCTTAAAGATTGACATGATGGATACTTAAACCTATTAGCAAGTGTTGATGTTATAAGATTAATGAAAGCTAATACTAACTCATGCCTAACATTTTTGGAATTTGATTATTAAGTTCTCCAATTGAGACCTCATTTATGTGTGGATTATAATTTAGTGGCAAGATGAGTTAAAATTAACTATAACTGATATACTAAAAGTTGATCCCCAAACCTTAGTTATTTTATTTGAATTTGAGTTTTAATCAACACTTGTTCACACATTGCACCAAAACCTTTTTTTTTTTGTTAAAAATCCATAACTTATATTTTTTTAATTCACTTTTCTGTGTTTCGACACTCAAACTCCTAAAATTTTATTACTTGTGACAATCTACACTTGAGTTACAATTGTTAAAGTGTAGCATTAGCGAAGACAAAGTCATGTAAATCCGACTTTGACAACATTCTTCTCCTGTAATTGCTTTCCCTCACCATCCCTGCCTTTATCGAAAAACAGAATTAAAATCCAAATCGGAAACAAGTGTTTTTCTTTTCCCGAATCTTTGGCTCTATTTTTTAGGAAAGGGAAAGATAGAGGAGAAGAAGAAGAAGAATTGGTAGTAGATTCATGATAAAAGGAGATTTCTTTGTTTTGTGTTTTTTTTTTTTTTTGGTTCTAGGTGTTTGGAATGGACGAAAAAAGAATTGAAGGTATTTTGAGTGGAAGAAAGAAAATTTAAGGACGAGATTTGTTATTTTTTCTAGGATTCCATTAAATTTAACTTAGAAATTGACGGAAGGACATGTGTGAGACAAAAACAACAAGGTTAGACACTTTAAAAGAACAAATTAAAGGTTGGGGACTACATTAGGATAACATGAAAATGTTAGGGACCATAAATGAATTTTACCCTTTTCTTATATAAATTAAAAAAATTAATAAAAAAAATGCCTACCTTTTACATAAAACATTTTAAAATTGATCTTTGGGATTCTTAAGGTGTAGTTTTTCAAATGATAGCCTTTTCAGCACAAAATATAACTTTTCAGCACTTATATTTTTCTATAGAATGCTTCTACTTGGTAGATATGGGCTCCCTTTAGTGACTAGATTGGAGAGTTGGCAGACCCGGAGAGATGAGCTCATATTGGCTTCACTTTTCCTCAGCATGTAACCAATGAACTAGTTTATATACTTAGCATTGTCACGGGTTCCCAAGTTGAATCTAAAGTGTGTGTGTGTGTGTGTGTTAGAAAAATATTATTCTAAAAGTGAAGGTAACTTTACCATTTATAAAGGCAAATATGTGAATCAAGCAAATATAATGTACCATATATTACATATTTTTTTTTATCTTCACTTAAATTCATTGACCACACATGTAATTGAACTGATGGAGGTTAAATTTGAGACCATATTAAAACAAAATGATGGATAATGTTGTTTCCTTAAACAACTTAATGAGTGATAAAGATCATACATTTCCTATAAATAAAGAGAATGAATATGAGTATGTATAAAAATAATCAAATATTAAAATTTTAATTCAAACTAAAACTTACTAAATGGAGATGATTGAAGAAAAATCTTATATATGTACGAACTAAAAGATTAGGAGCATACAAAAGAACATAAATATAACCTTATTAATTTAAAAATAGAGCATTGATGAAATCATATAAAAGAAAAAAAAACTATATGAAATAAAATGAATAAGGTTGATAAATGAAGAATATGATATAATGATGGAAATGATGCGAAAAAAAAAAGAAAAAAAAAAAAAAAAGAGAAAAAAATGTTACAGCTGGGTAGAGATTTTATAAGGATGAAATGTTCATATATATATATAGGATAAATTAAAAATAAAATATATTAGTTTCTAAAATGCAGTAAATATAATAGGACATAACATGAGTATTTAAAGATTTGTAATACATGGAAGTCTGATTTTTTTTTTTTTTTGCATAATACTTTTGCACATATATATGATTAAAATATGAATATCCAAATTAATGTAATAGGGAAACTAATACGTCAAATACACTTTTCATATTTATTTAATTATGTAATTAACAATAAAAATAACCCTATTTTAGTTTTTTCTACACATTGAAGTTTTATTTTTTTGCCTAGTATTTTTGTAAATATATATGGTTAGAAGATCAAACTTTCGAATTAATTTGAATTGTCAAATGTTGAAAATGGTGAATAATATGGTTAAATGCGTTCCTTTTAGTTTTGGCAAAAACATAATTTATTAGGTTAAAGACAATATTTTGGATTCATTGTCAAATATAGGTCAATTAATTTGGTAAGTGTCAAAATAATACTATTATTAACTTTTAAAAAAATAAATTGATTCCATTGATTATGGACCTAAATGGTCGTTGATGTTAATTTAATTTCATTTTTTAGATATATACTTTTTCCTCCACAACTGCATTGTTTCCTTAATTTTCAATTTTTTTCCTCTTAAAGAATTTTCTAATGTACGGTGAATTAGCTGATATATATCAACTCACTTTTATGGCTAAATTACACTTTTGCATATATGATATTTATCAATTGAAATCAATGGAAATATTTTAATTGAAAATTGTCATTTGTGTCTCACTAACGTATCTCCTATTTAATTCTCTCAATTAAAATTCAATAAGTTACTGCTTACCATGTTTAGAAAATGTAGAAATTATACCTAATCTTGATCTCAGTTTATTAGAATTAATATTCAAAAAATAAACTTATTAGTAATGGTATGAAACATAATTTCTAAGATGTGGAAAAAATGGATTAAATATAGTAAAAACATGGTGGTGCCGAAGTCAAATCATGGGGAAAAAAATGTGATTAGTCATATTTAAAGATTAGGAGAAAAATTCAAATTGATAAAAAAAAAGTGTTGCTTGTCATGTTTATACCCTTACTCTTGCCAATAGTGAAATTCCAAATTTCATGATCTTCCACTGGAGCTATGCATTTCTCATCTTATCTCTGCATGATTTTGTCAATGCTATAAAATTTGAAGTAAAATAGTGTAAATGAATTGAAAATTTTAGAAAATAAATAAGTCATCAACTTAATTATAAAATATTTAAAAAAATTGTTTAGTGATATGAAGTATAATTAAATATGTATAGCTTAATAGTAATAACAAGCATAGTGAAAATTTACTCCAAAAAAAACGAATGCAACTTTAGTAAAAAATTCTAAATAAAACTGAACAGATATTAATTATGTTTAATTCAAAAAAACTTAACTATATGCGATTTATAAAAAAAAATCCAGTACAATAGAGAAAAAAAATAAAATAAATTGAATTTAAATATTTATTAAAATTAAAGTCTGATCCTCAAGAGGATCCTCTGCATTTTTCATCGATGCATGCGATTTGATCCCCATATATGATCCAATCCAATTTCACCTTTCACCTTTCAACTGTCATGTGCAGTAAAAGGAAGAAAAACATTTTCATTAGTAGTTCTCATAGTAGTTTACAAATATACTGGAGTCTGACTGAGTTTTCCACCTTTACGTACCACAGGACTATTTCCAGAAAATACAAAATCATAATCATCAATAACTACACCATATCAAAACTCATAGTAAACAAAGTTCAAAACAGAATTTATGACTAAACATCATCTCCTAAAAGTTTTTACAAAAAATACACCACTAGCAAAGAGAAGAGTCAGAAGACCAACAGTTCTATTGATAAGCCTGACTTTCCAAGCTACTCGCTGATCTTACAGAGGTTAAATCCGCCAACAACTCCAACAGTGACAGCCTTAAATTAAACGTAACTCCCATATGGCCAAGATATTTATGCATCATTATAGAGGTTCAACAACTCATTTTAAAGGTCCAAGAACAAAATAGAAATATCATTTTCATTTGAATGAATAGCATACCTTTAGCAATTATCTCATGAACTCCATCATTTGTGGATTAGCCACCTAAAATTTTCACATAAAACCATATAGATGAAAAATGGAAATCAAAACTTGATCGAAAAATTTAGAAGACGCAAACCACAATAAGTAACCTAACATTTAGAAGTTTAGATTGTCAGAAGGATTCCTATCTTTCTCGGAGCTGTTAAGAGTGCCATTAACATCAAATAAAGCAATCAAACTCGGTTGTTTTTCCAGCCATCTGAGTCTTCTGCACTATCCTGTCACCAAATATTGTGAACTTTAACAATCTCCAAATAAACACAGCCTTAACATCCTCGTGAAAAGAGCTGATGTGAATTCACTTGATGTTTTTTTTTTTTTGGTTAAAATTACGATCAAGCACGTGAAAGTTTCACCGATATCTGCAGAGCTGCGAATTGAAAATCTTGATTGGCCATAAAAGCAGACAATGTAGAAAGAGCACTTGTGGACTATTTATGGATTTAGAAGGCTAAGGTCAATGCAGATCTTAGGAAATATTTGTGTGGCAGGATAATGTAGGATGAAAGGCATAAGATTGATCACAGCTGAAAATTGATGACTGTGCTTGGGTGAATTTGGTCCAGAGAGAGATTTGACACAGAAGAATGGCAATTGAAGCAATTGAGACAGTTTGTGAGAGGCAAACTAAAAACAGACTTAGAGAGGGTATAGTAGTATACAATAATGTTGGAATAAGAACCTGAAAAATACTTGATCTGGGGATCGAAGCCATAGTCACTAAAGTGTTGTGGCTCTCACATGGGAAAGAACAGTGAACCGTGGACAGTTTCGGGCCACATAAAGACTCCGCCGTCGCTATAATTATTCTTGCCAGACGAATCTGTGAAGCAGCCGAGGTGCAAGCACAATGAAGATATGAATCATTCGACCGTATAATCCTAGCGAGAGGAGGTAAAAAAAAAATTTTCCCTTCACCCACAAAAGCAAATTCTAGAATTGCTATTCTAAGTGGGCCCATCAAAGCCTCGCCTATAATGTGTGTTTGGTCCGCACTAGAACATGCAGAAGAACCAATTGCAGCACAAACTTCGTCCCAGAAGAATGTTTTGGAACCGACATCAGAGCGAAAGAGGAAAAAAAATGGACAGGGATTTATAGGCATTTTACCATCAGGATCAGAAGACCGTTGGAGGTTTGTAGAAAGAAGGGACAACGATTACCTGAGGACCATGGAGATGGAGGAAGATTGACCGGCTCACCACGTTGAACACTATTCACTGACTGTAGCTGGTGAGTTCGGTCCTTGATAAACCAGGAAAATAAAGAGAAAAACAAAGCAACTTTTTCATTAATCTTGCACAAATTTCACGCTGGTAAGTGACAAAAGAGGAGATACAAGAGATGGGTGAAAGATTTTGCAATGTTAGTGTAGCAGACGTTCCTCGGCGAGCTCAAATCTCCTCTGACAGTGGCACCACGTCCCTGACAACCACCTGAAGCAGAGCATAGAAGCCTCTTGTAATGGCGGTGGCGGCGCTGGTGGGAAGGAGGAGGGTGGTGCCGTGTTGAGCTATATCAAACGTGGTCACGCATGCATAACACAACAGGAAAGCGCGAGATGGTGGTGTGAAAAAATGAAAATAAATAAATAAATAAAATGAAAAAAAAAAAAAAGAGGAAAAGAATAGAAGATTATCAACGGCGCGAGGGAAAAAAAAGAAGAAGAAGAAGTCGACCGCGGATTAGCTAGGTTTGGTTTGGGCTAACTAGCCTAAAAAAATTATGGTGATTTAAAGGTTTCTTTTTTAAATTTAAACTTTTCAATTTGGATTTGTTTTTAAGCTGCCAAATTGGGTCATGGGTATTATTGGAACATTGGTAGAAATAATGCTAGATTTCTTTCCTAAATTAACAAAATTACCACATACTACATCTTTTCACGTCTGTTAAATGAAAAACCCATTTTCTCCTTGGGTGTATTATACTTTTATAATATATATATCAGATGTGCAAAAGAGGTGCTTTGTGTCGCTGAAAATCTTACAGAACAGAAGGTGGAACCAGTTCTTAAAAGGCTTCAAAGAGGGTTTACTAAAAGACAATGGTTGGCCTCCATTTTTCACCGCCTACGTACTCTCCAAGGCAACCTAAAATGCCTACACGAGCATTCTAGCTTTTGTCAATACAGATATCAATTTCAACACTGGAATATCTATGAACTCCGGAAGAAGGTGCTGCGGGGCTGTGAGACCGGAGAAGAGAAACTTGTGTATGATCGAAGGTTGCAGAAAATATTGTGCCCTGGAGAAGAGAAACTTCTGTATTTTCAATTTAACTACTACTAGTAAAACATTCAGATATATATATCTGGACCAGCATGAAAGACATGTGCCAGATAATACTCTTACAGGGGCTTCTGATGAATGTTTTTAACCTTGTCACTTGAGCAACAGACTCACATGGCATAAAAAACTTCTTCCTTCTCAAGCAAAACTTCCATGGAGGAATCCACCTCTCCATCTATCTGATTTTCTACAAGCCTTGGTACGGCAAGGGATCGCTTGCAACAATCAAGCACCAAGTTTGAAGAAATGAGATGAAGACTTGCATGCAAAAGCTGAATAACATCAGAGCTCAAGTGAAGTTGTGTTGTCAGTCAGTTCTGGAATCCTTCAACATCTTGTAATAAATCATTCAAAGGCATAAGCCCTTTTTGCTGAGCTGAGCGTATTCAACAGGAGCATTGCAATAGTCATTGGACCAACTCCCCCAGGAACTGGAGTGATAGCTGAAGCAATTTTACTGGCCTCCTCATAACAAACATCTCCCACCAACCGGTAACCGCGAGGACTTTGTGAATCCTTTCAGAGAATGTAAATACAAAACTTGTCAGATACCCATGCAAAGACTTACACCAATCAATTTGTTAAAACCTCCAGAGAACCAAATCAAATGCAGAAAACATGCCCACGAGACAGGTTGATTTACCTCAACTGGATTGATTCCCACATCAATAATAACAGCCCCAGGCTTTATCCAGTCCCCTCTCACCATATTTGGTTGCCCTACAGCAGAGATTATGATATCGGCTTGCCTTGTAATTTCCTCAGGATTCTTGGTTCTAGAATGGACAATACTCACAGTTGCATCTTCTCTCTACCACATACAGATATCATCAGCAGCCAGAAACCAAAATTAAAGAAGACAGGAGATTGTTAAGAACCAAAACATACTTGCAATAACAGAGCAGCTGGCATCCCAACTATATTGCTCCGGCCAATCACAACTGCTCTCTTTCCTTTGATTTCAACACCATACCTACGCAACAACTCTATGCATCCTTTGGGAGTACAAGGGACGAACAAAGGTTCTCTACCCCGCATAGCAAGCCGACCAATGTTCAACGGGTGGAATCCATCAACGTCTTTGTCCATGCTTACCGCATTCAATATATTCTGTTCGTTCATGTGCTGGAGGAAACACGGTAATACCCAGTAAGAGGCATTGCTAACTAACGAAATCTAAGGCAACTAACGACCATCAATGTAAAAACAGTGCCAATCTAACGAAACAAACGCCATGGTGTTTGTAAAATGGCATCACATCGAGTACAGAAGCATACAGAAGGCAGAGGCAGTTGCACCAGGATGCCATGAACTGAGGAATCATCATTGAATGTGGAGATAAACTTGAGCACCTCTTCCTCAGATGTGTGTTCAGGCAAATTCACTTCTAAAGACTTAATCCCAACAGAATCACAAGCCTTCTTCTTGTTGCGCACGTAAGTTGCAGAATCCTTTCTGTCTCCAACGAGGATGACTGCTAATCCAGGAACCACGCCAATTGCATCTTTCATTCTTGACACTTCGGAAGCTATCTCTTCTCTGATCTGCTTGGCTACGGCCTTCCCATCGATCACCGTGGCAAAGGAATCGGTTGCCATAGCAGCTGTCCAATAGACCATGAACAAGTTAGCCGAACCGACCAGACCCAGTTAAATTTAGCTATGAAGCATTTCTAGTGTTTGATGAAATGACTCACTGAACAAAAGTTAAAGACTCCGCAGTGACTATGCTACAGCACATTGGCTTCCCTACCAGTCAAGACCGTGGCCGGAGAATTTGAGGCCCGGAGGGAGAGGACCCGTGGAGAGACTCCGTTGCTGAAGGGATTGATACGAAGCGGCGCCACAAAGCGGCGGAACAAAATGCCACCGTAGTTGGCTCGGCTAACTGGGAGGAGGCGAGCAGTGGTGGTGGAGGAAAAGTCGGTGAAAATCATGGAGGCCATGGAACGGTGTCGCGGCGATGTAAATCTTTTACCTGAAAATTTGAGGCTTTACCAGTGTTCAAGGAATCAGGAATAGAGAGGAGGGATGAGGAAGCAGCTTTTGCGGCGTTTTGCTTTTCCTGTTCACCGATTACAAAGGTTACGCTACCCGCCTTTCCAAACGGAGCGAAACATTAGGTGACGGTGAACCCATCTAGAGGGCAATTGACTGGAGTCTGGAGGAGGACCTGGATTGGGCCAAAATTGGGCTTTATTGTTGGGTATGGGACTTCCAAAATTTTTATTTTAAGGGTAAATAATAACAAAATTGTGGGCCAAGCTCACATCTATTTTAATAAACGATCAAATCATGTTAAATGTGATCCTCAAAGTTTTATTCATTCTATTTATTCCATCACTTCCAAATTTGTTCCGTGAATGCGCAGGTATGGTCTTAAATTTTTTCCTTTTAGTTTTTTGAATTTATATGCAATTCTTTAACACTTAGCCAACTTTTCCACAAAGTTGATATCTAATTCTGTTACTCAAAGCTTACAATTCATCATCAATTTTTTTTTTACAAAAGATGTTTCATATAATTAAAAGTAATTCAGATGAAATTTTACATACTAATAACGGCATAAGACTTTAAGGAATAATATAAACATAAAATTGACCACTAAAAAAGCTATTCGTTCATGTGACACTGAATTAAAGAAAGAGAATCGGATCGAACGAAACCATTCATGTGAACTAAAATAAATCTTAAATAGAAAACTTATAAATAACTAAAGCAAATCCCTGATAGAAAATGACTAAATAGTTAAAATAAATAATAGATGATCCGACCAAAGAAAAGGCAAATCAATCTCTAATAGTAGATCAATCAACATAAAATCTACTATAATGAATAGATAAAAATTTCAATCCGTTATTTGAGAATGCCTCAACATTGATGTCTATCGTTTTTCACATTCCAGCATTCATCTGACCCATTATCACCAAAAACAAATCACCAAGTCTATCCGCCATAAAACATTAAAAAAAACATATGATGTTTCTACTAATAGTAATAAATGACTTTTATGAGGGAGAATAAGGAAGAAGAAATAGTGGGAAAAAAATGGTGATTGATTAGATGGAATAAAGACAGTAAATTAATCGGTCAAGCTTAAATTGAGATCCAAACCTAGTAGAAGGCACAGAGGAGAGAATGAAGGCGATGCAGAGAAAACAGATAGAGAGCGGCGGTTAGGGTTTGTAGATATCATCACCTAAAATTATTAAACTAATTGGTTACTTTCAATTAAAAACTCAACACTATTAGAACTCGGTCAATCAACTTAGTTGATAAAAAAATATTTAGATTTGATCTAATGTCTTGAGATCGAATAAAAGAATATACAAATTTTATGCTATGTAGTCGAACAAAGTCCACTATATCCCTTTAAAAAGGAAAACCTAGTTTAACTAAAGTTTGGAAATTTATAATATGAATTAAAATATACATGATGCTTACCCTACAAAAATATACATATGTATCTCCATCTCATATTCCCATCCAGTGTGTTACTTCTGATTACAAGGGAATAAAAAAAAAATGTTTCGGCTAGGACTGAGTATTGTTTTATAAGTTGGGGGTCGAGCTATTTAAATAATTCTCCACTTACGGGATTTGTCCGTCATTTTCCATTTTAATACTATAGGGCTCCAACGGGCGGGAAATAATGCGCCATTTTCCGTACAGTTGAGAATCTGGGAATGGATCCGTGTGATTATGGCCCTAGCTAAGCTAGCTAGCTCAACCCTTTACACCTTTAGGTACTAGATGCATCTCATCTCATCTGCCATATTAATTGGGCAGAAAGAATTAGTTTTATCCTCTATCCGTCTCTGCGACATTCCTTTTTTATTTTCGGCTCTCCTCTCTAAATAAAAAAAAAGGAAAAAGAAGAGGCTGAAGCTTGCTCTTTCGTCAACGGAGATCCAATGGGAAAGCGACCGGCGAAGGATATAGGATGGGAGCACTGTTCGAAGGTGGGAGGGAACCCGAATCGCGTCAGCTGTAACTATTGTGGACACCACATGTTTGGCATCACGCGTCTCAAGGAACATCTTGCCCACTTCGGGACTGACGTTATTCACTGCCAGACCTGCCCTGAGGAGTTGAAGTCGCAGATGGAGGAGCTTCTGCTGCAGCGAGCCATTCATTTGAAGGAAAAGAAGAAGAAGAGAGGGAGAGAAGATGAGGACGCTGACCTTGTGGAAGACGAAGAAAAGGGTTGTCTGGAAAAGGCCATCCAAGAAAGCCTCAAGACTTTCAAGATGGAGAAGGAGAAAGCTGCAGAGGAGGATGAGGAATTGGAGGCTGCTTGTCGTGAGAGTGCCCGCTTGTATCGCGAGCAGGAGCTCGGGGGGTGCGGAGAGGGCTGCAGTGCCAGTGAGCCTGTCAAGGATGAGGAGATTGATCTTAATGTCGATGTGGCCACTGGTTTGGAGTCTAACGCTCATTGATCTTCATGTGTTTTTTAGCTTCTAACCCCGTTACTCGAGTTAACAAATTTCTCTTGAAACAGACTGTAGAGAAAGATCTATCAAAATGACACTGATGGAATGGGAGTCGTCCTTTCTGTCTCCCCATTTTTCTGATGTTCTGGTCTGTCCTGTACAATTTGGAGTAATGAAGCATGTTAACGCTATACAAGTGTCCAGTCTCTTCTCAATTTTTCTCTCTTCTTTCTTTAACCTAGCTAGCTGGTAACTGAGGGTGGTCTTTCATATTGCCAAAGTTCCCTCCATAGCTTGTTCTTCATCCGAAGAATCTGACTGCTGGGGTTTGGGTTTAGTCATGACGCGAGAAAATCCATAACCAAGAGAACTTCCACTGGCTTCGCAGAGCTGCAGAGGGTGACAGGAAGACCAGTTACCATAACTACATGTTAGAAGATGTCAACCTTGTCATATTAGAATGGAACAAGAGAATCGGATAGAAAAAGTAGGATACAGGTATCGTGTACCTCGGTCAGTTCGGAGAGATGGCGGGACCTGAACTCATTGATTGTTGCCGCAATCTCAGACGTGGGGAGTTTTGCCTGCAAAAGGGAAATCCAACAGAAGAACTAAGACGTCAAAAAGGCATAGATACCCGCAACAAGAAATTTTGGTCTTCACCAATCTACATTGTCAACTTTAAACCCTACAGCTCTCAATTGTAATCTACAGAACCTCACTACAACTGAAGGATCAAGCTGATAGATCAGTAGTAGTCAGCCCTTTCAAAATCAAGACCAACAAAGTTATCTCCTCAATCTAGTCAGTGCTATCTCATTCCATTTCTTCATTTTATGTCATCTTGAAGCATTGGGGTCAAGTTGAAAGGAGATGTACCCAATTAAAGCATGTTGAACAAAACGGAGAAGTGCCACTGGAGTTATACTAGATTAAGAATGAGACACTCAAGTTGAAGGAACAGTATTATGGGATGGCCATTAAAATAGCCATGTTTTATTGTACCGAGTGTTAAACGATTTTAAAAAAAAAAAAAAAAAAGTAACACGCAAACAAAATGAATGTTCCGGACATACGCTAAGGGAGAGGATCAGAAATGAGACATTAGGGGCATGGTGAAACTAGCCCCCAATTGTGGATAAAATTAAATACGGTTGCCTTAGATGGTTTGGTCATATTCAAAGGAAACTAATAGATGTGGTGGTCCGTAAGAGTAATATGATAGATTTAGTGCGAGGGTGAAAAAGGCAAGGGAAGGGGAGACCTAAACTTATTTGGATAGATTAGTACAAAAATATTTTGCCCCATTAGGACTTTCGGAGGAGCTTGCTACCAATTGAGCAAAATGGAGACATGGGATTCATGTAGCCAACTCCAATTAATTGGGATTAAGGCCTAGTTGATACTTGATTGATTGATTTTATAAAGCATTTAGGTCCAGATTAACAACATTTCCCCAAACCACATGAAGGATCGTGTAAAAGCTAACTCCAAACTTAACAACCATGTTGTGGGATGAATACCTGTGCAAGGACAGCAGCTGCTAACTGCAGACTCGGTTCCAAGGACTCTGGCACAACCTGGATTGCCACGTTTAAAAATTATAGCCGTCAAAACTACAAGGGAACACTAGAAAATGTTAGAGAAGTATATTCAATAAAAAGGCATGCAAGTATTACAGCTGTTGCCCCGGCCTTTTCCAAATTGAGGCCATGATCAACATCATGTGCGCGCACGAAAGTCTTCACATTTGGAAAATATTTGCTCAAAGCCCAAACAGTCCTATAATTAGCACCTGGTGTATCCAAGGTTATAGCAGCAGCACAAGCTCTTTCGGCACCGATTTTATGAAGGACCTAATCACCGGTTCCAAAGGAAAAAAGGTCAGATTGATCGTTCAGTTTGATCTACATTAAACTTGTTCTGCTGTACCTCTCGACTGCCAGCATCTCCAAAATAGACAGGAAGGTCCAGTGCACGACCCATTGCCACTCTATCACTGCAATTTTGGAATTTCAAAATCTCAGTCTTATTGGTAATTGTTCAACTTATGCCATTAACAATCAAAGTAGACAGAATACAATTGTGAATTTCAAATTTTCAGTGGCACTGAACATGTGAAGAGAGTTGATGTATTATCAATCACATCATTTTCCTTTCACACTTACATTCACCTAATAGAGTAGTTAAAGGAGATTTCCCAAGCAATATTTCAGGCCCAGTGTTTAAGTGACTTCCAAGTTGAGCAAGTATTAATCTCTAAAATCAGAATCATAAACATAAAAGACCACAGCAAAACCATATACTAAACCTTATAGCTGACAAACAATGACATGGTATTCCATTTCACCATACTGGCAGCTGAAAATAAACTCCCGGAAGTGTTCAAGAAATCAAGGGATGGGCGTACAACTATTGAAATTATTTGGAATTAATATAGATTTTGCATGAAGCAATTATCTGGGAGTAAATTTGCAGACATACATGCCAAATTAATCTTATCACAGACTACATGAACCTCGGCCGGGAAGGAAGGAGAGAGAATGGTGGTGGGGATAAATCTGAGCAACATTTACTTTACCTTCTCACATCAAGAGCCACAAATGGTATCAACCGTTCTGAAAGAAGCTGAGCTATGATCTACAAGAGACATAAGTCACGAGTAAAGTTCTATTTTTAAAAACATGCACAAACTGCAAAACATGTTACATAGATCACTGCTTATGAAACAATTCCAGTTAATAATTGCAAGAATATTGTCGATACCTGACCAACACGTCCAAACCCACAAATGATAATATGATCCTGTAAATCATCTGTCTGGAAAGAGTATTGTGTCAAGAACAGATCAACCAGTAATTCTTAGAAGCAAAATATCAACTCTATCCCTAATGGAATGCCATAACATATTGGCAGAAGTATGGCTCCACAAGCATCATATAGGACAAAAGAAAGAAAAAATGATGATACAATTGTTAAATATAGATCAACAAGATTGGACGCTGATATCTAGAAAAATCGCATTAGACAGTAAAAAGACACTCAAACTCATCATACCTTACAATAATCCATATCTGTAGACAAGCTACCCATTCGTAGGCCTACCAAAATCATGCTAAACAGGAAACTGTATGATACTTGAGTGTAACAGAAAGTAAATAAGCCGAGCCACTTTTGATTATGCATCCTACACAGTTCCATTAATAATACCTTCTTCATCATTTATCAAGTTATGATAGCCACTCTTATTGAAGTTAAGTGACAACTAAATTTATTTGATATTCTGATGCAGCGCCTAAAGACTTTAGGCGAACTTATTTTAGGCTTAAAATTAGGAAACAAATCTTAATTGGGTTATTTGCTATTTTACTTATTTCCAAAGTTTATTTGTGAACCTTAAGAAGTGCAGTGTTTTGCAAGATAAAGTGTTTTTCTTAGGTTTCATAGTGGGGGCACAAGAGATAGAAGCCGACCCTAGCAAAGTGAAAGCTGTTAGAGAGCGGCCTAAACTAGTACAATTTCAGATGTTCAAAGTATTTTAGGTTTAGCAATTTTTTTAAGTGTTTCATTAACGGTTTCAGCATCATCACTGCTCCTATATCAAACTGTCTTAAGAAGGGTGAATTTCAATGGACCTTAGCAGCCTCTAAATCATTTCCGGAAATCAAGGTGAGGTTGACTAAAGCATCTATGCTTCGACACACCGACTTCAGTAAGGTGTTCAAGGTGTCTTGTGATATCACTGGGGTAAAGTTAGGTGGTATCCTTAGTCAAGAGGGTCATCCTGCAAATTTCTTTAGTGAGAAGCTTTCTGAGCCTAAGTAGAGGTACACCACATTGTAGCCCAATCCTTTAGGTTTTGGAGATAAAGGTTATTAAAAGTGCGCTTTAGCGAGCTAAAAGCGCAAAGCGCATAGCGATAGGACTCCAGCGCTTTTCGCGATGAAATCGACGTCCTTTTTAAAAAAGAGAGGAAACGAAAAGACTCGAAAAAAATGAAGACAAGCAGACAATTGTGGACCGAGGAGTACAAAGAAGAAGAGCATTTAGAGTATTTTGAGACTTGGGATTTAGAGTATTTGGTTTTACTATTTTTCTATAAATTGTTATTACTACTTTGGTACATTATATGGATGTGTTTGTGTCTTTTTATAGATATTAAACATATTTAGTATTTTATTTTGGTATTTTTATGTATCTAATTAGCTAGTTGCATATCCTAGAATTTATCTTTAAAGGAGCGCTTTACTTCATTAAAGCCTTCGCTTTCGCTTTGCGCTTTGGAACCCTAATCGCTATAGTGCGCTCTTCGCTTTTCAAAACCTTGTTGGAGATACTACCTTTACCTCAAGAGCTCATCATCTACTCTGACCATCAAACTTTATGGTACCTTAGTTCTCAAAAGAAGCCTAACCCTCGTCATGTTAACTAGTGTGCTTTTCTAAAGTGAATACAACTTTGTACTTGGGCATAAGCCGAGTGTTAAAAACAAGGTAGCCGATGGGCTTAGCAAAATGATCGACACCCTTCAAACACTTAGTGTTAAGGTACTGTGAGTTGAAAGGTTGAAGGAGGATTACCAAACATATGTTGACTTTAGTGAAATGTATAGAGTTTTAGCGGTAGAGATGGGAGGGAGTATAGTGACTTCCTTATCTCTAATGGTTACCCATCCAAGTCTTATAAGTTGCGTGTCCCTCGTACTTCACTTAGAAAGGGATGGCAAAGTCTGGCCAGACCTGATGACCTGACCCGATTTGACAAAAAAATATCAACAACCTGAACCGGATTGTACCAAAACCCAACATAAACCCAAACCTGATTGAAAGGAAACTCAAGAAATGACCAAAACCTGAAATAACATGAGCCTAAATTGACCTGAACTTAAATGACCCAAACCTGAGACTGATGTGACCCGAATCCGAGATGACCCGATAACTAAACTCGACAAGATCTAATTTTAAACCTCACCCTAAACCTTAACTTTCCTCTTTCATTATCTTCTATATTTAATAAGTCCTAAATATGGGAGCTTCCATGTTTAGTAACTTCTATTTTTTTTTTAAACTTTCATATTCAGTATTTTCCATATTTAGGAAAGGTGACTTCCATAATTGGTAACTTCTATTTGGGGAATACCAAATATTCAGTATATCCCATATTTGGGGAGGGAACTTCCATATTTAGTATCTCCATTTTTTTCGGACTTCGTGTTTAGTAATTTTCATATTTTAATAGGGGATTTCCATATTTAGTAACTTTAATTTTTTGAGAACTTCTATAATTTGGAAGTCCCATATTTAGGGAAAGGACTTTCATATTTAGTAAGTCTCATATTTGGATTCGTTCAAAACAAAAAACTTTTATATTTAGTAAATTTAATGATCTTGATAAACAATTGTTAAAATTACAACATTCATCCCTAAAATTTTAAGTATATCACAATAAGGTACCTAAATTTTAAAAATTTCATTTCAGTCACCCCAAATAATTACAACATGGGTCTTTGAACTTTTAAAATCTTTGCACTTTCATCCAAAATTTTTCAAATTTTATAGTTTAGTCACTAATAGTGAACTTGAGTTGCATTTCATAGTAATTTCAAAGAAAAATTATTAAAACATACGCATAGCAAAATTGTCGTAGTGTATGTCTAGGTAATAACTAGGCGAGAATCTAAATAGTTTGTACAGTGATAGTTGAACCGAAAGTAATGCGTATACAAAATCAATCAAATATTACAAACAATGTTAAATTACTTAAATATATATTAAACTATAATGAAGAAGATTTCTATGAATATTTTTATTAAATATACTAAAAAAAGAAAAACTAATTTAAATTAAATCACAAAAAAAAATTGAATTCTTTGATTTAAATTTTAACAAAAATTGAAAAAAAAAAAAAAAAAAGAATCGATTCAATCATTTTTACCTATACACCAATAACCTAAGAGAGCACAGCTCGACCCGAATCTAACCCAAAACCTGATCTGAAGTCTAAGGAACTGAAATTGACCCAAACTATTGTGAACCTGAACCCAAATAATCCACCTAGACCCAAATTTATGCTAAACTAACTAGACTAGACCTAAACCTGAATGACCTGACTCAAATCTAACCCGATCCACCCAATTATCATCCCTGTACTTAGATTTTTTAATTTGGGAATCACATACAGAAAAGGTTGGCTGAACATTTTGGTATGGATAAGACTATTTCAATGGTTGAGAATAGGTTTTATTGGCCCTCCTTAAGGAGAGATGTGAAAAGAATTGTGTTTAGATGTCAAATATGTTAACTAGCTAAGGCTAGAAATAAGAACACTGGGCTTTATACGTCTCTCCCACTGCCACAAGTCCTTGGAAGGATTTGAACATGGATTTTGTGTTAGGACTACATCGAACTGCTCGAGGTCATGACTCTATTTTGGTTATGGTTGATAGATTTTACAAAATGGCTTATTTCATTCCCTATAGTAAACAAAATGATACATCTCATGCTGCTAAGTTGTTCTTTAGAGAGGTAGTTAAGTTACAGAGGTTGTCAGATTTCATAGTGTCTGATAGGGATGTCGAATCTGTGAGTTATTTCTGGAAGACCCTTCGAAAATTATGTGGTACTAACCTGCTTCTCATCCACCTTTCACCCCCAAACTGATAACCAAACAGATGTTAATCGTAGTCTTAGGGAGATGCTTTAGATGTATTGTTGGTGAAAATCAAGGTACAAGGTATTTGTTGTTATCTAATGTTGAATTTGCCTATAACAACTCTCTCAATAAGACAATGGGGTTGAGCCCTTTTGAGTGTGTCAATGGGTACAAGCCTCACACTCCCCTTGACTTAGTTCCCCTTCCCCCACTTCCATGTTTTTGAACCTACTAAATCCTTTACCAACATATCCATGATTTGCATGCTAAGGTTAAACGAAAGATTGCCATAAGTAATTTGAACTATAAACTTACTACTGATGTACATTGTAGAGTTAAGGAATTTAATATTGGTGATGAAGTGATGGTTAGCATAAGACCTGAGCGATTAGAAAAAACTAATTTTAAAAATTTACATGTTAGAGCCATGGACCTTTTTCCATTTTAAAGACGCTTTGACCAAATGCATATGTGCTTGATTTGCCAATTGAACTTAATATTAGTTCTATTTTTAATGTGAAAGATTTATCACCTCATCAAGATATCTTTGAACCTCCTATTTTGTCAAGTGGAACTTCTGCAGGAACACCAATTCCAAACACCCCTCAGTTTCCTAAGCCAAGGGATGAGATTAAAAACATTCTAGATGATAAGTTCTTGAGCTCTACTAATGCTGGTGGTCGCTAGTACCTAGTTCAATGGAAAGGACACTGCTTTCAGATGCTTCTTAGATGTTGGAGGAAGGCCTACATGAGTTAGACCTAGCGCTCCTAGATTGGAATTGCAATCACACTCGACAAAGTTTGAGTTCCTTTCAACTGGGGGAGAATGACGAGGCGCCTAAAAGTTTTAGGAAAACTTATTTTAAGCATAGAATTAGTAAATAGATCTTAACTGGGTTATTTGCTATTTTATTTATTTTCTGAGTTTATTTGTTTCCTTTAATAGTTTATTTGTTTCCTTTCATTATTATTTCCTTTAAATTTTCCCATCCTATAAATTGGGGAAATCAGACATTTGAAGACAGTTTTTGAGATAATATTGAATTGAGAGAAATTTCCCCTCCCTCTGGTCTTCTTCTTCTCTCATGTTCTCGTTCCTACTTGCCCCTACATCATACTCCCAAGTTTTCTTACCACAGTAGACAACCCAACCCTACACCAACTGTTGTTGGAGGAAATGCCTCAAAGTTTGAAGAAATCAATAAATAAAAATGTGTACATCCTAAGGAAGACATCTCAATTCCCATCTTTTAAAGGCCCACATATCAGTCAAAAGGATAAACATAGATTTTGGGTAGATTTGTACTTTCATATATTACCTCACTTTCAACAGGCAACAAACTCCGAACATCATGCAGCTCAAAACGAGACGCAATCAGCTGGCCTCCAGCAGCTAGCCACGGCGTAAGGGCCATTGAGATACCCACAACCAGAAATAGCAAGGATGACAGCTGAGGAGACATTATACCCTGCCAATAATGAAATTCACTATACATCAAGCAGTAGACTTTAACTTGACCACTGCCCGATCAATTAAGATAATATTCAATTTTACTATCAATGAAAAGAGACATGATTTTCAATTGCTCCTAACATCACAAATCTCAAGATTCAACTTCAAAAATTAGAAACAATAATAGTAAAAGGCATCTTATGCTCTATAACAATCCATACAGGACAGACATGACTCATCAGACAATAGAAACAGGGGCTAAAGGCACATGTTCTTGGATAATGTCAACCGCAGGAATATATCAAAAGGCTCAAATGCAACTGATAGTTCCTCAGAATTAACAGGGTAGTTACAGTGTAGATGAGATATAAGAGCATAAATATAACACTTCCCCAGAAGGCTATCATGCTAGTTTGGGCAAACATCAATGTTCTGAGATATGCCTTTATCATGCTGGTATAGTTGGGTACTTGTTAAGTTGGCCCGTGCTGTCGGTTCAAGAACAACTGAGACATCCAATTTTTCCTTCTCTTGTACATTTCTACTGCTCGATTTAAATTGTGAACCTTGCTTTGTTCAAGAGGACACTAATTTGTTTCATCACTGGGCATGGCCACTGCTGTAAACCTTTCATCTTTTTGAAATGAATGAACCTTTATTGGTGAATACACAACGGTGTGTGTGTGTGTGTCGTGTGGTCAGCAGATGTAGATGGTAGAAGTATATTGCAGGGAAAAGTTAAGCAATTTACTGAAATTAATGAAAAGGATAAAGAAAAATAAAGTTCTACATAAACAATTATAGCAAATGAATAAATCAGTAAAAAAAAAAAACAAAGAGAGAGAGAGAAGAGAATAGTTGGTAGGAAAAGGGAACCTGGTTAACGGCTTCACCAAAAGCTACAAATGCAAATTCCCCACCAGGGGCCAGAAGAAGGCCAACTCTACTTGCAGAAATTACGGAAATGCCAAAAAGTCTGCCAACCAATGCCACCAGTACAGCCTTCCCACCGATTAAGAGCCCTACTGTCCCCATGATTACTGGGAAATTGGATAAAAGAAGTTTTGGATCAATAGACATCCCAACCTGAAGCCAAAGGTAGAAGTTGTTAGTATCAAGAAACCTGCTCACCCAATATCACAATTATTAGCAGGTTTAAACATGAATTAGGAACTGCCCAGATTATGAGAAGCCCAGCCACCAGTGTAACAATTGAAGTAACACAAAACAATATTAATACTAAGTCAAATTTGGTTGTTGACAACGTCTTTGATAAATGAGTGACAGTAGGATAAAAGATAAGGCTGTGTTGAAGTGCAACATATCAACTTTAAAATCTCCTCCTTCTTTACTTTTTTTTTTCTGAATAGTCTGTTGCTCCACTTTGCCACATAAGGTTGCCCCTTCATGAAAACTACTAATCACTTTTTCTCAAGCATAAAAAAAAATCTCTTATAGGTCATTACTCCATGTAGATAAATCCATACGGTCTTATTGTCACAACAAAAAGGAGGGGAAATATTGCCCTCTCCCACCAACAAACCTAAGAATATAGATAAAAGTGTTGGCAAGCATCAATACAATATCGAGAATAAAAACTGCCTACCGTCATGAAGAAGAGACCCAATAAAAGGCCACGATATGGAGCAATATCTGATTCAACCTGTAAAGAGAATTCAGTTTCTGCAAGCAGTAATCCAGCTAGAAATGCTCCCAAAGCCATTGATAATCCAGCCTAATCAAGAAATAAAATTGGTTACATTATACGTTACACAAGCCAAGGTATAACTTTACAAGAAAAAGAGGGAGAGAGAGTCTGGGATAGTTGGGTAAATAATGTCCCACCCTGGCTGTAAGAAGACTTGTACCAAGAATCACAAGCAGAGTATTTGCAGAGAATATCTCCGCATTTTGATTTTCTGCAATTTGCTTATAAATTGGCCGAAGCAACTGCAAAAGCACAACTCAAGAATATAAGTGCACACAAGTCTGTATTGATAATGTTGTTAATACAATTTTAGGGTTTGAACTTCAACCATCTTGAGAAGGTGACAACCATCAACATAAATCTAGAAATCTATAACAATTATGATTCAGGTTCGTGGCTTCATGGACTATGAAAGAACGATATTTGGACAACAAAATGGACAGCCAACTAACAGGCTTTGCATAACACTACCTCCTCCATTCCTGCCATATTCAGTCATTTAATTATCTCACACAAATGCATGGACCTAAGCAATGAACTGCAGTAAATAACATAACAAGCCTTTCGGTATTTGACAATATGGTCCAACTGTCTGAGTGGTATGGACTATGGACTTACCAAGCGTCCTCCAGCAATTATTGCAGTGATGGCAACCGCGGCCTTAACAGCAGCCAACCCTAGAGCCTCAGCAATGGCTTGAAAACCAACCTGAAATGCAGAAGCCATATAATTCAATACATTTAACAAGTAGAAGCCTGTAAAAAACAATATTATATCAATCGCAGGAAACAGAAATGGAGCAGCTAGTTCTGAAAACCGAACTGAACCAGTTTAACATATGAGGATTTTCAGTAAGGGTTTGGTTTTCTCTAATTTCATGCACAGGTTCACTAGTCCGATATTTAGTTCCAGCTTCACCACTTCCTGACATCAATGTACCGCCCATACCTTATTAACTTCCAGCTTCACCACTGATTCACATCAATATATCAATCATAAAAAGTCACATGTGCTCACTAATCAGACCATGCAAAATGAGAGAATGGCTTTGCATAAAGAAGTTCAGGAAAACTCCCATTCAAACTTTGATAACAAAACTGAAGATGTGGTTAAAGAAACATTTCACAGGTGGCAGAATGCAATGAATGATGTTGCAGCAAATACATAGGAGTTGGATATCAAATATTCTACTTAGGTAAAGCAAGAAAAGGTTACCCCTCCTTTAGATGAATTGGGTGAGACAAGAGGAATGAGTATGAGTAAAACCACAACAGCAAGATCCTGAAAATGATAGAAAACAGACAGATAAATATAGTACAACACCAATAGTCAAATTAACGTTAGTGAAATTTGACCTGGGAAGATTTGAGCAAAATTGACCTGCATAGTATCTAAACTGTAGTTGACATCATTTTCCTGAAAGTGTCATTTGAGCATAACTACTACATTACTTATCTTGGTATTTTTATGTTCTGCTCTTATGAACACTTCTAATATTGAACACAAGGCAGAAAAAAATGTAAGGAACACATGGAGATAGCATGCTTAAAAACAGTGATTGTTTTCTTCTATGTTAAATCCCGCAAAACACAAGCAGCATGGTGCAGTTAAAAAACCATCTTAGCATTCAAAGACACACCTCTCAGCTATAGAGTTAGCCATATAATGATTGCATACAGAAAACTCTAGTTTAACATTTATTCGGTGACAATATTTCTTCCACAATTCCTTTCCTCGAACTGATAGACTGACCTGGAAAAGTAAGACAGAGAATGTAGCACGTCCATGCCGTGAAGTGCTTTCACCTCTCTCTTGTAACACCTGCAAAAAGATACCATGGCAGCTATAATGAGTTCCCCATCAAACTGATATCCACTGGGGCACTCAGAGCTTCTAGCTTCATTCTTAAGAACTAAAATAAAACAAAATTGATGAAATAAAACATGTCTGGAAAAATATCAGACAATCAAGACCTTCAGGAAGGTTTAAAATTGCTTTTGAAAAACTTGAGATGCCATTGATGAACATATGAAAAGATTCTACCATAAAGAGCCTTTGCCAAAAGACCTTGCCAAAATATCAGAGAAAAGAAAATACACAAAATCCATACTCTGGGAGTGCGTCTAGCTAAGAGAAGGTTCTTTCATTTATGATTTTTATTCACACAGAATGAAGTAAGATTCATGATACTCGAAGCACATTATGATTCTAAGTTCTATATAACTACCTGCAGCACAACTGCTGTAGAAGATAAGGCCAGTCCATTGCCAATGACAATTGCAGCTGGGCCAGAAAGCCCAGCAACATAATGAGCAATTAACCCAACCACTACAGCAGTAACCAAGACCTGAAACAAGCAAAATCAACGTGTGTAAGTTTAAAAATGAAAAGGAACAATAATGTAAACAACGACAGCAATAAAGCAAGAAGCAAGTCAACTTATGATCACTAACAAATAAACTCACAAAAATAAAAAAGCAAATCCATCAACGAGAAGAAAAGAAAAAAAAATACAAAAGCTATTTTCTCATCACCTGTGCAGAGCCTAGTCCAAAGACATATTTCTTCATTGAGCTAAGCCTTTCAACGGATAGCTACAAAATACATAATAGAGCTTCAATCTTCAGTATTTTTATTTATGACAATTTGAGTATAGTGGTAACTTTGTCCCTGGAAAAAGAACCCTGACCTCAAGGCCAATATTGAAAAGCAAGAAGACAACCCCAAATTCAGCAATTGCTTTCGTTCCATGTACATGACGGATGATAGAGAGACCGTAAGGACCAATCAAGATGCCAGCAGCCAAATATCCAAGGACAGGACTACCTAAAGATTGAATCCGCTTGAAAAATTGTCAATTGTCTAAGAGTAAACTAAAAATTAGAGCAGAGGATGGGATGGATCCAATGACAGATGTGCAGATGCAGCCAGCAGCAAGAAAGCACCAAAAACTAAAACAGAACATACTCCTCAGGCTCAATTTAAAAGAGAACGAATTATAGATGAAAAATAGCATAAAATATCTTTGAGACAATCAAAATCAAAAGGAACAAGGTGATGTAAAAACTATACCTGGAAAAATAAATAGTTAGAAATACAATTATATTGAGTAAAGAAGGAAATGGGGAAAGATCTTAGTCACCTCCAGGAATTTTCTGAAACACTGGCACAAATATAACACTTGCAAGCAGCAGCCACAAGACATCAAAGAGTGATGCCTCCTCCTCATTCATCTGATAGAAAGTTAAATGTTCAGATCGTGGATAAAAGGACTATAATAATCACCATGGAACGAAACAGTGTACCTCTTGATGAGGAAGCATTGCAAGCAGTTTTTTAATTCTTTTAGGAAGTTTTCGTATTTGTTGGATCACAGGCTTTGCATTCGAGGAAACTTCTTCTATGCTGGTTGTGATAACATCTGACTGCTGAAGGATCTGAGAATTCCTCTCTACTCGATTAGCATAAAAAGTGACCCTGTGATGGATTCAACAGTTTGTGAGGAACTGCAATCATCTCCAAGGAAATTTGGAAACAATAGGAAATTTCGGAAAATAATAACAAAAGAGTAGCTCTTTTACAAAAAGTAAATAATATTAGCATCCACATGAGCCATTTTGCTCCTAACATGCACGCCCTTTGCATCAAGAAACTGTGAAGATAAGATTCTTGATTGACAATAAGAGAAATGAAAAATAATAATAATCGTATAGGATTTATCAAACTTAAGTAGCTCCACCAAACCAATCAGTATAACCTTTTCTGTGATTGCTTAAACAAACTCATTGATCCGATGTTATCATAGAAACACCACAGATTTCCATCATTCTACTTAAAGGTTGAGTGTATTAGGATAGTCTGCTATAAAAAATAAATAAATAAATAAATAACATCATTTAGCATAATTTATGAAGCATTTCAACCAAGCAGTAATTAAAACGAAGAGGCAATATCCTCAAACATACCCAGCTCCAAATAATAGTAATCCCAGAACCAGCTTAGGAAGGTGTTTCCTTGTGTATTCTATAAGACCTTGGAAAACTGATGCTGGGGTAAACTCCTTTCCATCAACAGCAAAGGAAAAGAAAGATGCAGGAAAGAAACGAGATGATTTTTTCAGTAATGCCTTTGGGGAAATCATGCTTGAACTGTCCCTTGTCAAATCTTTCTGAGATTCCAGTTTTTTAAATTGAACTGTCTTTGATTTTTCTAATTCTGTTTCATCTTCTTGAGGAGGATCCACACCTAGTTTTCCATTCTCATGATCACTCAGGTCATGAGATTGATCAACCTTCACAGAACCGTCACTGATTTTATCAGAAAGGTTAGCTGATGAAAATTTGCTTGTTGAAGTGTCATAATTAATTGCTATATCACTTTCTCTTCCAACTCTAACATCATTAATGCCACCTTCAATAACCTTCTCCTCATCAAGTACAATATCTCCACCCAGCAAATTCCCCTGGATTGTTTCTGCAGTGTCAGCACCAGAACTGGCCAAAGACTTCTCCACTCTTTGAAGAGCAATCTCAGCATCATTCACACGCTGTGCAGCCTCTAATTCAAAAGCAACAGCTTGTTCAGCTAAAAGCATAACGTTTGCAACATCCTCCTCTGCTTTTAACAAATTCATCTGAGCTTTTTCAGCAACCTCATTCAATCTGTCTACCTCTTTTTGCATCTCTTCCTTTTTGCTCTGCAAGTTCCCTAGCTCTGCCTCAGATTTTGTCAAAATTTCCTGACATTCTGTGATGTCAAGCTGAGCAGCCAACATTGCTTCATCATCAGGCCTGAGATTACTTTCAGTGCCATTCCCATTGGTACTTTCAGGAGAATCATTCCCTTCTTTAGTAGCTTCTAGCGACTCTAAAGCCACATGGAGCCGTGCCTTAGCCAATGACAGTGCCATTGTTGCTTTCTGGACAGCCTCTTTAGCTATGCACTCTTCATTTATAATCTCTTGAATCATATCAAGAGTGCTATTAACATCATTCCAAGCATTTGTTGCCTCATCCTTCAAGGCAATTGCAGCTTCTGATATTTTCTGAGCCTTTTCCTCAAACATGGTACTATTTATCCGAGCTACTTCCAATTCTGTCACTGCTTTCTGCAACAGCTCCCTCAACTCGTCCACAGTGGGCACCTCAACGTCCTCATTTTCCCCTGGCTCTCCTTCATCCGCAGCTTTTGCCTCACGGCCAGAAGTGAATCCTGCTACTGAGTTCCCACCCTCACTTTCTACAATATCTCTTTCATTACCAACATAGGCCAAAGAATCATTACCTTGACACTTTGACTTGACTCCCCTAGAATTTGCCTTTATAGCACCATGAAATGTACACAATAACAATCGACTAGAATATGAACCACAAAAATTACTATCAAATCTCCCTCTAAAAACTACACTTGAATTAAGAACCACGCTCTGCTCTATACTTCTTCTGAATCTCCCAGCGGCCCGACCTTTTGAAGCATAACGCGGACTGGGAACACGACAATGGAAGCTTCTGCACCTAAACCTGGAGGGCAGTGTCTGAAACAACCTGTAGCTCGTACATTCATCGCCACGAAACATATTTCGATGCTGGAAAGTAGAAGCCAAATCCATGTCTGAAACAATCGTCCTACACCCAAACATACAAAGACGGCCGACTAAACATTTGTCCAATTTCTCTTTGGCTTTTTATCGAACACCTGACGAAACCACATAACAAATTCAAATTCAAATCCAAAACAAGTAAAACTTTCCATGGAAGTACTGGACCTGGGCAAAAACTGGATTCAAATGATGCAAAAACGACTAAATCAATAGTGTAGACTGACCGATCGTTCGAGAGTCGAGCTCAGAGGCATCAATGGCGGAGTTCGAGAGAAAATGACGCAGCTGATAACAAATCAACGTGGCTTTCTGCTACCTCACTTCGATTAACAAAGGTTCAATCGTTCACAGGTTCCCCTCTAGTCTCCTTCTTTTCTTTTTTCTTTTTTTTTTCCGTTCTGTCTGTAACTTGGAAGGTGAGAAAAAAGAAAAGAAAAATTTGTCGATTGGCCAATTTTTTTGGGACAGTTGATTTACAATAATGACCTCTCGTGCGTGAGATTTCGATTTGTAGCTAACCCGGCTGTTATTTATATGCTCAATGGATATTCCAGCAGGGACTCGGAGCGTAACGTACACTTGCCTTGGAGGAGCGTGCTCGGCGTGAATCTTGCTTCAGGTGTCTCGTACTGTAACTGGCCGATATATCGAAACGTCATATCGTCCGTCCGTTTCTCGCGACCGTTGCTGCTCTATTTGAGTTGAAAGCGCGTCTACTTCACCTGCTGGTAGGATGCATGTACCCAAGAAAATCCCATGCAGTCGTAACCAATCACTACCCTGTAGCTTATTCGTAGAAATTTGTTGAACAAGTTGCAAAATGGCCTCCTTGTTGTTTCATTAGCAGATCAAGAAAGGGCTGTAAGGGGGGAAAAACTTTTTGATGACGCATGAAGATTTGTGTTTCTTTTCTAATAGCATCATTTAAAAGAGGTGGATTGAAAAAAAAATCATAACAAATGGATGATTTATTTTATCTCTGCCAATAGTGGAACTTTGGACAATGTTGAAATGATTCCTAAATCTGAGGATTTGATTATATTTTTGGAAAATACATACTTGATGATTACGCCAAAGGACTGAGTTTAGAAATGTGTTTATGTGTAAGAAAAATATGGTTTTATTTATTTATTTTTTCCACTGAAGTAAAAAAAATGATGTATGAACTCACACATGCACGGGGTTCATGAGTTAAGGGTGCAGATTGTCTTACTTAATATAGTTTAGGAACTGAGTTGATTCAAACCATGATTCAAAGTTCAAACCCTAAAATGACCAATTCAATTAAGTTTGAGGTACTAAAATGGATTTCGGTAAAAAAAAAGTCAGAAATATAACTAACTTTTGTACATAAAATATACTCTCTTCGTTCCACATCCTTTGCAACATGTATTATTTCAGGTCATCCCAAAGCTTTGTCACATTTTTGTGTTTAGTGAATTATTTTACTATATTATCATTCAAATCATAATTTCAATATTCATTTTTTGTTATCTTTATTGATTTTATGTATAAAACATGCAAGCAAAAATGTAAATAACACACAAACTGCTTTCTCTTTTTATAAATATTCGTGCCAAATTCAAATGTTTCAAAGAATCTAAAACGAAGAAAGCAATAGATAAAGACAGTTCATCTAATAGAATGTGACTAAGTTACCTAGTATGGGCTAAAGTACTTGATTAATAATAGTTGATGAGCTAAGTTTATACATTTTGATAATTCAAGAGGGATAATGTCCAAGACAAAATCAATGAAATAATAGGCACTTAGGTTATGAAATTAGTAAAGAAAAAGGAAAGATAATTTGAATTGTGTAAAAAATTGGTGTGTATTTTGCTGACAAAACACAGGAACAAAACTTTCAATAACTTAAATATGTGAAGGTATAGTATTAATAATACAAGTAAATAATACAAAACAAAAATCGATGATTGAATTTAGACCAAAAAAGATATAGTTAAGTTGATGGAGTAATTGGGTCTCACTTTAGACCCAAAAGCATGAAAGGTCGGCTTGTACTTCCTTTTTAGGATTTCTCTTCATCCTCATCAGCAGCCTTTTCAAGTTTATCTTCACCCCCTTCAGATTCAGCCTCGGATGGGGTCTGTGAGGAGTTTCTACGATGAGCGGCTTTCTCAAGGACATGGTTGTAGCTACCTTTCTCCATGAATAGCTGGGAGAAATGATGCTTGCAGTAAAGGACTCCATCAAGAGCAGCATATGAGGAATGTGTAAGGGGGCACCCTCCATGTGCACATCTAAAACAAGTTTTGTGGTAGCACTCCCCTTCCAGTGTCACCTTCAAAACAAACCCACAACTATTGTTTTAGGTTTTTTTCAATACATAAGAGAATGACATAAACAGTCTATCATTATATTAAGATCATCATATTACAATAAGGAAATGTTTATGTACCACCATCTTTAATCTGGTTCTTGTGCTTTCTATTTATGGAAATGAGTCATAAAAAACCAAGAACCTTTTTGTTAGATTACAAAACAAACCTTCTCCAATGGATATACAGTCTTATGGCAGGTGGCACATTTGTCTTGAGTTCCAGAGAAAAGAGAAGAGACTTTACTTGGAACCCTATTCTGCAATATAATAAAATTTATAGATTAAAATGTCCTGTAACTAAAATGTGGAATTCTAGAGCCATATGAAGAAACTTTGTTTTTATAAAGCATAAAAGGTCATTAAACATGTAGTTTCAAATGCAAATTAATAAAGATTGATGAACTTACCAGCTCCTGTTGCTTATCAGTTGACTTTACTGTGGAAAGTGTTGATCAAATTATTAGTTAACCTAACAATCACCCCCAAAAATATCAAAAGGAAACTAACCCAAAAGAACATTTCACCTGTATGAAAATTTTTGCTAAAATTGCCAGATTCCTTGAAAAGTTGTTCAAAGTGAGGCTTGCAATAGAGGACACCATCCATGGAAGAGTAGTTGCTCATCTGTGAATCATATGCAGACAACCATTTTCAATAGAATGAACAAAATTTGTCCTAAAACCATAGAACAAAAAATTGATTACAAGATCAAAACTTTTTAAACCTGGAGAGTTCCATTACAGTGGCTGCATTTGAAGCAAGATTTATGGTAAGGCACACCCTCCAAGGACATCATATCGACCACATAGACAGTCTTGTCACAGGCCTTGCACTTGTCCAAAGTTCCCGTGAAGGATGCCATGATGAAAACTTCCCGAAAAAAAAATCCAAACTTGAACGTGAAAAAGAAAACAAAAAAGTAACAATGTCTAAAGAACAAAAGGTAGAAGTAAGGAAGAAGGTTCAACAAGATAAAAGCCTTGCTTGTTTCTAGTCGATCCTCAGGCAAGTTAAACAAAAACTAAGACCCTTGGTTCTGTTTATACAAAATAGTTAAATATAATATTTTAACAGATTTTTGCCTTTTTCTTGTAGTGTTTCTAAATTGAATGGTGATTGCTGACACGTGAATGGATGTCCAAATATCCTTAAGCTAATTTTAGTTGCAATCCGTTTGAATTGGAGAGAAAGTAGGTCTTTCTCTCCTGACTCTCTCAATAGGGTGCAAAAGAAAGAAACAAAGTTTAACTAATCATGAAAACCAACATTTTGTTGTTGATTTTTGTAATTTTACTTTTCCTGTTGAACACATAAGACCATACTTAAGAAAAAAAAACTCATGAAACAACATTTATGGTATAATCTTCTCTACTTTAATTATTAACAATAAATAATTTGTTTCATATTAAGAAAATGTATATGAGCAATGCATACTCTTCTATGTGAAAGAAAGAAAATAACCTTTCTTTTATTTTCACAGACCTTATCTCCATCAGGATTAATATTCTATCTATTAGCAATGTAAATTTTTTTCACCATTTGTACATTGTTATCGAAACAATTTTAGTTATTATAGAAACTATTTATGTGAGATTATTAGTTAATTCAAAATATTTTGCCAGCAAAGGAAAAACATATATATATATATATAGCCATTTATATATATATATATAGCCATTTATATATATGGCTATATATATATATATATAGCCATTTATGTGAGATTATTAGTTAATTCAAAATATATAGCCATTTATTTTCAATCTTGAATTATTTTGAATTAATGTCATTTGGAAGTTAATATTCTATCACTTGGTCACCTGAATTATATGTATTATAAAGTAATTAACTTTTATATTTTTTCCTTTATTAGTTTAAAAAATTAATGCAAAATACTATTTTTTGCCCCATTCAAATACTTATTTTCATCAATCAAATATTATTTTTTCATTACCTTTATAGGCAGCCAAAAAATTGTAAATAATTGCACAAGAACATTACAGACTTATTAGGATTTTAAATGGTACCATTCCTATGAGCATCTAGGACTTGGTGAAAATATGCTATATATTTCACTTTAAAGTTGTTTACTTTTTATAGTAGAGTAGTTATCCAAATTCCGAGTCCACACTTCTATTACCTGTGAACTCTTTCCTTATTGTTGAGGAGGTATTTTGAGTTTATGAAACTTTGTCTCATATATACTTTTTTGTCAGTCACTTCCTTGCATATAAAAATGGTCATCCTTTAATAAAGAACCTAGTTTGTTGCATCATGATGTCAGCTCCAAGTACTTTTATTTGTCTATGCTTATGAAGGAAGCCATTGTGTGTTTTTGTCCATTTTAATGGTTTCCTAGTCATACAACCACTAGCTAGGATAGAAAATTATACATATAAGAATTGATAAAGTTGCACACTTAAAGAATAAATTTTTCAGAGCAAAGTTACTATCTGATCATCCTGTCGTTAGCCAAGCCGTTAAAAAGCTCAAACAAGATTTGGACTAAAAGATAACCAAGGGGTTCATTTCAATGGGTCTAGAAGAGAAAGCTTCTATCACTTAATTAAGTTGGAGTTGTGGAGAACTCCTTTTGATCATCTCTTCATTCTAAATATAAAGAAGAAAGTGGATATATAATGTAGAAGTTCAACCAAAAGTTTCCATCCCAAGGGCATATCTTAAACTTAAGGAAAAGCTAGAAAAGTTAAATTCAGTTCGCAGACTCTTAGAGATGAAAGAAAAAAAGTGATAAAATGAAGGATAATATAATCTAGAAAGCCCCAAAAGCAATGAAAGGTTAAATTTTAAAATAAAAAAAATACCTTGCAAAAGTTGTCCAAAGTGTTCTGTGTAGGCCCCTGCCTTATTTTGTAAGTGCCGTTGGGCTTATTTGATGAAATGAATATGCGTACCCTCCGAGGTGTTTCCTGGAAAAAAAAAAAAATTGTCCAAAGTGGATCCTTTGGATTGTTGGCAGATGCAATGATGGTCAAGAAAAAACTAAGCGAGATTTTATAATCAACAATTCTAAAGATTGTTGGAGTGGCTTAGAAAAATATGGCAACACCAGTTCCATAACTACAAGAGTTGGTAACAAACACTAATAAGTTAATCATTGAAAAAACCTAATGTATCAATGTGTCTTGTTTAGATAGAATAGTATAGGACTTAAGGTTAAAGGTAGTTAGAAGCTTCAATCTTATAGGAATAAAAAAAAATGGAATCAAAGATCGAAATTGAAATTGTTGCTATGATGGGCATTCCAACATTGAAGGAGCAAGTTGAAGATCTAAGAAAAGAACCAAGCTGCTCAAATGCTACAATTGACAATAAAATTATTGTTGTAAATGGCAGATGGTGAAACACAAGTTTTCCAAGCCAAGAAACAAGAAATAAATATGTAAGCAGTATTACAGGCATTAGGGATATTTGTCTTTTACAAGTTTATTCTAATTCTAAGTTGTTGATACCATTGGAAACATGTTCGAGGCGTTCTTTT
This sequence comes from Aquilaria sinensis, assembly GCA_005392925.1. Taxonomy (NCBI): domain Eukaryota; kingdom Viridiplantae; phylum Streptophyta; class Magnoliopsida; order Malvales; family Thymelaeaceae; genus Aquilaria; species Aquilaria sinensis. The sequence goes on along the minus strand of SMDT01003002.1, from coordinate 79,532 downwards.
CAGTGTAATTGTCATTTCCTTCCATACACTTCTTGCTTGTTTTTTTTTTTACAAGTGTAATAGTAATGTTGTCCCTAAACATAACCCCAATTGAAATATGTTTCACAAATAAGCATTTTCCTTATTCAATTAAAAAAAATAATTTTTCCTAATTTTCATTATTGTTAAAGGTAAGACAAAAAAGAGAAATAGTGAGGTAAAATAACATAAGCTGTAGAAAATTTTGTTACTCTTGCCATTATATAGAATATGAGGGGACTAGCTAGCACGTAGTTTTAGTTATACCAAAAAAAGGGAAACATAAAAATATAAAACATAAAAAATGATCATTTTGTTTGTCGAGGGAAGACCAAATAAGTTCTATAAATTTGCTTATTTTTTTAATTAAGTCCCATAATAATTGAGTTTCTAATGAATTTTAAAACAATGTAAATGTTACCACCATTAGCCCTAAATTAAATGCCTCTCTAAATGGCTAAAGTATATCCTAGCACTTGATTTAGGCTAGATTTTTATTAGATATATGATGTGACCGATGTAGGTAGACTTAATTATAGAAAATTAAAACTTTACAAATAAGTTTCACAAACATATAATTATGGTTGTATTAGAGATAATTTATGTTTTTTTTCTTGAAGAATTAGCATTAACCCTAGATTTTTTATGGTATTGAAGAATTAAAAAACCCTTTTATCATTATTCAATTTCCCAAAAGTTTGATAAAATAATTTTTTTTCCTTCTAAAATCACGATGTTGTCTCTTTTGCATTTGTCTCTTTTGGCTTAAGCTTTGCCATCTCATTGTTTTGGTTACCATCATTCATGCGGAGACCTCCTTGTCGATTTGATAAGATGTCATTATTCTCACCATATTTTGTGTTCCTTTAGCACCGTAAATCAAGAGATGTTGATGTGTTTCTCACGCCTAAACTTTCAATCAACTAATCTTTTGATCTATCAACTATCTTATCACAATTAACCTCTTTTCTCACTACCCATGAATGATGACATTGGTAAGGATTACAAACAGAAACTCTTTAGTTGCCATTGACATATCTTCCAATTTACATGACTTAATTGAAATATCTCTTATGTTAGCGGGGTCAGAGGCAAACACGAAAGAATTAAGGCTAGTCTTGATGGGTTACTTGTTCAAAGATCAAACAATGACCCTTGGGAGGATATTCCACCATCTGATCTATCTTTCCCTTAAGATTAGGCTTTACCTTCAATCTCGTGTAAGGTGAAATAGTTTGTGAAGAGCTGGTTCTATTAATTAAGAGGGCTTGGTTATTATTCGTGATGCTATTGTAGGAGTGACATCTTTTTAAGCACAAAAGAATGTGCACAATTGGAACTATCAATCAAATTTTGAGTTCTTATGGTTTCAATAGCCAATTTCGCTATTTGGAATCAAAATATTACAACTCATTATTGTTCTTCATAGCAGTGACAATAATAAGAGAGGATAATATCAATTTTATGAATAATTACACATCAAATATTGGTAATATCAAGTTATTGGTTTCATTTTAAAGATAATAAATTAACATCATTTACCAACTAAGCCCGTTTAATGACTATGGGGTCCATGAACTTGCTCCAATTTGTCCACTAAATTGAGAAAATTACATTATGTGCCAAGGGGATATAATGATGACATGGTATAATTATGAAGAAAATTATAGATAAAATTCATAAATGTAAATAGTGGATTGGACCTAGCTACAAGAAGCGTGTTAAGTTGGTTGGATTAAAATGAATAAAACTAGGCCATGTGTTTGTGGAACATTTTAGGGGTTGGGGAAGTTTTGTGTTCAAGCGAAACTGGAAAATAAATGACATACACTACCTCCCAAAACCTAAATGAAACCCGACTTGAACCCAACTAATTCGAGTTTGGACTTTAGAATTTTTGTTGGTTTGAATTGATGATCTGTAGCAAAAAAAAAAATGTTGAACACTATTAAGTTGGGTTGGTAGAGGCTCACTACTTCTCATGTAAAGATGCCGAAGTTCTTCTGCAAAAATTTAAATAGCATCATCAACACAGATTAAAAATTCACTAGCTCAATAAATGCCTGATTGATACATATAAGCGAATTAAAATCATATGCACGAATTTGATCAATAGAAGCAACATAAAATTAACAATGTAGATGCTTGGAGAACAAAAGCAGCAATGGAAAAAAAGATATGATGTTATAGAGTATAGAGGTACGAGAAGTGGTAGAGAGAGGACAAAATTAACAAAAGTTTGATGTGGTGGGAAAAATGATTTGGAATGGAGAGGAGAGAGAAAGATGATGTAATTAGAGAGAATATATAATTTAGACATTATATACTAGGGTACAACTGTTGGCTATCTAATATGAGGTAGTCTAAGTAAAAAAAAATTGGGCAACTCACACAATTTGAAATGAGTAAATAAAAAATGAGTATTAGACTGTTGTAGTACCTAGGTTGGTGGACAAACCTAATCTAAGTTTAAGACTTTTGTTGGGTTCAAGTTTGACTGAACCCTAACCCAATTTGGGTTTCTTTTTTAGGTTGATGTTAGGCCAACCCAAAATAGACATATTTCATATAAAACCAACTTAAACCCATAATTTTCTGTTCATATTTAGATCAAAATTAGGGTTTTGGTTTTAATCCCTGCTCTAAACATTTTGGTGAAGTTTTGCACAATTAAATTCACTTACATCCATTTCATCATGGCATCAAGTGACATTTAATAGCGGTTAAGTGTCACCTATGATCTACCCATAGCCGTCTGGAGAGGCATCCGATTTAGGACTAATAGGGGTTAACATTTCCAAAGTTTTAAACGTCATTAGAAATTTGATAAGTTAAGGGAGTGAATAAGAAAAGTAGGCAAACTTGTAGGACTAAAACTGGTCTTCCCCTTTGTTTGCCCTAAAGGGCCTAAACCAGCAAAGAAGTAAGTGGTTACTCGTTTCCTCTCGCCCCCGTTCTGACCCACAAACAGGAGAAGACCAGAAACGGCGTAAAAGGGTCTAGAACAATTATCGACCCATTTTCTTTCCATTGCCTCCCTCTCATATAGAAACAAATACTGTCCGATTTCTCCAAAATTTCAGTTCGTTTATCACAGATCTCTTCATCGAAACTTCCATTTTCAAGTTTCGTCCTCGATTCTACGACCTACTTTCTCCTTCTCATGAAACCCTAGCGTAGCCTGGAATTCTTATACCGCCACTATCTACCGCCGTTTCCTCTCGGAACGAAACCGTAGTCCCGTTTTCTTTGGTTATCGTTGTACAGATTCGGCTTGTATATTAAGTTTTCTTTTCCTCTTGGGTTGTTTTGGAGCGTGACATGAACAGTAGGTCGAGATATCCACCAGGAATCGGCGTGGGCCGAGGCGGGGGCGTGAACGCTAACCCTAGTTTCCAGTCGAGGCCGCCGCCGCAGCAGCAGCAGTACGTGCAGCGGAACTTGGTCCAGAATCACCAGCAGTTTCAGCCACAGCAGCAGCAGCAACAACAGGCACAGCAGTGGCTCCGGCGGAACATCCAGTTGCCTGGTACTGATTCAGGTGCCCATGACGCCGAGAAGCCAGTGCAATCTGAGGTCGTTGATTCTAGGTTTGTTACTGTTCCTTTGTAGAGAACTTTTGGGAATATGTGTTTCCTTAGGGAAGTTTGTTCATTAATAGTGCCTATTGATCCGTCGGTATGCTTTAAAGATTAGGAAATTAAAGATTCGAGTCCAGGCTTAGCTTAGTCTACTTTCATAGAACGCATTTTTTGTGTATATGTGTGTGAACATATGCTTAGGAAGTTTGTGCTTTAACGGTGCTTATTGATCCGTTGGTATGTTTTGAAGATTAGGAGGATAAAGATTCCAGTCCAGCATGCTGTTGTGCAATTGCATTTTTTTCAGGAATCTTACGTTTGTGCTTCCGTTGTTCTTATGTCTACAATAACTTCCTCCTACAGTTCACAAGATTGGAAAGCAAGGCTAAAGTTACCTCCACCAGATACGCGTTATAAGACAGAGGTGGTCTTTCTATTGATAATTTTTGTTGTGAGAAATCTAAATTTTCTCATTTTATGCTTTAATTTCAGAAATTCATGGTTTTGAAATTTCATGAGATTATGTGCTGTTCTTTGCCTTCTGTGAGGCATTTGCTTTCTAGCTCTTCCAATGTAAGGGGATTATTACCTTCTTCATTGATTTCTTGCCCATATCCAGCTCACTTTATTTTTGAACCTTAGATATCTTGATATTATATATAGTATCCATTATCTAGAATTTTCTCTCTTCTCCTTATCGTTGTTACAGTTTGCTTTAAAGTAATCCAATCCGTCACATTCAGGTTTGAAATGCATTTCAAATCATCTCATACAGATTTGAAAGAGAGTGTAATAATGTCAGTTGAACAACCCTGCTCCCTAGGAAGAAGGGTAATTCCCCAAGTAAGCCAATTTATGTAGACTGGACATATGCTGCACGCTTCTAAAGCTATGACTTGTCACTCATTCTCCATGTTAGTTTCTTGTTTTCAAATGACGCTTAGATATTTGGTGATATTCTTTTGTGGTTGTCATTGCTGTGTGCTTAGGTGGAAACCTTCGGTGCTTGTAAGTTCCTTGATCTTATTTTGCTGAGAGAGTTGAACGTGCATGATAAATGATACTCTAGACCAATATTGGTGCAAAGATTGTGATAATTATTTAGTGCTAACTTTTTAATGTTATGTTTAGGATGTCACAGCTACAAAAGGAAATGAGTTTGAGGACTATTTTCTGAAACGTGAACTTCTTATGGGAATATATGAGAAGGGTTTTGAGAGACCATCTCCAATCCAAGAAGAGAGTATCCCAATTGCTTTGACTGGTAGTGACATTCTTGCTAGAGCAAAAAATGGAACTGGAAAGACAGCTGCATTTTGCATTCCTGCCTTGGAAAAGATCGACCAAGATAACAATGTTATTCAAGGTTATCTCTTCTCACTGATTTGTTATCACTTACACTTCTTAGGAATCACATAGAAGGATTATGATTATAATTTAAAAGAAGAAAATGGTACATACTTTGAATCCATATCTGGGAAGGCTATTGAAGCCATATTGGCTACTAAATCGATGGTGTAGTTGTGTAAGAGGAAAGTATTCACATTTTCTTTTGCACTTCTCTATGTGTTTCTTAAAATAATAGCAGTTCTTATTTTACATTCTGAAACATGATTTTTTTCCCAATACTGTATTTGTTCTGATATCTTTAAGCGGTCTTCATAAATCTAGCATCATGTGAAACTGTTTCTTGCTTAGCTTGGTCACAATGTTTTGTTCAAGAAGTTGATTTAGTGTGTTATCTCATAATTAAAGGTGTTCTGGTCCTTGCAGTTGTTATACTTGTTCCAACAAGAGAATTGGCTCTTCAAACATCACAAGTGTGCAAGGAACTGGGGAAGCATTTGAAAATTCAAGTGATGGTAACTACCGGTGGCACCAGTCTAAAGGATGATATCATGCGTTTATATCAACCAGTCCACTTGCTTGTTGGAACCCCCGGAAGAATTCTAGATCTTGCTAAAAAGGGGGTTTGCATTTTGAAAGACTGTTCAATGCTTGTTATGGATGAGGTACATCCTCTGCTAATATTATTTGATTATGATGCCTTCGGTTGCAGTTGCATCCTCTCTGTATGAAATTAAGAACTTAATCTTTGAAATACGTGTCTGATTAAATAAGGACGAAAGAGAAGCCTTTCCTTTTTTTTTTTCTTGGTTTTTCGGGTATAATTTATTTATTTTTTCAGAATATCAATATTTCCCATATGTGATTTCCCTTTTCTCTTTAACCCCTGCTTTTGTAGTTGTCTTGTTTGGAGCATTTGGCTAGGATGTGGCATTTTTGTGGTTTTGGTTTTTCTGTTAGTAATCACTGAATTTACTGAATATACTTGTGTTGCATGAAAGACTATTGGCTTCTGTCTTCAAGTTAAGTGGAAGATTTGGATGCATAATTTTTGGGTTCTGCTGGAGGGGTAGACAGGGTTCTCTCTCTCTCTCTCTCTCTCTCTCTCTCTCTCTCTCTCTAAACCAATTAGGGCCCGATTCAAGTAATGTATTATTTTGCTTGTTAAAGCTGTAGTACTAGAAGGACTAATATCGATGGTCATAAAACTATTGAATGGAGAATTTATTGAGCTTTTTACCTCTGCTCTCTTGCATTTAACTTCTAAATTTCAAACTGATGTTTCTGTGCTTGTGCTTCCTCAGGCAGATAAACTTTTGTCTCCAGAGTTCCAACCTTCTATTGAGCAGCTGATACGTTTTCTCCCGGCTAATCGTCAGATTTTGATGTTTTCAGCCACATTTCCTGTGACTGTGAAAGAATTTAAAGACAGATGTCTACACAAGCCATACATTATCAATCTCATGGATGAACTTACTCTTAAGGGGATTACCCAATATTATGCTTTTGTGGAAGAAAGACAGAAGGTCCATTGTCTGAACACACTGTTCTCTAAGGTACCTTTCAGTTTTTGCATCATTTAATAATTATTAGTGTTATTTGTTTTGGCAGTTATTAGTAGTGTCTAATATGTTTTTTTTCTCCAGCTGCAAATAAATCAATCGATTATATTTTGCAATTCAGTTAATCGTGTGGAGTTGTTGGCCAAGAAAATTACAGAACTTGGATATTCCTGTTTTTACATACATGCAAAGATGCTTCAAGACCACCGTAACAGAGTATTTCATGACTTCCGTAATGGTGCATGCAGGAATCTTGTTTGCACTGGTGAGTTACTTTGTTGTGTAGGCTCAGATTTTTAAGGATTCTGGGTGTATTCATATAGGTGAACTTTGGTTTTTTAAATAATATTTACATTTGCACTTAAAGATCAAAAATTTTTTGCATTGCTGCCTTGCTGTTCTTTTCTTAAGAATAGACTTAGTTGTATAGAGATTGGCGCCTATAGTTGACTTGCTCAATTTCTAATTAATGATGTATAAATAAATAAAATTTATGTGTACAGCAGATGAAATCTTTTAGCTTTTCTATTTGGTTTTGCAAAATCTTTTTAATAAAATTAAGATAAGAATATTTGAGTCAGCGGTAAGTTAAGGAAGTTGTATGTCTATGGCACAGAGGGAGCAAGATGTATTTTAAACCACAATTAACAATATTGTCCTTGGCTTAAGTAATTTACATGAAATTTTGGCTCACGAAGTATTTGGATAAGGATTCTTTATTTTGTGTTTGTGCTAGATTTATTAGGTTACATTTGTCTTGCAACAATTTTATAATTCACATTGATTATTGGACTTGCATTTGTTTGAATGATGTTCTGATATTATTCCTGTCACAGATCTTTTCACTAGGGGTATAGATATTCAAGCTGTCAATGTTGTGATTAACTTCGATTTTCCCAAAAACTCAGAGACATATCTTCACAGGGTATGCTGTGGCCTCTCATTCTCTGAATTTTTTCTGAATAATTTGTGCAGTTTTGGTATTCGATTTTAAAGATTACTTGATTGGCAGGTTGGTAGATCTGGAAGGTTTGGACATCTTGGATTAGCAGTTAATTTGATCACTTATGAGGATCGCTTCAATTTGTAAGATGCTGTTTTTCTGAATTTTTTGAAACTAAGTGCCGTTCAACTGGTCCATGTGGATTCTCAATGTGACCAGTATACTTTCATTTGGAATAGGTATAGGATTGAGCAAGAACTTGGGACAGAGATTAAGCAAATTCCTCCACACATTGACCAGGCTATTTACTGCCGGTGATTTCTTTAGAATTTCTGCCAGTCAGCAAAGTTAGTGATGGTGAGCAGCAATTGGGCTTTGATATTCTATTTGAACTTTGTTTCCGTTGGTTATTTAGAAGGATCACATTGTTGTCGTCAACCTATTTCTCAGCCATTTGATTGAAGAAAGCTGAACAAGACTTTACTCTTGCGATCTTTATGTGTTGGTTTTTGTCGTGTGCTTTGTATGTTCCCTACAGATTTGGCAATTGGAGTCGTCAAGGTCTGAATTGGGAGACTACGAGTGTTTGGTGATATTGTTCAAAGACGCCTTTGTGATGCTCTATGCTCATTAACACCATGTAGTTTGTTTTTGTGGATTTCAACTTGCCTGAAATGGTATGGAGATGGATGGGTGAATCCGAAAAGTGGGGATGGTTTATAAAAAAAATCCTAAATGAAGATCAGTGCTATGTCTGTAGCCAGGAAGTTGGATTTTGGTATTATCCTCAACCATCTCAGGTTAATCCCATCACCTTTGTGCAAGTGACTTTTAAGTTTGTCAGCTCGTTTCTTCCCCATCAAATAATAAAAATTCTACTATCTTGGTAGGAGATTTGGGGGTCTTGAAGATCAGACTAGGTTAAATTTGTCGGTGTTTGGACTGCGATAACGTTTCATTGCTTGCTTCTCAGGTTTCCCGTTCCCAGTCGTCCGTCACAATCATGTTTAGGATCTGAATTTGATTGGACAATTACGTGAATTGTACTACATCCGTTAAAACATGAAATGGTTACATGAAAATGGATCGGAGGCTTGGGAAGGGATGTATCTCAGCGCAATGGAGAAGCTCTTGCATTTTGGTTCGTTTTGTTAGTATGATACGTAGTCTTGAATCTCAGTTAAAATTCGTGGTTCTTATGAGGTGTTGATTGATCTCTCACATGAACCAAACTGATCTCCCTCACATGAACCAAACTGGTCTCCCTCGCATGAACCAAACAAAGGTGCAGTATCTACACTCTAAGGTGCAACATTTAATCTTAGCTTCCAGAGTGTAAACTGATAAGAATTATGCCTCGTTTAAAATTAGAGGGAATCAGAAATATCGTGAATTGTGCCCCTTCGGCATAAGCTTTTGACTATTATAGTAGCTGCAAGAAATGAAATAACCTCAGGCAAAACCCGAGTCCAAAGGAAAAAATCTTCGGCGGATAGTCCTTGCATGCTGGGCACTTCATTTGCCTCTCCGTGTACCTCTCTCCCAGTAGGAACTACTTGCCATGACTTTTCTCCAAAGAATTGCAAACAGAACTAATGCATGAATGTGCCTTGGAATACCTTCTAAACCACACAAAATAGGCCCCCCTATGGCATTGGCGACATCTAGCTCGACAACAAGCCCGTCCACTCCAAAGGCCCTTGCTAGTTTGATTCCTTCCTGAACAAGTAAACACTTTGCAAAAAAGGGGTCTAAAAGCCCTCAGGCATTAACAGCAGATCCTACCATCACCTCTCCATGATAGTTCCAAGGTACCACCCCGAAATCCAACACCCCAACCGAGCAAACTGAGGCATCAGTGTTCAGCTTCACAAGCCCTCCCAAGGAGGAAGCCAAAGTCCAACAATCTTCCCAGGGAGAGTAGGATTAGCCTATAACTTTACATCACTAAGGTCGCAAGCAATTTTTCAGGACAATGTAGAGTATGATTGCTTGGTTTCCCGAAAACAACCACATTTAGATTCATCCACACCAACAAGAGCACTACAGTCAGCTTTGTCTAGTTGATCCAATCATCCATCCTCTACAAATTGTAAAGCCGCTCCCCCGGAGATTCACCCCCCATACAAACCTCATAGAATAATCATTGATTATTCCATACTTGCTTAGTCATGTGACAATCTCACAAAGCATGTAAAGTTGACTCTTCTACAACTCCACAAAGAGGGCAAGAAGATTTCTCCAGGATTTTATACTTCGCCAGGTTCACGCTAAAAGAAAAACAATCATGTGTGCCAACCTTGAGTAACAAATTCTTCAACTTGTTTGATGCTTCAATTCCCCATATTTGCTTCCATACCCTCCTTAAGATAAAGGAGGAAGTAACATTTACTTTCAACTACATATATGTATTAGGGGTGGAGAAAGTGAGGGGATTAGGGAGTGACCCTCCCCAAATTATTACAAATGATTTATATTACCTATATGTATATGTAAAGATAACGCTAATAAACCCCCATTATCTCTATCGTGGCTCCTCATAATCTTTTAACATTTTCAAAATGAAGTATGACCCCCCCAACTAATTAAAATCCTAGCTCCGCCTCCGTGTATGGTAACCACTATAAACTGAATAAGCACCATTGAAATTAAAATGCCATACAAATCAATCATCACCTTGCAAATTATTGAGAGGAATGCAGGTGTCAAGTTAACATCACTGTTGAATAGTTCTGATGAAGCAAAACTAAATCCCACCATTAAGTTTGAAAGTCAATGAAGTGGCTCAAATGAGAAAAATCCAAATACTGTAGAATTTAACATGGCTTGAACTCTAAGGCATCTAGGATTTAAGGATTGAAACATGCACTAATACCAAACCCATCCCCCATTTTCCAACGAATGCCAAGCTTCAGCTCCTCATGCCCATGCAACAAACTCTTCCACATAAAGGGTGCATTTTCATTATATTTTGCAAGAAGAAAATTGGAACCCAGAAAATATTTTATGTTTAGGGTTGTTAAAACCAATAATGCATCGTCTTAGAACCAATTTCCAACCTTGCTTTTCAAGCGTTGCCTACTTAAAATAAACATTATTTAGAACCCCAAACCTCATTCCTCCTTGCTAACATTTGATTCTAACCCATCCAATTAATGCCACTCCTCTAATCTTTGTGTGACCACCAAAATGCATCTAAACATTGTTGAATCTCATCACATTTACTTATGGGAATTTTGAACACCAACATAGCATAAATAGGAGGTGAAGATACCACCAACTTAATTAAGATCTCCTTCCCCTCCCTAGAATGAATTTTATGCTTCTAGTTATTTACAACCTTCACAATTTTATCCTTTAAATGTCTGAAGCCTCTTTCTCTTTTCTACTAACCAAGCATGACAAACATAAAAGGTTGTCAATATTCTGGCACTTTTCCACAACAAGGTACAGGTAAACATCATTCTATCATCATCAATAGTATTAGATCTAGGAAAAAAACCTAGAGTTATTAAAGTTTATCCTTTAACCAGAAGCTCGATCATACTTCTAAAAAATAGACATCAATTATGATAATGCTTAAAGGTTGAAGAGCTAATGTGAGGTGTAACAAAGCCTAAAAGATGGAAAGCTAATATGGGGAGGCCGTGATCAGGAGAGCTCGATCAAAGGATCTTAATCTCGGCCGGGATTTATGGAGCTACTAGCTTGGGCATTGTGGGTTAGGCCTCCCAGTTCTTAATGCCCCTAGGGAAGTGGATGGATGGGTATTTATAGCTTTTAAAGTGTATGACTTCCCCGGAAACAAGAGGAGCCGTCCATATGTAAGGCAACTATTTTTTCATACACAATTTCAGCATGGTGCCTCCCGGGTGACTTGGTATCTCTTCGAGGATATGTCTCATTAGGCTTGATTAGGGCAGACCTAAAGGGGGTTACTTCACTGTTAATCCGAGAACCGGGATGCCCCCTATCATTTGCTTTCACAAAACCCACTCATGGGTCATTAGTGAGTGGTATTTGACCATTATAGGATGTGCGTTCATCACATCAGGAGGTGAGTTTGGCACGTGTTCCTATTCCCAGTGTCTTGATTAGCGTGTTTTCCCATTCAAAGGATGGGGAGTATCCACATGAAATCATCTCACCCAAGGAGGTCGCTTATATATTGTGGCAGGCTATAATTCCTCATTTCTTCAACACACTTCTTGCTAGATCTGGTTGTAAAACTCACACTTCTCAAGCTTCCAACAACCTTAAAGCCAGTTCCCCTTCACCTTGCTTTAGATATGGATCCTCAACCGTCATATGTTTCATTTTGTTTGGAAATAAGGTCATCCACCTGTGGTGATAATGGTGGGTTAGTCCTCGCTCACTCTACCCCTGCTATCCCTTCGGAATATAAACCATTGTTGATGGAGGGGACTTTCGGTTTGCCTCGCCTACATCATTCATCTCGAGAGCCAAGGATAGTGTAGTGCTTTTCAGTAATAAAGTCGGGGCCGACGATCCTAATGAGGTGCAGGAGGTGGCCTTCGGGCATTCGACCAGAGGTAAGGGGTCAGAGCAAGAAGTAGGGGTTAAAACAGGAAGAGCTAGGCTAGCTTAGCCAAAGTCAGTGATTAATCTTTTTACTGAGGACAAGCTAGAGGCAATATGCCAATCTGTGGTTGTTGCAAAAGGTTTGGCATTGAGGCTCCTGACTCCTCGGGAGAGGATAACCCGGGCAATGGTAAGAGAGAGGCTGGGGTGTATTCAAATCATTTCCAGGCTGATTTGTGACTCCCTCTAACAGACTTCGATAAGGCTCTGTTATGGTTCTACCGAGTCGCCCTATGCCAACCTACACCCACTGCGTGGTGATCGGTCGTTGGCTTCATTATTGTTTGCTCAAAGTCATTAATAACTTGTTTGGAAAAGAAACATTTATTACTTGTTTAAAATGAAATAGGAACATTCAAAACTACTTTGGTTATGAATGTTTCTATTTCAGTCTAAACAACTTGTTAATGTTTCTACTACAAACTAGTTGTGAATATTTCCATTTCATTCTAAACAAGTTGTGAACATTTTACATTCAATTTTGAACAAGTTGTGAATGTTTCCATTCCAAACTAGTTGTCGATGTTTTCAGTTCATTATAAATAAGTAATGAATGTTTCCAATGCCCATGCTTGCATGCATCATTGGATGAATCACCTCCTATTTGCCAATTGCCTGGAAAGGTCATCTTGGGAGGTTTTGACAAGGTGGGCCGCATCATCTTCATCAAATTAGGGGTAATCCAATTTCCTTCATGGTATTAACACTTAATATTTTGCCCCTAGTTTGGCTGGCTCGGAGGTAGATCATCATGGTGCAAGGGCATGAGAAGTGTTGAGACTTAGAAAATGTCTTAGTTCTTGACAGTGCCAACACCCGGGGTGAAGTTCCTAAGGAGGGTAAGATCTTGATATTCATTGTTTTTCACCAACTTGACTAAGGAGGAGTAAGCTATGGTGGCAGTGGTTATGCAACAAAGGCAATAAGCTCGGGGTGGTTGAGGTAGAAAGGCAAAGAAGAAAGGAGTCCACCCATTCGGCTGAGTCTGAGCCCCAAGCTCTCTTCTAAGACGATGTTCGCCATAAAGCCTTTTATCAGCCTTTAATGTGAAACCTTCTTTCTCGTTCTTCAGCGAGTGTGTCCTAGTATGGTCCCTCTACCAAGAAGGCCACATAGTTCCCGAGACAGCTCCCACTAAACCTAATGTGATCATTTATCCCTCTTTCAGATCTCGTGGCCCCCATTAAACTAACCCTCATGGGATATCGGAACCTGGTTCACCTTGCCTATCAGGATGCACGTGAAGATCCTACTAAGGCCGGTATTTTCCATCCGAATTGGACTGTTACTGAAGGTGATTTTTGAACTTTGAGACCTTATCTTGGGAAATACTATCCTCATGGGAGCTACACTGTCAGAAGATGAGAAAGCTCCGTGGAGTCTTTGTTTGTGTTCAGAGGAAATTCAAGTAAACTTCTATTTTCTTTTATATCAGGTATCTTTTCTAAATTTGAAATGAAAGTCGTGGGGGGTTTCAGTATTTAACTTTGTCTCGGGTTTTGTAAAGGTTAGTTTTGTTGAATGAGAGGGATTCTGAATGGGAATAGGTGATTGAGCTCTTCCAATCTCGGAAACAAGCCATGGTGGTTATTCAGACTCTCAATTAGCAGCTGGTCAAGCTCAACACTGAGATTAATTCCCTAATAAGCGATCTTGTCCAGGTTAGGGATGAATTAGGCAAGATGATGGAGGAGGTGCGTTCAGTGAAAGCTAGGGTGGAGAGGCTGATGGCTTAGGAGGTGTTGGTGAAGGAGGAGACAAGGAAGGTCGTGGAAGATTATAAGGCTAGCGAGGAGTTTCATGTCGAGAAGACTGCTTATGCTGTTGAGAAATATGCTGAAGAGGTGGGGGACTTGACCGATGTCCTAAGACACTTGTTCCCCGTACTTGACCTCAACCTACTCTTACTTCTCCTAGATATGGAAATTGCTCATACTAGTCGTGCTTCTGCCCGAGTTCCCTGAAGGACCAACTTGTTTAGCAATGAGTTTTCCCCAGTGCCTTTTTATAGTGCCCATTAAGCAAAGAACTCAGAGGGGCAATACTTGGGTCATACCAAAGTAGGGATTTGATTTCATTGCCCATGTTTCCGGGGGCTCAGTCGGTGTTTTTGATGTTTGTGTATGTAGTGCCAGATTTCTGTACTTGAACCTAATCCTTTGTGTTTTTGGGTTTAAGTTTGTTTTTGACTTAGTGCCTTTGTTCTTTTACACTAAGTTCTATGCTTTGATTTTTTTATAATGGTAGAAATATCAAATTTGCCACTAATATTTTACGTAAAGAGCGGAAATGTCACTATAATTTTTTTTGTCCAATCTCATACTAATATTTTAAAATAGGCCGAATATGCCACTACCGTTTAGAAAAATAACAAAAAATGGAAAAAAAGAACAGGTTTTGAAATCTTGGGGTTATTATGCATTTTTCAAAAAATATCAGGACCTTTGAAAATTTTACCAAATGAGTGTCTGATATCTGCCATCAACGCTTCAGCCTTGTTGTTGTCTTTATCACCAACATCCTAACCCTATTGCTGCCCTCCCTCTGTCTTTATTGTCTAATCTCCTCCATGGCATTCTTGAGAGAGAGAGAGTTTAATTACAAAAAATCTCTAAATGAGAGAGAGAGAGTTTAATTACAAAAAATCTCTAAATTTTCTTAAAACTCGCATTATCACCCTAAAATTTCAGAATTTGTTATTTTCAACATTTTTTGTTGGTCTTTTAACGTTTTTTGTTATATTTTTAACGGCCAGTGGTGTATTCACTGTTAATTTGAAACTTTAGTGGTATATCTAACCCATTTTAAAACATTAGTGGGAGATTGGGAAAAAAAAAACTATAATGCGATATCTACTCCTAACCTTAAACTTTAGTGGAAAATTTGATATTTTGCCCTTTATAATTAGTCTTACATGAGATGGGATCCTACGAATACTTGATTGCATTTATTCATTTTCTTGAATGTTGTTCAAAGAATAAAAGGCGTTTGCCGAAATAATCTTTCACTTGGGTTCACAATTTCCTTCATTATGAGTTTTATTGAAAATGTCTTAAAAAAAAAACAATACATGAACTCTTCGAGTTCTCAACCTTTACAAACTTGAATCTCCTTCATGATATTTTTTAGAAAATCAATGTTCTAATAGTTATCAAGTTCTCAAATTGTCTTAAAAACAATGCATGAACTCTCAAGTTATTGGGCTTCGCGAACGTGGATCCCATTCATAATATTTCTTGAGACAATCAATGTTCCAACAGTCCTCAAGTTCTCGGCCTTTTTGGTCCTTTAACCAGTAAGCTCCATGACCGATCATGTCGATGACTCTATATGGACCTTACCATACTGGGGAGCATTTTCCTTCTAGCTTTGATGCTTGAACGGCTTTAACCTTTCTCAGTATGAGGTCTGCAAACTTTAACTTCCTTGGTCTGGCCTAAGAGTTGTAGTACCTTTGGTTCTTTCCTAGAAAGCATGATTTCGTTGCCCAGCTGAGTCTTTAAGCTTTTCTATAAGCATGAGGTTGGTGCGAAGCTTTTCATTGTTGGCATCTTCCTCAAAATATGTTACTCGAATGGATGATTGGCCGATTTCAACTAGGATTATAGCATCCAACTTGTAAACTAGAGCAGTGGAGTATCCTCTGTGCTTTCTTTCAAAGTGGTTCTTAACCCTCATAGGATTTCAAGAATGGAGCTTGCTCATAAGCATTTTGCTTCCCTTAGCTTTTTTTTTCAAACTTTGTTTGAGTGGGTGATCAGACATCTTGATGAGCCCATTGGATTATGTGCAGGTTATTGAGCTACTACAATGTTATAGGTGTAATCCCTGCTAGAAATTTGAGAACTGAACTCCTATAAATTGTGGACTATTATCTCTCATGAGTTCTCATGGGATGCCAAATCTATACATGATATCTTTAAAGATGCAGTGTACCATTTCTTCATCCATGATGCAAGCCAATGATTTAGCTTCGATCTATTTGGTAAAGTATTCAATTGCTACCATTACCCAACACCTCTGCCCATGAGCCCAAGGAAAAGGTCTGAGGATATTAATCCCCTATTTGGAAAAAAAATATAGTACTAGGATAAGGGTATAGTTCTCGAATAGAACTCAAATGATCAAGGAAAATCTTTGTCTTTTGTCACACTTTTGCACATAATCCGTGACATCAGCATTCATGATGGGCCAAAAGTATTTGCTTTTCATTACCTTTCTTAGTATTAACTTCGGTCCCTAGTGGTTGCCACAAATGCCTTCATAAATCTTGGCCATCATGTATTCTGCTTCACGAGGAGTTAGGCATCTAGCATACGGGCCTGTTCTTAAGCTGTGCCTTTATAATATTTCATCCACGGTGAGGTAATACAGAGCAACCCTTCTTTTTACCTTTTCAGCTTTACTGGTCAAGTAGTCATTTATCCTCAAGTATGTCATTATTATGTCCATTCAATAGGATTCTAATTTGGCCACTGGGTGAGCACAGTCGTGAGTAGTGGAGGGTGTCATATACTTCACTGTGAAAATAGTAGAAGGGAGTTATGAGCTAGTAGCTAACCAAGCTAGGGCATTAGCCTTCCAATTTTAAATTCATAATATTTGTACAAGAGTTTTGAGAACTCATCCCCTCATTTCTTTACCATTTGTAGGTATTTCTTTATGACTTCCCATTATATAGCAAAGAACTTAGTTACCCGGCTGACCATAAGTTCTGAGTCTAATCTAATTTTGAGTGTAACTACTCCCATGGCTTTGGCTAACCTTATAGCAAACAACATAGCCTCATATTCAACTTGGTTATTGGTGGCCAGGAACTTGAGGTAGATGGCATGGGCTGTTTGATTTTGCTCTAGGTCCATCATGACTATCCCCACTCCCAAACCTGTTTGGCTTGTAGACCTATAAACATACACTACCCAACTTCCCCTTCTATAGGTTTCCTCAACATAGGTTCCCATACATATGAAGTCTATGAAGACTTTAGATTTAATGGCACTGTGAGGTGTATATTTGATGTCAAATTCCATGAGTTTCATGCTCCATTTCATCAATCGGATAAATAGCTAGGGCTTATTTAATACCGACTTGAAGGCAAAGTCTATTATGATGAGGATTTAGTCTGCCTAAAAAAGGCTCTAAACTTACGGGTCGATGTTACCACGATCAAGGCTGTTTTTTTATAGCTTGATATCTCGGTTTTATTCTTTAAAAAGCCTTGTTGATGAAGAAGACCGGGAGTTATGCGTTTTGTTCTTCTCAAATAAGGACTGCTGC
Organism: Aquilaria sinensis; assembly: GCA_005392925.1. Lineage (NCBI taxonomy): Eukaryota > Viridiplantae > Streptophyta > Magnoliopsida > Malvales > Thymelaeaceae > Aquilaria > Aquilaria sinensis. The sequence goes on along the minus strand of SMDT01003002.1, from coordinate 62,202 downwards.
CCCGATTTCCTAGGAAACTGTAATGTGCAACAATAGCAGTTTGGCCAACTTAGGCCTATTCAAAATTGGGAGTTGGGCCAGATGGATTTGCTTCCCAAAAATGCCTCACCACACTCGGTCATCCACTCAAACATCTGGTGAAAGAGTTGGAAAGGAAGCATCCAAGGGTTGCCATACATCTAGTAGCTTTTATGACCAATGTAGGGTTGTGGGGACCATTATTTCTTAGATTGCTTGGACCTTCTTGGGGTTCACTTCTATCCCCCTCTCTGTGACCATGAACCCCAAGAACTTTCCAAATTGGACCCCAAAGGCGCATTTGTTAGGATTTAACTTAATTTGAAACTTTCAAAGAATCTTGAAGGTCTCTCTGAGGTTGGAAATATGGTCTGACTTCCTCTCACTCTTAACTGACATGTCATCAACATACACCTCCATATTGCAACTGATCTGCCTATCAAATACATTGTTCACTAATCTCTGGTAAGTTGCCCCAGTGTTCTTAAGTCTGAACAACATCATTTTATATCCAAAGTTTCCAAAGTGAATCATAAAGGCTATGTTCTAGACATACTCAGGGTTTATAAAAATTTAGTTGTATTCGCCTTAGGCATCCATGAAGCTTAACAGCTCATGACTTGATGAAGTGTCTATTAGGGCATCGATATGAAGAAGTGAGTAGTTATCCTTTGGGCACACATTCTTTAAGTCGGTAAAATCAATACACATTCTCCAGCTTCTGTTGTGCTTTTGTACCAGCACCAAGTTGGCTAGCCACATCGGATAGAAAACTTCGGTGATGAAACTCGAAGCCAAAAGCTTGATAACCTCGACTCATATCACTTTTTACCTCTATAGGGTGAAGGATTTTCTTTTTTTTCATGATTAGTCGAGCTTTTGGGTCGACGCATAGCTTGTGCATGATCACCTAAGGATCAATTCTCAGCATATTAGCTATTGCCCAGTCAAACAAATCTCAATACTCTTGCAACAGTGCCACCAACTCAGACTCTAACTTAAGTATTAGGTTGACCCTTATTTTTATTGTCTTGTTTGGATTTGTTGGGTTTATGGTCATTTCTTTTAGCTTATCAACAAGGGAGCTTGTTTAGATTTTCTCCTTATCTCTGAGATCAAATGATTTCAAAGTTAGTGTGACTAAATCATCTAGCCATACATATCCACAGAACTGGCGAAGATGCCTTACTAGGCAGTCAGGAAGACCACGGGTCATCGGATTGGTTAATGCAATTGTCCCTCAACCATAAAGGGTAGGGTACTTCACTTCATAAGTCCTCAGACGAATGTGTACATCAAAAGCAGACTGATAGTGAAAGCCAAATAGCATATTATAGGGGGATGGTGAGTTTATGACCAAAAAGTCATTTAAGGCTGTCATGTGGTTAGGGTTCTCCTCGTATTATCATCATTCACCGATGGTGATAGTAAGGTGATTACACCCTCTACAGGTATAGGTTGGTTGTCAGCTCCATACACCGGATTTCCATACTACATTGAGTAAAGCTCATATATCAAGGTCCATATGACCCAGTGAATGCTTATAAATCACATCTGGCTAAGCTCTAGTGTTTAGCAGTGTTCTCTTAATAAGGTGACTGGCTATGAGTGCATGGAACATAATTGGTTGTTGATGAGGCTACAGAAATACAGGGAACTTTTAATTTAAGAAGGAGATGGGACACCACAAGTCCTCAAGTATCTCGGTAATGGAATGCACGTGCAATGTTTCTTTGTCGTCGTGGGGTGGTCCGTCAGCATATGGATAATGGAACAACTACTATTAGCCCTACATTAATCATTCTAAGCTCTTCCCTCATGGTGCCTTTGTGCAACTCTAACAATTCCTTTGCTGTTCCTTTAATGAACTAAGCCAACTTCTGGTGCCGAATCAATTCTTTGGTGGCATTCTTGAACTCAATGCAGTGTTCAGTTGGATGGTCGTGGTCATGCAAATGGAGATTAATGAGAGGTTGAACAACTAAAAGGACATTGCACTCTATAAGTGTTCTTACCTGATGGAATTTACAGAAGAATTTGGGATTCGGACTCTTACGAGAAACTCTCATGGGGTTAGATTTCTTAAAGTCCAAATATTTCTCCATCACCAGAATGATCTATTCTCGGGGTGCATTCAGGGGGGTGTAAGAACTAGTTTCGTCATAGGACCATATAGGCACGATATTGACACTTCTCAACATGAGGATTGGTCATTTCGAGATCCTTTTGGTGACCTCATCCTTCTCTGGGGTTAACCTTCTACCGTTTTACTTTTTAGCTCAAAGTTCAAATGGTTCTCAGCCTTATAACTAGCCATTACATTGTCGATGTTAATGAAGTCTTGAGCTCTAAAATAGAACTCTTGCAGAGTTTCCAGTTCTCACCCTACAAAATCTTGGGCAAAAGATGACATCAGGGTTAGTCCTCCAACTATCAGTGTTATAACCACATTATCAACTAATTCTGATACATGAATCGTGGTTTTGTTGAAGCAAGAGATGTATTCCTTAATACTCCCACCTTTTTTGCTGGGTCATGGTTCACAAGCTGAGAACTATTTTCTTAGTGTTTGTTCTACCCATAAAGTGGTTGACAAACAGTCTTTTGAGGTGAGATAAAGATTGGACCAAACCACTTGCCAGGCTCGATAACCATTTCCATGCCAAGCCCCTAAGAGTGGTCAGGAAAGCTCAATAAAGAGCGTAATCATCATAATTGTAAAGCTTCATTTTGCCAATGAAGGCCTAAATATGGTCATGTGGGTTGGTGGTCTCATCATAGACCTCTAAATTAGGAAGCTTGAACTTCTCGGGGAGCAAGGCTACTCGTATAGCGACATAGAAGGGGGTCAATTCAGCTTCTTCCCTTCTAAAGGCTTGGGCTTATATGAGTTTAGTTCTGAGTTACGTGAGTTTCTCTTCCTGCCTCACTAAGAGGACCATGAGCTTCTCAACAATTGGCCGTTGGCTTAAGGCCTCTAATCTTAGGTTGGCATTCATCGTGGTCTTCACAGGTTGTAGTTGTTTGTCAATTTAAATCTTGGAGGATGTATATAGCTTGGAGGCTGGCACCTTGGAGAGTGTTGTTGGAGTGGGTATGAAGGGTCTAAAGACCTCTAAGGCCTTGTGGATTCGTGATTTAGTTGATCGGTTAGTCGTGAGCTGATAATAATTTGCTTGGGATAAGAGGTTTACCTGTTTTCGATGTTCGAGGATTGCTCCGCAAATGTCAACCTCTTCAAGCTGGGACCCTTAAATGCATTTTCATTTGAGGGTGGGGTGTTCACAGAGCTTACACTTTTAAGGATTTACAAATGGTGGTTTAGCTAGGAAGCACAAGAAAGAGCCTCTAACTACGCACGAAGCTATTCGAACATTTCCATAGTGAGTTTAGTGGACAAGGATGGGGTCATAGGGCTCATGGTTTTTAACTCTGATGTGACCAAAGGAGATGAATCCATCAATTCACTATTGGGAAAATTTTCTTTTGGGTTTTCCATCGTGTTTCCCACAGACAACACCAATGATAATCCCTGAAGGTTAAAGAGCTAATACGAGGTGTAACAAAGCTTGAAAGTTGGAAAGTTAGTATGGGGTGGCCATGATCAGGAAAGTTTGGTCAAGGGATCTCAATCTCGACCTGGATCTCTAGAGCTACTTGCTTGGGCGTTGTGGGCCAGGCCTCTTAGTCCTTAATGCCCCTAAGGCAGTGGATGGATGGGTATTTATAGGTTTTGAAGTGTGTGATACTTCTTGGAAAACAAGGGGAGTCGTCTATGCGTAGGGCAGCTGTCTTTCCATACACGATCTTGGCATGGCCCTTCTCGGTGACCTAGTATATCTTCCAAGACGTGTCTCATCAGGCTAGATTAGGATAGACCTAAAGAGGATTGCCTTACCGTTAATTCGAGAACCGGGGATGACCTCTATCAAATGTTGCCTCTTCTTCCTGATTAGCCTGTTCGTAGATTAAACAGTGACCTACGAAAAGTAAATGATAGACTACCATGACACCCCTATCAAGATTTTAAATCTCGTATCGGCAATATAACACATTACTACAAAAATTTCAACTTCAATTTATAAAGATACACATAAGTTCTACTTCAGACAAACTTTAACATAAAAAGGAAAATGAAACAATTTTTGCAGAAATAATAATAATAATAATAATGCAACACATGTTTGCCACTTATTAAAAACAGTTTGCCACTCAAACTATTTGCACATGTTTGACCACTTATTAAAAAAAAATTGGCTCTCCAAAACTATCTGTTTATTTCTTTCTCTAATTCCGAGACAATACCCTATTTCTTATAGACCAAGGACTTATCATTCTAGGTACGGATCTCTCAGATACTAAACTAATAGGAATCTCAAAAGAAAACCTCTAAACAATAAGCCAACTTACACACCCTTTAGGTAGAACACATCCCCAAAAGTTAGCTTATTAAGATGAGGATGTCCAAGAACATATAAGCGCCGGCACAACTCCTTTTGTAAGCCATATGAGATTTGCAGCCTATATCATTGACCCTTGTAGTTTCTCTAAGTCAGATTGGACATGGGTACCAGCAGTCTCCATTGATCATCTACCGATGCCACAAGCTCCACTAATGTCCTATAACAATGTGGATCCATTTGACCGAACTCAACCTACACTTTCCTAGATCCGGAACCTATCAAGTATCGCCCCCAAGGTCATCCCATTTCTCCTTTCCATCTTCGTCGGTTTCATCCACCCATGATCTCCTCCAAACTCCCCAGCCGTTCTCCACGTAAACCCTACTTCCATTGTTCCGATCCACCGACGTCGAGCCCTCTCCCGGCACTCTGGAATCTATGCCGGCCAATATTACTGAATGTTCTTCCCATATAACCCGTGAACGACCCTTAACCGAAGATGTTAAGCCACTTCCCATATTATGGTGCAAGACTGCAAGATCATTTTTTAAAAAAAATTTTTTTGTTCAATTTTTCAAGCTAGTTCTCATCTCATTTAATGAGCTTTGTTGAATTGTTCTAGCGAAAAAAAAAAAAAACAGAAAACGCAGTTTTCAATTTTTTTTCTGTTCCAAAAACAAATGAATGATCGAGCTCACATAAATTTACAATGGAGCTTAATACAAAAACAGAAAAACTACAATGGAGCTGCGCATATATAGGTGTTAATTTATGGAGAGCTTTGCTAATCTATACTAGTGACAGTTTTATATTCTTAAACTGACTGTCGAAAAAAAATAATTCTTAAATAGTGAATTGAAAATGCGACTACTTTTTTGAGATGGAGAAGTTATATTAATGAAAGTAGGGGCGTTATTATTATTATTATTATTATTATTATTATTATTTGATTGAAGATATAAAAACTTGTTTAACATGAATTCTTAGTTCGGACTTCCGGGAATGGAAAGTACTGAGTTGGATGGACTTTAATTTCGCAAAATTATAGGTATTTAGCATGAAATTTTATTTACTGTGGATATGAAATATGTAGGATAAAAGATTTTGTAATTTGTTATTTTTTCTCATGAGATAATGCTGTATACCACAATATTTTATAGTATTTCAAACATCACTGAATTTTCTTTTATATTTTGTTAATTTACGGTGTTATGTAGTAATATTTTGTGTGGTACGTACCACGGAATGCTGTTTAACGTGATGAACAAGTGGGGCAATTTTTCATCATTTTATCTCAAAGTATCATATATATATATATAAGTCTAAAATTACTTTTACTCCCTCGGACTATGTCAACTCGCTTAAAAGAGTCCCTAAATTTTGGTGCTGTGCATCTCAGCTCTCTGACAATGAACCGTTAAGCACTTGACCCTTTGACCATCCAATCTGTTAATTGATTTATCCGGAAAAAAGATTGAACTAAGTGTCTAGTCAGGTAGCTTCTTAGTTTCTCGCTTTTATACTATATGCTTTAGCATCTAGCAATCTAAACCCTGTTCCCGAATTCTCCCCAGCCGTTGCAACCTCACCGCTACCACCGCCCATCATGAGGCCCCCAGTCCCCCTCTACACCACCGATACTCCTTCCCTTCACCACCTCTCAATCCCTATAAAACAACTTCCACTCCACTGTTGCCCTCTGCATGCTCCTTCATCCCCAATCCCGCCTAATTTTCCACAACCCAACTTCCTAGACGTTTAAAATGACGGAGAGTTCAGCATCGAAAATTAGGCTACTCAGCTCAGAAATCAAGCTGGCAAGCTGAAAAATCAGATCGCCGAGCCAGAGGCCATGTGAGCGTCCATGCTAGCGAGGGCCTTGGTGATGAGGGCGGAGACACCGTTGTGCATGACCTTGAAGGGCGGGACACACTTATGGTCAACAAGGTGGCGATCAATGATTCTGGAGGGAGAGAGGTCCTCGATTTGGAAGCCAAGGGCGTGGAGGAGGGCGTTGAGGACGACAGTCTTGTCCGGTCATGAGGAAGACGAAGGTGGATCCATGTGATGGTTAATCTACTGGTGACGAGGATGTCGAGTACGATGGTCTTGTTCGGCAATAAGGAAGATGGGGGTGGATCCATGTGATGGTGAATCATCCGGCAATGAAGGTATTGAGGACGACAGTCTTGTCCGGCTACGAGGAAGATAAGGGTGCTTGTCTTTCTTTTCTTCTTCTGCGTTAATTTCCTTTTTGAAGAATTCCTTATTTAATTTCTATTTTACTTAAATTTTAAATTTAGAGAAAAAAAAATGCTGCATTTTCAAATTTCTTCTTTTTGATCAAAATGTTTCACAAAAATTAGTTACCTTGCAAAAAATGATTGAAGTACTAATTATTAGTTAAATAAAGCACTAATTTTTAAAGACCTAATTATCCAAATGACACATTTACTATTGGGACTTAGCCAATCACTCATCCGAACATTTTGGGGGTAAGAATTGAGCATAAACCTTTGATTACTGGGACATTTTGCCCACCTGATATAACTTCCATCATATTAAGAAGGGAAAGAAAAAAATCACATAATTGCTACTTAAGTTTCTTAATTTTTATTTATTGCATCTTAATTTTTTGTCTCTTTCTCTTATGCCACTATCTTTGATCCAAGTCTCCACCTCATTCAAGACCACCGCCGCCTTCACTGCCGCCAATGAAGCATCCATTCTCGAGTTAGTCGCCTTTGTTTTATTTTTTAAAATATAAATTATATAAATTATAATTAATTTAAAATCCAAAATTTTTAATTTTATTTTATTATAATATAAATATGTAAATTATTTGAAAAAATAAGTAAAAAATAGTACAGATTTAAATTCCACAATTTATAATTTGATTGGAAAAATTAAAAGGCAGGTTGAAATTTTTTTCAAAACCATAGTAATTAACTTGTGCTTTATAAAATTTGGGTAAATTCCAATTTTATCAGACAGAAAATAATACATTGAATTTTACCAAATTAAATATTAATACATGTTTACTAAGGAGAAACAAGATGCAACATTCTTTATTATTATTAATCTCATAACTTTATAAACGAGATTTATGAGTTATTTATTGAGAATTGATAATTATGAAAAGCTCATAAAGGTGAAAGACTATGATAATGATGTATCTTGATGATTAAAAAGGATTAGATTGGGAGAAAATTAAGAAATATTAAAAATTATTGTATGCCATTTTGGTTTAAGACGTTTCAATAGTAGATCAAAATATTTCGGTTGGTCATATACTAAAATGTGTTTGGAACCTAGACATATAATATATCATTGAAATGGTCTAGGAGTCTACTTTAGCATAGAAGAAACGAAATTCAATTTAGAGGCTTAAGTAAGGAGTTATTTTGATTTTTGGAAGACATCGTTGAAATGACTAGCATTTCGTGAGTCTAAAATTGGAGGAATAAACTATACTAATTGGATAAATGAAAAAATGTGAATAAAATATATATTATAGGTTAGGATGTCTAGTTTCATAGGAATTTTACAGATTATGATTTAGAGTCTTTTTACAAAGAGTTATGGTCATTTTTGTGAGAGCATGCAACTCTATCAATCTTATTATTGGCAGATTAAAATGGATATTATGACATTTAAGTTGAACCAAGGCTTTTGGAATTTAAATTAGAATCTGTTGATAGTTCAAAAACCTAAGTGATCAATGGTGGATATGAGGTTTACCTCGAATCGGTGCTACTACAATTGCAGAGATGAGAATGTGTAAGTGAGGCGCTACGTTGAATATGAGGACTTGGATAGTAAGACCAAAAATTTTGGATACAATTGATTGAAATAAGAAATTTGGATAAATTCTATCGATTGTCCAGAAACTATATTTAATGTTGTTTATTCGTCCCTAAATTATCAAATGATGCTTAATCATCCCAAACTATATCCAGTGTTATTAATCGTTCTACCGTCTATCACACAGCTAAAGATTGATGGAAAAGTGATGTCACATCTGTAGTCAAATTATTTTTCCTCGCCATATCAGAAGCCACGTCATTTTTCCATTAATCCTTAACGGTTGTGATGGACAACAAGACAATTAAGCAATATTGGATATAGTTTACGGATGATTAAGCAACATTTGATAGTTTAGGGACGAATAAGTAACATTAAATATAGTTTAGAGACGATTGGTGGAGTTTACCAAAAAAATTTAGATATTATGTTTAATTGCAATTTAAGTCCCAAAGTTATTAATTTGTGTGATTAGGGGCCTGAAATTTTAAATTGTGCAATCAAATGCAATTCAGTTGCACAACTAATATTGGAAAATGTATGAGATACTGAGTCAAATGGGTAAAGTGTCCTGATTATTAAAGTTCAGGACTCAATTACAACCACAAAAAGTCTTAGGGAGCAATTGGCTGAGTCACTATAGTACATAGGTCATTTTTGTAGTTAGACTTTTTTTAAATGAAATTGATTTCTAAAAAAGAAGTTAAAATTAATTAGTTTATAATTGATTATATTGTTTGAATTAATTATGTTACTTGAAAATAATGTACGTACTTATTTTTTTAGTGAAAACTTTTTTTCCAAGCTTTTTTACATTTGGATTTTCTTTTAATTTATAATTTTGAAACTTCTAATAAGTCGGTAAGGAAATTTTGTTTAGAGTAGGTAATGAAATTTTGATAAAGTCGGTTGCTTATGCTATCCCTTTATGCCATGGTGGTGTTCCACATTCCTACAGGCATTTCGGAGACCATTGAACATATGCTAAATCAGTTTTGGTGGTCGCACATGGACAGAGGTGGAGAGATATACTGGAAGGCATGAGATGGTATGTTGGCCAGGAAGGAAGATGGAGAGATATGAGGTTCTGAAAACTCTTGGTTTTTAACCAGGCAATGCTTGCGAAGCAGGGATGGGGATTGATTCAGAATGAACAATCTTTAGTTTCGAGAACCCTAACGGCTAAGTACTATGAGGTTCCAAAAACTCTCCGTTTTTAACCGGGCAATGCTTGCGAAGCAGGGATGGAGACTGATTTAGAATGAACAATCTTTAGTTTCGAGAACCCTAACAGCCAGGTACTTTGCTTCCTCCGGCTTTCTTCTCGTTCAGGAAAAGGATAATTCATCACTTACCAGTTACCTGGCAAATCCTTCTCCATGGCAGGGAGTTACTTTGCTTGGGAATACGGTGGAGGCTGGGGAATGGACCAAATGTCAGCGCAAGAGAGGAACAATGGATACCGGATGCACCAGGTTTCAAGCTAAGTTTCTCCTCTTTATCTGTTGATTGCCCCAGAGTCAGTGAGTTCATAAATTCCCAGAGGAGGACGTGGAACTTAGAGTATCTTCATTACTATTTCTAGGAAAAAAATGATGTGGATTTGATTTCTCGTATCCTTCTTATGAATTTGCATGTGAATCGGATCGGTTGATTTGGCACTTCAACTCAAATGGTGACTATTCAGTCAAGAGTAGTTATCATGCCTTCATGCATTTGCATTGGAGTCGGAGAGAAAGGTTTGGTAGAAAATTTGGAGCACTCAAGCACCTAAAAATTGAAGAGTTTTTTGTGGCACCTTGCCCACGACTGCTTGCCGACTCGAAAGAATCTGATGGCTCGGAGGATGGTAGATGAAGTTTTGTGTCCGGTGTGCCAACGTGGAGAAGAGTGAGCTTTGCATGCTATACGGGATTGTAGGGTGTTGAGGCAAATCACGGCTGTCGCGCTCGGCGCTCGCTTGGAGAATTCAGAAAGCACAGAATGATGCCGAGCTGCAGCGCCTGTCCACTGTTTCAGGGGCGAAATCAAGCCATAAATGGAGAAATTTCTTCAAAATTAACATCAATGCAGCGATCCGTCAAGGTGGCAAGCTGGGCCTGGGGCGATCATCCGTGACCATGAAGGGCAGGTGCTGGTTGCTCGAGCTAAGCAGGCGGGAGGAATATCGGACCCTTTCTTTGGGGAATGTCTAGCGGCCTTGGAAGGTATCAAGCTATCGGCTTCAATGGGATTGACCAAAATTGTTCTTGAGATGGATGCATGTCTGGTCATACAGACAATCCTCTTCGATGATCATGGCTTATCCGAAGCTTTCTCCTGTGTCAGTGAGCTTAGACAGCATCTTCAGAGGTTTCAGGCGTGGCAAGTCGTGCATGTGGGACGTGAAGCAAATGGTGTGGCATACGGTCTGGCAAAGGAAGCTCCTTCTTTAGATAATAGTTCGACCTGGTACAGAGAGCTGCCAAGCTCAATAGTTTTGCTTCTTGATATGGACTTATCCCGTAGTTGAAAGACTAAGTTGCACCGCACTAAAATTTATGAATAAAAACACCTGAGTCAATATAATTTGATGGAGTAAAAATTATTTTGGCCTGTATAAAATGAGAAAATATAATTAATACACATATTTTAATATAAATAATAATTTTATTTTTTATTTATAGTCAAATTTTAATTTGAATTAGACTTTAGAAATAAATATGTTGTTTTTGCAGAACAAGTCACGATAAAAACATTATGTTTTAAACCACTTAAGAATTTACTGTGAAACAAAAAAATGCATTGTTATTGTTGAATTATTTTTTTTCTTTTTTCTATCATTTATCAATAGATTAGTTTTTTATTTAATAATATTTATTCTATTTTATATATTCCATTTTTTATGTTTCTTTTCCATAAAAAAAATATTGTATTTCATGTATATTTTATTCATATTTGTGAAAATATCTTGAAATAATATTTTAATATATATTTATTTTTATGAAATCGTAACAATATATATTGTTGTGTACTATAAGGTATATCTTTAATTTAAGAGTTACAGTATAGTTGACGATATTCAATAGGCTAAACTGTGCATTTGATCCTTCAACTTGACCAACTCTAACGAGTTAGTCCTTTATTTTTTACTCAGAGCAAGTTAGTCCCTTAATTTTGCAAAATCTAATGAGTTCGTCCAAATTGGATGGAAAGGTAAATAGAGTTAGATATCTTGCTGATGTGGCATGGAGATGTGTCGAGCTTGTCCTGACATATCAACCTGTTTTCCACGTTATCTCATCTCATTACTCTCATCGTTCGTCCGTTCTGGCGGAGCTCCCCATCTTCCAATTGAATAAACCAAAGGAATCAAAGAGGAATTGAAATGGAATCGAATCGACCAAAGGAAACTAAAGTGACGAACGGATGAATTGATAGATCCAATGGGGCTTGCACGATGAATCCCACCCAACTCGAGTCCATCCCAACCGAAGAGTTGCCGCCAATGGTGAAGCCTCATTCATCACGCATTCGCCCAACAGAAGCAAGCAAGGCAGTGGAAAGACATTAGATTAAAGCCTCATGATTATGTGTTGTTTGGAGAAGAAATTTTTAGGAAATGTTACTAGGTTCGATTTGAAAAGCTTTGGGAAAAATGTTATTAGGTCCGATTATGTGATTATATGTTTTCTGGGGAAGAAATTGATCAGAGCAGCCTTCATGTTTCCGGCGATCAGCCGAATCTGAAGTGACAGATCGAGCAAATTTTATAACTTTTTCAGCCTCTGCATTTCCCGAATGGCCATATAGTCCTCTGTTTCGCTCACCTGTTTCGCCGCAAAACAACATCTCTGATTTAGGAACGCGAAATAATTCCAAATGAACACGTTAAACCCCAAACTCTCGTTCAGTTTCAAATATTTGTCCGTGAAACCCAATGTGTCAAAACCCAACTTCTCGATCTACACAATCGCCGAAGAGTCGCAGTGCAGAACTCCGTGGAAAAGAATTAGGCCTTTAAGAGCGACGGGCCAGCTGTCAGTCTTCCTCATTCGACTCGTCAGAGGGAGAATTAGCGGGCAGAGGCTAACAGTGGAGGCTTGAACGCACGAAAAGACGAGATGGGCATACTTGAAATCGAAGCAGGCGCTGCCGTGGGCGGTGGCCCGGATGATTGCGGCCTCAAGATCAAAGCCCCGGCGCAAGGAAATGGCGGCTGTGATGAGGATGTTTTGGGATTTGGGCGACTGTGACGAGGATGGCGACATGGTAGCAAGAGAAGATGCGGTCGATGGTGGGGGTGAAAAGGCAAAATCTCTCTGCAATTGCGACGGTGGAGAAGAGAATCGTCCACCTGTTCACCCAGAAGACGACGTTAAGTCAAAGGTGTCCGAGCTGGATGCTTTCCGTTAGATGTTGGACTAAATCGTTTAGTTTAGCAAACTTTCGGGACTAACACGCTAAATCTAGAAAGTTAGAAGATTAACTCGCACTGAGTCGAACAAAAAGGATTAACTCGCTCGAGTTTGTCAAGTTGGAGAACCATATGTGCATTTTGGCCTATATAATACTTTATTTTAAAAGAACAGGATGAATGGCCGACCTAATAAATGCTACACCTGCCGGTTCAGGTCGAGTTCGTCGGTGCCCCACAACAAGCCACAGGTTATTTTGTGTTGTGCCCTTCATCCCATCTCAAGTTCCATCTCGCTATAAACGAAGGTCCCATCCACACGCATGAAAATATCTGCCATTCTATTTTGTCTTTTAAAAACCTTCATCCACAACCTGTAATAACGGTTTCTCATATTTTATTCCTCAAAATTTCAAAGTCCTAATTTGGTCTAACTAATTCGATGCCTATGGTATTAAAAATGTTTTGCTTCCAACATGTTTTTCCTCAACCAGATGACAAAAACCAATTTCCTCAGTGGTCCAGTGCATGATTATTAAGTTTAATGCCAAAAAAATAAGAAGAAAAATGGCAAATTTTGCAAAAATAGACGCAATTTAGTCAAAGGAAGAGTGGAAGTTAAAAAGTTTATGAATGAGGACAGCAGTTGAGTGAGGTCGGTCCAAAACGAAGAAGAGCGAGTCAAATCCGTCAACCTCAAAGCTCAAAACACTGTTGGGTCAGGTTGGGCTTGTCATATTCTGGACTCTTCGTCACTTGACCGCATTTATTTCCCCCTTAACCCCGCCTCCGCATTTATTTCTTTTATTCGGACTTTTTTTATACATTGAATTAGTGATACAGGAGACAAGGTCTAAGAAGTTGCGGTCATATCCATTTGAGTTTTGAACTCAGGTGGCGGGACTGTATTTAAAGTTATCAACATCAGAATGCCACATATAATTATTTTTATTTTCCTGTAATCATAATTGTAGAATTAGATCAAAATTATAATTGTAATTTGAAACCTAATTAAATATTTTTGTTGTAAAATGATAAAATTTTAGTATTTAAATCAAGATTTTGGTATTCTTTTCATTTTACTTGTTTTTCAGAAATGTTAACCGCATTAAAATTGGGTTTGAATTAGCTTACGTTCATTATTCATATCTGAATTGTCAGAATCATGATTATCTGAGTGACTCCTAAAAAATTTAATACGTAAAGATTTTAGCACTTTATGAAAATTCTGTCCTGTTTTCAGTTTTCCACCACACAACCAGAAAACCTACAAAAATTATTCCTTCATTAATTGAGCAGCATATGATGTTCGCTTGATCATCGTCGGTAACACTTTTGCAAGACATTTTCTTTTTCTTTCTCTGTTTTTTTTCTTCTTCTATGATGTATGCAAGGCATTCTTACTTACCTCCGTTCATATTGTAATTTATGTTCAAATTATTGCTCCATGTTAAGGTATATTATCAATTAAAATCTATGTTAATTATTGCATAAAGGCAATTCTCTAATTTATATACTACTTCATCATTCCACGATTTTATTCCAAATTCTTTATACCATCTTTATAATTAATAATTTTTTTACATTTAATTTGCCATATACTCCTATTTTTAACTTTTACTTCACAATTATGACATCACTCCATAATTATTAAAACAAAACTTATAATTTGGTCCCAATTTTTTAAAAATTCATTTTAGTCCTTAAAGTTTCTAAAAATTTCAAATTTATCCCAAAAATTTTGATATAATTTTCAACTAAGTCACTAAATTTAAAAAGTGACAGTTTAGCAACAGTTTTTTCATGAGGGAAAAAGTAGAAATAAAAAGCATACGTTAATTTTCATGTTAAATTCAAATGTATTAAACACTAAAGATGCTAAGGGGGATGCCAGTCTAATGCCATATGGTAACTGGATTTGGAGGACTTGGATTACCTTAAGTCCACTGGACAATTTGGTGGAGTTTCGAGGTCTAGAAAGTGCCACATTACTCATTAAGTACTTTATAGTTAATTAATTTTAATATATTATTATGCATTAATTTTATATAAAATAATTATTTATCTAAAGTATTAATTTATAAATTTTGAATTTTATCAAATTTAAAAAGTAATTTTAAGATTTTTTCTACAAAAAAATAGTTGTAACCTATGCTTTAAAGAGGAAAGTGGTGAGGAAACTAATGAGACACAGCGAATATCGAACAAAAAGAAAAGCAATGATGTTTTGTTCTAGGTAAAATTGAGCTCTAACTTGTTCTGCCAACAAGGATGAGCATTTATAGGCTGAACTGTCAAGCGCTTAGGTCGGTCTAGACAGTTCATGCCCTATAAAGGGTAGTATTGCAGAGGATCCCATATATTATCTTTCTTCTATAAATCCGAAGGACATCATCTGAGTTTGGGTGGATACGTCAAAACTTGTTTCAGTCTTACTTTGTTATTTCATGTGAATGTTGCAAGAAAGATTTAGCCATGTGTTGGAATGTGGGCTAAGAGGTGAAGCTCCTATCATTTTTTTTTTGTTCCACATCAACATGATCGTTAAAGCAATAAATATCTCTTGGTGTTTAACTAGTTTTTGTGGGCAACCTTGGAGAGAGCTTTGTCACTAGTCTTGGTCATTAGTTTGGTTTTTGGCATTGCAGTCATCATTTCCCCGGTTGGTAGTAGGAGACTTCAATAAACTTCTATGGGAAAAATAGAAAGAAGGTAGCTGGCCATGAGCATAATGACAAATGGAAGCATTCAAAGGGCATACTTGACTTATAGATTTAGGTTATCATGGGTCACACTACACATGGCAACATATTTATTGTAGGGGAAAGTTGTTTATGAGCACCTAGATTGAGGTTTAGGCACTTTAGAATAGAAGGATTTGTTCCTAAAAGCTTATTTAGAACACTTCCCTTTTGTGTGTTTGGATCACTGTGACATTCAACTTTATTTAATGAGTAAACCTGATTTATTTTATAAGCGTGTTTGGATATTTGAGTCAACTTGGACAACTAAGCCTGAATGTGAGTCAATTATACGATCTAATATTTGTGAGGAAAGTAATGCTTCTTTGATTGACAAATTGGAAAGTTGCAAAGAAAAATCAGAAGCCTAGTTGAATGCTAGATGCCCTCTTTAGGCACAAATTAAAAAGCTAGAGAAAACATTAGAGGTCGCTCCTAAACAAAGGGGTTATTTGAGGTTTGAATCATAGTATATGAAGCTAAGAAAGGAATTGAATCACTTAAATACGAAAGTGGAAAAAATGTGGAGCCAGAGGGTAAAAGTAATATGGTTAAGGGATGGTGATCACAATACTAAGTATTTTCACCAAGTATAAGCAAAAAAATTATATCCACATGCTATAGGTAAAAGACACTGTTATTTTACAAGAGCAAAAGGCGATCAGTGATGAGGTAGTGCATTATTTTTCAAACCTATTTCAATCCTCTCAAACCTCAGGTTTAATTGAGGTGGTCCTATTGATTAGTAGTTCAGTTTCAAAGAAAGAAGGCTCAACAAGCTCTCTTTTAATGTTTTAAATGAATTACCAAAACTTGATGGCTTGGCTTCTATTTTCTTTTAGAAATATTGGAATATTTTGAGCAGAGATATGGTAATATTTGTTTTATCAATTATGTATAGGGGGTCAGTGCTATAGGATCTGATACGATCTGAATTATACTCATATTGCTCTTATTCCAAAGATTCAGAACCGTAAGACGGTTATGGACTTTAGACCTATAAGCCTTTACAATGTGTTGTATAAACTTGTCTCCAAGGTGTTTGTGAATTGTCTTCTTCCTTGATTAATATCAAATAATCATAATGTCTTCGTTCCAGGGCAGCCCCTTACGAACAATGGTTTGGTAGCCCTGAAGACATGCCATTATATAAATGGTTTATATGGTCGAGGAGAAGGCACTGTGGCAGTTAAATTAGATATGTCAAAAGATATGACAAAGTTGAATGCAGCTTTTGTGCGGTCATGTAGAGGATGGGTTTTTGTGAACCTTGGACTAAGAGGGTAACGCAATGTATGTAGAGCACATTTTTTCAGTTCTAGAAAAATGGCCAGCCTACAAGACTATTTACTACATCCTAAAGTGTTTAACAAGGGAATCCTCTTTCCTGATTCTAGATCTTATTTTTTTTAGTTGAAGGGTTATCAACCTTGTTGAGACATGCAGAAGGGAACTAATTTATAAGGCGAGTTTGGAAAAATAAACTCAGCCCTCTGGATTCTTATTTGTTGTCTATCGATGATAGTATTTTATTTTTTAGGCTAGAGAGGAAAACGTGAAGCATGTGTTGGGTATTCTAAAGATCTACAAAATTGTTTCAAGTCAAGTGGCAAATATAAGGAAATCGCCTATATTTTTTAGCCTTAATTGTTGTCGTCAGCTGTAAAATTGAATTTCAGAGCTATGAAGGGCACATGCTTGTCTCAAGGTTGATAAGTATCTAGGATTCTCGTGGGCTCTTGGCAAGAAGAAGATAACTCAAATTGAATTTTTTGTGGAACAGGTTAAGCACAAGCTGACAAGGTGGAAAACATCCCTTTAGTCACAAGCAGGCAAGAGCCTTCATATAAAAGATATGGTGTATGCAATGCTCACCCACTTGATGAGTTGTATTTTCTTTCTTACAAAAGCAATAGACGCTCTTTGATCTTTGATCATTTGATTCTTTTAGTCGTCAGATGTGGAGGAAAGGAAAATGGCCTGGAGTAGTTGGGACAAGATGTGCATGTTAAAGCGAGTCAGAGGCTTAGGTTTTTGAGATGTAGTGGCATTTAACCATGCATTTTAGCAAAGTAATATTGGCTGCTCATCCACAATCTGACAATCTTAGTGGCGAATGTGTTCAAAGGCAGGTACTATCCATATTCATCATTTATTCGGTCCCCTAAACCTAAAGCTTCTCGCTCATCTTTAAGAGTCTTCTAGCTGGACAAGATATTCTTTCAAAAAAAGTTTGCTAGAGGGTAGGCAATGGAATAAATATTAATATTTGGCATGACAATTAGGTCCTACATGGTAGCGTAAAATCGTTCATATCCCCAATTCCACCTATTGAAAATTAGAATGTAGCCCAACTTATCGACTATCAAGCTTTTTAATGGAATCAATCTATTATCAATTTTTTTCTCCACCCGTCTGATGTAGCCATTATTAAGCAAATGTCTTTATTACCTTGGTTTAGTGAAGATGTCCTAACTTGGGGAATAACAAATGATTAGATGTGGGACTTGGGCTGGTTTGGCAAGGCCTAAACCGAGGCTAGCTCGGGTCAAACCTGGTATGACTCGGTTCAGTATGGGCCTGGATAGACCCACATATATGCACGCTAAATATAGGCCTTGAAGATGTGGAGGTTCGAAGTTGGCTTGACCCGGGCTAGACTACATAAAAGGCATGCCCTAGGGCTGGCCAGTCTTAGCCTAACGGCTAGTTTCCAAATTTTTTTAAAAGCTGGTATAATTATAACAAGGGTCCCTCCAACGGCTTTATGACTGTTTTTTACCACATTTTTCCATTTTTGACCCCCAACAACTAGAATTTAAGTACTTTTTAGTCCAAACATATTTTTGCTCTCCCCTATAAATATGAAGGCCAATTTCATTCCATTCTCACACTAACATTTAATCTCTCTTATTCCTTTACTACATTCTCTGAAGCAATTTTGTACTACATTTATGAGCTTTTTTGCTAATCTCCTCATAATTTCTTTATATTTTTTTTCCTAATCTCTTCTTAATTTTCCTCGAATCATTAATAGTATTTTCTCATTCATGGCTTCAAGAGGAAAGGGTAAGTTTTCGGAGACTTCCTCATCTTGCTCCACGGGCCTAAAAGGCTTGTTCTGTCATCGATCCCATTCAGCCGATAAAGGCATCATCTTGAGAAGTTGCACGATGATGACCAAATTGACATAAACAATTATGACTTGGGTCTTGACAATGATATTGAAAAGGTGGGGCCGACACCCGCCATAGGGCCTGTCAACTAACTCGACGCCGACAAACCGTGGTTCTAAGATCGAAGATACACAGGGATAAGGTAAATCCTTGAGACAAACGGCTTGGGTTTGTGAGCATTCTGAGATCATTTGGGATGAGGACTCGAGGGTACAGGAACTGCAAATATTGCGAGAAAAGGTTGGTGCACAAGAAGAATTCTGGCACTAGAACACTTAAATGTAATAGAGAAAATTAACATACTAATCTCCTTCCCGGTGTTGCCACAACTTCCGTAGGACAAACACAACTCGGGAGGACCGACAGTGGGTCATGTAGCTTTTGTTTTAACTAACAATCTTGTAGGTAAGACATGATAAATTGGATGATACTAACTGAAAAACCTTTTTCAACTATTGAAGATATGCACATAGAATCTTGGGTGCAAACATAATTAAATGCTCAATTTAGAAAAATCTTCAGGAAAACCACTAAGAATGAGAGCTTTAAAATATTTGAAGCCGGTAAATTAAATTTACTAGCATGTTTCTCTGCTTTAGATCATTATGTTGCTTTGACTTTTGACTTGTGCATATCATCTATAAGATAATCATATTATTGCGTTGCTGCACATTGGATTGATTTTGATTGAGTTATTCAAAAATGCATTTTGTCATTTATGATCATTGAAACTGATTATATAGGTTTTCATATATACAATTGCATATTAGAAACATTACATGAATATTATTGTGCTGATAAAGTGCTTTGCATTTCATTTGATAATGCATCAAACAATGATGTTGCTGCTCACCTTCTAAGTCAAGCATTGGAACCATTTACTAACGACATATTATTTCATGTTAGATGCATGTGCCACATTTTAAACCTTTGTGTGTGTCAAGGTTTAAAAATTTTACAAAATGAAATTGTCCCTATAAGGAATTCATTATCGTATTTGAAATCGAGACCTGTTGTTTTTCATGAATTTAAAAGGTTTTATTTTAAAAATAAAAATCCATTTTCTTGGAAATGTTTTAAATTAGATTGTCTAACCTGCTGGAACTCCACATATCTGATGTTGCAAGATGCACTTTCGCATGTAAATTTTTTTTTTTTACTTATTTTGTGATTAAGTTAGATATGGAATACCTTACGAATGAAATATGGGACAAAGGTTATAAAACTAGTGAACTGTTAATTTTTTTTTACAAGGCAACCAAATTTTTCTCCGGCATTTATTATCGAACGGTGGATCAAGTTTTGCTTTATTTAGTGAACATAACTTATGCCTTACGTCAACTTTAAGATGATGAGTTCTTGAAAAAGACGGTGGAAGCCATGTGAGGTAAGTGACTTTAGTATTTTGAAAAAATTCCCCTAATTTTTCTGTTGCATCTTTGCTTGATCCATATGTGAAAATGGCGGCACAATAACATTGCTTGTGGGAATTTTTCATACCTCTATGGCCCATATAAATGTTTTAGCTATGTCTGTAACTACAACCGACTACTTGTAATAATTGTACAAGTTATATTGTAAGAGGCATTTAGAAAAGGTAAGATCCAATGCCCCTCAAGCCAAGCCTTCTAGGAGATCAATATTATCAAGATTCAACCTGGCCCTCCAAATGCTCAAATGGCCTCGACTAATGACTTTCAATTTAGTTGAGGTGGATGACTACCTCAACACGTGTTTTGAGCCAAGCAAAGTCAATATATTGGAGTGGTGGAAATAAAAAAAATCAAGGTTCCCGATATTTTCGATCATCGCACAGAAGATTCTCGCAGTGCTTGTCTCCATCATGGTTTCTAAGGCTACGTTCAGTGTAGGAAAATTGGTAATATCGGAGAAATTATTGAGATTGGTGACGGAGGCAGTAGAAGACTGTGTATGCAACCGAGATTAATGTCTTGCTGCACTCTGAAAGCAAGACAAAAATAGCTTCAATGGCGTTGTATTGTTTGATGACGACGTGTCACTTTTTTATATTCCTTATTTTTTATAATATATTTGAACTGATTATGCTATTAAGTACATATCATAGGTTTTAAATTTCAGTATTTTTTGGAAATTTCACCATTTTATTGTGTAAGGTGCGTTATATTTTATTGTAAGTGTCGTTAGGCATTTATAGCTAATAAAAATTACATCAGCAGTTGTGTTTTTTGTCTTATCTTGTAATTTTTTTAGAAAAAAACAACTTGGCCCAGCTCAAACCTTGCCCAGGCTCGGACGACTTAAACTTGGTATGTACGCAGTTCTCCTAGACCCAAGCCCATGCCCAGGCCGAGTCGAGCCGCCCCTCTTCCCATCTCTACAAATAATGGTAAATTTACAGTCAAATCGGCATATTATTTGGCATATGTAATTTTGCCTGCCCATGACCCATTGGTTAGCTTGGATTTCTAGTCATGGATTTGGAGCTTATCTCTAACTCTAAAGGTGCACCTTTTCTTGTGGTGTTTAAGTTCCAAGGCTCTTCCCACCTGGGATAAACTTGGATGAGGGGGGTTGGAAACACCAAAGACATGTCCAGTTTGTATGTGTAAGGATGAGTTAGTGGCTCACCTTGTTTTTGAATGTACATTCTTGGTTAGAGTTTGGAAGGGGGTGGACTTTGCTCTTTCCTGATTCTAGCATAGATGGTAGGACAGACTCAAATTTTTTGTGGAAGGAAATATGATGATCACTTTAAAAACTGCAATTTCTTTGTGGTTTTTATGGCATAATAGCAATAAGGTGGTACATAAACATTATAGCCAAAGGCCAAAGTAAGTTAGTGCAACAATTATGGGCTGGGTTCACAACTAGGAGCAGCATGAAAGAAGCCAAGAAACTTCCTTAAACATGTAGGCTTTAACTCATAACCGATGGTGCCTACTAGAACATGGCTATCACAAGGTGAATGTTGATGCCATATTAGATACTGGGAAAAAGTTGGCTTGCGTAGGAACGATGTGCAAATATAAAGAAAGAATAGTGAAGTTCGCCATCAAATGTTGTTTTGTACATGCAAATGGGGATGCTATGTTTAAAAAGGCCCTAGCCATCCTATGGGGCTTTAAGGAGGCTTGTCATGCAGGGATATCCAAGGTCATTGTGGAATCAAATTCCTCTACTTTTGTTTTTGAATTAAATACATATATTTCCTCATTTTTTGGTTTATTTTAGGACTTTTGTTGACGAGTATTGCGTTTTAGGTAGCTATTTTTACTTATGTGTATTTTCCTTTGTTAGGAGTTCAGCAAATAGGGTTGCTCACTCTTTAGCTAGGTGTGGCCTTTGTTTCATAGCTAGGATCTCATTTGAGAACCCTATTTTGAATTGGTTGCCTTTTGCTTTGCAATATGATTAATGATATTTACTTCTTTACCATAGAAAAAAATTCTCTCAGATGGCCGTCTATGAACAAGTTGAATCACAATGCTAGATTTTGCAGTTCCATGCACAAGAACATTTTTTTTTATTTAGATGCATATTTTTTTAATAATAAGAAGTATCTTTATAGGTACAAAGTTATGATGTATGTATTTAAAGGGAAGAATGAAATATCAACCTTTTCGGACCTAAAAAATTTCTGAACCATCATTTAGTGATATTTTAGTGAGAAAATAGTGGAGGCTGGGAGTTGAACTTCGAACCCCTACTCATTTCCTTTTACCATTTTACTAGAGTGGTCAGGACCCTACAAAAACACTTGACTCTTAATTATATTTGTTTAATTCATATTCTATTTTCCTTACGCCTTATAGGCTTAATCTACTACTTCGCTCCTCCCAAATAATATAAGCTCTAATTGGTGAACCATTTTTCTATATAAGCAATAAATAACTATTCAGTTTTTAATATTATTATAAAAGAATGATGTTTGATATGCAATAAATATTTTTTTAATGGTAAAGTTTGTAAATGTATTAAAACACCTAAAGTTGTCTAAACTATGTGAAAAAGCAAATAGATCATAAAAATTGAGAAGGGTTAAGTAAAAATATTTCATTTTAGTTTGTCACCACATAGAGCATGTTAATCTAAACAAAAATTATCACATAAATGCATATGGTGACACAAAAAATATGATTTATTGCTATTGATAGAAAAAAAATTATAATTTAAAGTGTTCATTAATTGTCAATAAATTACAATGCAATTTAGACATATGATAATGTCTAAATAGTTCAAATTAGCATATCAAATTTTAATGCCACAATTATTTTAAATAACAAACTTTACATTGTAAAGATCAAAAGAAAACGCATTTAAAAGGTTAAGGTACATAATACAATAGAATAAGCAAGAAAAACGCGAAATTTATGTTGGCAGCATTCACCCAATTTAATTTTCATGTGGTATGTACCCTTACATTACAGAGGGTGTCAAGATCATCAGACACATGGACATACACATAATCAATTAACTCTCTCTTTCTTCATAAATTTCCCTCCCTGAGAATCTCGTCATTAGTGCAATTTTCCTTTCACCTCTGTCCTCCTCTGTTAATGTTCTGTTCTCTTCCTCTGTTCTGCCCTCAAACCCAAAAATCCTCGAAAGAGAAACGCCCCCATTTACTCTCCCCACTGTTGGTACGACCTCTCTCCCCTCAATCATGAATCCGACCTCCCCATCTTTTAATGCTCTTCACTTATTGCGCCCTCTTTTTTATTGTAAAACTAGACCAATTTCGTCCCGATCTCGTCCCGATCATTAATGTCTTCCCTTCCATTTCCCTGCTTAATCCCAACAGCCACTTAATACCTCTGTCTCTCTCCAAGTTTTCAACTTTATTTTGTCTTCTTCAAGTGTCTGTGTTGTTTTGTTGTGTTTTTTGTTCCTCTTTTTGTTTTTTTTTTTCCTCCCGAGTTTGGGTTTGGAGAATGGGACGAACTCCTTGCTGTGACAAGATGGGTTTGAAGAAAGGGCAGTGGACTCCTGAAGAAGATGCCATTCTGGTTGACTACATCAAGAAGAATGGTCATGGAAGCTGGCGAACTCTCCCCAAACTCGCTGGTTGTTTTATTTTTGTTTCTGTTACTTCGTTGATGTTTTGCTCTGGTTTCGCTCAAACTCTGAGTTATCTGTTCTGGTTTGGTTTGACAGGGCTTCTTCGCTGCGGCAAGAGCTGCCGTCTCCGTTGGACGAATTATCTCAGACCGGACATAAAACGCGGCCCCTTCACTGAAGAGGAAGAGAAACTTGTCATCCAGCTTCATGGAATTCTTGGAAACAGGTTTTTCGCTTTTATTTCTCTCATAAAAGTCGAATCTTTGTTGGTAAAATTTTGATCTTTGTGCAGCTCGGAGAAAATTTTAAGTAAAAGTCTGTGCGTTTTTGGTTTTTCTGAAAGATGGGCAGCGATTGCGTCTCAACTTCCTGGACGGACCGACAATGAGATAAAGAACTTGTGGAACACCCACTTGAAGAAGCGTCTGCTCTGCCTGGGCCTGAACCCCCAAACCCACGAGCCCTTCACCCGCAGCGGCGGCTGCTCTGCCCCATCGGCGCCTGCGTCTCCGGCGACCCGCCACATGACTCAGTGGGAGAGCGCCCGGCTGGAGGCAGAGGCTCGCCTCTCCCGAGAGTCATTGCTCTTCAACCCACAACAGCAAGCGCAGGGGAAAACAGAGTCTGACTACTTCCTGCGCCTCTGGAACTCCGAAGTGGGTGACTTGTTTCGGATCAAGAACAAAGAAGACAACTCCAATTCATACGAAAGCCCTGTTTCTCAGGCCGCTTCCTCCACCAAATGCGGGTCGGTGTCGGCCGTGACAACGGAAATTAAGGACGAGTTAAAGAGCTCCAATGGCGTCTCCGACTCAACGAGTTCGAATGAAATGGAGGACTCGTCAGACACGGCATTGCAGTTGCTGCTGGATTTTCCCATTTACAACGATATGAACTTCCTCGAAGCAGTTGAGGACTATGATTCTGGTTCTGGGATGGGGACTCAGAATTCGCGCATTTATTCTGCCCCTTGTGAAGAAATCTTTTCAGAGTTTTGATCATAGGAAATTTAAGTGGGAGAGCCATGTAGAACTTGTGCCTAGAACTGTTTTTGTGCCAAGGTTGCTGGGTTAATTTTTTGATAGTTCGCTTGTAAGGTTGTTAGATTATAGTATTGAAATTGACTCGGCTAATCTGGTTTTAAAATTGACTCAGCTAGCTATATATGCTTATGTAGATTCTAGTATATAAAGGTCAATGATCTATTTTGAGACAGATGCATGGAACTTGTTGCTAGATTTGGTGGTAGGGGTTCTGTCTTCTGTTGTGGCTATGAATCTATGATCATTTGAAACGTTTTCCTGGCTCCAACTCCAGATTTTGTAGGTTTGACCGAACTTTTGGATACTACGACTAGTGCCGGTACGAACCTCTTTTAGATTAAAAGAAGGCTTCATGGCCCTTAAAAGAAAAAAAAAATAAACAAAAATGCTTTCATGGAAATGAATTCTTGTTTTTGCCATATATCAGGTTTTTTACAATTATCATTATAAGGTTTCAAGATATATACTTACCCCTATTTTTTTTTTTTAACATTATTAGTTAACTGTTAGTCAAAGTTACAGTCAGTTTCTTTGAATTTAGTCTAATATTCCAGTTACATGCAAAGTTTTGGAAATCTACACTTTTCTTTTAATTTTTTGATACTATCTGAGATTAGCTTCTTAAATTCTAATTTGAACCATCTAATTCAAACTATCTATTAACTATGTTATAGTAATTTCAAGTTGCATGACATTCTTTTAATAATTAACTAATATTTAAAATATTATTTGTATGGAAAAGTACAAAAAATTTCATTAATATTTGGCTCCTGGGCTGGGTTTCCTATTAAAATTTTCTCTGGTATTAAAATTACAAGTAACTTTATAGTCTGGAACCAGATATGCCACTAATATTATAATTTAGGACTGAATATGCCACTAGCTATTAAAACCTAATGGTAAATTTGAGAAATTGTTGGTTTTGAAAACTTATAGTACTAATATAACTTTTAACAAACTTCAGAAATTTTTGTAATTTGTCATTTTTCAATTTTTTATGCACTGACTTGAGCCAACACATCTATCATCACTGGATCTACCACTTGGTGATCAGAAACGCATCATAATATGATAACGAATTTGAATTTTGTTTCTAGTGGATCCTTTGACAAATATGGTGGCTAGCGCACAAAAAAAGACATAAAATTCATGAAATTTGTAAAATGTTACATTAGTACATTCTGATTTTAAAACCATCAACTTCTCACTTTTACCTCAATTGATGACATATTTGGTCCCAAGCTGTAACATTAGTGGTATATCTAGTCATAAACTGGAACTTTAGTGGCAATATCAGTACCATGGAAAACTTTTGTGGGCAATCCGATCTAGGAGCCAAATACTAGTGGAAAATTTGATACTTTTCCTTTGTTTGCATTTATTGAGGAGAAAACTGGTAATTTAAGATATTCATTAACTGTAAAATATTATAGAGATTGAAAAAAAAAATAGTTCAACAAAAATTTCATTTACAAGAAAACAATTATCAAATAATTTAAATTAAAATTTAAGACATTACTATCATACAATTTAAAAAGAAACAAGGGGTAAAAAATTTAGATTTCCAAATATAAGAGGTAGAACTGTAAATATTAATAATTCTAGCTAATGGCTGTCTAGTGGTAGAGATGTCAATAGGTCAGATTTTGGGAGGATAGAATGATTCCCAAACTCTACACGCAATAGAAAAACTCTACCCAAACCCACCCTACAACCTGCAATGGGTATGATTTTTTCGCCAAACCCTCCCCTGGTTGAGGGGGTAGGTTCGGTTATTATGCCCACAGTACCTACACAAGTAATCACATAATATAAAATTGAAACTAAAAAAAAACATGACATGCTTGAATATACAACATAACTGAAAACAAAGTACCTAATCATACGATTGTGAATTTTAGAGTTTATTATATTAGAATTATATTATATATTTAGGTTGTATAGGACTAGAATTTGGTATGTATATATAATCTATGCAATATTTTAGATTCTTGTATGCTTCGTATAATATGCGGGTAAGGTACGGGCCGGATTCAAGGAGTGTAGATCCCTAAACCGATACCTCATCATATCTGGTGGGTACAAAAACAAAAAATACCTGAATCTAGCCCAAACTTTAGCAATTAAAAAGAAAAACCCCTACCAATTAGGTAGGATAGGATAGGATAGGATACCCACAGGTAAAGGTACAAATTAACATCCCTATCTGACAAAGTAAAAAAGATAAGGGATAAGTGTATATTTCTAAACCTCATAAGGTAAGTGTAATATCATCCAAACATTAGAGCAGTAACTGTAAAAACCGTATATACTATTAAAAAGGCTAAAAGATTGGCAAATGATCTAAACTTACAAATGTTTTCAGGCTTTGTATCGTTCTGGCTGCTCAGTGCATTAAACATCCAAGTAAGTTAAAAGTTCTTAGTGTTAAAAGTCCTTACAACTAAGTATGGGAAACATGGATCTTTGAGGAAAACTGATGTTTGAAACAATTAGCGTGATATGGGGAAGCTTGATGTTTGAGAGACAACTTTTAGAGCCCTATTTATGTTGGACTGTAGGAAATAGAAAAACCATTAATGGTTGCAATTATTACTTGATCTCGGGGGTTTAGCTTGAAAAGGTGAAGAAATGCATGTGCATGTTATCTAGGTTCTCCTAACCTCCTTTGGTGGCAAACTTAATACATTCTGACATAGTATCTTGGAACTTGGAAGCTCTCGCCATTCACTTTCTTGTATATTGGACAACACCCGAAGAAGGACAACAGAGAACGAGTGACCAATATGGGAAGGGGCAAATGATGAAACCATAGAGTTAAATACTGCGGTAAACGGCTTACCATGGGTAAACAGTAAATTGTACAAATGTTTTCATATTTTTTCATTTTATCTTGTGGTATACTGCGATATTTCGCATACCCTTCACTTTTTATGTACATTTTGTCCGAAAACCGCAGTATATCGCAAATACCCCGAGATATGTACCATGGTATTTTATTTTTTGCGGGTGCATGTGAGACATTTTTTTGGTCATTTTACATCAAAAATATCACAAATATATAAAATATTAAAATATAATTAATACATATATCATAAAATAAATATTTACTTTTATTCTTTTGGTTACTTTTCTTAGTTAACATAAAAATTTAACTGTTACTTTGGCCCACCTAGAAACTCAATGTGGTATTAAAAAAATGTATTGTTATTATTAAAATATTATTTTTTTTTCTCTTATATCAATAAATTAGTTTCTTTTTTAGTATTATTTATTTTGCTCTCCGTATATAACATTTTTTTAATGTTCTTTCTATTAAAAAATATCTTCTAACATGCATATTTTATTTATATTTAAAACATTATGATGAGAAAGATTGGAATACATAAAAAATGTGCAAAAAAAATTATTAAATTTATGTCATTTTAAAATAGTATTCTAACATTTAATTTTTTATAAAAATGGTAACGATATGCGGCGTGGTATACCATGCGGCATACCTAGTGGTAACGATATTTAACACCTTGGATGAAACCTACACCACAAAGAATGGCTATGCTCTATCTCAAATGGGCAAGCTATCTCTAGGGTTTGCGAATCGATCAAGTAGTGCTAATCTCAAGCAATGGCTATTTGATGTTCTCCACCATGATCCTACAAACTAGGATGCACACTTTGATGTGGTCATTGTTACACTTTGGAGTATCTAGTTAAATTGCAACAATGTGGTTTTCAAAAGTGAGCAGATGCCCCCAACTCAAATTATTCTTTCTAGAGATCTTCTCCTTAAGGACTTTAAAGCAGCTAGAGAGCATAAGTGTTTCTTAAAGTGCCTTCATCAGTTATCTCATCCTTCTTGTTTTAAGGTTTGGGAATATGTAAGTAGCTATGCGACTTGCTCGATTTTTCTCATTAATGGCACGGAGCATGGTAGATCTAAATTAGGGACTATGATGTGGGTCAGAAGGTTGTCAGATGGTGCCTTCTAAGCCAATTAGTATTTCATAAGACACTGCCCTTTTACACTAAAATCCAGATGATTCAAGGTACTTTGCAGTTTTTGGTAGAAAACCAAATTCCTAATTGCACTATCCTAACGAATTGCTTTCAAGGTTTCTTCCAAATCATCAATCATAAACCGGTGCATCTGAAAGTTCAAGAAGATGTTCATTTCATTTGGTACCTATCCTTAACTTTAAAGCAACTATTTGAGATCAGCTTTTGACATTTAAATTGGGAGAGATCTTAAACCATTTGAAAGTGTTTCATATTTATTACTCATATAATAAAATTTATTAATTAAAAGTAACTCTTTGATGTTTAATATTTAAATGGTATTCCAATAAATTTAAAGTGTATAATAAAATTTTGAATGTTTATAAATAATCCAAATTACCAATTTTCTTCTCACTATCAAATCGAGTTGTGTGTATCATGTCCACATTTTCGTGGCAACTTCCGCTTGATTCATGGTTTTCTGATGATCATTTTTTTTATATTCAGAAGTATGCTTACAAGTATATAAGGGAAAAGATATTATTACCTTTGTCTTACAAAGTTTGTCCTTTTTACTATTCACAACAATTAATTTATAATTTTATTTCTTTCAAAATTTCTTATACAAACATAAACTTTTTATATGAAAATAGCATCTTAAAGACTCTAGTTTATAAATATATTTTTTTAAAGAAATTTACAATACAAATTAATATAAATATATTTAAGTCAAACTTTAGTAAAAAAATGTAAAAGTGCCAACATTTATAAAACAGAAGGAGTAATATTTTAAGTAACAGAAAATGAATGTCAACTTGAGATTTGAATAACAACCGAACGAACTTTGTGTAATATTTTTTTGTGGAGGGAGTGGGGAGTTTAGAGTTGAACCCTGAAACCCAACAATGTTTCCAATGCTTTAGTCATTAGGCTAAACCAGCGGATGAATTCTTTATGATTGATATAAATAATTTATAAAAGTTTAGGCTTGGTAGTTTGATAAAGAATTACGAATTTTAGTGATTTAGATAGGACATTGTTAAGCCACGAGATGATAAGATTGAGGCTTGAGAAAGATGTTTCATTTTTAAAGGTCATTCGAAGAGAAAACTTTATAGATATTTTTGAATAAGACAAAATAAACTGTATTTTCAGCCAACTATTAGGAAGAGATTTTGTAATTTATCATAGATTCTATAGCATGAATTGGGCTATCAACAACATGGGCCGATCCATTGGAGTGGGTTCATCCTTCGGCTCCCTTACTAACCAGTCAAGTCCTCAACCTTTTGAATTTGTGCCAATAAGCCTGTACGTTATACTACTACCGGAATGGCAATGATCAATATCCAAAAAAAGAGTTACTGGCTTTGTTTCACAATAATCCTTTTAGATCACAGGCCACTAGATGAAAAGATGCAGGCCTTTTCTAGGGTGACCTGTACACTGGCCATCTAGCAAATTAACAATTAACGGAACAAGCCAATGATAGGAAAAGATCTCTCGAATCACGAGTATGATAATGAAATAAGAGAGATTCCCCCACAACCACTAGGTACCAGTATGTCTCTTCCTTTTATAAAGCTTTGCCTAAACCTACTCTATCACATAATTAGTTACTGACTTAAACATCGAAAAATCTTCCTTGTAAACACACTTATGAGGGTTTCTAACCTTTGCTTTTGGTTGCAGATAACTGAGCACTATGTTCATTTCTGAATGTCTCAGGCATTCCACTCAAATTGTTCGGATATCAAAATCTACACATGAAAACAACTTTGAACTATACAGCTATTTAATCCTTATGCAAGTTACAAAACAAATTAAAGGAAGAAAATAAGGACACTTTTAAGAAAACGGGAAGCTAATAAATTAACCGGTAACGTGTTTTTTCAGAAGCAACCAAGGAGCTTTTTTGGGGTCCGTCCAGTTGCGCGGTACTTGGCAGCTATCTCCTCTGCTTTAAGCGCTTCTTCTCCACGCTTGGCTTCAACCGTCGCCCGCTTCTCCTCTGCAGCCTTGTGAATCACAGCTATCTGGTTCTTCATCTTCTCTGCATATTCTGCTTTCTTCTTCTCCAGTCGCTCCTGCCACCCACAGCTTTCTTATTTACCAAAACAGTCACCCAAATTCTCTACCCACCACACCCAGTCACCCCAGAAATTGGAATATATATCCAACTTGTGATATTTCCTTTCCTAAGTTTCAATTACATCAAGAGATGGTATTTAGATTACCTCATATTTTTTCAACTGAGCTTCAACTGCTGCTTTCCGGCTGTTCTCTTTGGCAGTAATAGAGGCGAGCTGTTTCTGAGCCCTGCTCAGAACATTTCAGTAGAACATATATAAAAACATCTGCTTCTGGTTTTGCCCGAGTTAAAGAAATCAAACAAAGAAGCATTGATTTGGTTGATTTAATTATCATTACTTGTTCTCTACTTTAGTTTTCTCATTGTCCTCCCACGCCTTAATGAACGACAACCTCTTTTCCTTCTCTACTTCTGCCAGAGCAACATCTGCAAAAACAAAACATCTGCTTCAAAAAAATTTGTCCATCTCTGCTATCCAATTATAATTTCTACATTTAAAGAAAAAAAAAAAGATTTCTTGGATCATGTAAATGCCCAGCTCCATCCACCCAAAACTTAATTACCTCGGTCAATTGATCCTCCCGAAATTTTCTTTGGTGCTGGCTCTGGCTCTGGAGCTTCTGTCACATTACAGAATTCAATTGTTTATTAACCATAATAATGCATAATTAATAAATTAAGAGAAGCAATAGTGGTGGGCGTGACAGGTTTTGTTAAAGCATATATTTTCATCATTAGCTTCAAACATAAAAAACTTCCGGAGCCCACACATTCTTTATAGATCCATTAACGATAATTAATTGGCAAATCTCAAGGCAAAAGCATATATTGCTTTTTTTTTTCTTTTTAAAAAAATAATGACGACCATAAAGCGAAAAGGACCATTATTACTGTCTCTATTATGGTAGCCATTCTAACTATTGCCATAATATATACATCACAACATTATCGTTTACATATGGATAGATGACTAGTGGATTATAGCTAAGGTCACGCATCTCGACACAAATTTTTTATACTATAAGCGTCACAGTTCCTAATGTCCCATCAAAATTCTTATCGCTTGAGGTAATTTTCCATCCGTCCTATCATTTTTATTCTATATTTTTTTATAAATCATATTAAATCTTTATAATATTCTCATTGTTAATAACTTATTTTAACATATTACTATTTAAATTATTATTTTAATAATTATTTTTTAAATTTATGTAAAAATAATAAATAATTTCTTTTTTTCAATTTCTCAATCTACATGCTAAATTAAATGAAACAAGATTTAACGTAGGACGAAGAGAGTATATAATATAATCTTCTATATTGAGTACTCAGAGGATTATGAATTGACAAGAGTATCTGATGATCTTTCCAGCTATCCTCTTCAAGGCACCTGGCTTTCTTTTATGACAAAAGTTTTGTGAGTGACGTTTATATACCAACAGGTTAAAAAAATGGTTCGTGAGTACCGTTAGAGCCCAAATAACTTATGACCGGTCCTAATTAATCTCTTATTCAAAAAAGCCAACCTTAGATGATTTTTCTCAAATTCAGAATATAATCGCTAACGATGTTTTTTACAAAAATAAGTAAATGAGAAAGGAATTATTTGCGACCAGGACAAGCAAAACGCAAAAGATTCAGTCCTTTAGTGAGAAATTGACATCCTCTGCCTTTTCCCCCCGTTTAGAAACTTATATGAATTCATTAATTTTAATTTTATTAATTTTTTTTTTGTTTCAAACAAAGTCATTTGCAGATAATACTCTTTTGATCACATAATAATTGGAATGTTTATCTAGGTACAGAAATTAAGATATATGTAAATGGTAAGAGTTTAAATGAGGGACTTATGGTAAATTAGAAATTAAAAACTTTCTAACAAAAAATATTTTCATTCTTTTTAGATAGCTAAAAAACTAAAAAAGGAATATGCTTTATTTTATTTTTTAGACGAAGAGATTACTTAATTTATTATAAAGTATTTGAAAAATACTTTGTGGGCTTCTAAATTGTTGAATTTCAATTGTTATAGCGCATGTTAAGTAAAAAAGTAATAAAATTGAAAATAAAATATTAAAGAACTCATTATTTAATCTATCAAAGAGAGAAGATCCAAAACCATATGAATTTCCAACTCCTGAGGGCAATTAAATTTGCTTAAAATTTCATAACAGCTTCATGAAAATCTACTTATAATCCTCCAGCTTAATCATATCGTATTTGCTTGCATAAAAAGGCAGCACTACTACAAGTAATTTCTGATAAAAACAGAAAGGCAGAGCTTACTCTCGACCACAGCCAGAGCTTTGGATTCCTCAGGCTTCTTCTCTTCAGTTGCTGGAGCTGGAGCAGGAACCACAGCCTTTTCGTCGGCCACGTCTTTTTTCGCCGGAGGAGGAGCCGTTTCCGGTGCCGGCCTCGGGGCTGCCGGCGCTGATTCCAATTCAACCTTTTTCACTTCCTCGGCCATACCTTAGCTGGCTAAGAAAAACTGAACGGATATCTCCTGAGGTATCTATAATAAGCAATATTGTCGAGTTGTAGAGTGATTTATTTATATCCCTTCTGGCTGGCACCGATTGGCCATCTCATGGGGCCTACGAACCGTTGATCGTGGCTAAGTAGGTTTGACCAGATCGTGCGGTTCTCGGCTTTCCAGATGATGGGCTGTGATGAGGATAGAGAACAGTCGCGGCACTGCTTTTGTGCCGACAGTTAAAAAGGTTCTACAATGGTGGTTCGTAAGTACGTATTTGAAGAGGGATGACAGGCCGACGTCGGAGCAATAGATAGACCGATGCGTGTAGGGCCCGCGTAGACAAAAAACTTTATGAAGCTGTCCCACGCACCCGTTAAGAGGCGTGCCCATCACTTTCGAATTTTAGCTTACTCGGCTTCTGAAGCGTTATCATGATAAATGACATCCCTTTTTCTTTTCTTTTTTTTCCTAGTAATACAGGCGCACTTGGCTATCATTTAAAGCAAATGGATTAACGTGCTATTAGACCACGGAGATGACCCACTGTTTTTTGTGTTTCAATTAAGGCAAAGTTACAAAAAATTTCTGTGGTTTGGTCAAATCTACAGTTTGCCCCCTCTATTTTAAAAAACCTACACTTTGTCCCTCATATTTTTTATACTGCCTAATAACAACTTCTAAAACTAGGGGTGTTCGCGGTGCGGGTTTGATCGGTTTCACCCAAAACCCAAACCGCACCGTGTATGTGACCGGTTTACATAATATAAAACCAAACCGCACCGTTCATCACAAACTCCAATTGAAAACCAAACTGCATAAAATGCGGTTCGGTTTGACAGATTTATCTTTTCTATCATGTAAAACAATTTAAGCTACTTCCATTGTTTTTTATATGCTTTCCTTATGATATTGAACGAATTAAGTTGAAATCAAATAAGTACAGCTAAGAGACTTCACCTTAAATGCTTAATATGATTTGAAAATTAAAAACAATAAGTAACAAATAAACAAAAAAAAAAAAGACGAACAGCAACTAGAAATACTGAAATAGACAAACAGTGCTATTAAGCTAATTCATTGCTCATCTGCCACTGCCATACAATTATTATTTTCAATTCTGGAAAACTCAAACATCTAAATTTCTCATTTTCTTAGCTATCACCATGCATTGTTGATGAACAAACTAGAATGAAAACAGACAAATTAGAATAAGACATCTATAAGTCATTAATGCTAGAAATTGGAATGAAAACAGAACAAATTAGAATGAAACAACAAATTGGTCTGTTCTACATGCTAGAAAAATATAGCATCAAACAACATCAATTCAATTGCAACCTCAAGTTGTTTTCGAAATAGTAATCCAAATACGTATCCAAAGAAAATCAGTTATTGAACCCTGTACAGACGAACCTTAAGAATTGTAGTTGTTACAAGAGAAAGAAATGAGACGCCGAGAGAGATGAGGTTGCGACTTGCGAGTGAGAGAGGTTGCGACTAAGAAAGTATATGGCTAGACGACAAACGCGCGACTGAGAGAGCAGAGTCAGTAGATGGAGGGCAAGAGCATGGCGGTGTACAATGTAGGTCGTGGGGCGTGCGGCAGAGGTTGTGGACGCTGAAATTTCCAAAATGAGGCCGAGAATGGAAGGGGCGAAGGGCAGCTGGGCATAGTGGGCACTTCGCGAGTTGCGTCGTGCGGCAAGTCGGCAATGTCAACAGGAGGGAAGAAAGTTTTTCATTTTGGACTAGAAAATTGGGATGGGCCGATGGGCTACTGGGCTAATGGGCTTAAGCTATGTTATTAGGGGTGCGGTTCGGTCCGGTTTTTACAGGGTTTCAAAATTAAAACCCAAACCGCACCACATATACATCGGTTTTTAATTTTTAGAACCCAAACCGTACCATAACCCGCATAAACCCGCATAATAACGGTTTGTTTCGGTTCGGTGTGTGCGGTTTCAGGGTTGCGGGTTGGATGAACACCCCTATCTGAAACTGTATTTAAACTCTGATAATCATCTTCCAGTAATTTCAATCTGATGTTAATAGATTTTAAACTATTAGTTTTTTCCTTTCTGTAAATGACTATATCAGTATTTTTTAAAGGTCATGAAAAAAATATAAAAAATCTTGAAGAGCATTATTACCATAGCAATTTCAGAAGTTGTTATCGGGCAGCATAAAAAATATAGGGGGCAAAGTGTAGGTTTCTCAAAATAGAAGGGGTAAACTGTAGGTTTGACCAAACCACAGGGGGGTTTTTGTAACTTTCTCCTTCAATTAATTATAGTTGGCCAACTCTTTTTGCTCTACCTGCTATGCTCTATTCTCAGCCTTGCCTGCTATCACCTCCCGGTTCCCCACCCCGCCACTACCCAACCATCTTTGTCCAACCTCTGGCCAGCCCTTCTTGCAAGTGCGATTTTCACGATTGCAATGAAATAAATCTCATTGTTATTCCTAGAACGCCACTGTTGCTGTTGTCATTCAAATTGATATAGAATCACTTGATCAACGGTGTACCCATTGAGTTGGATGGCTTATCCTGATGATGACGATGACTTTGGCATCAAGATGCATTGACGACGGAGGGGTTTACAGGCAAGTATTGGAGCATAGGGAGCGCTGGTCTTCAAAATCAATTGTCATTTTGCTTTGCTTGCTACCTCATATAAATTCTTGTTTTTATGTTAATCATTTGCATACACAACTTTTGTTTTGTTTGGGAGCTTCGATTGCTTCAACGACTGGTAGACGAATTTCTCAACTAGTTTTGCACTCCAAATCTAAACTAATCTTGGTGATATTTGTATCGTGATCAAGTTTATTAGATTTTGCCATTTTACATTAATTTTAGGTTTTAGGGCAAAGTTTTGATCGAGTATGAGTTTGTGTCTACCATTTGAAGATGTTCTTTAGGACAGATCGATGATCGCAAAACTAAAGTGGGCTGTTCATGTAAATTAACACAACTTCACCGTCAAATGGAATTTGAAAAACACGTTAATTCAATTGTGTTAACTCTCGTCAAATAACCCGATGATTTCAGTGAGATATATGTGTGTATTTCATTTGTTCCTTACCAAAAAGTTCATTGTCTTTTTTTTTTTTTTTTTTGAAAATATCACCATCTAATAAATACACATGAATATGTCCGGTAACACTTGCATTATGTGTTGAAAAAAAATGTAGCCATAAAGAAACTCACAAATATTCTACATGATATTGATTCAAAATATCTATTTTAGTTCATCAGTTTCAAATAAACTAAAATATGTTTTTATACAGTGAGCAATAAACTCACGGTTAATTCGCTTTACACTAAAAATAATACGTTATTGTATATTATTTTTATTATATTTTAAAAAATATAAAAAAATAATTTTAAAATATTTTTATAAAATTAAATACTCTTGTTAACTATGTAACATATTTATCCTAAAAACAAAACTTAATAAAAAATATTTATTTTGAAATGGATTAATAATTTAGGTAAATAACCATTTTATATAAAAATAATGTACAATAGCATATCAATTTTAATGCAAATTGACTTGACCTTATAAAAACCACATATTATAGGGGAGGTTGTTGTCAAATGAGTAGAATTGAGGTATAAGGTTCATATAATCAATTGTAAGTGATTGGATGAAGGCTCAATTGAATTGATTGATCGGTTAACTTTGGAGTCTTGATGGCAGAATTTTTGATACTTAATCAAAATTATTATGAACTAAATCGTCTAAGCGTGTTATTTTTTGTTGAAGAAAAGTTGGATAAAGTCTACCGGATACCTTAGTTTTTTCTTTTAATCTCAAATGGGTACCCAACCTTTACATTTATCATAGTGAGATACTTAATTTCTTGATGCGCATTCCACCAAAATACTTTTCATTGATTTTGCCATTAAATTGGATGAAAATGGATGACATAACATTAAATAACACTAAAATAAATTTAAAATAACAATTTTAATCATCAAACTTTTTCAATTACTAATTCTAAGTCTTAAACTTCTACTAAAATCAATTCCACTTTCACCGATCCCCCCCTCCTCTCTACCATTTCACGATGCCTATTGTTATTGGCTATTGGGTGGGTTTTACTCATCTTTGAACAGGCAACAATAGCCCTATTTTTTCTTATTTGGAACAAATTAAAGTTGGAAACTTGTAAAATTTTTGAAATTGTTCGAGAACCCTATGCTTTTAAGGTTTCTGGAATTAAACTGATTTCTTGATGTACATTGTGAAGTCTTTGTATATGGTTTGATGTTGCTGAGCATCCCCAACTGCTGACTACCTCCATTTAAAATTCAAATATGCTGTTACAGTTCCCAATGAAGCCTAGTCCAGTGCCATTTAAGCTCCACCCATCTGCAAATTCCAATGACAAAGCTTCCACCACCACATCTGGCCGATGCCCCTAGCCACGCAACAGACGGCTTAGTTCTAAGCTCAACTGCCAAGTTGCTTCACACGTTATGAAATTGGATCGATGGTCGAGCAACAACAACCCTGGGAATCATGCTCGTTGATTTTCGATTTCGTCATCCATCGAACGGGGAAGCGAACTTGATTCCAGGTGAGACCCAATGCTGGAGAATCTCAGCACTGCTGGTCTTCACCATTCTCGATGTGCTTCCCCCGTCGTTCTCCTCATTTCCCTCACTATCTCGGGAACTGAAAGTTGTGAATCGAGGCAAGCAACGACATCGGCCGTCCTTTTGCCTCTCATTTTTGCATCATTAGTGGGCTAGTTTGGGTGGATGACTACTGCAGTTACTGCTGTGGCAGTAGATTCGGGCAATAGTGGCAGCAACATAGAGAGCCAGAGGTGGGCGAAGGCTAGGGAAAAGAAATGAGGAGGAGAAAGGGTAAATTTAGGCTAGGAATAGTAGGTTTAGAAATTTATGGTTTAAAATTATTAATTGAAAAAGTTTGAGGACTAAAATTGTCATTAAAAGTTTATTTTAATGTTATTTAATGTCATGTTATCAATTTCCATCCAATTTAAAGGTAAAATTGATTGAAAGTACTTTAATAGAATGCACATTGAAAGATTATGTATTTCACTGGAACAAATGTAAAAGTAGAGTACCATTTAAGACAATAAAGAAAGCTAACGTATCCGGTGGATTTTACCAAAAAAAGTTTCTGTTTGGTGAACAAGATGAAAGAAAATAGGAGCATGAAAAGGGCAGGAGACACATCGCACGCGCCGGAAGAGAGAAGGTTGGACCTGCACGGAGGCGCCAGCTGAATGGTTAAATTACAAAAGTCTCCCTGTGGTTTAATGTAACCTACATTTATCCCTATATTTTAGAAACCTACACTTTGCCCCTATTTCTTTTATAGTGTTCGACAACAACTTCTAAACCCTAAAATAAACTATCTAATAATCATGTTACAGTAATTTCAAGATATCTGATATTTTTTTTATAGCTAACCAACCTTTAAAAAATACTGATATGTATTCACAAGAAGAAAATTATATTTATAGAAAAAAAATTGATAATTTAAAATATATATTAACTATAAAAAATATTGGAGAGACCCAAATTACTGGAAGATGATTATTGTATAGTTTAAATTATATTTTCAGAAGTTATTATTGGATAGTATAAAAGAACTATGGGGTAAAATGTAGGTTTTAAAAATAAAGGGGTAAATTGTAGGTTAAGATAAACCTTAGGGATAATTGTAACGTTCCCCGAGCTGAATCTATCTGTCGCTAGCGACGCTAAAACAACAGTACAGAAACGAAAACCCAAGACCTGAAGAGAGAAGGGAGGATAGGGCGCGGGCAGAGCGTGTGAGCATGTGAGGGGCGGGGCCTATGCGTTCGACGGGTTTGCGATACTGTCG
Source organism: Aquilaria sinensis (assembly GCA_005392925.1). Classification (NCBI taxonomy): domain Eukaryota; kingdom Viridiplantae; phylum Streptophyta; class Magnoliopsida; order Malvales; family Thymelaeaceae; genus Aquilaria; species Aquilaria sinensis. The sequence continues at coordinate 23,144 of SMDT01003002.1, read as the reverse complement.
TTTTAGGGAGGATTTGCTGTTTCTGTTGGCCAATCCCCCTTCCCCTTTCTTTGAAAAATTTCCCACTTACTACCACCAAAACTCAAATGAGCCGTCTTTTTTACTCTAAGCTCATCTTCCATTATTGCTGTTTATTTATTGCTATTGAATAATGCTTTCTCAGTATCTAAACCCCACCTTTAATTTCCCCCTACTTTACCTCTGTCCTTGTCTTCCCAGTACTAGACTACTGCTCATCCCTTGCTCTTCAACTTCTGAATGTCACTTGTGGGTTATTAGGACTAACGTGTTGACAAGTTTTAGGATTCCTTGATAGATAAAATTTATAAGGTGAAATGGGAAAATAAACCACTAATCTTTTGGTCTCAGAGTATATTACCCATAGTTCTTTTTTTACAGTTAAATGACCTACTAACATTCATGATCGAGTTAATATTAGCCACTACAATAATGTTTGTCCAGTTGTATGATGATGTGACAGCATATGTTACTATATAAGTGGCAAGTCTGTGTAAAAAAAAAAAAAAAAAGGAAAACTCCTAACTTTATTCGCAAACTTTTGTTTAACAATACAAATACTGCCCAAACTTTTCTAATTTCAAGTTTTTCCCTCTCTAGTGCTACATTTTCAATTTCCTCACCCGTTCTCTCGTCGGCAATGGCCATGCCACCATTAATCCCGAGAATGCTGATTTCGACAATGACCCTCCCTTGCAACGAAGTTTCACAGCGTGGCATCAAAGAATTCAGGCTCATGAAAGATAAAGTTCTACGGAACAGCATGGCTTCTCCATCTTGCTCTGGCGCTGATCAATATAGTCGCCAGTGACAAATCGGGCCTCTGGGGCTGCCTGAGGGAAGAGGTGTGATCAAAGTGACCATTTTAAGAGAAGATGATTTTTCAAGCATAATTTCTAGTTTAGGGGCCTATGTTCATGAATTAAATAGTTTAGGAATAGATTTTGTAATTTACCCAAAAGGATAGTAATTATGTAGCATTAACTCTCTGTAAGTTGTGTAAGTAACTAATTTGCTCAATTTTTAAAACAACAATTATTAGTTTTGACCCAATTGCGAATATTAGTGAGCAATTTAACTGTAAAAAAAAATGGTGAGTAATATACACTGAGGCAAAAAGATCAGTTGTTTATTTGTCTATTTTGTCAAATTTATAATAATTATGAAAACAAAGAATAACTTTTCAAAAATTTAAATAAAATTTCACACGCCTTTACAATAAGTTTATGTACACGTACATTCTTTAAAGAAAAGTTAGAGAAGAAAAAATAAAAAAAAGTTTTCACCATTAGGCGGATCTAATTATCCCATGAGACATCTGTGTGTCAATTATTGATTATTTGGGTCCAACTTCTAGGATCCAAGAAGAGTGATTGTTGGGCCCTCCAGCGGGATTCCTTCAGCCCAGTCCCATCCGATAGTCCTTCGGTGCCCTCCTTGTTTTGGTTGCCGGTTGGAGAGCTCTAGAATACAACTGCCTGTCACCGGAGCTGGCAGGCCGCCGTAGATTCTTTAAGTGGCGTGGCCGCCGGAGAAAGAGAAATGATAGAATCGAAGACTCGCAGAGAGGAAAGCTTCAACGACGCAAAGTTACAGTTTTTGGGGCCTTTCTTTTGCTCTCTTCCTGTCAAGGTTCTTTCTTCTTCTTTCTTATTATGCTTAGTCTAAAATATAATTTCATTTTCTCTATTAGGAACTGGGTTGTTGTAGGTTTGTATCATGTAGAAGTCAAGTTTTTTTTCCCCTTTCTTTCTTTTTTGTAGAATCAAGTCGTTCCTGATCAGTTTATGCTAGATAATTAACTTCTGTGGATCATCTTCTTGGTTCTTGCGGTTGAAGTACCTATATTTGAACACTGTTGAATCTGAAATTTGCCCATCACTCCACTTTTACTCGGTATTAGCTGTTCATTCTTATTTTATTTTATTTTTTTTTGTTAAACTGATTTCTGGTAGGTCTGGGTCTCTCCTTTTAACTTTGAAGTCCCCTCAACAATGCCTGTTTGTCTTACTAAGATGGATGTTCCCCGTACTTGTCTCTCATATTAATATTAACGCTCTAGGCTCGGTTAGGTGTAACTTGGTTTCACCTTGTAAGTTATAATTATCTTAAACCCTTTCTTATTTGTTCTCACTTGAAGAATATTGATCAGTAGTATGTTGTCTTGAGTCTTTGAATATTGTTCTTTTTCCTTTCCCTGCAATGTTTGCATTTCATGTTTTAACTTACATTAGCAATTTTTGGACTCGTTCCAATAACTTTTCCTACAAATCAATATTTCCAGGTTTGTCTCCCAAACACCAACTTTTGGCCCTTCGCAAGTCCCCGGAACTCCAGAGTCTCAAATCCAATGTGCTAGAGAAAATCAAGCACAAAGATGTCCAGTAGATTACGCTAAAACACACGGCTTAACGATCACTCTTGCTCATCCGTCATGCCCATCATACTTTCAGTGGATCCATGAAGATCTACAACTTTGGAAAAAGGTGGGAATCATAAGGGACATGATTGACAGATTTAAAAGAAGAGAGAATTTCAGGTTGGTGATTTGGGGCGGAAGCTTATGTTGAGTCCTTATCATCAGCTAAAGGGCCAAGGGATGTGTTCACGTGGTGGGGTATGTGCAGCTTCTACATTTGTATCCTGGAAGATTTCCAGATTTGGAGTTAATGTTCAATTATGGTGTTCGACCTATGATCCTGGCGTATAGATATCTAGACAAGAAAAGAGACCCACTGCCATTATTTAAGTACTGTGCTGGCAAGTGTAGTTTGGACTTTGTGTTCCTGATTGGTCCTTGTGGGGACGGTAATGATGCATGTTATTCTAGTGCGTTTCACATGAAATAATTTTAGGTTCATTTCTTACAAGCCTGAGACAATTGTATAGCTAATAGAATTTGACCTTCAACTTACTGAGAGATTTCACCTGTGACGTAGAAGCAATGGAATTGATGGTAAGCCTCCTCAATTTTTAGGCCTCCTTATAATATCAGGCATTGGGAGCCCACGTTGGAGAATATCAAAGAAGGAAACAAAAGGACCAAATGGAATGATAGGGTCCCCTTTGCTTATTGGAAAGGAAAAGCTAAAGTCTCTTCAACTAGAAGGGATCTTTTAAGATGTAACTTTTCCAGAAAAACTGGGCGAACGACTCCTGTATACATTTTGGTAAATTTTCTTTTATATACCCCTCATGTTTTACCATATTTCTAAATTTTTATGGTTTCTCAATTTTATGAAAGACTCTATGGTGCTTCTTGACAAGTTATTGTTATATTTTAGGACTGGGATTGAGGATCCAGGGCTATATAAAAACCTCAATTTGAGGATCAATGCACTCACCTGTAAGGCTTCATTCATTGTAAATAAGTATGATTGATCTAGTATCAAATATCGACATACCAAAAATTTGATGAATACAACCGAGTACTAACTGAAAAACTTCAATGGGTGAAAAGCTTGTTTAAAGATCAGATGTACAATGTGTATTTTTTGCTGTGATTTTTGTGCTTAATGAACTAACTGTACTTGTTTGTGCGCTGCAGATATAAGATATACACAGAAGGAACAGGTTGGTCCGTCAGTGAAAAGTACATTTTATCATGTGATTCCATGACTCTATACATAAAGTACGTTTTTCCTTTTTCGATTTTTTGTGTGTTATCCGGAGAAAAAAAAAAAATTCCAGGGCTTTGTTTGTTTGTAGAGTTGTTTAAATTTTGTTGAAGGATGGAAAACTTCATGAATTTTCTTTCATATGCCAATATGTTCTTTCATCAATACCAGTTTCCACAGTTAGAGAATGATATCTTTGTTTTGTAGAGTTGTTTGAGTTTAACCCTGCAAATAGAATGTGTTTGCCTTCTACTTGTAAAGCACGGAAAACTGCATGAACTCTCTTTCATATGTTAATATATGTGCTTAAATTGAATAAAATAGGCAGAGGAGATTGGTAAAGCCGGCAGCAAGTTCATAGAGGAGAATCCAAGGATGGAATTCATGTATGATTACATGTTTCACCAGTTGAACGAACATGCGAAGCTCTTGAGATTCAAGCCAGTTGTTCCTCAAGGTGCCATGGAGCTGTGCTTTGAATCAATGGCGTGCAATGTAGGTGAATATCATAAGAAGTTCATGATGGAATCCTTAGTGATAGCTCCTTGCAATAGAATGCCCTTTAGTTTGGCTTCTCCTTTTGGCCCCCAGGAGCTGCAGCAGATGCTTGAGAAAAGGGCTTAATGCAGGTAGGAAAGTGGGAATATGCGAAAATGGATATAGGAGGAATGCAGATCATGAGCAATGAGCTCTTTCCACATGTGATCGATTCTTAGTTGAAAAAAAGAAAAATAGTGGCTTATTTTGCTAATACTAGAATGGGGGTTAAAGGAAGCTTTATTAATGACAATCACTGAGGGTTACACAAAGTATCCAAATCAATGAGGGAACAAAGAGAAAACGAGGAACATAGAGTTCAATTCACATGGCTCATCTTCTTTTTATACCAAGTAGCAGTGTAGTGAGCACGCTCACTAGCTTTCGTAGGAATATGATAAAACTTGTAATCTAAGAAACTGTCCGGCAACTGTTTGATCTCTACAACCGTAGGCTTAAATCCTCCAGTGCTTAGTCTCCGCAGCTAGTAAGAAGCCCTCATGAATAGCTGCAACTTCCACAACCGTGGGGGAGGGATAAATTTGCTCCTCATTTTAGATTGGAAATGTTTGCTACTTATGAAAAACACAATATCCTGTTTTTATTTTTACCAGAATTAACAATATTCTCAAACTTTTTGTCAATTTCCATATTTTTTTTGTATCCAAAACTTTTGCCAGTTTTGTCTAATTACATGTATTCTTTGAAATAGATCCAGGGATGAAGCTATGTAAGGATGGAGAGAGGCTGCCGCCCCCTAGATTTTTCAAAATTTTTGATTAGCAGTAGTTAATATGATATAAATTATAAAATTTTTAAGGTTAGGTACTTATTTGTAAATTATAAAATTAATGATGGGCTTTGGTGGATTTTATCCTTTTTAAATGTTTTAACGCAAACTTTATTCTCTTCAACAACGCAAATCAGAAACTTTAGCAGAGCTCTATAGGGAAGAAACATGTGAACGGTGAGCAAACTAGCCTTAGTTTATCTTTTTGTCTCATATTTATCTAAATAGAAACTTCGGTGACAAGATATTGACCTGTCAGGTGAATGGTGATGGAGAGAAGAAGTTGTGTCACAGTAGCAACACAGCTTCTTCTCTTCATCATTATTCACCACCTTTTCATCTTCACTTTCTTATTGATTTTTTGGATAAGTGTCAACAACTCGGTAGGTTGGGTGTTTTCTAAATTTTTCTTTCTTTTCATCTAATTCTTAGTTTCTCTATCAATTACTCACTTAAATTACAAATATAATGTGTACTAATCAGTGAAACAAATATCTATGTATGTATTTAAGGATTTGAATGAGCGTCGTATTAAATTTTAAGTTATAAACTTTTAAATTGAACTAAATTATTGTAGATTTTTAAATTTTATGAGTTTATATATAATATTATTTGATGTTTTCTAATATTGATCATAAATTTATATATGTTAACAACATGCTCATACCCACTTCTTCATCTCGCCCCTTTAGGCCTGATTCTTGGTACATCCATGAATAGATCTTTCACGTCAAATAAAACTTGTGAATGCTCATTATTGTAGGTTGACATTGGATAAGTATGTCTTATATACTTACATTGCAAAATATATATATTAATGGAAAAATTAAGAGCAACAAATATTTTCAAATGGATTGAGTAACTTTAAGGAGTGATTTAGTTCACGGATTTTTATAATCCGAATTGTTTGCAATGTTAAAATCCTAAGTATGCTTTATTTTGTTGTACTTGGAAAGTAATTTTCTATTATTTTAATTTTAACAATCCAACGATTAGCCTTCACAATTGTGTAGGATTCACTATTCTAAACCAATGCTAGGTAAAGTAAGAAGTCACAAAGTGGTTATGTTTGAGGAAATCACAATAATAACATCTAAACTTTTAGATATTTACAGGATGATCCCTAAACTTTCAGAATTTACAAAACAGTCCTTAAAAATTACATTTTTTGTCCCTAAACTTTTGAAAAATTTACAAATTGTTGCTCTGTAGGTGCTGCCATGGATAGGAAAAGGAACGGTGACTGCAAACGAAAGCCCTTGGCGGCTTTGCTACTGCACTTCCCCCCTCAGGGTCGTTATTTTTTTTTTTGTTAACAATTTGGGCCATTATCATGGGTAGCCATAGCCTGTCCTGTTTTGATCTCAACGGTTTAACCAATGTACATAGTTTTGTATTCGTCCAACAGAGGACAAGAATTTTGGCCGGACAATTCTTGTGACAAAAACAAGAGCCTTCCTTCTGCGTCTAAGTTCTAACCTTCCTTCTGGTTTTCTTTCTTCCCAGCGACAATATCTAAGATACGTTGTTGGATTCGTATACTTTTGATCAACATTGAAAATGTTTATACAGAACAATTGCCCATAGAACAAAAGAAAGCATGATGAGATGAGCATGAAAAGGAACGACACCAAGTATGCAAGCAGCTCTGAGATCGCTTCTGATGCCCTACAAACTGCGAAAACATTCCCCAAAAACCACTTGGTGGAGAATGAGAAGGAATGCTGCTCTTGCATTGCTGTTCCTGATCTTGCTTGCTGTCATTTGGTCTGACACTGTCGGTTACCTCCTTTCACTCGCGTAGAACTTTGTTTTTTCTTTTCTTCATCTTCGATTAAAGCTCAGGTCATAGCATTATTCTCAAAGTTCACTTTTATGGTGACTTACACTTGCACTGTTTGTAGACTCACTCTAGTGTTTTGTATGTCAGCTAATATACTTGGGGATCTCCTCCAACACCAATCTTAACTCGTTCCAAAATCCCAAAAATTCCAGAATCTCTAGTCCAATGTGTTGGAGAAGATCAAGCACAAACGTGTTCAACAAACTACCCTACCACACACAATCCAGCAATCAATCATGCTCAGTCATCATGCCCGTCATACTTCCGGTGGATCCATGAAGACCTGCAACCTTGGAAACAGTCGGGAGTCACGAGGGATATGGTTGAACAGGTTCAAAGAAAAGCAAATTTTAGGTTGGTGATTGTGGATGGGAAAGCTTATGTGGAGAAGTACTTAACAGCAATACTGGCAAGGGATTGGTTCACATGGTGGGGAATAGTGCAGCTTCTACGTTTCTACCCGGGACGACTGCCAGATTTGGAGTTGATGTTCAATTGTGTTGATCAACCTGTGATGAACACTAAAAACTTCCCAGACTGGGAAACAAATCCTCTGCCCTTGTTTAAATACTGTGGAGATGATTGTAGCTTGGACATTGTGTTCCCTGACTGGGCCTTTTGGTCATGGTAATGATCACTATATCCAGTTTTCCGGAGCATAACCACTCATTATTTTGTATAAACATTGTCTTCTGGAGATTGATGATAAGTTGTCAGATTTGCAGGCCTGAGCCTGATATTAAGCATTGGGAAGCAGAATTGAATGATATCAAAGACGCGAACAAAAGGACCAAATGGGAAGACAGGTTCCCCTACGCTTTCTGGAAAGGAAATCCAACCGTCGCCTCAACTAGGATTGATCTTTTGAGATGTAATGTGTCTGAAGAAAAGGATTGGAATGCTCGTGTGTACAATCTGGTAATATTTCTTTCACATATATACTCCTTTTGTTAAGATTTTCCCCGTGTTTTTACTGTTAGGAAAGATCGCTATGAACCTTCATTTCAAGCTATTGTAATATTTTAGGATTGGGACAAAGAAACCAAGGAAGGGCTCAAAAACACACAGATTGAGGATCAATGTGACCACCGGTAAGGTCTCTTTCACTACAAACATTTATGAACAATAATAGCCATAACTATGGACAGGAAACAAATTTCATCTGTACATATACACACACCATGTGTATATATGGACCATTTGTTTGGAAAACTTACTGTATTGTTTTTTTATCAAAAACATACACAGGTATAAGATATATATAGAAGGGTTCGGTTGGTCTGTTAGCGAAAGGTATATCTTGGCATGTGATTCCATGACTCTCTACATAAAATCACATTTCTACGACTTCTTTAGTAGAAGCATGGTACCATTGGAGCACTATTGGCCTATCAGACAGAATAATAAATGCACCTCTCTCAAATTTGCAGTCGACTGGGGCAACAATCACCATAAAGAGGTACGTAGACAACTTGAAAATGGCGTACGTGTAGATATTCATTCATATGGTTGTGTGTGATCAAATTTATAAAGTAGGCAAAGCAAATCGGTGAAGCTGGCAGCAAGTTCATAGAGGAGAAGCTGAAGATGGAATATGTGTACGATTACATGTTTCATTTGTTGAATGAGTACGCGAAGCTCTTGAGATTCAGGCCTGTCATTCCTCCGGGAGCTTTCGAGCTATGCGTCGAAACAGTGGCCTGCCCTGTAAAAGAAAGGTGGAAGAAGTTTATGATGGATGGATTAGTTACAGCTCCAAGCAATAGAATGCCCTGCAGCTTGCCTCCTCCCTTTGAGCCCCAAGAGCTCCAACAGTTTCTTGCCAGAAAAGATAATGCAACTAGGCAAGTGGAAATGTGGGAAAATGAGTATTGGAGGAGTTTATATCATATGCAATGAGCATGGCGCTCAAGCTTGTTAACCTTACTTTGTACGTGCTTAATCAAATCCTTATAACAGCTGAAAAGATCCCGATCATTTTGCTAAAATATGCTTTGCTTTGTTTTGTTTTGTTTTTTTCCCTATTTCAATTTGGATATGAATTTCCCTTGTACATTTGGTGACGTTGAAAATCCATATCCAAAATGATAGTTGCGGTAGACTTTGAATTAATTGATGATCCTTCACATAGATTAGTGGGATCAATTTAAGATTTTGACTTGGTATCTAACCACCAACAAACCTTTAATTTATCAACTCTCCATACGAATTGCATACAATTTTTTTTTTTTATTTTACCAGTTCTTTTACGTGACATGATTTGTAAGTTACCAAATGTTATATTCTAGTACTATATAAGCATGCACTTTTTTCAGTTTAAGAGTTCAATTAGTTAAATACACAGTATTGCCACAAGATTAACAAAAAAAAAACCTAAGAATAAAAAAAATGCAATAATTAGTTTAAGTAGAATAATTGATAAGTTTGTTACTCACCATAAGAAATGTTCTACAAGTGAAATTTAAAAAATGATCCAAAACAAGAACAGGGTCACATGCCCAATAACAAAGTTTGAAATACGCTTCTAAAACATGATGGGGCCGGGTGCAAAGAGAATTTGGATTTCATACTGTAGTAAGCAAGCATCTACCATGGCTTTTTTTACATGGTTCCCATTTGAGAAGGGTCTCATGCATTTACGTCTCCGGCCACCTCGAGTTACAGGAATAACCCTGCTAGAGAAGTGTGTTATCTATCCATTAAGTTAAGGCATACATTACTATGGGACTGCAAATTATTCCTATTATTTTCTGTATATTTTACAAGTCTATTACAACGTACAAGAAAGCTATCTCTAGGAACTTTCTTATCAAACCCCAGGTCAGATATCATATAAAGAACTTAAAAGGTAATATCTTCTCAGTACTGTATGTAGTTGCAGTTGCTTTCTTTCATTTTGTTTAATTCTGGATTCCCTTGTTGGATTAACTACATATTGGATATGTTGATGTCTTTGGCGGCAGGATGGTATAATGCATCCTGTTAAAGGAAAGAAAATCAACCAAGGCAATCAACATTCATTTGTGATTGGAATTCAAACACATGTGGAGAAAATCGTGGATCAAGCACTTAATCAACAATTAGAATAGAGAAATTGTAGGATTATGATTCTGTACATAATTGTATTCCTAAAATAGTTCTCTGCTTACTGCTATATAATGGTAAATCTGTACAGGCAATGAACAAGCAATACATACGTACTTTCCCATATCAATTTGTTTATGGTATCAGAGCACCAATTCTGGTGCCTCTAGTTCAACACCTTTTGCCACCCAAAAACAAACCCCCATCAACCAACATGGTTGAACCAATTCAAGGCACAGAGGGGAAGAAAACTTCACTACCTGATCCTCTAGTCTTGCACCATTCAGACACACCAGGAATCACCCTGGTTAACACGCTACTGGACGGACGCAACTACGGCGAATGGAGTTGCTCTATGTGTCTCAGCCTCAGCGCCAAAAACAAGCTTGGTTTAATTGACGGATCCGTGAAGGCTCCACCAGCAACTGACACAAGATTCCCGTTGTGGCAACGCTGCAATGATATGGTGATAACATGGATTCTCCATTCCATCCAGCCCAACATAGCTCGCAGTGTGATCTTCTCTGATACAGCGGCAGCAGTTTGGAATGACCTCCATGACAAATTTTATCAAGGGAATGAATTGAGAATCTACCAAATTCGACAAGAAATTGTAGGATGTCACCAAGGATCCATTTCTGTCTCTGCTTACTACACCAAACTCAAGGGGCTTCGGGATGAATAGGGATCTTATCAGGAACCCATCACGTGTTCCTGTGACATGTTGAATAAGATTGCTGTTAGAGAAGAAAAGGAGAAGGTGATGCAATTTTTAATGGGGCTGAATGAATCTTATTCGCAGGTTCGTGGATCGATCTTAATGAAGAGCCCCCTTCCAGATACACGAAAGGTTCATGGCCTGATCCTCCAACAAGAAAGGCAGATGGAGGTTGCCATTCACCGGGAGATTCCACTAGCATCCCAGGCTATGCAGTTAGATCGCACATCAATGCAATAGGTGAGCGCACCAGTGCAACAGACGGCGGCCTCTTCTTCTTACCACAAGGACTTGCAATGTACTTACTACGATCAAGGATGACACTCGGTGGATCGATGCTATTATTTGAAAGGATTTCCAGTTGGCTACAAATGGCATGGGAAGAATGTGAAACCCAGAAATAAAAAGGCAGCGGCTCACAATGTTGAGATAAAAAGGGAATCAGTCAACGAGAGCTTCATTTTTATAGCAGAGGAATACAAATAGATCTTGGCTATGCTTTGCAGTAAAAATGGTAATGATAAACCACTCGCAAATGCAACAGGTATTTTCATACCTAGCTGCAATAATATAGAACATGGTGCATATTCCACACTATATTGGATTCTGGAGAGTGGGGCAACAGATCACGTATCACAATTGTCACCTACTCACAATAAAAGTAAGGCACCTCATGATTTTGTTAGACTACCAAATGGGAAACAAGCTACCATTTAAAATGTTGGATCTATTCAATTATCGTTAGAATTGTCTCTTGATGGAGTTCTTTATGTGCCTGAATTTCGTGTAAACTTGATATCTGTGAATAAATTGACACAAGCTTTGAGATGCATAGTGATATTTTATCTAGATTTTTGTGTTATGCAGGGCGTGGATACGAGGAGGACGATTGGCCTAAGCAAGCATTTTAATGGTGTCTATTATCTCATACCAAGCCAAAATCCTCATCTTATCAATCACATAACCCGTATTTTCAACCTTTGGCACTGACGCCTTGGACATCCAACTAAAGCTCCTATTCACAATTTATCCAAATCATTTTCATTTTTTTTATTCTAAACATGTTTGTGAGATTTTTATTTTAGCAAAACAAACTTGTTTATCTTTTACTTCAAGTTCCATAAAAACAGTTGCACCATTTGATTTGATTTATTATGATATTTGGGGTCCACACAAAATTTACACACACGCCTGGGCCCGTTATTTTCTAACCATTGTTGATAATTGTACTCGTTTTACTTGGGTACATCTTATGAGTTTTAAATCCAACACTCAATGTTTATTGAAATCTTTTTTTTTCCTTGGGTCAAAACTCAATTTCATCAAGACATTAAGATTTTACGTGCTGATAATGGAGGTGAATTCACATCATTGCGTTCTTTTCTTGAAGAACGTGGTATCATTTTCCAACACACATGTGCCCATACCCCTCAACAAAATGGGTTAGTTAAGCGTAAACATTCTCATCTTTTAAATGTGGCTCGTGCCCTACGATTTCAAGCTAATTTATCATTACGGTTTTGGCGGGAAAGTATTCAAACAACATGTTATCTTATCAATCGTCTACCCACACCTCTACCTTCCTACAAATCTCCATATGAGCTTTTACACAAAACTCCACCAATTTATTCCAACATTAGAGTTTTTGGTTGTTTATGCTATGCCACCAATCTCACCCTCGATAACAAGTTTGATTGTCGTGCACGTCGTTGTGTTTTTGTTGGATACCCTTTGGGGCAAAAGGGGTACCGTTTATACGATCTTGAAAGTAAACAATTTTTTACTTCTCGAGATGTCACATTTCATGAGTATATATTCCCCTTGAATAAACTTCCACTAGAAAATCACGATGACCACCCTATCTTAACTCTCCCATCCGGCCTAATTTATCCTCCAGAGCTCGATTCTTCTGATTAGACTGATCCAATCAACTCTTACTCACCACACAATTTTATCCCTGACTCTTTGTCATAAACAACAGCCGACCCTTTGACCAATCCTAATCCAACTCCACTGGAAGTCTACTCTCGTCGTTCTACAACCATTGACACCACCACCGGCAAACCAGAGACCACATGACACTTTTGACCTTCGTTGTTCATCTCGCACCCATCAACCTCCACATCTCCGAGATTTGAAACGTACCATGTTGTTGTCATAGGCCCTGACGTCTCCTCTTCTTTTTTGTCTGGCACTCACTATCCATTGCAATGATATGTCTTTTACTTTGGGCTATCTGATAAGTATTGTTCATTTGTGCATAATATATCTTGACTAGTTGAGCCGACAACTTATGAACAGGCCAGACATAACCCTTAATGGGTTGCAACTATGAATTCTTAGATTAAGGCTCTTGAGGATAATAAAACTTGGTCCATGGTCCCTTTACCCCTTGACCAGTGACCCATAGGCTATAAATGGGTTTTTAAGATCAAATATCATGCAGATGGTACAATTGAGTGTTATAAAGCCTAGCTTGTTGCTAAAGGATTCACCCAACGGGAATACATTGATTACAAAGACACACTTGCTTCTGTTGCCAAATTAATCACTGTCCGTTGCCTCCTAGTTGTGGCCGCTATCTGACATTGGCCTTTACACCAAATGGATGTACAAAATGCATTTCTCCATGGTGAGCTACATGAAGAAGTATACATGATGCCTCCTCTAGGTTATCGTCAACAGAGGGAGAATTTAGTTTTTCGACTTCACAAAGCAAGCATCACGTAGTTGGTTCCGATGGTTTTTTTGTGCAATTCAGGAACTTGGATTTACACAGGTTTATGGAGATTCCATTACTGTTGTGCTTCTTTATGTCGATGGTATGGTTATAACAGGCAACAATGAGAAAACCATTAGTGACCTCAAGAAATTTCTCAATAGTAGTTTCAAAATTAAAGATCTTGGACCACTCAAATACTTTATTGGCATTGAAGTTGCTCGGTCCGAGGCAGGAATTATAGTCTGTCAACGAAAGTACACATTGGATATATTGGAAGAAGCTGGGTTACTTGGAGCAAAACCAGCAACTATCCCGATGGAACCTGATTTGGTACTAATAGATATAGGGAGTGAAGCTCTTAAAGATCCTACTCAATACTACAGGCTAGTTGGGAAATTGATCTATCTCACAATTAGTTGCCCTGAAATCACATACTCTATAAACACACTCAACCAATTCATGTAGGAACCCAAGATACATCATCTTAAGGCTGCTCATTAGCTTCTTCAATACCTGAAGGCAGCTCCTGGGCAAGGATTATTATTCTCATCAAATAGTCCACTTCACTTGATCGAGTACTACGATGCCGACTTGGGCAAGATGCCCATTCACACGGCGGTTTGTAATAGGCTATTGTATCTTCCTTGGCAAGTCTCTTATGTCATGGAAAAGTAAGAAGCAGACAACAATTTCAAGATCATCAGCAGAAGTGGAGTATCAATCCATGGCTACAGCCGCCTGTGAACCTTTTTGGTTGAGATATCTTATATTATAAAAAGTATGAAGGTGCACAAATTTTAAATGACTTTTTTGTCCTTCTATTATAAGATGTTTTGTTCTTTTAATGAAACCCAATTTTATCATTATCTATTTAAGTGGACTTGTATTAGCATTAGAATACTAAAAGAAACCCTTAAGTTCCATTAAATTTTATTTTTTGTTACAAACTTGCCCGGCCTTAATTCTATATTAGAGAATTACATATTATATACAATTATTTTTTGTATTAATCTTACCTAAAACTCTTAAATTGCAATTAGAATTTATAAGATGTTTTTTTCTTTTAATGAAATCCAATTTTGTCAGTATCTAGTTAAGAGAAGTTGTATTAGTATAAGAACACTAAAAGAAACCCTTAAGTTGCCACTAAATTTTAATTTTTGGTTTCAAACTTTTCTGCCCTTAATTCTATAATACAGGATTACATATTATATACAATTATTATTTGTGTTAATCTTACCCAAAACTCTTAAATTGCCATTAAATTTTTTTAACTTCAAACATGTCACATTTGGTTCTATATTACTACCAAATAATATCTCAAATAAATATTTTATAAAACTCATGTTAAAGTTTGCACTGCTAAATATTTTATAAAAGGTACCTTTAAATATATATATTTTTTTCAATTAATTTTTTTTTGCTTTGTAACTTGAATGAGTACATATTATGAAAGCTAAAGCTTATTATGCGGTAAAACTCATGCTAAAGTTTCACATGAAAATCTATAAGTGTTGCATATTAAAAAAATAATTTTAGGTATAAAAAGTATATAATAAAATACTTAAATGTAAAACTCATGCTAAAGTTTGCACAGTTAAATCTTTTATAAAACTTAAAATTTCAATTTAGCATTTTAAAAACTTTCATAATTAATTTTTTTATTTGATAAAAAAAATTAGTTATAAAAGTTTTTTAAAATGCTAAGTTGAAATTTTAAGTTTTACAAATGGTAAAACTCAAGCTAAAGTTTGTATTACCGTAAAAGGTAGCTTTAAACATAATTTTTTTGTCAATTAAGTTTTTTTTTTTGCAACTTGAATGAGTAGATACTATGAAAGCTAAAGGTTGTTATGTGATAAAACTCAAGCTAAAGTTTCATATGAAAATCTATAGTGTTTCATATTAAAAAAAATGTTAGGTATAAAAAGTACATAATAAAACTATTTTCTAGGATTGCACTGATTCGGCAACTATTTGGGGTCATGTCACTTCCAACCCTTGTCAGTGAACTGTCATTCATTTGATAAATGGACACGTATAGTTGTGTATGCTTTACCAAATTGTCTTTTCTTCAATCTGTCAATGTCTTAAATAATAATTTGAGTGAAAAAAATTCCTATATTTTTTAATTCGGTGAAGTTTCTGTACGTTGGAAATCCTTTTCTGAGAAAGTCCAACAATTTTGGAAGTAGTGGCCCAAGTGATTGAGGTTTAGGTAGGAGTTCAACTGCTGACATCATAAGAGTTATTGGTGGTACACTGATTTCCCTTGCCTTTTTTTTGTTTTTTGTTGTACACGTTTATTGTGAAGAGATATTTGGTATATTGGGTCACTTCGAGGGCAAGAAAAATGACAAAGGGTAGATAAAAAATGGAATGGCTAGGGGAGCAAATGTCAATCAAGTTGCCGTAGAAATTCAAAATCAAACCGGTGGAGGTCATATTTGTTGGGTTTCGGGAGCCAAACAGCGCAGCGGAATTTAACCGAAACCCTCCAGGATCCAAGTGAAATGGGGTAAACCGGGTGTTCGAAAATTTTCATACTTAATTTTCGGTTGAGATCTCTCACTCAACTGTAGAGTCGAATCACAAAACCTGAACAGTTGACGTGTTCAGGCTCTCTATGGTATCCACACGAGTCTCTCGGGATCACCACGCTTCTACCACGTCTCGGTAGATGCGTTTCTCTTGCACTCGCAGTGCTAGCTTGCGTCCTCCAAGGAATTGCAAGAAAAGAGTGTGGTTGTCCTTTTTGGAGGCTAGGGCAAGGAGACCTGCGAATTTTTCACTTAAAAGTTGTATTTATAGTGAGACTCAACTTCCAGACCTATGGATTTCAAAGCCCTAATCCAATTAGGATTTAATTTCGGGCTTAATAATGGCTCAACTCTTGGGCCCATTATTAATACGAAATTAAAGTGAAACCATAACCCAAATAATTAGCCCATGCACTCTAATGATCCAAATAGCTCTATGTGTGCGACCCAATAGGCTCTTACCATGTTGGCAATGATCATAAATCACATTTATGATCATAAGCAATGAGCGGTGTCTAGCAACACATCATTGCTACCCAAGTGACAAGATTGTCGATGAATCGACTAAACCTTTATGATCATCACCGATATATGCCATTGTCCCTTTGTCCAAGATATCAAGACTAAGCACGAGACATGGAATGTGTCACTCTCGTATAGCCCAATCTTTGGTTTCTTGATTACCGAGTAGACTAACTTAAACTGATGACATTGATATCGTATATCAACTCATCCGAGCATGGCCATGCATTTTCTAAGTCTCACTCTATCAAGGGGCCCGAAGATATCACTCCCCTTACATAGGAGGGACAAATCCCATCTTGATCATACAAATCCCTCCGCATGATATGTGACATACCCAATGACCTCCTTCAAGTTCACTCAAGTTCACTCAGTTACGAGCAACAAAGGAAAGTATCAAAGTATGTGACTCACATGTAGGGAACCTTGATGATCTTAGGTCGAAGGACTACATATACCATGATCACTATGAGAATCACTTATGACACTCATATAACGATCCATGTAGTGTTCTCATGGTGGGTCGGTCCAGTACACAAGTTCTCCAACTTGTACCCATATGTAGACTACATATCTCATATTAGTCTCCACATATGCTAGTCGTTATGTATTATTGCAACCCGCTCCACAATAATACTAGACCAGAGATGTTTAAGAATATCATTATTCTAGGGTTACGATTATGTTTGTTAAGTTACGCAGAAACAAAACAACAAACATAATTGTTGGATTAATGCCTTAATAAAATATCATGACTCAATGTGCAAAAATACAATCATCTCATGATTGGCTTTTGAGCACAACACTAACAATATTGACCGCTATGTGTTTGAGGATGGGAATGTTGCAATCCTGATTCAAGTTATTCAGCAAGTTACTAATAACTTCAGAGAAAAGACAATATCTTATCTTATCTTATCTTATATTATAAAAGTACAAAGGTACACAAATGTTGAATGACTTTTTTGCCTTTTTGTTATAAGATATTTTGTTCTTTTAATGAAACCCAATTTTGTCATTATTTATTTAAGTGTAGTTGTATTAGAACTAGAACACTAAAAGAAACCTTTAAGTTGTCGTTAAATTTTATCTTTTGTTACAAACTTGCCTGCCCTTAAATTTTATCTTTTGTTACAAACTTGCAGAATTACGTATTATATACAATTATTTTTTTTGTGTTAATCTTACTTAAAAATCTTAAATTGCCATTAGAATTTTTAAGATGTTTTGTTCTTTTAATGAAACTCAATTTTGTCATTATCTGTTTAAGTGAAGTTGTATTAGTACTATAACAATAAAAGAAACCCTTAAGTTGCCACTAAATTTTATTTTATCGTTACAAACTTGCTTGCCCTTAATTTTATATTATAGAATTACGTATTGTATATAATTATTATTTGAGTTAATCTTACCTAAAAATCTTAAATTACCACTAAAATTTTTTTACTTCAAGTATGTCACCTTTGGTTCTATATTACTATCAAATAATACCTCAAGCAAATATTTTATAAAGCTCATGTAAAGTTTGCACTGCTAAATATTTTATGAAACTTAAGATTTTAACTTAACATTTTAAAAAATTTCATAACTAATTTTTTTATTTGAATAAAAAATTAGATATATGGTAAAACTTAAGCTAACGTTTGTGTTGTTGTAAAAGGTACCTTTAAACATAATTTTTTTTGTCAATTGTTTTTTTTTTTTTTTACAACTTGAATGAGTACGTACTATGAAAGCTAAAGCTTATTATGTGGTAAAACTCATGCTAAAGTTTCACATGAAAATCTATAAGTGTTGCATATTAAAAATTAGTTTTAGGTATAAAAATTATATTATAAAATACTTAAATGTAAAAATCATGCTAAAGTTTGCACAACTAAATATTTTGTAAAACTTAAAATTTCAACTTAGCATTTTAAAATCTTCCATAACTAATTTTTTTAGTTGAATAAAAAATTAAATATATGGTAAAACTTAGGCTAAAGTTTGTGTTGCTATAAAAGGTACCTTTAAACATAATTTTTTTTGTCAATTAATTTTTTTTTGCAAATTGAATTAGTAGATATTGTGAAAGATAAAGTTATTATGTGATAAAACTCAAGCTAAAGTTTTATATGAAAATCTATACGTGTTTCATATTAAAAAAATAATTTTATGTATAAAAAGTATATAATAAAACTATTTTCTGGGATTGCACTGATTCGACAATTATTTTGGGTCGTTTCATATCCAACCATTCTTAGTAGAACTCTCATTCTTTTGATGAATGAACACGTATAGTTGTGTATGCTTTACCAAATTGTCTTCTCTTCAATCTATTGTTGTCTCAAGTAATAATTTGAGTGTAAAACTTCCTACATTTTTTAATTCGGTGAAGTTTCTGTACACTGGAAATGCTTCCTTGATGAAGTCCAACAATTTTGAAGGTAGTTGCTCAAGTGATGGAGGTTCAGGCAGAAGTTCAACTGCTGTCATCATAGGAGTTATTGTTGGTAGAGTGATTTCCCTTGCTGTTTTTTGTTTTGTGTTGTATAAGTTTATTTCAAAAAGAAGTTTGGTATATTTGATCACTTCATGGGCATGGAAAATGACAAGGTGCAGATAAGAAAATGGAATGGTTAAAGGAGTAAATGCCAATCAAGTTGCCGTAGAAATTCAAAATCAAACTGGTGAAAGACATTTTGACCGTTATGTGTTTGAGGGTAGGAATGTAGCGATCCTGATTCAGGTTATTCAGCAAGTTACTTATAACTTCAGTGAAAAGACAATATCTTATCTTATCTTATATTATAAAAAGTATGAATGTGCACAAATGTTAAACGAATTTTTGCCCTTCTGTTATAAGATGCTTTGTTCTTTTAATGAAACCCAATTTTGTCATATCTATTTAAGCGGAGTTGTGTTAGCACTAGAACACTAAAAGAAACCTTTAAGTTGCCATTAAATTTTATGTTTTTGTTACAAATTTGCCCGCCCTTAATTCTATATTACAGAATTATGTATTATATACAATTATTTTTTGGATTAATCTTACCTAAAACTCTTAAATTGCAATTAGAATTTATAATATATTTTATTCTTTTAATGAAATCTAATTTTGTCATTATCTATTCAAGTGAAGCTATATTAGTACTAGAACACTAAAAGAAACCTTTAATTTGCCACTAAATTTTATTTTTTTGGTTACAAACTTGCCCACCCTTAATTCTATAATACAAAATTATGTATTATATACAATTATTATTTTTGTTAATCTTACCTAAAACTCTTAAATTGCCATTAAAATTTTTTTACTTCAAACAAGTCACCTTTGGTTCTATATTATTATCAAATAATAAATCATGTAAATATCTCATAAAACTCATGTTAAAGTTTGCACAGCTAAATATTTTATAAAACTTAAAATTTTAAGTTAGCATTTTAAAAAATTTCATGACTAATTTTTTTTATTTGAAAAAAATTAAATATATTGTAAAACTTAAGCTAAAGTTTATATTGCTGTAAAAGGTATCTTTAAACATAATTTTTTTGTCAATTAATTTTTTTTTTGCAACTTGAATGAGTACATACTATGAAAGCTAAAGCTTATTATGTTGTAAAACTCATGTTAAAGTTTCACATGAAAATCTATAAGTGTTGCATATTAAAAAATGATTTTAGGTGTAAAAAGTATATAATAAAATACTTAAATATGAAACTCATGCTAAAGTTTGCACAGCTAAATAGTTTATAAAATTTAAATTTTCAACTTAGGATTTTAAAAACTTTTATAATTAATTTTTTTGTTTGAATAAAAAATTAAATATATGGTAAAACTCCAGCTAAAGTTTGTATTGCTATAAAAGGTACCTTTAAACATAATTTTTTTGTCAACTACGTTTTTTTTTGTTTTGCAACTTGAATGAGTGCTTACTGTGAAAGCTAAATATTATTATGTGGTAAAACTCAAGTTAAAGTCTCTATGAAAATCTATAAGTGTTTCATATTAAAAAATAATTTTAGGTATAAAAAAGTATAAAATAAAACTATTTTCTAGGATTGCACTAATTCAACAACTATTTGGGGTCGTTTTACTTCCAACCCTTCTTAGTGGAACTATCATTATTTTGATGAATGGACACGTATAGTTGTGTATGCTTAACCCAATTGTCTTCTTTTCAATTTGTTGATGTCTTAAATAATAATTTGAGTGAAATAATTCCTTCATTTTTTAATTCAGTGAAATTTATGTAGGCTGGAAATCCTTCCCTGGGAAGTCCAACAATTTTGGAGAAAGTGGCTCAAGTGATGGAGGTTTAGGATGGAGTTCAATTGCTGTCATCATAGGAGTTATTGGTGGTACAGTGATTTCCCTTTCCGTTTTGTGTTTTGTGTTGTACAAGTTTATTGTGAAGAGAAGTTTAGTATATTCAGTTACTTCGGGGGCAAGGAAAATGACAAGGGGCAGATAAAAAAATGGAATGGTTAAGGGAGCAAATGCCAATCAAATTACTGTAGAAATTCAAAATCAAACTTGTGGGGGTCATATTGACCACTATATGCTTGAGGGTGAGAATGTAGCAATCCCGATTCAGGTTATTCAATAGGTTACTTATAACTTCAATGAAAAGACAATATCTTATCTTATCTTATATTATAAAAAGTATGAAGGTGCACAAATGTTAAATGACTTTTTTGCCTTTCTATTATAAGATGTTTTGTTCTTTTAATGAAAACCAATTTTGTCATTATCTATTTAAGTGGAGTTGTATAAGCACTAGAACACTAAAAGAAACCCTTAAGTTGCCATTAAATTTTATTTTTTTTGTTACAAACTTGTCCGCCCTTAATTCTGTATTACTTAATTACGTATTATATACAATTATTTTTTGTTAATCTTACCTAAAACTCTTAAATTTCCATTAGAATTTATAAGATGTTTTGTTCTTTTAATGAAACACAATTTTGTCATTATCTATTTAAGTGAAGTTGTATTATTATTAGAACACTAAAAGAAACCCTTAAGTTACTACTAAAGTTTATTTTTTTTGTTACAAACTTGTTGACCCTTAATTCTATGTTATAGATTTTCATATTATATACAATTATTATTTGTGTTAATCTTACCTAAAACTCTTAAATTACCATTAAATTTTGTTTACTTCAAACATGTCATCTTTGGTTGTATATTACTATCAAATAATACTGCAAGTAAATATCTTATAAAACTCATGTTAAAGTTTGTGCAGTTAAATATTTTATAAAATTTAAAATTTCAACTGAGTATTTTCAAAACTTTAATAACCAACTTTTTTATTTGATTAAAAAATTAAATATATGGTAAAACTCAAGCTAAAGTTTGTATTGCTGTAAAATGTACCTTTAAACATAATTTTTTTGTCAATTTTTTTTTGTTTTGCAACTTGAATGAGTACATACTATGAAAGCTAAAGCTTATTATGTGGTAAAACGTAGGCTAAAGTTTCACATGAAAATCTATAAGTGTTGGATATTAAAAAATAATTTTAGGTGTAAAAAATATATAATAAAAGACTTAAATGTAAAACTCATGCTAAAGTTTGCACAGTTAAATATTTTTTAAAACTTAAAATTTCAACTTAGCATTTTAAAAACTTTCATAAATAATTTTTTTATTTGAATAAAAAATTAAATATATGGAAAAACTTAAGCTAAAGTTTGTATTGCTATAAAATGTACCTTTAAACATAATTTTTTTGTCAATTAATTTTTTTTTCTTTTCCCACTTGAATGAGTAATGTAACACCTCATATCTCACATGGGTGAATTGCGGGAAGCCTTATATGGATATATAGGCTTCAATTTTAGAACATAAGTACTTAGCACTTATCATTTTTCAAAGAATAACTCATGTAGTATAGGCAGGTGTTTCGTTGACTGACTCTAGACTTGGGTCATTACAAATAGTATCAAAGCTGATTCGGGACCACGATGGTGTAGCATAATGAGTATGCACATGCATCATTTACCGAGATTGATTATGGATTTGAGAGGCTATTTGGCGAAGGGCTAAGTAGTCCGATTAGAGATGTTACTTGGTCCGGGGAACTAAGTAATCCGATTGACCCCAATGAGGACGTTGGGTACATAAGAGGGGGAGTTTGTAACAATCTCATATGCCACATAGGTAAATTGTGGGAAGCCTTATGTGAATATGTAAACTCCAATTTCAGAATATAAGTACATAGCACCTATTCTTTTTCAAATGATAGCCAATGTGGTGTGGGCAGGTATTCCGTTGATCGGTTCAAAATTTGGATCGTTACAAGTACATACTATGAAACCTAAATCTTATTATGTGGCAAAACTCATGCTAAAGTTTCACATGAAAATATATAAGTGTTGCATATTAAAAAATAATTTTAGGTATAAATAGGATATAATAAAATACTTAAACGTAAAACTCATGCTAAATTTTGCACAGGTAAATATTTTATAATACTTTAAATTTCAACTTAACATGTTAAAAACTTTCATAACTAATTTTTTCATTTGGATAAAAAATTAAATATATGGTAAAACTCAAGCTAAAGTTTGTGTTGACGTAAAAAGTACCTTTAAACATAATTTTTTTGTCAATTAAGTTTTTTTTTGTTTTGCAACTTGAATGAGTACATATTATGAAAACTAAAGCTTATTATGTGGCAAAACTGAAGCTAAAGTTTCATATGAAAATCTACAAGTGTTTCATATTAAAAAAAAAATTAGGTATAAAAAGTATATAATAAAAGACTT